>OU830596.1:34741059-35960483 GCA_917563855.2 Limnephilus lunatus
TTTATTGATCTTGAATTTTTTTACTAAACATGTTTTTTCTTTTCTTTTCAGGTAAGTGTCACACATCGTAATAACAACATTATTTTTCATTTACAACAAATCTGTAGGGTAAGTTTTTTAACAATTTTTTTTATCTATGACATTCACGAAAATTCACGAGATTTTTAGCTTACTTTGAGGAGTAAAAAAATCCCTCAAGGCCTATGTCATCTTTGGGGATGTAAGGTGGAGGATCTTTTAGAGAAATGAAGGAGGGGAAGTTCTGGGAAGGAAAAAGGTATGAGGGATGGGTAGAAAATGAATCCATCCCTCCCACTGCAGTGCAAGATGCTGATGCCCACTGATGGGCCGAGAGAGTCCGGCTGGAGAAGTCTAGGTTAGATCTCCCTCAACCAGTCTCGTAGTTTTTAAATATCCGGTATCCGGCTGGATAATAACGTATCCCATATGGCAGAACAGACGTTCTGGCCCAGCACAACATAACAAGAGGTATGGTGCTGCTAAATGGAATCTCTCTGGAGGATATTTCAAACAGGACTATTAGGCCTCCCAATGTTATTTTATATCATATGTAAAACACGTATTTAATTATGATGGGCATTCGAATTTGGCTTTCCCCATTATCTAAAAACTTAGTATTTGGAGATGCCTGACTAATCAACTGGACGGTAGCCACGACGTTTTTGAAGTCTAGCGTGCAATATTTTCCGGAGCCAGAGTTTCGTCGATCAACTCACAAGCTGCCTGCCGCCAGTACAGTATGCAGGCATTAACCCAAGGGGCTCTATCGGGATATCCTGCACTACACTAAATACTTCCACCCAACAACTGACTGCCTCCCGCCAGAGTCAACTCCCGGCTCAAGGTTTTCCCGCTCTTTCCTTTACAATTCTTTATTTAATAACGTTGCATATTTTATTCGAGTCCGTTCCACTCACCCAGGCAATATTATGCGGCCCCATTTTACAGCGGTGAGAAGCTGCCGTTTCTGCGTTTGCCAGCAAAAGTCGGTATGATAATTGCTGATGATGTTTTTAGTACTGCAACAAACCATCGAACAATCCGTGACTCTCTGATTCGTTGTGGGAACGGTGAACAGCTGATTTATTAACGGTCTGTTGTTTATAACCGAGCGACAAATGACAGATTCTTATAATACGGCAGATTGATTGCGTTAAAGAATTTCCTCTATCGACAATATTTTCTGAACGTTATATCTTATAACATGGAAGGCCTTATGGCTTTTTTGTAACTTTTTCGACTTTAAATAAAAGTCGTCATAATTATAGCCATTTTATTGATATTTACCTCATAAAGATTAATGTATTGCATTTTATTATAGGAAATTGTCGTAGTTTTTAAATATCCGGTATCCGGCTGGATAATAACTCAAGCGGTTTCATCTCTAGTTATAAGCGGCATATAAGAGTGGTAGGCGCAACCGTAGGCAATACTTTCGACGTACTATTTGTTATGATACTGTTTTTTTTACCCTTAACCCCTTGAGAGCCACTATTTTGTCAGAGAGTCTATTTTTTGAGAAGGTCAACATATTTCAGCTTTTCAACAAAATTCAAATAAATGGAATACTTGTGAACGCATCCGAAAACTTAAAAGTGTTTTTTAAAGGTTATGAAATACGCTTTAAAATTCTAAAATGGGAATAAATAATTCGAAAAAAAAAGTAATATTTTAAATATAATTTTTTTTAATGCAAACTTTAAAAAGTTTTAAAAACTGCTCTTCTTACGTTTTTTCTAACTTAAATTAATGATAACTACGAATTAACTCTATTAATTATTGAGGCTACTTAATTACTTGGAGCATTACAATTTTATATAGCATTACAAGGGTCGCCACCACGACTTGCTCTGTATCCCATATGGCAGAACAGACGTTCTGGCCCAGCACAACATAACAAGAGGTATGGTGCTGCTAAATGGAATCTCTAGGTCCCTTGACATTTTCGACATTAGTCTTGAAGGCAAGAGCTCTAAAATATGTATTATTGTAATTGTTCTTTTCTTTCTCGTTTAAAGCTATATATAATAATAATAATATTTGGCTGATTTATAAAGCGCCGTTTTCGTGAAATATGTATATTAGCTTATGTGTATTGTAATAGGATTATATTAATCTGTAATGCACAAAAAAAATTTGAAACCACTGGTCTAATTGGTTGATCTTTTTTATGGATTTTTAATGGGCTACACACAACTTAGGGACTTGTGGATTTTTTACAGTTAGTCCTCTTATTTTTAATTAAATTATCAATCAAATCACTTTAAATATTTTTTAGAGCGTCCCTAATCTGCTCTAGACATTAATTAACTGGGTTAATTTTTAACGTTTCAAAATTGTAAAAAGTCAATTGTCTTTTCCACATAATCCTCTTTATTCATAATGATGACGCTGTTACCTTTATCAGATTTTGTGTTGATCAGATTATTTTCCAGTGTAACTCTAGATATGTTTATTGTCTAGTCTTTTTTCTTGATTGTGTTGTTTTTTAGTGAAGTTAGGGTTCTTGCTGATGGTTTTATGTCTTCACCACATTTACAATTGATAAGAAATTTGTTGATTAGGTACTCGAAGGAAAATTAACTTCTACTTCACAAAGCACAATAAACGTGCTTAAAACAAAGAAATCTATAAATTTGGAATAAGAATTATTTGCCTGTAAATAAACATAGATACTAAATATACTGCCACCAAAAATGTGTTGGGAACATCAACCAGCATTTTATGTAGGTACTTTGACTCTTGTGGCGTATTATAAGTGCAGTGTCAAAGTTCAATTTTTCATTACAGATAATTAACAATGACTGTCATTCATTCGTGCATTCTTGTCGTCGCATTACTTCTATATACAATCAATCTTCATTTAACACAGCAGAAGTTTCACAATGGCACGCGCGGGGTTTTATATCACCCCTCGTACCGAGTATGTTTTATGGTACTTTGCCAGAATAGGGGAGAGTATTACAGTAAGGGGAACTATGATGTCTTTTATTGAGAATAAACGTATTATAATAATGTTCATTGTAATTATTTAAATATTGTGGTATTTTTCACCCCATGTATTTAAGAGGAACGTTTGCGCGACCTGTTTCGGGCCGTTTCATACAAATCTTAATTTTGGACTTGAAATCAAAATACCAAACCAAACTGAAAAATTATTTTTGTAATCAAAAGGTGTATCAAATAGCTACTTTATTTATTTTGGCTTTAAATTATAAGATATAGGTCGTTAAAGGTTTTAATGTTTCATGATTTTAGAGGCAACTTGTGGGTAAATGAAAAACAAATGTTTTTCATTTACTCACAAATAATTACCTAAATTGCCTCTAAAATCATGAATCACTAAAATCTATAATAGCCTATAACTTATAATGCAAAAATAATTATATAAATCTCCTCTCAAATAATGTCGGGTTATTCGGTTTGTCTTTCATTAAAAAAAATAATACTAAAATAACGTAGCTTACATCCGTACTAGATATTTGATATACATACCTATCGATCAAAAATATTTTTTTCGGTTTTTAGGAATTTTGATCTCAAATCCAAAATTAAGTTTTGTACAGAACGGACCGCGCGAACGTTCCTCTTAAATATTGTGGTATTTTTCACCCCATTTATTTCAGGGCGCAATGACCCGCTTTTCTACATATTATTCAAATGCTTGTGTAGTCACACAAAACGCATTGATTTTCACGTAGTTTTTTTTTGCCAATTCCTCACTATCTTTATGGTTACCTGACTCACTTTTGCTTATCTAATCTTGGTGAACTTGTCTTGCTTGGAGTTGTTTACTTTTTTTTTTTACCATATTGCTCGGAAATATTTTATCAGGCTAATAGTTTGTTCGCTTTTGTGCCTCCCTTACTACTCGTATGTATCATGGTCAGAAATATGATCTAAATCTAAACGGTGAAATAGAAAACTCCACGCTTATTCCAAAACTAAAATTTAAACTACAAAATAATCAAAATGAGATTTAGAATTGGAAAGTTTGAATTTTTGCAAGGAATTGATGTTAATAGGTTTCATGACTTTTTCTTCTCGTAAAAGCATGCACAAAATGATACAAAGACAATTTTTGTTGTTGTATAAAAATGAAGATAAAATGCGACCCAGACGTTAAATTGCAAGAAAAAGGGTCCATGAAGATGAATTTAAATATAAAATGACAGGTAGAAAATGAAGTTAAATATTGCAAATAGGACGATATAACACTAACATACTATTATTTTATGGTGTTCTTTTTGTTACTGTTCCGTTTTATCCGGTTATTCGGTAGAGGTGTGGTGTCTTAGGACAGTCAAGACTTCAAATCCAGGTTTCTACGTATTTTTCCTGAAAAATCGGTGAATAATAATCAGTGACGTTCTTTTTCATAATATATAGATGCGTGGTATAAATCTTAAAGTGGTAAGCCAAAAAGAAGGCATTTTTTGCATTGTATTCGATTTCGTAGTTTTAGTACTAAAATGCCAAGCGTCGAGTAAGGGTCGTGTCCTACCAGTAAGTACAAAATTTCCTCGTGTGTGATGAGAAAATGTTTCCATTACACGGCAAACACCAGTAAAAGCCAATGAATAACATTTCATTCGTAAATAAACGCAAATTATTATTTATTATTATAAAAAATACATTTATTTCGATTGTTTCCCGAAGCTTTTTAGCGCCATTGGAGAAAGAGCAAACCTAGCAACAATTACGTATAAGAAGGACTACCTAAGGACAGTAGGTCGTCTCATACAGCATTCTGTATTCGTCTTAGTGTAAGCGAGTGAGTATTATATTTTGGTACCTAGAATGTAGTATTCGGCGCTAATAAAACGCCGCCCGGTCTTATGTATCTATGTCGTTCATACATACACACTCTTTTAAAGTCCATCTTTATTATACATGAATAACCTTTGAATTAAGACTTTACTGAAAACATAACAAATTAAGACATTATATCTCGAGTTTGTGAGACAATGGCAATTCTATATATCACACCCTTGATGTAGAATGTAGTATTCGGCGCGAAGAAAACGCCGCTCGGTCTTATATCTATGTCGTTCATACACACACACATTCTTTAAATGTCTATCTTTATCATACATCAATAACTTTTGAATTAAGAATTTACTGAAAACATAATAACTTAGGACATTCTATCTTGAGTTTGTGAGACAATGGCAATTCTATATATCACACCCTTGATGTAGAATGTAGTATTCGGCGCGAAGAAAACGCCGCTCGGTCTTATATCTATGTCGTTCATACACACACACATTCTTTAAATGTCTATCTTTATCATACATCAATAACTTTTGAATTAAGAATTTACTGAAAACATAATAACTTAGGACATTCTATCTTGAGTTTGTGAGACAATGGCAATTCTATATGTCACACCCTTGATGTAGAATGTAGTATTCGGCGCAAATAAAACGCCGCCCGGTCCTACCATACTTACAAGTTCTTTGGATGTCTATCTTTATCATAAATGAGTAACTTTTGAATTAAGAATTTACTGGAAACATAATAACTTACAACATTCTATCTAGAGTTTGTGAGACAACAGCGATTCTATACATATTTTCTGTATCGTCATTGGTAATAACTAGACATCGGATTATACGCACTAACAAAGTGCCAAAATATGCATGCAAATATGCACTAAAAAAGGCCGAAATATGCACTAAAAACTCTTGATATGCCTAAAATATGCACAATTCAAAATCAAAAAACCGTTTTTATTTTTACATATTTTAATTAAAGACGATACAAAAGCAGCGAAATATTCTTAAAATTATGCATAGTTTTTATGACAATATACAATTAAGTATTTTTTCAAATTTCTAGCAAATATTTTTAATGCTTGTCACCCAAAACGCCGAAAACGACTTTTCTACGTCAACTGACGTCATCCGACAAAATTTAAAAAATTTGGCGCCATTCTCGAGATCCCCGTTTAGGCAGGGTATGTATGACCTGTACTGTTGATGTAGGCATTAACGTTCTTCATGTCTTCAAGACTCGGGTTTTTAAATAAAATAGCATCTAACTTTTCACGAATATTTTCAGATATTGAATTGGGAAGGGCGTTGGCGAGTTCAATATTGTTTCCAGTATTGATTTAAATAGAGGAAGGATTTTTATTTCTAATTTTTCTATGGCATCTGGTAACTTGTGGAAATGTGTTGAGATGACGGCGATATTCTGTTTAATAGATGCATCTTCAAATGCTAAATATGCACGATTGGGGAAAAAAGGCTAAAATATGCATTAACGCCGTAATTAGAGAGTTATATGCATTTGCATGTGCAAATATGCAAATGCATATAATCCGATGTCTAGTAATAACAATATTTTTATATGATTTATGTTTATTTGTCGAACCGCTCCTTTATAGTTTCCTGGTTGTTTGTCACTTTCCTGAAAAGTTATCACCGATTCTCATTATCATCGTATCTTATCATTAAACCTGAAAGCGAAGACTTGGAAACCGCAAAGTGCTTCCTGCAGCAAAGGTTGTTGGTTGTCTTGTTGTGAACAAATTATTGAATTCGTGTTTTTGAGGTTAGCGCCTTCGCCCGAGAATGCGATAACTAACAACTATAATATAATCGACTTTTCGATTATTTGTGCACTCGGCGACTGTCTGCGGTATGCCGTTATCACGAAACTATTTACCTAGATGATTGTTGCGATTAAATGGCGAAAACACGATATTGTGTTGACTTTGCCACTCTGGTCAAATTAGAAATTCTTTTAGCAGTCGTGAAGCGTCGTTTAAAACATTTACCGCCGAGTAAATACTTGTTCATTGTGCAATTCTCAAGTTTTCAACACTTATTTTCCTCACCGACCCCATTTCAAACATATTATTCTTGACCTTCCACTCCTCAATCCAAAAATACTCTTTAGGTACGCTTTTCACTTATAGTTCCTTCAACGGAAGCAATCTTCAGAACAGGCCTTCCATTGATATGCTTGGTTTAACTCTAAGTGACCAGCTCAGATACAGGGGCTTCATCGAAGCCAGAGTTAAGTTACCCTCTCAGAAGCTGGGCGTACTGTACAGGGCCCGCAGATACCGCAGATAGTACACAACTGCTAACCCTACACAAATCCCGAATTCGACGACCACCTCTGGTCTGCAGAAAAATCTGAAAAATAGAAATCCCAAAATACCTTGACTGTGTGCAGAAAGGAGCGGTCTACTTGATAGATTCTCCCTTCTTGACAAACGGATTGCAATCTTTAGAGAACAAGCGTCGGGTTGGAATGCTGTCCTTATTCTACCGGTATTTAAAATGAAAATGCTCTGAGAAACTAGCATCATTGATTCCCTCGGCACCGGAGCATAGTCGGGAAACACGCGAACCCGCGCCCAAAATTTGTACACAGTTGAAATTTGTCACATGAGCACGGGTCGTTTCTACGTCCTCCCTCCCTCCTACAACATTGGTCTCTTCAAGACCCATGTTCATTCCTTCCTTTCCCCAAAAAGACCCGCCACACAGCATCCCCAAAGATGACATAGGCGGCCCTGAGGGAAATTATTTTCTTCGAGCCATCCTGTGTGGAGTTAATTTAAAAAAACATAGAAAATCGAGCTTTTTTCAAATATCTCTTAGTTCTACCGTTGTTTTAATGGAAGATAACTCAGAGGAACCCGCGTCATTGAACATCATTTACCTATATATGTGCACGGGAAAGGTCGGTTATACGACCTGTTCTCGTGTTCAACTTCATTAACCTATTCTGGACCAACAAAATTTGATTTTTTTAAATGCCATTTTAGCCCGTATGTTTGAAGAAACTGTATGAAGGACAACGTCAGAATCGCTTACGCCAATATAAATCTAGAACCTAAATATTATTTAGCTTATTGTATCTACTCTGAATTATTTTAAAAGAATTTTTCATGAAATTTGCGGGTGTGTTTTGGCAGCTATCAATGGCGAAAATATCGTTGTATTACGTTTTCAAAAGAGTTTAAAGTTCATTATTTCTTAGAAAACTCTTTTGAAATGTATTTTTTCATGTCGGGTGTTTGTATGTATTGCGGTTTGTGTAGAAATAATAAAATCAGTTTATAATTGTATGAATATATATTTTTGGCAATTATTTCCAAAATGGGAGTTTTTAATATATTTTTTTTAGTTGGTTGGTGATAAACATGAATAATAAGATATATTATCTGGTAAACAGAAAACAATCGCATTAAAAAACAATTTCTTTGTATTTATATTCTACCAGAACTGATGAAGGTAATTTTCGCGCGGTTTTTGAAATGTCATCCCACGTTCAAAACAAGTTGATTGCGAAATTTTTTAATTGGAAATGAATAAAAATAGATTAATTGTTTTAGTTGATTAACTGCAGATTCTTGTGTTTTAAGTACGCAATACTTTATGATCTATTAAAAAACCATAAACTGTTAATTGCATTTTGCCGACTTCGCTTATACTTTCCGAGCCGTTAGGTACTTCACGTTTAACCGCTCAAGCTAATTTGTTCGCTTTTCGGAACAAATCATATAGGTCTCGTACAATGCGTTGTGGTTCCCTTACCATCATGGTTAGTGTTGCGTTCAGACAAACAGTTCTCCAACTCGTCCTGGGAGGAGATAACTTCTTGGGAAAGAATAGAGATCTTTTATGTTAATCTTGGATTTATTTAATACTTCGCGTGTACAAGTGGTGACTACGATAGTCGGCCTAACTGGAAGCTGGCTAAATGAGATCTGAATTGAATGAGCTCCTGCAGACCGCACCCCGGCTCTTGGCCCCCCTGGTGCTTATACTCCGAACTAAACTGACTGCCATCTAGAAGACTTTCGGGACAGCTCGTAGCACTGCCCTCTATGTGACAAGCTCGGAAGCTTTTAGATATACCACACTTAGAAATATGATCTTGGTGTTAGGATGAGAAAATACAACTATTTATATTCAAATCTGAAAGTTAAAAACAAAATAATTAAAGTATACAGATTTACACAATTAAAGTTTCCGACTGTAATTTGAAAATAAATTATAAAACTTTGGGAATTTTTTATTGATTATTTTTATAAGAAACGACACAAAATTGAGTTGACGATGACGTTTTTATAATACATTTGCCTAAACTAGTTAGAAAAAACGAAGATGAGCCATTTTTTTAAACTTTTTTTGTTTGCATTTAAAAATTTTTCATTTCAAAAATTATATATTTACTAGCTGGTACCCGACATGCGTTGCAATGCCATTCAAAGAAATAAATTGTTTCTCCCTGCATGTCCATTCCCATGCGCCCCGTTCCCCTCCCGCGTCTCCTTCCCCTCCTGCGTTCCCCTTCCCCCTCTCTCGTCACCCTTCCCACCTCCTTCGTTACCATCCCTCTCCTGCTTCCCCTCTCTGCCGCTAAAATATATGAAATACACACGTTTTCGAACCTCTCGCGCACACATATTTTTTTATACAAATTTCATAACGCCCGAGCTTACCATTATAATATACTATAGAAACACTTCTGCTAAAATGCAATGTTCTGTGAAAATTTTGAGTCAATCCATCGATCACTTTCCAAGATTTTCGGACACAAACATATACGGAACCTAACTTTTTATATATATATATAGATTTCGAATTATAAAATTTAGCTATTAAATTTATTTATTAAAGCGTATTTCATCACCTTTCAAACACAGTTTTTAGTTTTTGGTTGCGTTCAGAAATATTCCATTTATTTCGATTTTATTGCAAAGCGGAAATATTTTGCCCTTCCGACAAAATATACCCTAGGCCAAGGAGGCTCTGAGGAAAATAATTTTTCTCGGGGCCTATGTCATCTTTGGCCAAACAAACCTCACCCCATGAACCCGGGCGCCCCTGCTAAATCACCAAACATAAACCAATTGGGGCGACCTACGGCAGAGGTGTTGGTTATCCAATAAATGCTTCCCGAGACCTATGGGGTTAAATAAATAACAATTCCATCGCAATCCCCATGATATTTTCTATAGGAACAACACATCACGCGAACATCGTCTTTATGGTGTTTCGAACGACTCGTGTATGGGTAGTACGGCTTTTATTATCTGGAATATTAATGAACGTTTTTAATTATTCATAGTTTCTTTCCATTTCGCGTGACGCGATCTATTGTCGGGCAAAAGATTATTGCAAATGGTAATTATTTACGGAGTCCAAAAAAGAGGTAGACATTTTCTCGGCTTCGTGTTTATGCACCGGGCCATATCCGGCCCACCCACAGGTACTGAACGCACATTTTTTTGATTCCGCGACTTTTTATAACGCGACAAAACATCCTCCGACAAAATATCCTACCGACAAAACATATCCCAACAAAATATCTACTAAAACCTAACCTAACCTCACCTACCCTAACAAAAAATGGGACAAAAATAATACAGAAAACCTGTAAAGACAATAAATAATTGTTCAAAAATAGTAAAATGTAAAATAAGGTTAGGTTAGGTTAAGGATAGGTTAGGTTTTAGTAGATATTTTTTTGGAGGATGTTTTGTCCCCTTTACCTAAAAAAGACCCTCCACACAGTACCCCCAAAGATGACAAAGGCTCTGAGGGATTTTTTTTCCACAGGGCCTTTGGTGGGAGTGCTGTGTTTGTTTTACCAGTATTTTTAAAGAAAGTTCTCCAACAAGATATCGTTATTAATCTGAGTGCCTAATATTTTCTTCATGAAAAGTGGTAGTTCCTGCTACTCTTCCGATTGTGGAACAATTGCGGCCTTTTAAAACCTCCCACAACATTACCCCTTCCTAAAACTGAAACTTTCAAAATTCCACACAATATCTCCAAAGAATCCTATTAATTGAACCAATTTTTAAATAATTGCATTTTTTTCGTGATATTTGCATTTCAACGACGACGGTAATTGAACCTGTAACCTCTTTATAAAACCTGAATTGTGGATACTAACCGGAGGAAACCGTAGTGTTTTTATGGCTTTTAAAACAATAAGCCGTTTCAAATTTAAAAAAAATTATAGTAATAATCAGGACCCATTTCAGGTCCTTCCGGAAATCCCTTTGCTGTATAAAAAAATACCATAAATTGGTTTTTTGCACCCCGTTCGTGACTTCAATCAACATAATACATATTATTGAGAATTGCGGTGTTGACCTCAGGTGACCACAAAGTAAATCGGGTCAAGTTCGGGCGGAAGCACGCCTACCAGCACCACCTGCCGGCCTAAGACCAGGCAATTTATTACACAATGGAGGAGAGTTTTTAGGCCTTTCTCGCTGATTTATACGCACTTTTGCTTTCCATCTATAAGTAACTCAATATCACACCGTTCCTGCGAAGTGGATAGTTAAGGAAGGATAGAACGTCACATTCGCAAGTCCTGGCACACATCATCATTCATCCCATACAGAGGGTAGTTACAATTTATTTTAACCCTTACGTCGCAAGGTGAAAAATACCATTTCGTTAATAGATTTTGTACTTGTGGTTTTTTTCATTTGGATTTGAGGCAAAAATACTTTTTATGTTAATACCACACAAAAGTCCCAACAATTTGGAAGGCGGGAATGAGTACCACCGCCTCGGGAACCATTTATTTGATAACCAACACCTCTGCCATAGGTCACCCTAAATGGTTCGCTACGTTTTGTGATTTAGGAGGGGTACCCGGGTTCATGGGGTGAGGCTTGTCTAGGTCTTGGCGGCGGATGACCTGGACCCACTGAACTCCAGATTCCTACCCACCCCGTAATCCTTTTCCTTTCCAGAACGCTCCTCTCCTTCCTTTCCTTAAAAAACCTCCACACAGTATGCTCAAAGATGACATAGGCCCTGAAGGAAGGAAATGAAGCCCAAAATGGCCTTCTGTGTGGAACTCATGTAAAAAAACTGCTCACGACCGCACAGAGCCACTGAGACAATGGTATCCCCAAATGGGGTATATTGTGAGGCTGAAGAAAGTGGGGAGGGGAAGGAGATAGGATTGGGCGTTAAATTGAGTAATCTGAAAGTATGTTGTACCTAGTATGGAAGATCTACAGTCTCTCATGTCCAGGATGAACCAAGTATGTATGAAGAATGAGTTAATGATGAATGTAAGTAAGTCTAAAGTCATGGTGTTTGAAAGGGAGACTACGAAAACAATGTGCAGTATAGTTGTGAATGATGAATACTTAGAGCAGGCGGATGAGTTTGTGTATCTGGGAAGTATGTTTACCAGAGATGGGATGGCTGATAGAGATATTGAAAGAAGGGTAAATGCTAACTCCATTAATGGAGGATTGAACACCGTTGGCGCCAACATAAATGATCTGTTGAAAAAAAAAAAAAAACCTAGCCGCCCATAATAGAGTGTTGATACCTACACTGATGTATGGCTGTAAGGCATTGAACTGGCAGAGGAAGGATGAAAGTAGACTGAATGCTGTTGAAATGAGATCCCTGAGGCGTATGTGTGGTAAAACCATGTACGATCGTGTGAGAAACGTGGAGATACGCAAATAATGCAAGGCTAATGTAAGCGTAATGAGTAAGATTATGAAAGGGACGCACAGATGGTTTGGGCATGTAGAGCGAATGAACGAGGAAAGGAGTTTAAGTAGAATATATAATGCAAATGTGAATGGTAGAAGAAGTCGTGGACGCCAGAATAAGACATGGCACGACCAAGTGAATCAGATACTTAAGTCGGGCCATGTCAATAATAGAAAAGCATGAATGAGGCAAGGAGTGTGTGCCAAAACCGAGTTGTTTGGCGGTCAGTTAGACAACTTTTCAAACCATTGCCATGTACATATATTTCCATCAAAAGAAATCGAAATTTTTTATTCAAATGTTCATCGATAACGTCGGTTGTAACCTGCAGTTGCTTGAATAATTCATATATCTAGTTGATAGTACACTTTATTTATTCAAATGTTCCTTCGTGACCGCGTCCATTCCCGCCTGAAAGGGGACGGTGGGTCTGTTATATTTTTACAAGGCATTGTTTCGCCCCTGAAAGCAGGGCAACATGTCTAGAGGCTGTATTTTGAATAATTTCAATTATTGTCTGGAAATTTATAACTTACGACGAATTATTCTAAATTACCTAACTGGGTTAACTTAACTCTTTCAGACCTGAATTAAAACTGACAGTTGTTAACTAACTAAGCACCACGCCATTTCCCCGCAGAAGTAGGCGTTGATCACACTCACTATTTGCCTCATTCACATTCATACATCGTCACATACGTACTTTTCTATTATTCTCTGACCCTTGACATGGCCCGATTTTAGTATCTGATTCGTTTGATCGTGCCATCGTTTGACCGGTCAATGGCTGAATTGTCATCGCGTTTGGGTCCCACCCAAGCGTCCCATGTTTAATTCTTCTACTAGCTAAGTCCTCCATCGCATATGGTAGTAGGAGATTTTATTGTCAGATTATTCGTAACCCGGGAATGTTTGTCTTTCTTTTTTTTTTTAAATATCTTCCCTTGGGCGTCCTCGACTTCTACCATTCACATTTGCGTCATATGTTCTCCTTACACTCCTTTCTAAGTTCATTCGCTCTACATACCCAAACCATCTGAGGATTCCTTTCTTAGCCTTACTCATTACGCCTTACGATCGTAGATGGTTTAACCACACACACGCCTCATGGATATCATTTCTACAGCATTCGGTTTACTTTCATCCTTCCTTTGCCAGTTCCATGTCTCACAGCCATACATCAGTAGAGTAGGTACCAGGACTCTATTGTGGACTGCTAGCTTCGCTTCTTTTAACAGTTTTTTTATTAGCGCTATTCAGTCCTCCATGAATGGAGTTACTTACATTACCCTTTATGTCAAGTATCTGATTCACTTGATCGTGCCGTGTCTTCCTCGGGCGTCCCTGACTTCTACTACCATTCACATTTGCGTCATATATTCTCCTTACACTGTATTTTTTCGTTCATTCGCTCTACATGCCCAAACCATCTGAGGGTTCATTCTTTGCTGAGGTCCATGTTTCTCACACGATCATACAGGGTATTACCACGCATACGCCTCAGGGATTCCTAACCACCCCTTGTATCCTTTTCTTTCGCAGAACTTCCCCTCTTTCATTTCTCTAATAATACCCTCCACACAGGTTCCCCAAAGATGTCGTTTTTTCCACAATTTTTATTTATTGTTAAAAATATATATATATATTTGTAAAACTGGTGTGTTCGTGTTTTTTAAAAAAGAAAGACAACATTCCCGGGTTTACGAATAACCCGACATTTGAAAATATTTGAAAATCTTCTACTACCACCACAGTATATGTATGGAAAATGTTGCTTGTTCTGTGATGGAGGACTTAGCCAGCCAAGTAATCGAACACGCAACGCCTGGGAGTTTCGCGACTTTTCAACCCGCTACAAAATATCCCCGAAAAATATCTTCTGACAAAATAGCCTACGGACAAAACATCCTCCCAACAATCTACTAAAACCTAACCTTACATAACAAAAAATAGGATTGTAATAATACAGACATCCTGTAATGAGAATAAATTATTGTTCAAAAATAGTAATATGTTAAATAAGCTTAGGACAGGTTAGGTTAGGTTTTAGTAGATATTTTGTTGGAGTATATTTTTTTATTCGTAGGTTTTTTTTTACATTAACTCCATACAGGAGACCCTGAGGAAAATAATTTCCCTCAGGGCCTATGTCATCTGAGATGCTGTGTGGAGGGTTTTTTGAGAAGAGGAAGGAATGAACATTGGTCTTGAAGAGATCCATGTTGTAGGAAGGAGGAAACACAGAGGCCGGCAAATCGTTCCAACACAAGAACGTGTCAAAAAAGCGACCCGTTCTCATGTGACCAATGTCAACCGTGTACATATGTTGGGCACGCGTTTGGCGTGTTTCCCGACTATGCACCGGTGCCGAAGGGATCAATGACGCTAGTTCCTCGGAGCATCTTCAACAAAAATAGCATTACCACTCGACGCCTGTGCTCTAAAGATTGCAATCTGTCTGTTAAATTAGGGGAATCTATCAAATATTTATTCGCGGGATGAAAACGCGTAGTACCACGTCTGGGTAGGACCCAAATGCGATGCCAACTGAGCCACCGACCGGACGATATTGGTAAAATACATTTTTCACATTTGAGTGTATTTTAATAGTGAGGTCTTTTGAATGCAAATGTGCAATCACATTCCCCGCCTTCCGGTGCAGGGAATGAACCGTTCACCTTTGGTCGAAACCCACGGTTCCTGCGTGCATAAAAATGTCGTAAAATTATATTTTTGAAATGTTTTTTCCTTACAATATAAGTGAAGACCCCACGGAATTAAATGACTCCCACTGTCATCAGGAATTTGGGAGACGGTATGGGTACCGCCTCTTCATGATCCATTTATTGGACAACTAACACCTCTGTCTTAGGTCACCACCCCAAGTAGTTCGCCATGTTTGGTGATTTAGCAGGGGTGCCCGATTTCATGGGGTGAGGTTTGTTCAGGTCTTGTCGGCGAATGCGGTTGCTCAGTTACTGTATAGCGGCGGCATCGGGAGAGACTTGTTGAGGGAGATCTAACCTAGACCTCTCCAGCCGGACTCTCAGATTCCTACACACCCCTCATACCTTTATCCTTCCCAGAACTTCATCTCCTAGCTTTTCCCCAAAAAAATCCTCCACACAGCAACCCCCAAAGATGACATAGGCCCTGAGGTTTTTTTCCTCATGGCGTCCTGTGTGGAACTAATGTTAAAAAAGTCAGTGTGCAATTCACACGCGATAGAAGTGAAACTTTCAGAAAACTAAACTAGACAAGAGTGGGGAGGCTACGAAGCACCGCACAAAGAGGAGACCGATTATACTATCTCATTTTCTCGCAGGCTAAATCCTATAGTACAGATTGTTTTAAAGAAAGACAAACATCCCGGGTTACGAATAAACCAACAATATTTTAAAATCTCCTACTACCACCACAGTAAGCCGAAAATGTTGCTTGAGTCGTGATGGAGGACTTAGCCAGCCGAGGAATCGAACACGAAACGCCTGGGTGGGACCCAAACGCGATACCCACTCTACCACTGACCGGTCTCAGATGTATATGTTTGTCTATTTTTAGTGTCGCTTTTAAGTTTCATCGAGTTTCAAATCACAACGGATCTAAAGAAGTTTTCACTTCAAAAATGATTATGAAGCAACACTTCCTTATTAGTCTTGCAGTTTGCTGCATGTTTGGCAAAGATCGAGGAATGCCGAGATTTCGTGGCCACACGAATGCTGAAAAACTGACCACGCTGTTTGTAACGAACAGCTGTTTTCAGATTGGTCGTATTCAAGGCCAAGATCGCGGATTGTGTCAATGACCCACACTTACACATCCGACGGTGACGTATTCCATTATTATTACTAACTTGTCGTGTCATTTGTTGGATCCTGCCTTCATTTGGTCCGTGAACCTGAAATTAAGAAACCTGTGCTGACGCATAATGACAAAGACCAGCTGTTTGCTATGAGAATGGCGTTTTTATAAAATCTGAATGATTCTCTCGTGAGAGCACTATTTCATATGGTTGGTTGCAAGTCAAAACGAAAAATCTTGAAAGTCGTGAAAAATACGGAAAAAACTAGCCTACACAACCTATTATTATACTATGTTCACGACCACATCCATCTCTACATATTATAAATTAAAGTCCTCCGCCGCGTCTGTCTGTCTGTCTGTCTGTTCGCGATAAACTCAAAAACTACTGAAATTATTTTCATGCGGTTTTCACCAATAGATAGAGTGATTCATGAGGAAGGTTTAGGTCAAATTATATAATATAATTTGATTTGTCAAGGTTTTGTGTATATTGGTTGAAATATGTAGAGGAGAATATCTGTATGTGGTGGACGAGCGGGCTGGAAAGCGGGCTGTGTTTATTTAATTTGTATGCAAATCTACAGTTTTATGCCGAGGTTGATGAAATTTTGTACATTTGATTTCAAAAACTTTGTTTAAAGCCCGGGCATCGCCGGGGACTTCAGGTAGTTATTGGATAACCAACACCTCTGCCATAGTTCAAATTTGGAGACTCGTTGAAGGAGACCTTTCTCGTTGAAGGAGGACTCTCTCGACCCTCTCACCTACTGGGAGGGATGGATTCAGACTACCGTCACTACGGTAACAATGACCTCCAGATTCCCACCAATACCTCATACTTTCTCCTTCCTTCCCTTAAAAAAAACCCTCCACACAGCATCCCCAAAGATGACATGAGCTCAGAGGGAAATTAAACGTAAATTTCACACGCAGTACTTGGGCAGATTCATTCGCCACCAAGAACCAGATAAACCTCACCCCATGAATCCGAGCACCCCTGCTAAATCACCAAACGTAACAAACCACTTGTGTTTGTGGTTCAATAAATGGTTCCCAGAGCGGCGATACCCATATCCGCCTCCCAAATTGAAGATTATGCTAATGCATCGATGTATTAGCACAAAACCTCTCAAAATGCATTCCAGGGTGGGATTTTGTCCCTCCACTGGCTGCGGTCCTTCGCCATTTGACTTCAATTCCTCTTCCTTCCTGCCCTGCTACAATCCTCCTCCACGCACTCCATCCACATCTTCTTCGCTCTGCCTCTGGGTCACTTCTCTCTCCTCATTCCATTCCCACCCCTCCCCCGTCCCGTGAACCACCCTTCCGAGTTCCCCTCCCCCCTCTCGTATTCGCCTCCCCCTCCTGCAAATCCCTCTTCCGAGTTCTCCTCCCCCCTCCCGCATTCCATACATTTAGTTTTCAAACAGCTGCCACCTATTGCAATTTTTTTATACAAATATCATAATGCCAGTGCTCGTATATGTTATTCTGATGTATGAGCTATATTATTGTAAAGTTTCATTAAAATCCATTCAGTAGTTTTTGCGTCAAAGAGTAACAAACATACATCCATACAAACTTTCGCCTTTAAAATATTAGTAAGATAAGATGATTCCACCTCCAGGTAACGCGGTGGAACTATGTGACTATATTGTGATTGTGTCATGTGCTCCTTCCCAGATGTACAGATGTACACTGTACAGTGGTAAGTGATTGATTATCCTTTTTCCTTGCATCCCTAGTTTTTCCTACACATATTATCACCAATTCAAGCAAGCATCATTTCGTCTGATTTCTAGTATTTATAGTCAATTTCCAAGTGCATCTGAAACTGTAATTAGTAAGCAGTTTCTGATTATCCTGCAAGATCCATTTTAGTAGAATCTACCTCTTTGGGCCCCAAAAGGTAATTCTGTGATGGCTTGAAGCGCCATCATCCAAAAATAAATCGTTGGTATGTAATCATATTAATTAAATAATAATAACAATAAGTGTAATTCTGGACGAAGTGCCGTGAGCAGTGAGCGCGTTGCTTGGTCCTTTGGTTGACTGGGTACTGGATACTGGTCCCAGAATATGAATGTGTTTGTTAGTTTAGTTGTCGGCAGTCGGCCGTTGTACCCGACGATGGGTGACCTACCCCGACTGCCTTGTTGAGCCACAGCTGATTTTGACGTTAGCCGCACACGCGGTCTGAGAACTAATATATCTTTATTATCTGTTACACAATGCACATATACACACACAATGCAAAATGTACTGCCGGGCTGAGTGCGGATGGGGTTTGGTCTTGTCTTGCCGCTGAGAGATTCGTTGTGTGTGCCAATTTGCCTGTCCATTTTATAATAAACTAGCGAATTACGGCATGCGTTGCAATTACACTTACTAAATAAATTGTTTTTCCTGCGTGTCCTATCCCATTCGTTCGGTTCCCCTCACGCGTTCCCCCTCCACCTTCCCTCGTCCCTCTCCCCCTCAACCGCTTTCAATATATTCAGTCCTGGTACATTAATATTTTCAAAGAGCTCGCGTGCTACCTATTGCAATTTTTTTTTTTAATGTTCTATTACAAACATTAATTTTTTCTATTTTATGAGAATTATCAATCAAATTTGGTGCGTAACATAAATACCTATCTTTCTATCTTACTAATATTATAAATGCGAAAGTTTGTATGGATGGTTGGTTGGATGGTTGGATGGTCCTTACTCTTTCACGCAATAAATATCGAATGAAATTTAAAAATTCTTTCACTAATCGAAAGCTACATTATTTGCGAGTAACAACGGCTTTATATATTGGTAAGCTCTGGCGTTATGAATGAGCTGTGGCTTTATGAAATTATCTTTTTTTAAATTTTTTTATTTTTTTTTATTAACCAATACATATAGTATACAATTAAACAAAATATATATAATATATAATATTGGTGGTAACAATACCTCCCTAATTGAGAAATTCTCGTGTTTAGAGAGGGAGCACTATCAGGTTGACAGTACTATACATACTTGACAGTTGTTACAATTTGGATGTATGTAGAACTACTTTTTTTTAAATATAAATCTATCATACGTTTTCTGTCCCTAACAAAATCGAGTTATTGCAAACTTCAAACAAATTTTACCTTGGAAACAATGTTTTTTTAAAATTTTAGGCTTAAAAAGAGTGCTTGGTTGTGATTAAAAAGAGTACTTTTTTGGCGTCGTAGTTATAATTTATAATTTATAATTTATTTGTTTATTTATTTATTTATTTATTGTTTGAAAATATTACATAATACAATATAGTGAACTTAAAATGTCCAACTAAGCAATTGCCCGTTTTAGGACATTCCAGTATGATAATGTTTTTACATGTAAATTATAGTAAATTATAGTGTTGACTATTCTGTTGGTAAAATAATACATATGTATATTCATATTCTAGAATACTTTCAGTTATACCACGACATTTTTTACTATTGTTTAGCTGACATAATAAACTAAAGAAATATTAATAGATAAAACAAGAAAAATGAATTTGAAAAATGAAAATGAATGAAGAAATTCTGTTGAAATTTAATTAATGTCTACATATCTCTAAAAATGTTTATTCTCCGAACAAAACGCATAACGTTGCTATAAAGCATAGCGTTTGAAGTGGACTGTCATTTTCTTATTTTTTTAGGTTATTTTGGATTCAAATATGAATAAAATACTAATAAAGGGAGTAGGTACTTAAAATAAATTTCTATTTCTATAATTTAAATATTTTCTAAAATAGAATTTTTATTTGCGAAATGTCATTCTCAAATTTTGAAATTTTCTATTAAACAATAATTATTTTCTATTAGACAAAATAGCAAGAATAATAACAATTATGCCAATAATTATGCCAGTAATTTCCCACTAATACTATGCGAGCGAAGCCGTGGGTAAAAGCTAGTTTAAAATAAATATAATTTTTTATTAAATTCAAAGTATTCGATTTTGGTTAAGTACCACAGGTGAGTAGTTGTGAGTTCTGCTACTAGCAAAGAATTTACACCTACAAACTTAGAAAATATATAAACCAATGAAATTTTAACTACTGCCTACGTAATTCTAACGTCTCTGAATGTCCTTGCCTTCCTTATTTATCAGTACAGTATTCTCCAGTACTCTACTATGCGTATTAAAAGACTTAGGTTCTTGAGATCACAGTGACTGCTTATTGACGTATCGTAATTTATAAATATAGTTTAGGAGGACTGACGTCCTTACTAACTGGAAGCTAGATTTTGTCTGTCGAGTTCTGGGATTATAATGACTATCACACCTGCCTTCGGTTACCTTCGGCACATCTCATAAACGAGACCATGTGACCCGAATAGCCTACAGACAACTAAAGCAATGTGAGAACTAATTATGATACATTATACTAATGCTTATTGAGATAATATTAATATTAATTATTACCACATTGACATTTTTAACTCGACGTTACGTGAAATAAAACGAAATTTCACTAAGCAACATGACTCAAACTAGGAAGTTCAATCACTATATATTCCCGTCCG
The DNA here is from genome assembly GCA_917563855.2 of Limnephilus lunatus. Taxonomy (NCBI): domain Eukaryota; kingdom Metazoa; phylum Arthropoda; class Insecta; order Trichoptera; family Limnephilidae; genus Limnephilus; species Limnephilus lunatus. The sequence continues at coordinate 34,761,937 of OU830596.1, forward strand.
CTTAGTATTGTTTTATTTTGTAATCTCTGATTTGCTGTCAACTCTCTCTAAAATAACTAAAATAAAAATAAAATAATACCTACTCTGATTGTGGTTAAGATGACAGTATTCTTTCATGAAGGAGCGAAAAGTTGTCCAATAATAGTCGTTGTTACACACACAGATGTAGACAGCAAAATCGCAATACATCCAGAGATAACATCTGACATATGATGAGATGAACAACAAATTGCAATGCAATCCACACAACCAACTTACCATATCAGTCAGTGCGTGCATTACTAGCTTGGAACTTGGACTTGGAGGTTAAAACTTCGAGCTTGGATCTTAGAGTTATCGTACCCCGAGGCAACATTTATTTTCACACAATTCAGCGGACAATTAAAGCTAATTCGATAATCTTCGATATTGCTTTATAATCATAGTCATACACACGTCCGTGTTTATAATACATATTTCATATTGCGCAGGCTGTGAGAAAGGCTGTTGATGAGTTATCATAAAAAATATTTAAATATGTGTTAAACTTCGAAATACATAACATTTTTTTTTTTTAAATATATTTGGCAATACTGATTAAAATACATTTAAAGTTACATCGGTTACATAGTTACATAAGTTTTTAACAAAGAAACAAAAAATTGCCTTTCCTCACCATAAAGAGACAATGCTCTTGTGTTTGGTGAGGGAATTCTAGCTCAATTAGTAAATTAAAAAATCGTGTAAGTTAGTAATAACGGCTAAATCATGTATAAATTAAAAATTAAAAATCATGATAAGCTTAAAAAATCATAATATTAATTAAAAAATCATTATACATTAATGAATCATGTAAGTTAGTAACAAAAATATTGTAATTAGTAAGTAAAGTATATGTAAGAAAGAACGCACGATTTATACAACATAGAAACTTAGAAATGATAGAGAATGAAGGAATGAACGATTTATATAATAGCAGACTTTAAGACTCTTTCTCTCGACTTTTGGGACTCTTTTAGCAGTTTAAGGTAATTTTTTAATTTGGACTTAAATTCCTGCATATTTTCGATAGTTTTTAATTTTAATGGGAGGTTGTTATAATAGATTATGCCTAGATAAAGGTAGGAATTTTGAACGTGCTTAGTATTAAATTTTGGCATTTTAATAGTTTTCTGGTATCTTGCTGATGTATTGAATTGTAAGTTACGAGTATTTAACTGTATTTCTTTGTCAATTTGAAGTATTGAATATTTTTTACACATTTTGTCTATTGTAGGTACATTGAATATTGAAAAAATTATTTCAGTAGAACATTTAGATTAATTAATGCATGAAATTGTTAATTTATACATTAAAAATATTGATATCATTTGTATATTTGCTTACAAAACAAATGTAAGCGTGGAGTTGGCGAATTTGCTACATAATTTGTTTGTGAATGGTGACCTTAAAATAGGTCCTCATGCCTAGTAGTCGAGTAGGTAATCTTAAATTGATTACATCAACAGTCGAGCTCCGAATTTACAATTTAAAAAAAGAAACATAGGTCGCATATTCTTCGCCAATCCTCAAGTGTATGTATTTTTAAGGTATTTAATAAAAAGTATGGTTAACTTGTTCCCATGGTATATTTGACTTAAAATTTTAATATGAATTTTATGGTGAGGTGACCAAATTACCGAATTATATTCCAATTGGCTACGAACTAATGAGACAAATAAAAATTTCGGTACAGGAAGTGAATTAAATGGTTTTTAATGGTTCTCAATAAAAATTCAAATGATTTCATACCATTACTTGTAATGTGGTTTATGTGGTGGACAAATTCTATTTTTTCGACAAATATATCTCCGAGGTCTTTTATCTTTGTATGTGGTTTACCGCATATTTGAAGATTATTGGAGTTTTGCTTCTACATTAACTTACATTTGTTAATATTTAGACATATATTATTAGTTACACACCATTATACAATACATTTAAACTTGATTGTAACTCTTGGCTATCGTGTACATGGTTAATTTCTTAGTAATTTTTTTATGTCATCAGCAAAGATCACAAATTTAACATTTTTAAAGCATGATGTTATGTCATTAATAAACAGTAGGAAGAGTACAGGATCTAAATGGCTACCTTGCGGTACGCCGCTAGAGACGTAGGATTATTTAAATCTTGTAATTTTAAATTAAACAAATGGTTTTCTTTCACTAAGATAGCCAGCGAACCAAATCAGCAGTATCTCTAAGGCTTTAAGTTTATGAAAAAGTAGTTTATGTGATATTTTATCGAATGCCTACGTGAATTTCTTTATAATGTTTATTTTTTCATTTGTAATATAAAGTGTGGGTAAAAATACTTAACTTAATTCGTCTAAAACATAAAAATGTTTGTTCTTTATATTTTAATGTACTACTGTTTGTTTCCTAAATAAACATAAAATTTTGTGTTGATTTTGACATTATTTAATGATTCACACAAACGGTCTGACATTCGGATACTCACCAAGCAAGACAATAAAAACGTAAAATGTAATCCTGTGGAACTCTTGCAGACCATATAAATAATATCGTATGAACAATTCAGCAATGAGGAACTCAGTACACTGTGTAGGTAAAATACATCACACTATTATAATATTATGATTGCTAACCCATACACAGAAAATCACCATATGATATCAAACCTGCTAACAAACCTGCCGAAGCGTGAATTCTGAAGACTTTTGCTCGTGTGACTGTGGAAGTAATCGTGTTCATTGAATCGGATTCTCCCTTGTGGAATAGTAATTATTTTATCACATGTAATAAATATGATTTGTAGAAAAATCCATTAAGTTTATTATGCCTGTGCAAATTTCTACTTTAGTTTCTTGAAACCCGGAAAAATCTAAGAGTGAGTTATAGTTTTATTTTGTAGTTATTGATTAACCGGGCGGCCAAATCGATAGCAAAGTAATTTTTGAAGTGAAAACTTCTTTAGCACCGTTGTGATTTGAAACTTGATGAAACGGAAGCGAGCGACACTAAAAAGAGACGAAAACGTAAAATGTATGGGATATAAATGACAACTAAATTAAAAGTAAATCTTATATATATTTTGTCTCTAAATGGCAATTTTTAGGCATTTTGAGGATTTTTGAAGATTTTAGCGCTAGATGGCAGTTTAAACCCATTTTTCAACATTTTAAGATTTTTTAACGATTTTAGCGCAAGATGACAAGTTTAAAACCATTTTGGACGTTTTTGGCCCTAAACAGCATTTTTTCATCATTTTAAGGTTTTTTTGACGATTTTAGCGCTAGACGGCAGTTGAAAGCAGTTTTGAACGTTTTTGGCTCTAAATGGCAATTTTTCAGCATTTTGAGGTTTTTTGACGATTTTAGCGCAAGACGACAGTTTAAAACCATTTTGGACGTTTTTGGCGCTAAATGGAATTTTTTAATCTTCATATATTATATGCCAAGTGGTGTGGCCTCCCATCCTCTCTGTCTACAATGACGTTAGTTGTATTTCATGTGCTGGTTTGTTTGGTGGTTAAGTTTGATAAACCCATCAAACTCTAACATGTATGTTATAAAACCATGCAATTATTATTGTTTCTTTGTACCTATTTAATATTATATTTCCTGCAAAGCCAATATATTTGTACTTCTGTCAAAGGTAGCTAACCTACCTGTATATCTTCCTACTCCGGCGCACGACACTTTTTATTAAATTATTATTATTATTGATGTGTTGAATGGTGACATGCACGACGGTATTATCATGTTTCTGTGGGGTTATTGCACACTTTTTTGCTGTTGAATATTCTAGACATTACCCGATGTTTGGACATTTTTTTGCACTTCGTGCTATCTGGTTAGAAGGAAAAAAGCTAATCGAAAATTCACGGTTGAATAAATTTGAATAGAGTTTTTTTTAACACAAATCTATCTTTTTTAATGAAATATCGTGTATTTTGGTGTCGTTCCCTATTTGCGATAGTGCTGCATAAAGTACGAGGGTAGTCCAAGAATTAAAGACCGTTCTAATTTAAAAAATCAGGAAAATTTTATTTATTATCTACCCAAAAATCGTATGACATTTTATGTACACCATATTTTTCGACATAGTTCCCGTTACGATCCCTTGATGAGCCGTGGCACAAGATCCTTGATTTAGCCGCCAAAAATGCTATCATCGCGTCCTAGTCAATCTCCAAAGGTTTTCCGGCCAAGTGTTGCTTTAGGTGAAGAAAAATATGCAAATCATGTCATTGATTGCCTTTTTGATTCCAGTTCGTGAACCTATGTTTGAACCCAAAAAAGCCTCGCCTTAATTGGAAAAATGGTTCAAACAGACCCGACCGCTTTCCTCGCATTTGGTGATTTAGTCAGGAGTTTCTGCTCCATCGGGTGAAGTCTGTCTAGGTCTTGGCCGCAGATGCGTCTGCCCACGACCAGTTGAGGGTGGCATTCAGACCTCTCCATCCGGACTCTCTCGACTCACCGTCTTGCATCGCATTAGGAGGAATGAATTCATATTTCCGTCACTCTTGGACACAACACTGACCTACAGATTCCTACCCACGCTCATGCCTTTTTCCTTCTCTACGCAGCATCTCCAAAGGTAACTAATATAGGAAAACAATTTCCCTCTGGGCCTCCGGTGTGGAACTAATTAAAAAAGTTAGAAAAATTTGTTAAAATTTAGATAAATATATTTTTTGCGTGGTCTTTTAAATTTATCATTATTTTGAAAAGTTTTGGTTAGGCATTCGAAATGATATTTTTTTACATAAGCTCCACACAAAAGGCCCCGAGGAAAATAATTCCCGTCAGAACCCATGTCGTCTTTGGGGATGCTGTGTGGAGGGTCTTTTTAGGAAAGGAAGTTCTTAGAGAATTAGGGGTGGCAAAGACTCTGAGTGTCAGTGTGTCCAGGAGTGACGGACATCCCTCCCACTGCGGTGCTAGGCGATGTTCCGAGAGAGTATGGCCGGAGAGTCAAAGGGACTCCCTCAACCATTCGCACCCGATCCGACCTGCCATGCAGCCAGCGGGTAGACACGTCGGCCTCCAAGCCCTTGTCAAACCTCACCCTATAAATCCGGGCACCTCTGCTAAGTCACCAAACGTAAACTAAACTTTTCGAAATGATAATACGTGAATACTATTATTCCATGTTTTGACTTGTGTTGTAAAACATTTCCACAACGTTAAACCATTTTCCCACCAGTATAATTTGATTGAAACGTGTCGCTAAGCGCCCCTTTCTTAGCCTCATTCAACACGGCGAATCGCGAGCTTCCGCCTTGCGAGTCGGAATCTACAGGCAGTAGACAGTTAGTAGACTAGACTAGACTAGACTGTAGAGTGCACACCAGAGATTCTTAAACTTTTTTTGCCCCGTAGACCACTTTCCAAAGTATTTACCTGCCCCAACCTGCATATTATTGAATTTTTCATCGAAGAAGAATATACCACTAATAATCTAAATGAACATATGAAAGAGAACAAGACACAAAAAAATCCACGGTCCCACACAAGCCTCCTTTGGGCTGGTGGTATGAAGCGCCTGACGAACCTTAGCGGCCAGACATTCAGCGGACCAAGAGTCGAATACTACGAAATCCAAAAAAAAAATCCATACTATAAACGCGAAAGTGCGTGTGTTTGTTTGTTACGCTTTCTCGCCCAAACCACTAAACCGATTTTAAAAATTCTTTTACCAATAGAAAGCTATTCGCTTTCTCGCCCAAACCTCTAAACCGATTTTAAAAATTCTTTTACCAATAGAAAGCTACATTATCAGCTAGTAGCATAGGCTGTATATAATGGTAAGCTCTGGCGTAATGGAATTTTTATAAATGAAAATGTGTGTATTTCATATATTTTAGTGGCCGGGAGGAAAGGCAGGGGGAAGATAGGGTTAGCGGATAGGGAAGAGACGAGGGAGAGGGAAGGCGGAAAAGAACGGGGACGCACGGGAAAGGACATACAGAGAGAATCAATTTATTTCTTTGAATGGCATTGCAACGCATGCCGGGTACCGCTAGTATATATATATATATATATATTTTTGTAAAATCAACATACAATCTTCAAACCACTCCAAAATAAACAGGCAAAGAAAACACAAAAGAAACCGACATCACGAAAGAAAACAAACAATAAAGGGAATGGAAAAGCTGCACTGGAATTCGACAAAAAAAAAAATTGTAAAAATCATCCTTCACATTGATAAAAAAAGTGCTTCGTAGTCTCCCCACTCTTGTATATTCTAGTTTTATGAATGTTTCAATTCTACCGCTTGTGAACTGCACTCGATTTTATCTGTTTCGACACGGTCGCACGTAAAGAAGGCCACGTAATCAACAGTCCACTTTAGGAACCTGTGGTGTAGACTACGGATGGACACGTCTGCCGAGCGTCTAGCAGAGAATGGACAGAGATATTTGTCGACGGGTTCAATGATTTTGGCCCCTCTTGCATAAATACACCTGTGAAATAAGCGACAGAATGATGAATTCAAACTCGAGGCTAACTAATTGTTGTGGTATCATCGGCGGATTGGTGGACGAGTGGTTGGTGCTGAGATCAAGGTAGAATTCACGGTTTTGTTTGAATTTTAACTTTTTACATTTCATGGAGAATTTTTCTCTCGTTGTCTGGTAATCTCGTAATTCTTTATACAATCACAATCAATATAATAATTAAATTTGGATGATTTGTATAGGGCCGTTTTAGTGAAAAATCACCTCAAGGGCGCTGTACAAATTTATAATAACTAACCAACTAACCATCACGCCGTTTCTCCGCAGGGGTAGGCGGAGAGGACGGACCGCCAAACAACTCGCTCTAGGCACACACTCTTTGCCTCACTCATATCCATACGTCGTCTCAAAAATACTCTTCTATTATTCTGACTCTTGACATGGCCCGACTCTAGTATCTGATTCACTTGGTCGTGCTATGTCTTCCTCGGGCGTCCCCGACTTCTACCATTCACATTTGCGTCATATTATATTTTCCTTACACACCTTTCCCCGTTCATTTGCTCTACATGCCCAAACCATCGGAGCATCCAATTTTATCAGCATTGCATTCTTTGCGAATCTCCACATTTCTCACACGATCTTACATGGTTTTACCAAACATACGCCTCAGGAATCTTATTTCTACAGCATTCAGTCTACTTTCATCCTTCCTCTGCCAGTTCCGTGCCTCACTGCCATACATCAGGGTAGGTACCAGGACTCCATTGTGGACTGCAAGCTTCGCTTCTTTTGACAGTTTTAATTAGCGCCAACGGCATTCAGTCCTCTGACAATAGAGTTACCTGCATTTACCCTTCTTTCAATATCTCTATCAGCCGTCCCATATCTCGTAAACATACTACCCAGATACACAAACTCATCCACCTGCTCTTAGTATCATTCACAACTATATTGCACACTGTTTTCGTACTCTCTCTTTCAAACACCATGACTTTAGACTTACTTACATTCATCATTATCTCATTCTTCATACATACTTTGTTCATCCTAGACACGAGAGACTGTAGATCTTTCATAGTGTTAGAAATCAGCGCCCCATCATCAGCATACAACATGCAGATTATTCAATTTCGCGCCCAATCCCACGTCTTTCAATTCTTCCATACAATTGTCCCTTTATAGATTAAATAACCATGAAAGTAGATGTGCGCATTTTTGTGTCCAGTTTTAACTCGACCACATGGCAATAAATTTCCGTTCCGGCTTAAGCCAAATTGAAGCAAATTTGAATTCTTTCCCAGAACTTCCTCTCCTTCGTTTCCTTGAAGGCCCTCCTCACAGCACCCCAAAAGATTAAATAGGATCTGAGAGAAATTATTTTTCTCGTGGCCTCCTGCGTGGAGCAATTGTAAAAAAGTTATCGCCTCTCCAATACGCCATTAGAAGCATCACTAACTTCTTTATCATAAATGCATTAAAGCTAAGTGTATGTGCGTGCGTAATAGTTACTGCTTACTTTCACTCTTAAAATCAATCTATGCTCGGTCAGTTTTTGTTTTAATTAGCAATAATTATGCTCTTAAGAGGAAACCGGGCTACGTTTTGTCTATACAAACTTTTTCTCCAATGTCCTCTCTAGATTTTATACTATTGCAAATATTTTTTAAATATAATATAGATATCGACCACTAGAATGTCGGATAGTTTTGCTTTTTTGATACGTTACTTCTTATAGGAGATAAAACCCTCCAAAAATCGTTAAAAAAGCCTAGTTTGAACGCCATCAAACTATGCAATGCATTTTTTTAAAAGCCACACTTATTATAGAGTATTTTTTTCTAATAATCATAATCTAACTGACTGCCTTCGTCATTGAGGGGTAAGGCTCCAGACTCACAACTCCCGGCGTGCGCAAATAAATTTTATTTGATTAATTCGAGTTTTTTCACAATTTTAAAATTGAAAAATAATATACAGTATATTTGCGCCACGATCCAGAGTGGAAAATTCTCTCAGTTATCGCCCAGGTGTAAGACCACTATTTAGAATTGAAGCGCTGCTTGAAATGGCTTTAGCCGTGTTTGGTGACCAGATCTGAATAGCCAGGTACTTCCCCACCTTCCCCCGCCCCATCTCCTTCCCCCTTTCCACAACCTTCAGCCTCACAATATACCCCAATCGGGGATGCCATAGTCTCACTGGCTCCAGACGGGAGCAGCTGGGACTCTTGTAGGCATTCACATAAAAAAAAAAAATTAGAAATCGGTCCTAGAAATACTAAGCCTCGATTTTTATGATTTTATTTAGCTATTATCAGCCTGAGGTGCAGTTGTCCCTTTCATACAGTATTAGAGGAAGTAAGAGCGACAGTGACAGCAACAGTTTGATTAAATACCTGTTGTTAAAATTTCTCTTCCACCGTGTTTCTTCTTAATCTAATCTATTCTATTCTCTATTGTTAAGATTGCTGTATCGTCCGTCAGCTGTGTTTAACCGTGTGCATCGGGTTTCTGTGTGCAATGTGCAATAAGCCCATTATGTGCATTATGCTTTTTATCTCGGCCTAGAACCAACATTATCAAATGCATTATTCATTTACGACTTTCTTCCGCAAATGTGCCGATCTATTTTCTTTACCTTACGAAAAGATTTATATTTTTTAAGTGAAAACTTCTTTAACACCGTTGTGATTTAAAACTCGATGAAATGAAAGCGAGCGACACTAAAAACAGACAAACACATACATCTATAGGATTTTGCCTGAGAGAGAATGAGATAGCATTAATATATTTATTTATATCACGGGTACTCGGTTCCAATATAATACAATTAATCCACAGTCTCACGCAAGGATCCTTTGATCTAGTTGTATAAAGCGCCTATAAACTTTAGCAGCCAGACATTCAGCGGACCAAGGGTCGAATCCTATGAATTTCAAAAAAATAATTATTTTTGTAATATTAATCTTCAAACCACTACAAAATGAACAGGCAAAGAAAACACAAAAAAGCGGCATCTAGCGACTCCGAAGAAGAAAACACAAATACTAATACGATGACCAAATGTATAGGAAAAGGTGCATTGGAACTCATTGCACTGGAAAAAAATCATCCTTCATCATTGATAAAAAAAAGTGCTTCGTAGTCCCCCCACTCTTGTCTACTTTAGTTTTCTGACGATTTGACTTCCATCGCGTGTGAATTGCACACACTGATTTTTTAAATTTTGTTTTCTTGTTTATATATTACTTTTTTCAATACAAAGAAAGAGATGTGATCTCTTTCTTTGAACGTCAATGCAAATCGCTGATGCAATATCTTGAAACCGGGCAAAAATATGAATTAAAAAATTATTTGGTTCCTCGGTACTACAAAATATCCCCGACAAAATATCCTGCGGACAAAACATCCTCCAACAAAATATCTACTAAAACCCAACCTAACCTTATTTCACGTTTTACAATTTTTTAACAATAATTTATTGTCTTTACAGGATGGATGTCTGTATTATTTTTGTCCCATTTTTTTTTAGGTTGGGTTAGGTTAGGTTTTAGTAGATATTTTGTCAGGGATATTTTGTCAGAGATATTTTGTTGGTAATATTTGGTCGTGGGTTGAAAAGTCACAGAACCTGGTTCCTAATTGTTGTTTTGCCCGTGTCACTACTCTAGTAATATATTATGTTGTGTAGTGCAGTATACGGTCACAGTTGTGCCGTGTCGTATGTTGTGTGTGCCAATCAGCTGTTCCCAGTTGCAATGACACGACCATCCGGTATCCGACACCCAACACCGGACTCTTAGAACCAACACACGGCACCTCGCCATAACTTGGCCTCTACGCGACAAAGCGTGACTATTAACATTGCAACCAAAGGTTCAAATTAACATTATTTTAAATTTTATTTCTAATATTTTTAATCCCTTGTTTTATAATTTATATATTTTCTGAGAGTCATTTAACCCCTCAGGCTGATTTGTTCGCCTTTCGGAAAAACTCGTACAGATCTCATAGAAATCGTTGTCTCCCTTACTATCATGGTTAGAAAACACCACGCTTAATGTTTTTAGATTTTCACGGCCAAAAGCATTTTCGTTATTTATTTTTGGGGTGTTATGCCGTGTTGCGCTACCTCTATTTTTAGCCAACGTTTCGGACAGTGTTGTAGTGTCCATCATCAGGGCAGATTCGACAAATGTGTAATAACACCACTAACAATTACACATCTGTCGGATCTGCCGGACCTGCCAGATCTGCCCTGATATTGGCTAAATAGGAGGTAGAGCAACACGGCATAACACCCCAAAAACAAATACTTAACGAAAAAAAACACGCTTTATATTCAAATCTAAAAGTTAACCGCAAAATTAAAATATACACCTAAACCAAAATTTCCAACTGCAATTTGAAAAAAAAAAGTTTCTTATTTATTTATTAATTATTTTTACATGAAACAACAAAAAAAATGAGTTGACGATAACGTTTATAATTCATTTGCCTAATAAAATAGGTTTTCGTTTTTATTTTTTAGTTAAAAACGTAAGGTGTGCTATATCTAAGTAATTTTAGTTAGAAAAAAAACGTATGTAAGGTGAGCCATTTTAAAACCTTTTCTGTTTTCATTAAAAATGTTTATGTCATCTACATAAATTATATGTTTATTTCGAATAATAATTATAAAATTTGAAAGCGTGTTTCATCACCTTAAAAACAGTTTCGAAATTTAAAATTTATAATTTTTTTTTAAAGAAAGACAAATATTCCCATGTTACGAATAACCCGACAATATTTGAAAATCTCCTACTACCACCACAGAAAGCGGAAAAATGTTGCTTGTATTGTGATGGAGGACTTAGCCAGCCGAGGAATCGAACACGCGATGCCCGGGTGGGACCCAAACGCGGTGCCAACTCAGTCACTGTCCGGTATGCGAATATTCCATTTGTTTGGATTTTATTCCAAAGCAGAAATATTTTGACTTTCTGACAAAATAGACCCGTTGGTCACCGTATTTAATCACCTTAAACCCTTTTTTTAATGCCTTCCTAAATTTTGATAATGCTAAAATAAGAAATCTTGCATATATTGTAAATGGATATTTAATTTATAAATTTCATATCTGAGGTCCCATAGTCTGCAGTGTTTATTAATAACTTGTGTTACTTGGAGTTGCGAGTACTTAGCGTGATTGCGCCCAGTGTCGGTACACTCTACACATCAAAGTATCTCACACACACGTACTTGCAGTAACTTCCGTGCGGAACAAGCACCTCGCGGGTCCCCCCTCCCCTTCTCTCAAGCCGGATTGTATAATGTATAAATAGTGGATTACAGGTAGGTAGATGCACAGGTAGGTTGGCAGTCAGCTGTTGTTGACCTGTGCTGGGCGATGGACTTGTGGAACATCTCCTGAGGGCGTATCAAGCTAATTTGTGTAAATCTGACAATAATTATATTATTATACTTGTAGTATGCTTCTCACTAAATATTATGGTTCTACTCTTGATGATTTTCAATACATTTTGTTCAAGAATTTTATTCAAACTTTATTTACTACATTACCAGCTCAGATATGGGGGCTCCATCGAAACCAGACTAAAGTTAGCCTCCCAAAAACTGGGCGTACTGTACAGGGCCCGCAGATAATTTAATAGTACACAACTGCTAACCCTGTACAAATCACAAGTGCGCCCCACGGTTGAATTTGACAGCTACCTCTGATCTGGAGCTCCAAAATACCTGAAAAATACCCTCCGTTTGATAGATTCTCCCATCTTAACAGACGGATTGCAATCTTTAGAGCACAGGCGTAGGGTCAGAATGCTATCATTGTTCTACCGGTATTACAATGGAAGATGCTCCGAGGAACTAGCGTCATTGATTCTTTCGAAACCGGTGTACAATCGGGAAACACGCCAAACATGCACCCAACATTTGTACGCAGATGACATTTGTCTGTCTTTCCATCTCTGTGTTTCCTTCCAATTATTTGAGGGAAATTATTTTCCTCAGGGCCTCCTGTGTGGAATTAATGTAAAAAAAAGTTTTAATTTTTTTTTAACTTTATGAGTAAAACCTCAAATTGTAGATAATATTTAATTATATGAAGACAATATCGCGATAAGTTTTACAAGGCGAAGGTCATGGGTTTGAATCCTAAATGTGACAGTATATTTTTCAGAGATTTTAGATTGCGTTTCGTTAATATTGTCTTCATTTAATTAAATATTACGATTTGAGGTTTTACTCATAAAGTTAAAAATAAAAATAAATGTTCATCCTAGACTTGCACAAAAGTCAATAATAGATGTCGCACATTAAAAATAATAAAAATATCCAGACACTATCTAGATAGCATTTAGTTCGGGTCTGAATGTTGCAATCATACATAAAGATAGCAGTCAATAAACGAATGAACAAATGAAAATAATAATGAATGATACAATGCTGAATATTTTGAATAATTCTAAAAATTTTAAGGTCATCAGCAAAAAGTAAGATAAGATACCTAGGTACATCATGAAATATTTTTGTAATATCAAATTTATAAACAAGATTGGACCAAAGTGAGAACCTTGTGGGACTCCACTTTCTAAAGCATTGTTAACAAAATTATAGGGTGATGGTTCACCTAGCGTCCTTTGAAAAATTCAAGAAAATTAAGATAATGTTGCAATTATAGATCAGTGGATTATATTATTCGTGAAAATCTGACTATTTGACATTTTGAGATATTTAAGTAAAGTCTATTTTCATTGCACCAAATTCACAACTTTTGGATATTATTATCTTGTAGAATGTTACAATGGTTATATTTTGAATAATACTAAAATTTTAAGGTCATCAGCAAAAAGTAAGACATATACACCATTAACTATTTTTATAATACCATTTATAAACAAGATAAATAAGATATTTATATATAGATATAGTATATAGATATAGTATATTTAATCTATAAAAAAAAAAAAAAAACAATATTTTGTTTTTTCTTTTTTTTACAGAAGACATTTTTGGCATTTTTCACCAGCATTTGGTTCCTTAGAACAGGCAATCTGCCTAGCTAGGAACTAATAACGTACAAGACATAATAACACTTGTACACATTTTAATATCTACAGTTATTTGAAATATTATTATTATTATGTAATTTTGCTGTATAAATGTAACTAATGTAATAAAAAAAAAAAAAAAAAAAAAAAAGATTGGACCAAGGTGTGTACCCTGTGGGACTCCACTCTCTAGAATTCTTGTGCATTGTTATCAAAATTATAGGGTGTTGGTTCGCCTAGCGTCCTTTGACTTAATTACAAAAACAGTCTCGCAGAGAGGCAGAAGAAATATAAGAAAATTCAGTATAAAAGCACTGCTTGTAGAAGCTGATGGCGTAAGATTTTGACGAGATAATAATGGTACTGCCGCAGAAACTCCCGATAATTATAATTAATCATATGAGAAAAGGGAAACGAGTGCTATATTATATGCATTGTAATCGGCTTCCTCTGCTCGAAGACTCCGGCTCGGCACGTGGCGGATTCGAACCGTGGACCGGCGGGCACGCGACCAGCGACCATCGCTCCAACCGCGGCCACTGACCACCAAGCCATATCGGGATGGACGAATAACCATAACCATGCATTATCTCATACCGTGCTCACAGCTCATGGCGTATACGATGGCGTGCGGGAGCGACGTGAGAGAGGAGAAGGGGTAGGGAAAGGGAAGGAATGCGGGTAGAAGAAGAAGAAGTCCATAGTTTTTAGCGTTAGATCAGCGAAGCATATCGCCGGCAGCTTATTAGATCGCAATGATTACAGATTAATTCATTAAATAATTATGATCACAGAGTACTCTCTTTTCTCCTTAGTATCATTAACATGGAGAAGTTAAGATACTTTAAGTATTTAATTTAATGAATACCATAATTAGCGAAACTTAATCGAAAATTTGGAGACAGAAAAATCAGAAAGAGTATTATTTGTCAGTTCATTGCACCAAATTGTTAATTTGGTGCAATGAAAATTGACTTTACTTAAATATCTCAAAATGGCAAATTGTCAGATGTTCTCGAATAAAAAATCCAATGATCTACATATAATTGCACACATTGATAACAATGCTTTCGAAACATTAACACAAATTGAAAACTTGGACATCACTTTTCAATCAAATCCTTCATTTTGTTACCCACATAACGGAAATCTCTAATAAGGGCTTACAAATGTTGGAATTTATAACTACGTTAACAAAAAATTTCAACAATATTAGGTACTAGCTGGGTTACCCGGCTTCGCTCACGACAACATTCGAGAGTGTTCTAGAATGTTCCACACTGATGTTCCCGATTTCCTATTCCCGAAAATTCCACGACATACTCTGCCACTCCTACCAGAATTTTCTAGAGCTCTATGGAACCTTCTAGAACTTTCCGGAAGATTGTTCTCGAAATTTCAAGAGGGCGAAACTTCCACCCCTTATATCTTTAAAAGCACGCCCTTTAGGTTACCCTTATTCCCTAGGGGGGATAGAGATCTACCACACCATATTCAAATAAATAAAATGTTACTCCTTGCATGTCCTTTCCCATGCGTTCCCCTCCAGCGTTCCACTTCCACCTTCCCCACCACCGCTCTCCCGCTCCCCCGTCCCGCCAACTCCCCTGGCACTTCATTTATTGACTCTTCTCCCGCCCGGCCCGTAGCCGAAACTTTTTTCTTATACTAACATTTTTAAACCCGTGATATCTTTCTAATTAAATATCCGAATTGAAAAATTCAAAAAGTTAAATAAAGGTATTGTATGTATAATACTGTCTTGAATATGAAGTAATTTATTTTGATAAGGATTGAAACCAAGATACAAATAAAGATCCTTTTCAAGCGGCGACATTTTAATAAAATTTTTAAAATAAAAGAATACTTATTGTGGCATAACCATAATAGTTAGACATATGCTGTCACGACCTTTTTTGTAAATAATGATGTGTTCTACAAAGTCGTAGTACATTATTTTATTCTATCATCAATAGTTTTCGCAGCGCACGCGATGTAAAGAATATTTTAGGTAATATTTTTACACCTTGGGTTTCATTATTGAAGTTTTAGTAAGGATGCCTATTTTTTGAAAATATAATATAGCTTATGTTACCCAGGGATAGTGTAGCTTCCCAACAGCAAAAGAATTTTTCAAATCGGTTCAGTAGTTTATTCAGGAGCCTATTCGATGCAAACAAACAAATCTTACCTCTTTATATAGTGTAGTAGATATAAAAATACCAAGTTTCGTTTCGAACATTTCGTTAAAAGTCAACTTGAGTACAATTCTCCCGTCTGGAACCCACATTAAAATATTCACGTACAAAAGCTTTGAAAGATTACAAAGTAAATTCTTACGTTTGCTAAATTTTATCGTTGGTATTCCAGCAATTATGTTTAACTACAACACTATTTTAAATGATATGAATAAGCTTAAATTGTCAAGACAGCAGGATTTTTACTGACTCGGTATTTCTATATAAAATTTTAAATTATGTAATTGATAGTCTAGAATAGCTTGCGTTGATAAGTTTTCTGATTCCATTACGTAATAATACTAGGAATCAGGATTTATTTAAGTGCAGAAATTCTGCGACTAACTACCATATTGTGTATTCCTCTTTGCCCAGAATACTAATGGAGGAAAATAATTACACCAAATCAGTGGACATCTTCAATTTATCAGGCAGTTCAGTTATATAATAGCTGTATAATTGGTACAAAGTCCCTGAAAAGGACAGTAATCTTCTTAATATATTAAAAAAATGTTTTTTTTGTCCCTTACGTGTGCGATGAAACTTTAAGGATGTGATGTGCCCGTGTCCGCGATCCTTTCTTTATGTATAATAGGGAGCTCTGGCGTTATACAATTATTTCCTATATTATTCATCCGATTGCGATGAAACTTTGGGGATTTGATGTGCGCATGCCCGTGATAGTTTCTACGTATAAAGTATGCTGTGGCGTTATGAAATTATTTCCTATACTATTCATTCGATTGGGATGAAATTTGGTGAGTTGTTGTGCTCACGCCCGCAAAGTTTCTGTATACACTGGTGAGGTCTGGCGTTATGAAATTTGTATGGCAAGAATGTGTGTAGTTCATTCAGTTTAGCGGCAGGGATGATGAGGAGGGGGGATGGCGGGGAAGGGGACGCATGAGATGATGGGGGGGGGGGGGCTGAAGGGAAACGGGGACGAATGGGAAAGGACATGCAGGGAGAAACACTATCTTTATTTAAGTGGCATTGCAACGCATGCTGGTTACTCGCTTGTAAATGAATAAATTATCAGTCTTTCTTCTTTTGAAAATGGTACATTTACGAAGTCGCAAACAATTATAATATATCTATCTAAAATAATAAATTGTTAATGGTATAAGTTGTTAATGGCAGAAAATGCAATAAATTGGTCACGAACCACGACCTTACGAATTCATGACGATGCAGTTCCCGTTTAGTACCTGGGGGAAATTAATTGTCATCTGGTTGCCCTCTGATACTCTTGCACGTCAAATAATGTATTGCCAATTTTGATTGCATTGTATTCAAATTACCACTAATAATTCTAAACGAAACATGAGGACGTAAGATTAAATTAAAATTCAATTATAAGATGGTAATCAATCTGATAAATCGGCTGAGTTGTATATTTACTTACATTTTGGAAATGAGAAAATGGCTAATAATTTTTTGTTTATTTATTTTCGACATATACTGCACAACACGTGCCATTCATTAATGTAGTTCACTTATAAATAGTACAACAATAATATTAACATAATGAACACATATATATATATATATATAGTACCTATAATTATAGTACCTATCTTTATAGTACCTATCTTTACGAGTGAAATCACATATTATAATATTTAATTAAATGAAGACAATATTAGCGAAACTCAATCGAAAATTAATTTGGGAGGCGGGAATGGGTACCGCCGCGCCGCCCAGGGAACCTTTATTGGATAACCAACACCTTTGCCATCGGTCACCCCAAGTGATTCGCTACGTTTGGTGATTTAGCAGGGGTGTTCGGGTTCATGGGGTGAGTTTTTTCTAGGTCTTGGAGGCGGATGAACAGGACACACTCAACCTCAGATTCTTACCCACCCCTTAAACCCTTTTCCTTCCCAGAACTCTCCTCTCCTTCCTTTCCTTAAAAAAATCCTCCATACAGCATCCCCAAATATGACATAGGCCCTGAGGGTAATTATTTTTCCTCAGGACCTCCTGTGTGGAGCTCATGTATAAAAATATATATGAAAAATGAAAATTTGTTAAAACAAATGCGATAGGTGGCGCGCGAGCTGTTTGCAAATCTCAATGTACCGGGACTGATATATAGAACGTGGAGGAGGGGTTTGCGGGAGAGGGGTGAGGGAATGCGGGGAAGGTGAAGGGGGGGTGGCGCGTGAGGGGAATGGGAGGCGGAAGGGTAACGGGTCGAATGGAAAATGACACGCAGGGAGAAACAATTTCTTTATTAGTGGCATAGCAACGCATGCCAGGAACCCGCTAGTATTATATATAACTTGCTTTGCTTGGCTTGAGTGACTTCAGTGGCTTTAGTTGCCTCTTGTCACTCTATTTGAGGCAACAAACTCTGCGTTCATTTAACCGCGACGGTTAATGTGTATTGGGGCCCCCATATATTTTCGATACGCCCCGAATCTCTCCTTTCAATAAGTAGATTGGGTTTCGTTCGATTATTATTATCGATTTGGTCTTTTCGAGAAATTCCTGCACGGTTTGGCGCAGAGCCAATTTTATGGTTGATTTTATAAATTTTGTATACTTTACTTCAACGTCAACTTTTTTTGTTAATGTTTTTGTTCGTTCGGTTCGTCCATCATTCCCAAATCTTGAATCCGTTTAAAGTTGGTGCATTTTGCGTCAATGATAAATAATTTTTTTAAGTAAAACTTCTTTAACACCGTTGTGATTTGAAACTCGATGAAACGGAAACTAACGATTCACAAAAAGAGACAAACACATACATCTATAGGATTTAGCCTGCGAAAGAATGAAATAGACTAATCGGTGTCCTTTTTGTGCGATGCTTCATGGCCTTTCGGCCTCCTCTTTGAGAGGTGCTTCTTATAATGGAATGTAAAATTATTTTTAAACTCGGTAATCTCTACATGTTATAAATTAAAGTCCTCCGCCGCGTCTTCCTGTATGTTCGCGATAAACTCAAAAACTACCGATCGGATTTTCATGCGGTTTTCACCAATAGTTACAGTGGAGATGAGGAAGTTTTAGGTATATAATTTATCAAGTTTTGTATAAATTGGTTGAAATATATAACATATTAAAGATAATGTCTGTATATGGTGGACGAGCTGGTAGCAAGCGGGCGGTATGGATTTGATTTGTATGCAGATTTGTATGGCGGTGGTTATAAAGTTTGGGTAGCCATCAGTAGATGGCGTTGTGTTTCGTTAGCCACAGCAACGCGTGGCCGGGTAAGAAGGTCATATTATAAAATAAACCCTACAATTATCCTACTCCTGATACTCTGCATTCGTCTCATTCTCTCCATGTTCAGTTTTCTGAAGGTTTCGCTTCTACAGCGTGTGAACAGCACTCGATTTTTATTTATTTTTTAGATTAACTCCACTCTATGTCCTCTTTGATGTTGTGTGGATTGTCTTTTTGATGAGAGGAATGAGTGAATATGGGTCTTGAAGAGTCCCTTATTATAGGAGGAAAGAAACACAGAGATCGGCAACAGCCGAGCTGTTGGACTCAGAAACGAGTCGCAGAAGCAACGCGTTCTCATGTTACAAATCGTGTACATATATTGGGCACGCGTTTGGCGTTCTTCCCGACTGTGCTTCGGTACAATGATGCTAATTTCTCGTAGCATTTTCCATTGTAATGCCTGTAGATCAAGGACAGCATAGGTATACCTACCCGACGCCAATACTCTAAAGAGAGGAGTTTTGTTCGTACAAACGTATTCCCAAATTTCTTCTCTGGATTTTGACAGTAGGTACTACAAATATATTTCAACATAATACAGATATCGACCACTAGCGTGTCGGTACGTTTTGCTTTTTTTGTTAAGTTACTTCTTATAGGAGTTGGGACCCTCCAAAAATCCTTAAAATTGCCTGCTTTGAACGCCATCAACAGACGTTCAGTATACAAAACCCTGTTCAGTTTAAAAACTAGTTATTGTATTTAAAAAAAAAGCAAAACGTACCGAGTATTTTCTTCTAATAAAGTTACTAAAAAAATAATCGAGTGCAGTTCACACACAGTATAAGTGAAACCTTCACAATAACTTACACGCAATCTATACCAAACCCTGAAAAGCAAATTCTTAATCAAAACGGCCTAGGCGTTTATTTTCATTCTTTCTCGCAGGTTAAATCCTATAGATGTATGTGTTTGTCCGTTTTTAGTGTCGTTTCCGTTTCACTGAGTTTTTAATCACTAGTGCTAAAGAAGTTTTAGCCTAAGTAAAGCACGTGACAAAGGATGCCATAAATAACATTAAACCCCTCGGGCCAAACTGTTCGCTTTTCGGGACAACTCATATAGATTTCATAGAAATCGTTGTATCCCATACCTATCGTCGTTAGACATAATATGATATAAAAGGCTTTAGAAAGATAAAACACAACGCTTTATATTCAAATCTAAAAGTTAATCAAAATAATTAAAAATCAGAGTGTGCCATTCACACGCGGTAGAAGTGAAATTTTCAAAATACTAAAGTAGGCAAGAGTGACTAGGCTATGAAGCACCACACAAATAGGAGACCGATAGGCTACGAAGCATCGCACAAAAAAAGACCGATTATTCTATCTCATTCTCGCAGGCTAAATCCTATGGATGTAAGTGTTTGTCTCGTTTTGGTGTCGCTTGCTTCCGTTTCATCGAGTTTCAATTCACAACGGGATTAAATAAGTTTTCATTTAAAAAATCTTCCGGTCCGGTTTTGAAGGACAGAAATTGGTAACTTTTCGATTTCTGATTTGAAGAATCAAAATTTCTTCAAATTGTCAAGCGAAAAGGTACTAGGTATGTATATAGAACGAATACTGTCATAATCCTCTTCATCCATATTCTTATCCCTTTTGAAACACGTTTGTCGATTAACTCCCCACTTGACCGCCTACGCTGAACATTTAACACTTTTTGCTTAAAGGAACCAGCGATATACTTCCAAACAAGTAAATCTTAAAACTAGGGACCTGAAAATTTTGCTTTATTTTTGGGCTACGACCAAACCTACGTGACATTTGCTGCGTTCCTCTTTATGGCCATTCAAGCTCGTTAAAACTATAGACAAAAAGTAGGTATTTAGAAAATATAATATTGCTTACTTAAGGCGACACAATACACAATACCCAGTTTGTTTAGCAAGTTAAAAAAGCAATTCTTACGTATTTTAAGTATTTACTGGGTTCCTACCTCCTTATTTCTAGTATCCATGATATAATGTCAATTCTTAATAATAATACACATAAGATTATAATATTATATAACAAAAAAAATCATATCATCCAATTTAATCTTCATTTTGAGTGTAATGGGATCTTTCAGTTCAATTTTCACCCACTTCCCGAACTACCGAAATGTATAAATTTTCGCAGACGTAATAAAAATGATTAAAATTAACCAATTTTAAAGTTTACTTTGCTGTATTAGTACACGATTAGCGTGTTTTTTTCTCTTTTTTAGACCATATTTCTTTTATCTGTCCATGCCCTCACTGTGCCATCTCAACGCCCCCTAATTTTCGCTGGTCTCCTTCACTGCCTCCCCTAAAAGTCTCAAACGCCCACAAAGGGCGTTATCGCCCACGTTGACGTACCTACATTACGCACGCGTTCAAAATAGACATAGGATACGTTCATAAATCAACTTAGGATTCATTAAACCAAATGTATAATCGATAGAACAATGTGCTCTGGATGTTAGGCGCTTTCTAAATGAAGTTTTTTTTTCAATCAAACATATAAATTATGATTTTGGCCCCCTCTAAAGTTGAAGAGAAGTTGTTAATTTTGCATTATATCAAACGCAAATGTTTTTAGACTTCTACATACTTGTAAGGTAAACCTGCCGGCTGCTACCTAATCGCCTCATCACACCCACGTGGGTTATTGGTTGCACCACTTTGGCTCCGAAGGTATCATGATCGTAGTGACTAAACACATACCAGCAATCGCATTCATCCCATATTTGGTAACCCGAAATGAACGATAATGGATTTTTTAATGTATCATTGAAGTAGATAGTACTAAATAAATGTAAACGAAAATATTAAAATGTACCTACAAGACACAGAAAAATAAAAAAAGTTAACAGTGGTCTCAACTGGGACTTCGTCAATGATAACGTCTATCGTACACGCTCGCTCCACGTATCAGATACAAACGGAAGTGCTGCCATCTACAATATTCGAACAGATCTATTAAAGTTTACATACCATAGTTTCCATTTTTACCTGCTAGTCTCTCTGGTAGTATTAATACGCTAGCATCTATAAGGTTAAGTTTAAGAACCCGACTTTGAGTACAACTCTGACGCCGCGCCTTATGCAAAACCATTTTCGTACGTGAAGTTTGTTACAAAGCTACTATAGGTAGTGACGCCTAGGGCCTAACAGCAAAAACCAACTGAGCGTGTTTTTGCTGTTAGTATTAAATTAATGGAAATAACCTTCAAAAGTTATTATAAAATAGAATTATTCTTTTTTTTTTCAAGAAAAAAAAATCCCAGGTTACGAATTACTGTTATTTAAGACTCCATAATATGTTTCACCTGAAAAATAATTATAAATAAAATCTTTATTTTTATTTTAAAACTTTATGAGTAAAACTCAAATTGTAATATTTAATTATAAAGACATTATTAGCGAAACTCAATCAAATGATTAAAAACAATCACGAACAGAAAGGGTAGTAAGGTTATGGTGTCACGGATCTATTTTCTGTTACGTAATAAAATAAGCGTGTTTCATATCGCAATTAGTCCATTTGACATTTACGCAATACAACGCATCCGACACATTTCATAACGCCAACAATGTACTAATACAGTGATAAACAACCCGCTGGCGGCGTGCGGTCCGCAAGCCCATCACGTGTGGCCCACGAGCCTTTTCGTGCTAGACAACAATGTTCCAGAACATTCCACAATATTTGGAAGTGTTCCGGAATGTTCCTCAATGATCTATGATGTTCTGGAACGTTCCAGGCTATTTCCGAACGTTCCACAATGTGGTATGTTCAATACATACTAGTATTTCATTAAACAATTACTGCTTATTACATTTTTCCACCTGCATACAACCAACTTTATTTATATGAGAAAGGCATTGTAAGTGCTAAATCTCTCACTAGGTGGCGTCGAAACAAATTATGTGTACATTTTTTGGTGAAATACTTTATCTCGTCAAATATTAATTATTATTAAATATTAATAAATAAAGTGAATATGAATGAAACACTAGTATATATTGAATTATTTGGCGGGTAGGAAATAAGCCGACGTAGCTCAATGGTAGAGCATTTGACCGGATATCAGAAGTACGCGGGTTCGAGTCCCGTTGGCGGCCTGTATCTTTCCTCGGGAGATTTTTTCAATGTTGATGAGTGTTTTAGGCCAATAAATATTATTGCTTATAATAATTGTTACCCTTTGTGCTATGCATAAAAATGTTGTCTTAAACATTAGTTTATCAATTAAAAATTATAATTGACAAACTTAACAATGTCAAGCTAAACCTCTTAAAGCGAACCAACTGAAGATGGATAAATTGGCCTCCAACTAAAAAGGTTGATCATCACTATACTAATATATTGATACAGATAAGGAAAGGGGCACATTGATTCGGCGGGCCAAGAGTAATAAAATTCACATGCAATTAGTTGTTGCATCCATAACCTTTAGTGATATCGATATCAAAATACATATTGTTTTCTACGCAGTTTACTTTAAAATGCATTTGGTTGAATGTAAAACTCTTTATCGGCGTTTTCATGGTCACGTAAAACATTAAAAAATATATTTTAATTTTATTATAATAACTCTCTTTTATAATAAATGTTAAAGGTTAATCTCATCAATGTTATATACCATTGAAGAATAAAATAAAACTAATAAATCTAAATGAAAATATAAAAAAAGAATAACATAAAAAAATGAAAATCTAATGGTCGCAACTGGACACGAACCCAGGATCTTTTGTCTAACGAATTCGGCCACTGACACACACTTTTCACACTTTAAGTTTGAATTTTTTTTTCATAAATTCACACAGGAGGCCCTGAGGAAAATAAATTCCCTCAGGGCCTATGTCATCTGGGATGCTGTGTAGGAGGGTCTTTCTGAGGAGAGGAAGGAATGAACATTGGTCTTGAAGAGACCCATGTTGTAGGAAGGAGGAAACACAGAGGCCGGCAAATCATTCCACAGCCGAGCTGTTGAACACAAGTACGAGTCGAAGAAGCGACCAGTTCTCATGTGACAAATGTCAACCGTGTACAAATGTTATGCACGCGTTTGGCGTGTTTCGCGACTACACACCGGTGCCGAAGGGATCAATGACGCTAGTTCCTCGAAGCATCTTCCATTGTAATACCGGTAGAACAAGGATAGCATTCCCACCCGACGCCTGTGATCTAAAGATTGCAATCCGTATGTTAAGATGGGAGAATCTATCAAACGGACCGCCCGTTTCTGCACAGAGTCGAGGGTATTTTTCAGGTATTTTGGATCTCCAGACCAGAGGTGGCTGCCAAATTCAACCGTTGGGCTCACTTGTGATTTTTACAGGGTTAGCAGTTGTTAGTAGGATTAGCAGTGTTAGCAGTTGTGAGACAATGTATGAATGTGAACGAGGCAAGGAGTGTGTGCCAAGACCGAGTTGTTTGGCGGTCCGTCTTCTCTGCCTACCCCTGCGGGGAAACGGCGTGATGGTTAGTTAGTTAGCAGTTGTGTACTATTGAAGTTTCTGTGGGCCCTGTACAGTACGCTCGGTTTTTGGGAGGCTAACTTTACTCTGGCTTCGATGGAGCCCCCTGGGATCTGAGCTGGTCATGGGTTACACCAAGCATATCAATGGAGGGCCTTGCATAAATTTTATTTTTATTTCGAATTACAAAATTTGAAAGCCTTATTTCATTACCACAGTTTTTGGTTTTCGGATGCATTCATAAATATTCCATTTATTTGGATTTTATTGAAAAGCCGAAATAGGCCATAAAAAACATTGCCCATTATCCTTTCAAAAATTTCACTTTAATTTAAATTAATAGCTTCTTACGTCTATCTCCCATCGTGTATTCTTCCTTCTTTATAATATTTTTTTCTCGTCTTCTTCTATTCTTTTATCCCCTTAACAAGTTTAAATTCCCACGAGATATGAATCAATGAGAAATGATTTGATCGAGTTGAACGCACTTCGATAGATGTCACTTTATATTCATGCGAGCCCCTCCGCAGGAACCGGATGCAGCGGACTTTCTTCCTATTTCGGCGGGCACACTAACCCCCCCCCCCCCCCCCCACACACTTCCGGTTCAACCAACCTTACTTCGGATCAACGATACAATCCTGGCTTTATGAACGCAATTTTTTTTTTTTAACCGTTTTTTTATTTATTTTTGTCTCGATTAGCATTCCGGCAAGCATGCCTGTTGATATATTGTTTTTAATTTCGCTTAGTTGGACGTAACCGAAGCCAGCCGAGCGATTCTATATCTTTTGTGGGATCATTATTGAGATAACGGACGTGATCTCCTGTCAGATTTGTGTGATTTTTATACATTTACTGTCACATATTTTAGTTTGGATGGTTTTAAGCACGAATTCCTGCAAGTACGCATGATTATTTATTCATTTAATGTACGTTATACATTAAAAAAACGAATAAATTACAAAATCTGACAGGAGATCACGTCCGTTATCTTGATAATGATCCCACAAAGGATATAGAATCTCTCGGCAGAGTGAAGTTAGCCTGTCAGAAGCTGGGCTTCTGTACTTTACAGGGCTCGCACATACTGCACTTTTTAACTTTCTGATTTAAACCTCAAATTGTAATATTTGATTAAATGAAGACTATGTATTCATCCTAGACTTGCAGAAAAGTCAATACATATCGCATATTAAAAATAAAATGGATAAAAATGTATCCAGATACTATCTAGATAGCATTTAGTTCGGGTTTGAATATTGTAATCATACATAAAGATAGCAGCCAATAAAAATATGCGTTAAGAAAATGAAGATAATGTTGGTGGTTCTTAGTCGAAGTATGATACAGTTAAAAATGACTGAAGCGGATATCGACACCTTGGCGTAGTGGCCCGGAAAAGCAAAGGTCATTTCTGATTCCTAATTTTCTTTTGAGTTTCGCTAATATTGTCTTCATTTAATTAAATACTGCAAATGTAATATTATTACAGCTTCTTCGAAAAGCCAAACATCTCCAAAAATTGTGACTTCCGATTTGGACAAAATTGAAGCAAAGCGCGTACTTTTGTCCGCAGAAACGTGCCAAAACCCACACAGGGTCAATGCATTATCGATTGATTCAAATGTGAGAAGCGACGATCCCGAAGTTTCCACCATCCACATCCCACCGAGATCACAATCGTCCAGAGATGAGCGGCCGATTGTGATTGTGGGAAGGTGTTTGTTTTAAACAGTATCGACGATTCCTTCACACTTAGCGGACGATTGTTTTAATGGGAATTAGTTTAGGAGATTGTTACACTTATTGTAAATGTGCAGATATACTTTATAAGAATATCGATTACATTATCAGTCGATATTTAATATCTTCAATGGAAAACCCCTTTTATTGTAATTTATCTTCTGCTTTTTTTTTACATTAGCTCCACACAGGAAGCCCTTAGGAAAATAATTCCCATCAGGACCTGTGTCATCTGTGGCGATGCTGTGTGAAGGTTCTTTTGAGGAAAGGAATGAGAGGAAGAGGGGTTAAATGAGCAATTTCTAAACATTTATGGTGGCCCCGCATGTTGCCACATATTCGATGAACTCAACCGCTGTATGTCTATGTAGAGCTTAAGAGGAAACCTGGCGACGTTTTGCGTCCACCTTTTGCTTTTTTTTTTTACAAATTTTCTTTTTTCATATATTAGAAACATTCATTTTTATATATTATAAGAACAATCAATCAAATTTGATACCTAACACAGGTACATATTTAACACAAATATAATTTTTTGTTTAGATACAAAGTACCTATTCGATTTTTGTTAGTACCATAGGTGAGTAGGTACTTCGATTAAATTCATTAATTTAAAGAATTTATTCGGAAATTTAATTTTGATTAAACAATCAATGGTTTGCAAAATGTCATTCTCAAATTTTGCCATTTTTGACAATTTCGTAAGAATTTTTGTAATGATTAAATAAGCTTTTCAGATGTATTGTCATGTGGTTGTAATAATCCAGAAACCTTCGTGAGGGTGGAAAGAAGGTATTTTGAAGGTTTCAAACATTTCCCACGCTTAATATAGCAATACATAGACAACTTGCATACACATAAGCAAACATACAGAAGAACTCGGATATAACTACTTCGCTTATAACGGCTTACCGTTTTTAGCGACGGCAATGTAAACTCCAGTTAGGTTTCACAGTTAGAAAAACAATCCGTTTAGTATGACTCCGTTTTAAGCGACCAACTGCTTAAAGAGACCTATTTTAATCGTAATTCTTCCGGTTAGAACGACGCGCAGTGCTTTGTTTAGAAAACCTACGCACCAATACTTCGCCGCCCCGCGCATTCACAAAATCAGTCAGTGTTTATCATCAGTTGTGACTAGGTTAAAAGCTCGAAACAATGAATTCCGTGAAGCGAAGGTGTTATTCAATTGAAGAAAAAAGTGCTATATTACACCGTTTAGAAGCCGGTGAGTCAAATTTAACCCTTCCAAAGGAGTTTGGCGTGTCCCATGTAAAAACAAGCTTAAATTATCCGTCCGTTTTGTGCGTCGTCCGGTTAGAACGACAAAGCATCGCCGGCCCCTTGAGGGTCGTTATATCCAAATTCTACTGTATATTGATTTATATATATATATATGTATATAGATTATCAGCCTGTCCCTTTCGCTCAGTGTTCGGGGAGTAAGAGCGACAGTAACAGCAACATTTTTGTAAAATACCTATTGATGAAATTTATCGGCGACCGGCTTTCCTCTTGAGGTGTCTCCATAACTCGATAAAGAGTCACCTGTGGTACAATTGATAGTGTCGCCTGAATTCCGTTATTTGTTTTTTTACAAAACCTTTATTGGTTCGAGAACGGAACTTGCGGCACGTAATGGATAACTTTTTGCAATGCGAACGGTCCGTATCTAATCGCCTTTATTTTATTGCTTTCATTATCTCGCTCTCCGTATATGTAGGCAGATAAAACTACTTCGCCTTTACTGCAAGTGCATATACAATCTCAATACGTATTAATATAATTAATTTTTTAACTTGGTTTCGTTAAATTATCAGAATCGATGGAGTTCATTATTAACTAGCTGGTTCCCGGCATGCGTTGTAATACATTATTGTTTCACCCTGAATCACCTTTCCCGTGTGTCCTCATTCCCTTCCAGCGCCCCCTTCCTAGCTAGCTTTATAAAGTATAGCCTATGTGTTATTCTGGTGTATGAGCTATATTATTGTAAAGTTTCATTAAAATCCATTCAGTAGGTTTTGCGTGAAAGAGTAACAAACACACATACATACAAACTTTCGCGTTTATAATATTAGTTACATTAACTGCGCGTTGCGAAGTTCTGTTGTGACTCGAGCATTTGGCATTTCATCTGTCTGTAAATTTGTTTTGTCACACAGGAGGGCCTGAGGAATATATTTCCTCCAGGGCTTATGTCACATTTGGGGATGCTGTGTGGAGGGTCTTTTAAGGAGAGGAAGGAGATGAAGTTCTGGAAAGGAAAAAGTTATGAAGGGTGGGATGAATCTAGGCGCCAATGTTTCCAGGAGTGACAGACGTATGAATCAATCCCTCCCACTGCGGTGCAGGGCTATGTTCTTAAAGAGTCCTGCTAGAGAGATAATAAGGTATCTATCTACTAATCTCCCGATCCGGCTCGCCACGCAGTAGGTGGGAAATGCATGTGCCGTCAAGACCTTGGCAATCCTCACCACATGAACCCGGGCAACACTGCTAAGTCACCAAATGTAGCGAACCACTTGGGGTGACCTGTGGCAGAGTTGTTGTTTATCCAATAACAGTGTGGTCGTCGAAATTCAATAAAAATAGCATTTTACATTGCAAATAAAATGGCTATTTTCTAAACCGGCGCACATGTTAACGCACTAAACGACCATAAAGAATAATAACATGGCGTCGGACTGTCATTCTAATTTTAAATTGCACCATAGACGAGCGCGCGCCGGAAATGCCGCTTTGTCTTTATTCTAATTTTAAAATTAAAACCGTTGAATTTTTAAACTGATGCACTTTTTTATTATTTTTAAGTCTGTTTACAGGAAACTTTATGGCACGTTTAACCCCTCAAGCCTCAAGGGTCAATGTTGTTAAGAGGTCAAAATATTTCCTCTTTGAAAAAAAATTAAAATAAATGGAATATTCATTAATTATTTTTGAAAGGTGATTAAATACACGTACAAACTTTATAATTCGAAATAAACACAAAATTTATAAATATATATATTTTTAATGTAAACAGAAAAAAAATTATCAGAGTGCAATTCGCACGCTGTAGAAATAAAACCTTCAGAAAACTAAAGTAGACATGAGTGGGGAGACTGCGAAGCACCGCACAAAGAGGAGACCGATTATACTATCTCATTCTCTCGTAGGCTAAATCTTATAGATGTATGAAAAGATGATGAAGTTAAATAAAACAAGATGTTAAAGAAAAAACTTCTTTGTGATTTGAAAATCGATGAAACGAAAAATAGCGACTCTAAAAGGAGACAAACGCATACATCTATAGGATTTGGGCTGCGATAAAATGAGATAGTATGATCGGTCTCATCTTTGTGCGGTGCTTCGTAGTCTTCCCAATATTGTCTACTTTAGTTTTCTGAAGGTATCACTTTTACCGCGTGTGAATTGCACAATTTGGTTTTTAAATATTTTGTGGTTAACTTTTAGATTTTTTTATTGAATATAAAGCGTTGTGTTTTCTCTTTCTAACACCGTTTATATCATATTAGTATTTCTAAGGATGATAGCATGGGATACAACGATTTCTATGAGATCTATATGAGTTGTCCCGAAAAGCGAACAAATTAGCCCGAGTGGTTTAATGTTATTTATGGCATCCTTTGGCACGTGCTTTACTTAAGTCTGAAAAATATGAATATTTTTTGCATTAATTCTTTTAATTTTTGTAAATTTATGGTAATTAATAACAAATTATGAATAACTGTATTTTTAATTATTGAAGAATTAATACTAAGCGCTAATTATGCTTTTTTCTTTTCTTTTCAGGTAAGTGTCACCCATCCAAATAATATTCTTATTATTTGATTTGCTTACGAAAAAGTGGGGTAAGTTTTTTTATACTTATTTCATGTTGTGTCCTCTGCTCAAGAACTTAACCTAAATTTCTCTAAATAAACAATAAACACGTACGTTTTTAGATTTTTCACGGCCAAAGGTATGTTCGTTATGTGTTTTTGGGGTGTTATGCCGTGTTGCGCTACCTCCTTCTTTAGCCAACGTTACGCATAGCGTTGCAGTGTCCATCATAAGGCAGATCCGGCAGATCCGACAGATGTGTATCTGTGGTAGAAAGATAACCATTCAGAATCGAAACGTTACTTGAAATGGCTTTAGCCATGGTTGGTAACCAGATCTGAAAAGCCAGATACTTCCCCACCATCATCTTCTCACTTCCCCCACAACGTACCCCGATTGGGGATGCCATTGTCACATTGGCTTGTTGGGACTGTTGTGTTGTAAGCGCATAATTCCCAAGAGTCCCAACTACTCCCAGCCGTCTGGAGCCAGTAGGAATACGGCATCCAACCCATTTAGGAATGCCATTATCCTGTTGGGACTGTTGTGTTTTACTCGCATAATTCCCAAGAGTTACAAATGCTCCCAACCGTCTGGAGCCTGTGGAACCATGGCATCACCAATTGTGAGGTTTAGTGTAGTGAGGAAGGGAAGAAGATGGGATAGACGAAGGTGAGGATGTACCTGCCTAAACACGGATAAAGCCGTTTAACGTAAATTTTCGATTCTGAATTTGGTGGTCTTTCACCAGGACGATACTGAGGGTATCTTCTACTCTGTGTATGTTTTTTTATGTGAATACCTCACAATGCCTCACTAGAGTCCCAACTGCTCCCGTCTGGAGCCAATGTAACTCGATCATCCCCGATTGGGGTATGTTGTGAGGCTGAAGGTAAGGGCTGGGGAGGGGACTGAGATGGGTGAGAGGAAGGTGGGGAACTACTTGGCCATTCAGATCTAGTCACCGAACAGTCACCTGAAAATAAAATAAAAAAGCATGATTAACCAATTCTTCCAAATATACAAATACAGTTATTCACTAATAATACAGTTGTCGACGTCGACAGGTGTTTGTGTGTCTACCTGTCGTATCGCTTTGCAACAATGCGCTTGTTAATTTGCATTATAACTATTTTATCATTATCGAGCTAGGATGGTAAAACTGTAGAGGAAGTAGTGTACGTACCAGTGGCGGTCGGTGACTTTTTGTATAATGGATGACGAAGTATATACCTACCAAATTTAAATACCTACAGACTCGCTCACGAACAAGATGCAATTACTGACAAAAATAGTATGTCAAATTAGCTCTATAAATCCTTTATGCTTCACATCAATTATTCAAATTAAATTAAATTAAATATCGCCACCAAGACCTAGACAAATCTCACCCCACGAATCCTTGCACCCCTTCTAAATCCTAAATCCAGTGAACCACTTTGGGAGTCCTATAGCAGGGGTGTTGGTTATCCAATAAATGGTTCCGGGGGCGGCGGTACCCATAACCGTCTCCCAAATATGGAAAATAATGAAAAAAAAAGTTTTTCATAAAAAATCAAATGTATTTTTGACAATGCATCTTCAATATTATTTGCTATAATATATAAATGTGTGTCATCTGCAAAAAGATAGATGGAACAGTACTTTATGCTCTTAACTACTACGTTAATTTATATAATAAATAGTAGCGGTCCCGAAACAGATCCTTGAGGAACTCCAAGGTTTACTTGTTGTCTTCAGAGATAGCATCTCCAAATTTTGGTTATTTGTTTTCTATTTTTTAAGTATTCAATAAAACACTGCAATTCGTTACCTTGAATTCCTATGTCCTTCAATTTCATCATTAGTCTTCTCTGTCTATCGTTTAAAAGGAACTAAAGTTTCAAAAAGCACACTGCTATTATGATTTTCAGCACTTCACTATATATTTATAACAAATAGTAGCGGTCCCAAAACAGATCCTTGAAGAACTCCAAGGTTTACTTGTTGCCCTTCAGAGATAGCATCTCCAAATTTTGGTTCTTTGTTTTCTATTTTAAGTAATCAATATACCACTGCAATTCATTACAATGAATTCCTATGTCCTTTAATTTCATTATTAGTCGTTCTCTCTCTGTCGTTTCAAAAGCACATCTAAAGTTTAAGAACACAGCTATTATGATTTTAAGCACTCCACTACATCATTAATATGTATAAAAAATAGTAGAGGTCCCAAAACAGTTCCTGGAGGAACTCCAAGGTTTACTTGTAGGTCTTCATTTTCAAGTTTT
Source organism: Limnephilus lunatus (assembly GCA_917563855.2). NCBI lineage: Eukaryota > Metazoa > Arthropoda > Insecta > Trichoptera > Limnephilidae > Limnephilus > Limnephilus lunatus. The sequence continues at coordinate 34,794,211 of OU830596.1, forward strand.
TGTTATTTGTTTTCTATTTTTTAAGTAATCAATAAACCATTGCATTTCATCACCTTGAATTGTCTATCGTTTCAAAAGCATTTCTAAAGTCTAAGAACACTGCTATTATGATTTTCTTCTGATCTATACTTGTCTGTATATTATATCGTACGGTGTATATTGGTATTTGAAATATTTAAAATTTTATAATTTGAAATTTTTCCTCACTTTGCGCTGTTTGTTGCAATGAGGCATGTTAAGTCTCCTATTTGACGATAACAATGCGAGTTCGTCGAACCCGTCATTACCGAATACAGTGCAATACGTGTATAAATAGGTATGAGTATATTGCACCGCGACAACTTTGCTGTCCAACAAACTGTTCCGAACATACACTACTAGAGGCACATAGGCCCCAACCATTAGTACCGGCACTCAGGATGTTAAGGATAGATTAAGTAGGCACTTATTACTTCGCTAGTGGAAGTTTGGCATTATTGTAAATTATTATTATTATGAGGTATGTGTATATGCATAGTATAATATTATGCAATGCACTTGGCAGTTGACATGTTGTGTAGCTTCTCTTTGAACGGTATTTGGGACGAGAGATTTATAGATTTATTTTATTTATACACAGGTAAAATGAATGCTGATAGTATTGAGAATTTGTCGCTGGGAAATATATTATATTGGAAAAAGAAATGCGAAAGGCAGATTAAGGCGAAACTTAATGCTAAATCACGCTAATGTAATTAATGCTAATCGGTTTACATTAAAAATACAAAAATGTGCTTCGGATGAATCAAAGCTTTTTTTTTACCATTTCCACTGAATAGATTTCAAAAATATTTTTTTGTAAAAATGAAGATAATATTAGCGAAACTATCTACATAGATAGCATTTAGTTTGATTTTTGTAATCATACATAAAGATGGCACCCAATAAAAATATGCTTTATGAAAATTAAGATAATGTTGGTAGAGTTCTTAGTCGAATTGTGATACAGTTAAATATGATCGAATCGGATAGGGATTCATTAGCTCAGTTGTTATAGCACCGCCCCGGCAAGTCGTGGGGTCCTGGATTCCAGTCCTAGAAGTGACCGTATCTTTTTCTGATTTTTCTGTTTTCAAATTTTCGATTGGGTTTCTCTAACATTGTCCTTATTTAATTAAAATAATCTTTATTACTTTTGGGAGACGGAGGTACCGCCGCCCCCGGAACCATTTATTGGATACAATCTCTGCTTAAATCACCCCAAGTGGCAAGCCACGTTTGTTGAATTAGAAGGGGTGAGGTATGTCGGATCGGGAGAGACCGGTTGAGGGAGACCTAATTTAGACCTCTCCAGCTGGCTTCACCCATTGACCCATCGGCTTGCACCGCAGTGGGGGGGTGGATTAAAACGTCCGTTACTCCTGAACACATTGACCCCAGATTGCTAACAACCCCTTATACTTTTTTCCTTCCCAAAACTTCTTTCCTTTCCCCAAAAAGACCCCCACACAGCATCCCCAAAGATGAGGGATTTTTTTCCTGTTGATTTTAGCTTCCTGTTTAAAATTGTTCACACTTCGACATAAATATACAAATATTAGTAAGAGAGAATGAACCAATGCTGTAATTATAATACTAATCTTATATGGAGTAAAATTGAACCGTGCACTCAAACATTTAATTGCACGTGAAACCATTTGTGTTGGTCCCAAAAGCTGCGATGGGCTTGCCATGTTGAAATATTGCCTGACGACAGGACTTGGAAGATCGTGACCATGTGGGAGCCTCTACGTAAACGAAATAGGATTTAAAACAAGCAGAGCAGTAAGAACATTTATGGCATTGGATCTCAGTAGGATTGGAGAGCATTTGCGGAAGAGGCAAAACTCCCTGATGAAGAAGCATTGTCCAATTAACCCAAATAACTCCAATCTACGAGTGATGGGAAGGCTGATAGAGGTATTGAAAGAAGGGTAAATGCAGGTAACTCCATTAAAGGAGGACTGAATGCCGTTGGCGCTAACAAAAAACTGTCCAAAGAGTGCTGTTACCTTCCCTGATGAATGGCAGTGAGGCATGGAACTGGCAGAGGAAGGATGAAAGCAGACGGATGAATATTGTAGAAATTATATTATTTATTATTGCATTTTTATCTAATTTTATTCTTATCATTTCTATATCTGTTTAAAAATCATCTGTCATAAACAAATTGTACTACTGTAAAAGCCCTCTGGGCGTTGAATAAATAAATAAATAATTATTATAAGATATCAAATTAGATCCCTGAGACGTATGTGTGATAAAACGCGACGGTATCGGGGACGCAAGGGAAAGTACACGCAGGGAGAAACAATTTATTTCTTTAAGTGGCATTTCAACGCTGTCGGGTGCTCGCTAGTTATATATATAAAGGGCAGTCAAATTAATATTAAATTGCTTTCAGTATGTAATTTAATAAAAGTTTAACACCGTCGTAAAATGTCCTAATATTTCATATACAAGTTTTTCGTAAATGTCCTAATATTTCGTATACAAGTGTTACGTAAATGTCCTAATATTTCATATACAATTACTGTTTTGTAAATGTCCTAATATTTCGTGTACAAGTGTTTCGTAAATGTCCTAATATTTCGTATACAATTAGTGTTTCGTAAACGTCCTAATATTTCATATACAATTGGTGTTTCGTAAATGTCCTAATAATTCGTATACAAGTGTTCCGTATATGTCTTATTTCGTATACAAGTTTTTCGTAAATGTCCTAATATTTTGTATACAAGTGTTCCGTAAAAGTTCTAATATTTCGTTTACCAGGGTTTAGTAAATGTCCTAATATTTCATATACAAGTGTTTCGTAAATGTCCTAATATTTCGTATACAAGTGTTTGGTAAATGTCCTAATATTGCGTATACAAGTGTTTCGTATATGTCTTAATATTTCGTATACAAGTGTTTCGGACACAATAGTATGTTAATTGATTTTTGATAGTTGCATCTAATAGGCGCTTTTAATATTCCCTCGTTTACGGAACGGCGACGGTACAAAAATGCAAAAAACATACATTCCTTATCACAATAATCATTAATAATTATGAAACAAAAGATGAAACACACAATGCTGTTTCCTCCAAAGGAAAAAGTAGTACTTTGGAGGAAACAGTCATACGTACATTGTGTGTATCATCTTTTGTCTCACCATTATTTAATGTGTATGAAAGACCTGGAGCATAATTGTGATAAGGAACGTATGTTTATTGCCGTTTTGTAGCGTCTCCGTTCCGTAAATATGAGAATTGATCGACCTGATCGATGTCTTAAAATTTCACACACCTGGATCTTAAACAAATAATACAGCAAATTCGGCGGGTTGACCACAAGTTTCTTTTGGGCAATTACCTCATTTACATAGACATGTTCTCATTGCATATATCTCTGCCATTGCATATACTCCTGCTGGCGACTGCATTAGATACTAGGGGATTTTTTTCACCAATCTATTCTCGGAGACCATTTCCATTTCCTTGGGCGGGTTCAGTCGAGTTCACTCGCGGTTCATTGGACTTTTTCGTATACTTCTCTCCATTCTAAGTATTGCAGATGCACTGTCACTCGCTAATTTAATGTAAGCGTGCACGACTGTGAGATCCTTGCAATTATAATTTGATTTTGGTTCTATCAGAAAAAATAACAGCGGGGGTTTGCCGGCGATGGTTTGCTATCTTGAACTAGGAGGATAGGGCTGAGATAGGAGGGCGAGGCATTGTTTTATTTTATTTGATTTATCCCCTCAGGCCTCGACCATATTCTGTCAGTAGGTCATCTCAGCATCCCCAAATGACATAGGCCCCGATTGGAATTATTTTCCTCATGGCCTCCTGTGTGGAGCTAATGTAAAAAAAGGTCAAAATATTTCCGCTTTGTATTAAAATGCAAATTAATGGAATATTTGTGAACGTATCTAAAAACTAAAAATTGTTGTTGAAGGGTGATAAAATACGCTCTCAAATTTTATTATCAGAAATAACCATGGATTTTTTAAAAATATTAAAACTTTTAATTTAATTAATTAATTTAAAGTTTTCAAAATGACAAACCTTACGTTTTTTGTAACTAAAATTTCTGATAATGAAAAAAAACGCACTCATATATTTTATTATGCAAATGTATTATAAACGTTATTATCACCTCACGTTTTTGTCGATTCATAAAATAATAATTAATAAAATATCTGAAACTTTGGTTTAAAGACATTTAATTTTTTTCTATAGTTAATTCATAGATTTGAATATAAGGCGTGAAGTTTTCTCTTTCTAACACCGTATAGATCATATTTCTCAGCATGACAATAGTGGAGATACAATGATTTATAAGAGACCTATTTGATAATTTCTTGAAAGATTTGAGTTTGTTTACCGACTAAACTCTTTATTCATATTCATATTGCGTGTATACGGGCGCGAACAATTAATTCATCTTAATATATTAAAGCATAACTTGTAAAAAGCGTTTTTCCCTAAAATAATTTAACTAGCGCAATCTATAAAAAAGATTACGAGTTATTTTAAGTATCACCTTACAATAAATACAGTTCTGCAAATAAAACTTAATATTAATTTAATCCATTTTTACGTTTTTTTTTACTTGACGGTTTCACCACGATGGTCTTCAGACGGTCGCATACGAAAAGATTTATAAATATTATATTGTGTCGTGTTTATAATAAAAATTCTATTAAGAATTCAATAGAATGCCACAGCGAATAATTATAAACAGTTTAGAATAGAAGCTTTTAAACTTTAAACATTCTTTCTCTCGTATAAGGTGTGAGGAATGAGGTATGATGTTTGATGTTTGAGGATGTATTCTGTACGAGTTGCAGAACTAAACGTTCACACGATTTGCAGATTATGGTGAAAAACTTACCTCGCTCAGTGCTTTTTTTTTTACTTTCAGCAGTTGAATTATTCCATTACCAGCTGTCCGTACCCGGCTTTAAGATATTAAATTTTTATTTCAGATTAATTATTATTGTTAAAAATTATTTCATAAAATCCGAATTCTTGACAAATCAGTTCTAATTTTGAAAATTACACTTTTTTTAACATTAGTTCCACGCAGGAGGCCCTGAAGAAAATAATTACCCTCGGGGCCTATGTCATCTTAAGGCATGCTGTGTTGAGGTATTTTTAGGAAAGGGAGAAGAGACAGTTCTGGGAAGAAAAAAGGTATGTGAGTAATTAAAAATGTTTTTTATTCTCGTATAAAAACATTTTTTTACAGTTTAAAAGAAAAAAAATAGTTAAATAATGTTTAATTAAATGAAGACAATATTAGCGAAACTCAATCGAAAATTTCGAGACAGATAAATCAGAAAAAGGTAATTGGAACCTCTGGGACTCGAACCCAGGCCACGGCTCTACCAACTGAGCTAAGGTGTATCTGCCAAGTCGGCCATTTTTAACTGTATTATACTTCGACTAAGAATTGGCAACACTATTTTCAGAAAATTACATTTATTTGGATTTACATACATTTTCTTATAATACATACATACATACATATAAATTTTCTTACCTTACAGAATACGTCCGAGGCCTGAGCGATTAAAGTAAGTTGACAAAATGTCAAAATACCGAAGGGGTTAAAAGCAATACAATGTACCATTAGCATCTTTATTACCATTACACCAAACAAATATCTACCAGTTTTGGTTGGTTCTAGAGTATGTAGCCATTCCCCCTAGTGGAGTGGTCCTCAACCCTTTTTATCGCCGCGGACCGGTCAACTTTGATAATTTTACCGCTTTAGGGTATAGTAAGATATTATACCAAATAAATAGTAAATACAGGGAGGGACTCAGATTTTGATTAATCCTTCATTATATATTTACGAATTTATTAAAATAATTACATGTATACATAATATTAAGCTCTCGTTGGTTGCAATAGAAGGATTTTATTGAAAAACGGAAATAAATTCACAACTGCAATCAAACGCGTGTTAGTAATGTCAGGCATTCTCAATAAGACCACTCAATAAACTCATTTGACGGCCGGCGTCGTCCAGTGGTAAGACGCTTGACTCGCAAACCGAAGGTCGCGGGATCGAATCCCGGCGTGGCAAATAAATTTTATTTGATTAATTTGTATTATTTCATAATTTATTCATTTAAAATATGTATAGTATATTTTAGGCACGTTCCAGAGTGGAAGATACTCTCAGTATCGCCCTGGTGTAAGACCACCATTCAGAATTATAACGTTGCTTGAAATGGCATTAACCGTGTTTGGTGACCAGATATGAATAGCCAGGTATTTCCCCACCTTCCTCATCCCCATCTCCTTCCCCTCCCAACTACCTTCAGCCTCACAACATACCCCAATTGTGGATGCCATAGTCTCACTGGCTTCAGACGGGAGCAGTTGGGACTCTTGTGCTGTATTCCATAAAAAAAAATTAAAAAATCCTCTTGCATTTGGGCAAGCAGAATTTAAGAGCGGTGACTCACGTCGTTGCTTCTCACTCGAGCTCTTTACTTTATATATGCGAGTGCGCAAGATGAAAACCCAGTTTTTTTTTTCTTCGAAGGTATTATGTCGGCGGTAACTTGGCGTGAAGGGGTTCTTAACTGATTTTTTTTGTCGTTAATTATTTAAGTGTTTATTGGGGATGTTCTTTTTTTTACGTATTTTTTTATTTTTGAGCAGGGTCTTGGGCGGCCAGGTATCATTTGGTATCGGTCCGCAGCCCGGGGGTTTGGGACCACTGCACTAGTGCACTGAACTTGGATTTACAATTAAGTAATCTATTATTAGCCAATGTATAGGTACAGTGTCCATCTGTGTTATCTCAGGTAAAGCTGCACCTGTCTGAGAATCTTGCTAAAAGTAGTGTTTCCATTACTAAGAAGCTCTAGTTCCTACCCGCCCTGAATGCTAATAATGCTCCCGGCTAGCAAATACCAGTCTATTAAATGTATAAAGTGCATCGTTCTTGGTTACGTGTGTCATCTGACCCCGCTGGACTCCGTCCTGGTCTAGTCTGTGACTGCACAGTGTCTTCTTACAATGAGTTCTTTATTAGCCGATTTAACACAGCTCTGTCCACTGTCTATACTCCATTCGCATACAGCAGTGGTTCCCGACCTGTTTTGACCAGGGACTACCATGATATTTATTTGTTCTCACAGGGACCACAAGGTACAAGAATGAACTCTTCTTGGAGTTCTTCACCTACCTATCCAACACTAATACCAAAAGGGTTACGAATCAGCTTTTGGATACCTCTCGATTCGGTTTTGTAGTAAAATGAACGATTATTTCGCTAACCATATTTTAGATCTCGCGGACAACCGGTTGGGAACCACTGGTATACAGGATATAACTTTTTGAAATATGAAGTGAAAGCTTCTTTAGCACCGTTGTGATTTGAAACTCGATGAAACGAAATATTGCGATACTAAAAAGAGACAAACACATACATCTATAGGATTTAGCCTGCGAGTGAATGAGCTAGTATAAACGGTCTCCTTTTTGTGCGGTGTTTCGTAGCCAATCGGTCTCCTCTGTGCGGTGCTTCGTAGTCCGCCACTTCATTCTACTTTGTTTCTCTGAAGGTTTCGCTTCTACCGCGTTTGAACTGCACACTTATATTTTTTCTTTTTTTCGTCAACAATTATTTTAGATAGAAAATTATAGGTAAGGTGAGCAATTTTTAAAACTTTTTATGTTTGCATTAAAAATTTTAATATTTCTAAAATCATATGTTTATTTCTAAAAATAAAATTTGAAAGCATATTCTATCACCTTTCAAAAACAGTTTTTAGTTTTCGGATACATACAGAAATATTTTTGCCTCCCGACCGAATAAGCCTGTGAGGTTAACTACTTACATACCTCGAGAAGAACAAAATTATTAAGGGTAGGGTTTGGAAAACATCGCTCCGCATTATCAGTAGCATCCGCATCTAGTAGCAGCAATACTAGAAAATTATATAGGGGTAGTTAGAAAAATGTGTAAAGTTACTTGTGATTAAACTTTTTTTACTGTAATCTTACAAATTCTATAAGTTATACATGCTGCAACTTTAGTTAAAACGTCGAAAAAGGCCTTCGCGATTATCTCTCCTGAACCTGTTGTAAACGTTTTTAACAAAAATCCTTCCGTAATCTTAGAGTAAACATTATGTTAAAACACGCTATTAAATTTAAAGCACTTCAGTGTTTCTAGATTTTTATTGTAATTCGCCTAAACTTTCTGAATTTTTCAACTATCCTCCGCCATACAAAAATGTATGGCGGAATAATACACCGCGCGATGTCTAAGAATTTCACAGAATTCATTCAGTTGTGAGAAAGCGGTCACGGCGGGAGCACGCATATTTTTTTCGCGGCAATTTTGTTCGCTGTGTCTTTGATTTTTGAAGGAATCATTGAGGAGATAGGTGTTAAAGAAACCGGGTAAGTAGAAATAAAATATATTTATTATTATCTAATAAATTATTTTTAACTTGATTTACAGTTTTACAGATTTTATTTATTATTTTTTTTTTTAAACTTCAGGTACCTTCAAAATGGGTAAAAATAAAGGAAGCCTTGCTTACCGTGCCATAAAAATAGACCCACCCACTGGAAGAAAAGGAGAATAAGGTAATAATGTCAACATTTAAATTTTTCACAGGTAGTTTGAAGGTGGACTGAAGTCATTTTGCATTTTGACATCTAAAAATTTCGGCATCCATCTTGAATTTCTCTAGTTATCTACCGATTTGGTTCAATATCAGAATTCTGGCGTTTAGAAGTGCACTGAACTCGAATCTAATGTCAAAATGCAAAATTTCGGCATCCATCTTGAATTTCTCGTGTTCTCTACCGATCTGGTTCAAAATCAGTATTGGGGAGTATTGGCGAGCACTGAACTCGGATCTAATGTCCAAATGTAAAATTTCGACATTCATCTTGAATTTCTCTAGTTATCTACCTATTTGGTTCAAAATCAGGATAAGGGCGTTTGGAGGTGCACTGAACTCGGATCTAATGTCAAAATGCAACATTTCGGCATCAATCTTAAATTTCTCTAGTTATCTACCTATTTGGTTCAAAATCAGGATTAGGGCGTTTGGACATGCACTGAACTCGGATCTAATGTCAAAATGGAAAATTTCGGCATCCATCTTGAATTTCTCTAGTTATCTACCGATTTGGTTCAATATCAGGATTCGGGCGTTTGGAAGTGCACTGAACTCGGATCTAATGTCAAAATGCAAAATTTCGGCATCCATCTTGAATATCTTAAGTACTTTGACGATTTGGTTCAAAATCAGGTTTAAGGAGTTTGAGGTTCACCGAACTCGAATTTAATGTCAAAATGCATAATTTCGACGACCATTTTGAGTTCTCTACCGATTCCGTTCAAATAGTCACTAAGTTTTATTGAAAACAACGGCTGTCAGATCCATTGATAAATCGAATGAATTTCGATGTTAGGTAAATTCTGGGTTGTATTATTACAAATAAATTTATTTTAAATGTTTTTTTAGGAAAGTGTTGGCTGCAATTGAAAACAAACCATATATGAACCAGAAATTTTTTCCACATCAAAACACCATGAGATTCTATGTCACATCGAGTCAAAAACTAAGACGTCTGTAAAGGTCCAGGGGCTAAAAAAAAGTCTATGTATCCTTGCCCTTGCATAATATGATTTATAGTCTGTCGATATGTATCAATTATGTTGCAAATAAATAAATTTTTTATAAAGCAAGTGTATTTTTATTCCATATTTTATCTAAATGCTGACCAGTTGTGCCTGAATCTAACCGAAATACACAGTAGATCGAGCGGCTGGCTCGCGGCTCGCGGCGGCCGAGCTTGTTTGCAACTACCAAAAATACCTAACTGCAGTGAATGGGCAGTTTGACCCAGGTGCAAATGTCTCTATGAGCTATCCACGCTATTCCACAATATGATTCTTAGTATGTTAAGCTGTATCCATTATAGTAGAAACTAAATTTTAATTTTATAAGGCAAGTATATTTTTATTTCCGTATAGTCCGTAGTGTCTAGTATACCCACATCTCCTCTAGTCAGACGCAGGCGGCCAGCTGCGGCCGTGTTTGTCTACAAGTACAAGAAATACCTAACTGCAGCGTTAGCGCGGTTTGATACCTGGCCCTTAATTCTTCTATAATGAATATTTTTGATTCATTACGTCAAAAGCAGCATTCATTCCCAGCATTGCAACTAGAGCAAGTTTGCTTAATCACGCATCCTAACTATTAAACAAAAAGCCCTCGCCCACTATTTTCTACAAATGCAACCGTCGAAAACAGATCACGTTCAAATGTCCTAACCCGTGATAGGCCTACCGAGCAGCCTTTGTCAAATGTACTCCATCAAACTTATTACAGCAGACCTCTCCGTACCACAACTTACTGCACAGCGGTTATACTTGATAGTAAACTGATTTTAAATAAACATTTTTTTTTTTTTTTAAAGAAAGACAAACATTTTCGGGTTACGAATAACCCAACAATGTTTGAAAATCAAAACATATCGACCACATAGTCACTAATGCATCTTCTGTGCTTGGTTTCATAATCCGTTCCTGTAAACAATTCAAAGATCTTATTACTTTCAAAATACTGCATTTCTCATATGTTCGTAGTATCCTTGAATACGCATCTCAAGTGTGGAACCCGGGCTATGCAATACACAAAAAGAGAACTGAAAGTGTTTAAAATAGATTTTTAAGGTACCTACCTTAACTTCTGCTCTTTTCGATCTCATGTTAGTAATGAAGACTCTGCTAAGTTCGTCAATATATAGGTGTTAACTTGCCGAAGAAATATAGCAGATTCGGTAATGTTACTTAAAATTACACATAACATGGGCAGACAATCGCTTACTTTTAATTTAATTTCTTTTGCTAGACCAACTCTAAACAGACCTCATTTTTCTACAGATCCACACATGCATTTAACTTAAATTATTACCACATTTTTAACTTAACTTTACATGAGATAAAACTCACCAAGGAACATGACTCAAACTAGAAAGTTCAATCCTTATATATTCCCGTCCCCCTTCCTTAGCCTTTTAATCCTATCAAGTACAACCAACAAAAATCGTTAAAATTGTCTGATTTGAACGCCATTAACAGACGTTCAGTATACAAACTAGACAACCTATCTTAAAAAAAAGCGAAACGTACAGACATAGAATTTCTTCTTTTTCTCCGTGTGCCTTATCAGGCCCCCCGACGTTGGCGATTACTCTGGTGAATGCATCTCTATCTTGCGCTGCCCGGAATAGCTTCTCCACACTTCTAATACCGGTCCACTCTCGTACATTTCGCAGCCAAGACATTTGTCTCCTACCAGGCCCTCGGCGACCCTATATCGTGCCTCATAATATTAATTGGTGCAAGTGATATTTCTCCCCTCGAAGTAGGTATGTCACCCAGATATGAAATTTTCCTGACTTTTCGAAACGGAAAATTTTAGACATAGAATATTTTCTTCTAGTTAGTAAAAAAATACTTAAAATCGGTCCTGTTTTGTAGAAGAAAAATGGGGACTACAAAACCTTGATTTTGTTGATTTTATTTAGGTATTATCAGCCTGAGGTACTTAATATCCCTTTCGCTCAATATTCGAGGTAGTAAGAGCGATACTGACAGCAATACCTATTATTTAAATTTCTCGGCAACCGGGTTTCCTCTTAATAAGCATTAATTTATAAATAACTAGCAGACCCGGCTAGTGGCTAACGGAGCACAACGCCAATACCCAACCTATACAGAAGTCACACCACCCGCTTGCCAGCTGCCCGCTGCCTGAATTGAATATTTGAATTTCTCTGCTTTTCTCCACTATAATAAGCATGTATTATGCATATAAAGCTTCCTTTTGAATCACTCTATATATTGGTGCAAACCGCATGAAAATTCGTTGCGTAGTTTAAAAGATCTAAGCACCCAAACATTTTGAGCGATTTCTTTTTTTACTGTGTAATGATGAATATTTGAATTTCTCGGCTTTTATCCACTATTAAAAGTATGTATTATACATACAATCCTTTCTCTTTGCGAAAATTCGTTGCGTAGTTTAAAAGATCTAAACGCACAAACATTTTGAGCGACTTCATTTTATACTATGTAATGATTAGTAAGCAACTCGCACTTGTATTTAAATTGTGCTTAGAGGCTCCTGTGATTTTATTCCAAGCGCCAATAATAAGTTTATCGTGATTTTGTTGTACCCGGGTGTTATTGTAGGTGTGATTATATTGTGACTGTGTGATTGTGTGTCGGTTTGATTGTGTGATTATGAGTGGAGACGTTGACCTAGGTTAGGACTGTAAACAACATTCGTTGCGTAACTACTAACGACCTGTTTGTAGATTTGATTGTAAACTATATTTTTATTAATTTCCATTCTAGGTGGAGAGAATGTGCAAATGTGCAAGTTGACATCAATTACTTTGTATTTATTCATCATTAGCGAGTACCCGGCATGCGTTGCAATGCCAATCAAAGAAAATACGTGTTTTGTTTTAATTCTGTTGTGTTGACATGCTTTTGGATGCACGGGTATATTTTTTGTTTTTCCATTTGGTGCGTAGGTACGCGTACACAAATAGTCGCGTGAACTGGCCACATACAGTGTGAGAAGCATGGATTTTCTAAATTTAAATCATGCTATCCCCTACCGCTACTATGTTTCTGACTAATTTAGCCGAATGATTCTAACTCCTCTTTCGAAAAGTCATTAAAAGTTTTTTTAATTGGTTAAATAGGTTTCTTTTAGGGGTCATCCATAAGTTACGTCACACGAATTTCATGATTTTTTATCCCCCCCCCCGTCCCTGTCACACATCGTCACATTTGTGAGACACCCTCCCCCCTAGTGTGACGTCACATATTTTGCAATTTTACATCTAAAAGTTATCATAACAGTAGATACCCGCCTTTCGAATTGTGGTTGTAAAATGATAATTCGGTTGAGGGTTCTGCATGCAGTTCTGCAAGCAGTGCTTAAAATCGGATGGCGAGTATGTCGTTCTAGGACAGCGTAGTATTTTACACAGGGTGTTGGGGGACATACTTGACTTACAAACAATAATTCCCGACATTATTCGGAGTAAAAATGTTAATGAAATTTTGGTCTCCGATGTCTTTTTTAATATTTTATTTCTACAAATACATTTAAAAAATTGTTAGATGTTAGATAGTTGGAGGCGGGGTGAGGGGTTGGTCGGTTACTCGTCTGAGTGACCAGTGATGATATGCAGTAAATTTTTGTGGTTGTTGTTTGATTTTAAAGAAAAAAAATTGTAAAACCAAAAAAAAACTCCAAAACAGTCACCGGAGACCAAAATTTCGTTTCTTTTTTACTCCAAATAATGTCAGTAATCACTTGTTAAGTCCAGTACGTCCCTTAACACCTTGTATAGGTTGTTACATTAGTGATTAAGGTGCGCCGTACCTACACCTTAATGAATGCTTCAAAATGACGCCATTGCAGTTGCTTTAGCCTTGATTGAACCTACGTCCTGAATCCTGAACACGCTGGAACATTGAGTTTTGGCGTTATTCATTTTAATTGATAGATTAATTGAAACATTTAGTTAAGAATAAAGTTCAACTACCTTTAAATAAAACCGTTAATAGGAACGTTTGCGCGGCCGGTTTCGGCCCGTTTCATACAAATCCTAATTTTGGATTTATGATCAACATACCCAACCAAACTGAAAAATTATGTTTGTAAACAAAAGTTGTAAAGACTTCGGTTGCTGGGTCATGTGGAGAGAATGACCGAGCATCAAGCGCCAAAGTCCCTGCAAAACCGACAGGGCGAAGGAGCCTGGGAAGACCAAGATTAAGATGGAGCGACAGCGTCTTCAAAGATATATCTACCTTGGAGCTTCTAAACTGGAGAGAGCTGGCACAAAACCCACACGAGTGGAGGAAGACTCTTGAGGAGGCCAAGACTCGCCAGGGGTTGTAGAGACAATACTGATGATGATGATGAAACAAAAGTTATATCAAATATGGATATGATCTACTTTATTTATTTTTGCTTTAAATAATAAGATATAGGCCATTAAAGATTTTAATGTTTTTTGATTTTATAGGCAAATTACGCAATTATTTGTGAGTAAATGAAAAACCTTTCAAAATTTTACAATTATATCGTATTTATTTTTAAAATGTGATGAAAAATAAAATAAATAAACAAAAATTTTAACAAAACAAAAAACGACTTAAAAAAATGCACTAAAAAGTAAAAAAATAATTTCGTACGATTGTTATTTTTGGAGTCGGTGTCAGCCAAGATCTCCACATCTCACCTATGTATGTAGTTACCTTGGCTGACACCGACTCCAAAAATAACAATCGTACGAAATTATTTTTTTACTTTTTAGTGCATTTTTTTAAGTCGTTTTTTGTTTTGTTAAAATTTTTGTTTATTTTTGATTTTTAGGGACGAGCGTGCGTAAAGAAGTTTTACTTCAAAAAAAGAATCATTGAAATCTGTTGGCGTAATATTGAGTTATTCGTCCATTTGTCGCGCACATACTTATTGCAAATTTAAGACATATATGGTTGTCATGGATCCCATTGTCAGAACTGGACCAAATTAAAATGGGACCACACGGAAAGCACCAGCTTTCTAATAAAAAAAGAATCATCAATATCGGTTCACCCAATCGAAAGTTCTGAGGTAACAAACATAAAAAAACCTCCTCCTTTTCGAAGTCGTTTAAAAATAAAACATTGTTAAAAATGCGTTTTTACGGTAGTAATTTTTGTTCCGACGTAGATGACAAATTTTTGTTCCGGCGTAAATAGGTAATTCATATGTCTATGGTAATTCGTAATTTAAAGTAATACCCATGAAAATGATTTTTTTATATTCACTTGTATTTTTAATTTTATATTACATCATGTTTTTATCTCTACACTCTATATATATATATTATAAATTAAAGTCCTCCGCCATGTCAGTCTGTCTGTTCGCGATAAACTCAAAAACTTTTCACCAATAGATAGAGTGATTCATGAGGAAGGTTTAGGTATATAAATTGTCAAGGTTTTGTGTAAATTGGTTGAAATATAAATGAGAATGTCTGTATGTGGTGGACGAGCGGGCTGGCAAGCGGGCGGTGTGGATTTGATTTGTATGCAAATTAACAGATGGCGGTGGTTATAAAGGTTGGGTAACCATCCAGTAGATGGCGTTGTGTTTCGTTTGTCACAGCAACTCGTGGCCGGGTCAGCTATAAAAATATATCTAGTAATGGTATTATTTAAATAGTTTATTTTGCTCCCAAATAGTTGCCTAAATTACCTCTAAAATGAAATTAAGTTTTGTATGAAAAAGGCCGCGCAGACGTTCCTCTTAATATACGGATTTGGCTACAAAGCCATTTGGTTTACAAGTGGTCAGATTTAAAATAGAAGCCGTAGTATTTAATTCAGATGATAGATATTATCTTTATACTTATACTTAATCTGACTAATTTTATTCCAGGATAATTAGATTTGGTTTTAATTCGAGATTAGACAACCGGGATAAACGAGATATAACCGATTTACAAATAACCCCAAATTATAGAGATTAAATTAGTCTATTCATGTCCCGTTATAAAACTTTTACGACAATCGCTATTCATGTGTAATAATCTTTATTTATTTAATTTTTTTTCTAAACTTTCTTTTTTTATATAACGACGATATAAATTAAAGTAAAAATACAAAGTAAAGTATGTAGTTGATTCACAGTCTATTATATAATAATTTAGTACCATGGAAATTATGTTTTCCTGGCCAAAAGATGTATTTAATTTTGGGATGTTCAGTAAATTTGAGGTTTTCGTCCTTGTAGTATAGGTGTGTTGGTCGGCAAGGTACTTAATCATATTTTTCTTTAAATTTGAGTAGTGCAATTTTTTAGTACAGTTTTATAATGCTGAACAAATTAAAGTTTTAAAATTTTTTTTTGATGGCGTTCTTATGAGTACTTTCATAATTATTTTTATTTTTACCTTTTGTGTTTTAACGAGCTGCTTCATGTTGATGTTTGAGGCAGATCCCCATCCAATAATCCCATATTCTATGCGTGATTGGCAAATAGGCAAATAGATCATTTTTATTTAGACAATTTGTCTACATTTTCTTTGCAGACAAAATTGAAAAAAAAAGCTGAGGTCTATATTATTAGAATTTAAATTATAAGTCAATTTCCGTTATTACTCTTACAACGCCTTTTTTACATTAGCTGCTCACAGGAGGCCCCGAGGAAAATAATTCCTCTTAGGGCCTATGTCATATTTGGGAATGCTGTGTGGAGGGTGTTAACGTTTAGGAAGAGGAAGGAAGAAGAAAAGAGGAGGTTGTTTTACCTCTTGACCTCTCCAGCAGGATTCTCTCGGAACATATCGCCTTGCACCGCAATGCGAGCAATAGATACGTCCATCATTCGTAGCCACACTGACCTCAGATTCCTACCTACCCCTCATACATTTTTCCTTCTCAGAACTTCCTCTCCTTCCTTTCCACAAAAAGAGCCTTCACACAGCAACCCCAAAGATGACACAGGAGGGTACGTTTTTTTCTGAGGGTCTCTTCTGTACAGCTAATGTAAAAAAAAAAGTGAGCAGTTCACACGCGGCAGAAGTGAAACCTTCAGAAAATAAAGTAGACAAGAGTGGGGACGCTACGAAGCACTGCACAGAGAGGAGACCGATTAGTCTGTCTCAGAGGTCATCACTACTTACAAAATTACTAAAATCACTAAATTACTTACATTAGGGGTCCGTTTTTTAAAATAACATGACCGTCGCGGTCCGGAACAAAAAGTCAACACTTCCCCTCGTAAAATCACTAAATTACTTACATTAGGGGTCCGTTTTTTAAAATAACATGACCGTCGCGGTCCGGAACAAAAAGTCAACGCTTCCCCTCGGCTCAACAGTTGAAATAATAAACTGTACTATTTAAATATGTGTAGATACAACATCAGTGAACAAATAAAACGAATAGGTTCCAGAACATCATTTTATTAAATAATAAACAAATGTTACGAATTCAAAGAAGTACCTAGGGTTTTTTACAATATTAATGAGAAAAATGATATTTTTTGCGTTGGACTATCCGTCCAAGTTTAAATATTGAAGATGTTCATCGGTAAGTCTGCTCCGGAATTTATTGTTAATGAAGTTCATCTTGGAAAATGCTGCTCCACAAACATATATTGACCCAAACAAAGTGAGAATTTTCAAGGCATTTTTTTTAAATTCAGGGTATTTATTAGCACAAACAAATTTTATTCAAAATTTTGACAAGAAACTTTCTGATTTTGGTGTTTTAAAACTGTATTTTCTTGAAAATTGATAATTTCCATCGCCCATCCGTTGGCGAATCGACGGCATCAAACACAAATCGCGGGAAAATATTTTAAATTACATAGGTACTCGGGTTACATGTGTAAAATATTTTGTATTGTTGGTGACCCCTGGTCTATCTCATTCTTTCGCTGGTTATGTGTTTGTCTCTTTTTAGTGTCGCTTTTCCGTTTCATCGAGTTTCAAATCACAACGGTGCTAAAAAAGTTTCACTTCAAAATCTCGAAAATGTTTCAATTTAATTATTTGTCAACAACGAATCAATAGTCGGACTGCAGTAGATACATTCAGATATACCGCCAACAACCACTTTAACATTTTAAAAGCACAGTTTATAAACCTCAGGAACTGACTGACAATTTGAAAATGACCTTACAAGTCGAAACAGCTGTAACTAAAAAACATCCTAAAATACTTGCAGAACTCGATAATAATATTATCATATTTAATTTTAATTAAATTTCGAAAAATTAAAATGGAGTTCTACGAATTAAACACAAAAACAATCAATACTCAGGAATTTATGTTGAATCTTTTTAATGCTTTTGGAATGAATATTGTAAAATGGAGACCATAACGTAGAGTTATACTCTAGTTGGCATCTGACAAGGGTTTTATATAATATGATAAATGTGACTAAATTATTGAAGTCTTTTGCACTCTCAAAACAACCTGATAATATTAACGTCAACAACCACTTTAATATTATAGAAGCAACACAGGAGAATGCCGTAAACATGAAAAAGAATAAGAATCGTTCAATTCTATTATTTTGCAATCGGTGGGAAAGGTTCGAAAAGCACGTTTCGCTGCATCATCGGATACTCGTTATCACCCCGTATCAGCTACTGAATTCTTACAAAGGTGACCGCCACCTGCGTTATCTACCTGTTCGTGTACAAGAGCCTCAGGTTGGTTAGTGTTACAAGCGAATATAATTCGTATTTATTTTTGTTAACTCGTTTTTCTTGATTTAAACTCTAGTGTTGGTATCAGTGAATCGAATGACTGAAAAACTGGAGTTTCCTTATCAAGAATTATTTTCCTATCAAGAGTGTTCTAGAATTTATAAAATATGCATAGGTATAATATATATTATACTGTTTTTGAAGTGAAAACTTCTTTAGCACCGTTGTGAATTGAAACTCGATGAAACGTAAGTGAGTGACGCTAAAGAGACAAACACCCTTTACAAACATTCAGCCAACCGGGGATCGAATCCTATTAAATCCAAAAAAAAGAAAAGTTAAATCAATATCCAATCTTAAAACCATTCCAAAATGAACAGGCAAAAGAAAATACAAAAGAAAGCGACATATAGCGACTCCGAGGAAGAAACCACAATTACTAATAAGATGACTAAATTTATAGGAAAAGGAGCACTGGAATTCGTCGACAAAAATATGAAAAAATCATCCTTCCTATTAATGAAAAAAAAAATTACTTCGCAGTCTCTCCCACTCTTGTCTACTTTAGTTTTCTGAAGGTTTCACTTCTACCGCGTGTGAATTGCACACTCTGAATTTATTTTTTATTAAGCTGCTATAGGTGTCTAAATTAAGGTTAACAAATTTAGTACTTAACAAATGTACATGTGAGATAAAACTCTAAAATGCCTAAAAATTGTTACAAAAAACAATTAAGTTCTTTTAAAAATATTCCATTTGCAAATTTTACGATTTATTTCAATTCGATTATTTATCCGTTCTTTATGAGTAATTAAAATGGACAAGAAGATTTTTTTAACATCATTTCTTTCTCAGAACTTCCTTACCTAAAAAGACCCTCGACATAGCATCCCCAAAGATGACATAGGCCCTGAGGGATATTATTTTCCTCAACTGGAGCTAATGTTAAAAAAAATAAATAGGAAAATAATTTCCTTCAGAGCCTAAGTTATCTTTGGGGATGCTGTCTGGACGGTCTGTTTAAGTCGCCGCTACCCGATTTTCTATCGATTTCTTACATATCTTCCTTAAACACTTTCAGTTTTAAAGTTCATAAAAAATATATGTTATTCTTGAAAACAAAATCTAGACATTCCCCGCGCCGATACGTAAATTATATTAAATTTCCTCCATAGAAAAAAAATCGCAAAGTATGCTCCAAAAATTATTATAAACACGTTTGTTTCAGTTATTTTACAAGTTTAAATGCTGGTTTAAGACAACCCCCGCGAGATTTTCACAATTTTCGCATCGATTTTATCGCTTTATATATTAGCGCGCTCCTCTAACATTCGTAATTACATATCTCTCCATCTTTTTGTTTTTGAGCACGGTTACGGCGCCTCAAGGAAAGGAAGGAGAGAAAGTTTTGGAAAGGAACGCGTAAAGAGATGGGTAGGAATGTTGGGTTCAGTGTGTCAAGATCATCCGCGGCCAAGATCTGGACAAACCTCATCCCTTGAATCCGGGCACCCTTGCTAAATCACCAAACGAAGCAAACCACTTGGGGTTAACTATGGCAGAGGTGTTGGTTATCCAATGAACGGTTCCCGGAGTGGCGGTACCCATGCCCACGTGCCCAATTGAAAGTTAGATATTAATTACTGGATTCCACGACTTTTCATCCCGCGACAAAATATCCCCGACAAAATATCCTACGGACAAAACATCCCCCAACAAAATATCTACTAAAACCAAATCTAACCTAACAAAAAATGGGACAAAAATAATACAGACACCCTGTAAAGACAATAAATTATTGTTCAAAAATAGTAAAATATTAAATAAGGTTAGGTTGGGATTTGGGAGGCGGGATAACCAACACCTCTCCCATAGGTCACCCCAAGTGGTTCGCTATGTTTGATGGCTTAGCAGGGGTGCCCGGGTTCATGGGGTGAGATTTGTCTGGATCTAGCAGCGGATGACCTGGACACACTGAACCCTAGATTCCTACCCACTCTTATTACCTTTTTCCCTCCCAGAGCTTCCTCTCCTGCCTTTCCTTAAAAAACCCTTCACACAGCATCCCCAAAGATGACACAGGCCCTCAGGGAAATTACCTTTCTCAGGGCCTCCTGTGTGGAGTTAATGTAAAAAATGGATAGGTTAGGTTAGGTTTTAGTAGATATTTTGTTTGAGGATGTTTTGTTTGTAGGATATTTTGTCGCGGGATATTTTGTCACGGGATGAAAACTTGCATTACCCAATTACTGTGAATACTGTTTTCTGACAGTCAATAAAAATTGACTGAAGTACTCATTATAGAAATTTTCATTACACAATTGAACTTTTTTCGTAGACTTGGAGAATGATTCCATCACTTCGATAGACTTGCATCAGCAGGTAATCAAATCAAGTCTCTCTCAGGTCAAGTGCAACATTAAATAAATATTACTTCTTGGAAAGGAATCCAAGTGCATTTAACTATGTATTATAAATAATTTAACGCTAATTTTTTAAGTAGGGAATGCTTCTACTTGAGAATGCACCGCTATCCGCATCGGACTAGCACACTCACATACAAATATCACATAAGATACACACATATTATATGATCCTGCGTATAACCCCTCAGGCCAATTTTTATTTTGTTCGCTTTTCTGAACAAATCATCCGCTGGAGCGATCACGCGAAATAAATAAATTTGCTTCGATTGCTCGCGATTTCCCTGAATTTTATTTTTTTTCGCCAACGTTAAAAAAATCGTATCTTCGATTATTAACATGGAAGCATAATTACTTATTATATATAGTGCTATATAGCCAATTAATTAACCTGTACTTTACCGTTTATCTCATATTTAAAGGATATATAAAAAAAAATATTAAAAAATCTTAAAGTATATAACCGCGCGAATCCTTCGTGTTTTTTTCTTTGAAACTGCCGGCCGTGCGGGGTACTTATACTTATTTGAATATATAACATAGAACATTTTCGATTTCTGTATGTTGTATGTGGTATACTTGATAATTAAAGGTGCATCGATGGACTTAATTTTAACCGTAAACAGCTGATCAAAAATTCGACGTGAATTTTTTTTTTTTTAACATCTTGATAAAATGACTTCATGACTTCGCTTATAGTGACTTGTCGCTTATTATGACCCATTTTTAATAACTTATGTCCTAATTTCATGGAAAATTATGTCGGTTGTAGTGACCGACATGATTCCTAACACGTTCGGCGCGTGCATGGCACGTCACGAGTCTTAATATGTGTTTCTCTATATTAAAATAAATACATACATAATACCTAACAAAAACAGGAGGTTGTTTATTTTCTACAAAATGCTTTGTATGACGTCCGCTTAGTATGACGTGTTTGTCATTTCCCTTCGATTTCATTATAAACGGATTCCACTTTGGATTTTATTCCAAAGCGGAAATATTTTGACCCTCTGACAAGCAGCGGTAAGACGCTTGACTCGCGCACCGAAGGTCGCGGGATCGAATCCCGGCGTGGCAAATAAATTTTATTTGATTAATTTGTGTTATTTCACAATTTATTCATTTAAAATAATAAATAGTATATTTGCGGCACGTTCCAGAGTGGAAGATACTCTCTGTATCGCCCTGGTGTAAGACCACCATTCAGAATTGAAACGTTGCTTGAAACGGCATTAGCCGTGTTTGGTGACCAGATCTGAATAGCCAGGTACTTCCCCACCTTCCTCTTCCCTATCTCCTTCCACTTCCCACTACCTTCAGCCTCACAACATACCCCAATTGGGGATGCCATAGTCTCACTGGCTTCAGATGGGAGCAGTTGGGACTCTTGTGAGGTATTCATGTAAAAAAAAAAAAAAAAAAAAAAAAAAAATGATCGAGGCCTGAGGGGTTAATAGGTCCGTTGTTACCTCGCGTCGCTTGTTAGATAGATCGACTAGATTCACCCGATCAATCAGCAGTGCCTTTTACAGACTATAAAGGGGATAGGGGACTGTTTGTTCAATTTTATGTTTTTTTTTTGAAAATTAGATTTTTGGGGCGTGTAGAGCGGATGAATAAAGAAAGGAGTGCAAGGTAAACATTATTTGTCACTGAGTTAATGGTAGAAGAAGTCGGCGACATCCGAAGAAGACATGGAACCATCAAGTGAATCAAACTAGTTGAATAAGGTTATGTCAAGAGTCGGATTATATTAGAAGAGTTTTTTGTTTACATTAGCTCCACACAGGAGGCCCTAAAGAAAATAATTCTCCTCAGGGTCTATATCATCTTTGAGGTTGCTGTGTGGAGGGTCTTATTAGGAAAGGAAGGAGAGGAAGTTCTGGGAAGGAACAGGGTATTAGGGTTTTTTAGGAATCTGGGGATCGGTGTGTCTAGGAGTGATGGACTTATGAATTCATCCCCCCCACTGCGATGCAAGGCGATGGGTCGAGGGCAAAGATATTGAAATATAAGGAGATGTGCTATCCGTCGTTCTTACTAGGTGAGACTGCGCTTCTAGGTGTCGCCGGTGTTGTTTACCAATTAGCGAATAAACTAAACGACCGAATAAACCAAACGAACGCTAAACTAAATGAACAAATTCTTTCCGTATTCAAACTATATTGCTAACCAATAATAATGCACACTTTAAAAAATCAAGAAAATAAACAAATTCTTTTTGTATTCAAACTACGCGCATTAGGCCGTAGTTCGGCGACAGTCGCGCGGACATCATAGCATATCTCTTTTATATTTGAATATCTTTGGTCGAGGGTGTCCGGCTGGAGAGATCTAGGTTAGATCTCCCTTAACCAATCTCTCCCGATCCAACCCGCCATGGGCAAACGCATTGGCCGCCAAGACCTAGACTAACCTCACCCCACGAACCCGCCCCCCTGTTAGTCACCTATGACAGGGGTGTTGGATATCCAATATATGCTTCCTGGGGCGGCGGTACCCATACCCGCCTCCCGAATTGGAAATAGCATGGAATATAGTTACAGACAGGTTATAATAACATACCTCAATAAATCAATGTTAGCGTAATGCCTACTGCTAATATTCTTCTGCGTATGGGTTCTATATAATTTAATTAGCATAATTTATTTCGTGATTGCTGTTACACACATAAATATATTTAAAAAATCGAGTGCAGTTCACACGCGGTAGAAGAAAAAACCTTCACCCACACAATCTCAACCAAAATGAGCTCATAATCAAAGCGGTCTATGCGGGCAGTTTGATAGAAAGCGACGCTTTGTAGGTATTGTACGTAGGAAAGGTTTCGTTCTATCTCATTCTCTCGCAGGCTAAATCCTAAAGATGTATGTGTTTCAGTAGCGGTCCGTGAGTTTTCAGTGAGCTAGAGCTAAGATTGAAAAATATGACGTTATTGACGTTGTTATACCTGAAAATGATTTTTTTTTTCAAAATAACAACTTTTTGTATGAAGATTTTCAGAATGCTTTCAGTCAAGGGATGCGCCGCATCCACATACTGAAATATCTTCATATAAAAAGTAAAAATTTTGAAAAAAAAAAAATTTTTTTCAGTTATGACAGTAATGTCGTATTTTTTCAATCTTAGCACTCTAGCTCCCTGAAAACTCACGGACCGCCACTTATGTGTTTGTCTCTTTTTAGTGTCGCTCTCTTCCGTTTAATCCAGTTTCAAATCACAACTGGGCTAAAGAAATTTTCACTTCAATAAATATTATGTGTTTTTGGAGTGTAATGACCCTGTTTCAACTGTACCTGTGTTTCAAACTTACCCGTGTTTCAACTGTCCCCAATATCCCCATCACAAATACACAAGACGGGCAAGTGCACAAAAAATGCAAATAACTTACAAATAATATAGTAGTATTTGATTATGTAAACACAACATGCGATTCCGTATTTGCTTTGGGTGCAATCATTCCTGGGACTTGAATATTCTAGTATGCTTCTGGGCTAGGTACTAGCCATTACCTGAACCATTGGCGTCGGTTTTTACCTGTGCTCTATTGACTACTGAAATAGGTACTATTTTGAAATTCTTAATTTCATTTACTACCTGTCATTTATATTGGGATTCATCTTGATTCATTTCCATCTGAACTGCTTTACTTTTAATTTAACGTCTGTGTCGCATTTTATCTCAATATTCTATAACAAATTTGTCTTTGTATCGTTTTATCTATGATTTTACTAGAAGCGAAAATGTCAACTCACGAAACTTTTTGAAGTGAAAACTTCTTTAGCACCGTTGTGATTTGAAATCGATGACACGGAAGAAAGCGACACTAAAAAGAGACAAACACGTAGATAGCAATAAAATATTTATTTCACGGGTACGCGGTTCCAATATAATACGACAAACCCACGGTCCCAAGCAAGCATCCCCTAGTGACTCTAGTGGTATAAAACGCCTGACGAAGCCTAGCATACAGACATTCAGCAGACCACGGATCGAATCTATTATATTATCGAATGTAGGTAAATATTAATATTTTTATTTTTGTAAAACCTTTAAAACAATCCAAAATGAACGGGCAAATAAAACACAAAAGAAAGTGACATCTAGTGACTCTGAAGAAGAAAACACAAATACTAATAAGTAGACCAAATGTACAGGAAAAGGTGCACTGGAATTCGGCGCCAAGAATATGAAAAAAAATCATCCTTCATCCTCGATAAAATATCTTCTTCGTGCTTCGTGGTCTCCCCACCATTGTCTACTTTAGTTTTCTGAAGGTTTCACTTCTACCGCTTGTGAAAAAAATTTGAAAATCTCATCAAAATTTTGAAGTTAATTTTACGTTCTGTATAAATTTTCAAGTTCTGTTATTATATCATCATAGGGCCAGCTGCTTCGCAAAACAGATATAATCGCAGAACTTGAATAGAACTTTCACAAAACGTAAAAATTTGATGAATTGGTAAGGCTCTCGGATTGGTAATCGAGAGCCTTACCCCACGACCACGGAGACTGTCAATAAACTGTGTCATAAAGAACAATGTCGGATGTGCGATTTTGTAGTTTTGCAGTAGAGCTTTTTAAAATATCGTTTTTGCATTTTTACTATTTTTGGTATCAGGTAATATGGTGTCGTTTTGATTTCATCTCATTTCATTAAAAAATCCGAAAATACAGACTTTAAATCAACGAAATCAGCCAATAATTAAGCCAACACAACGATTGTCAATTTTTAGCCGATCTGACATTGTTCTTCGGGACCGTTGACATTATAACACTATCGAGCCAAAATAGTTGGCGATAGTTTGTTGTTTTAGGTACATTAATTTACATTTTATGAGGTCCTTTTTGAGTATTTTTTAATTTTATTTTTGTGTCTGGAGGTTTTCTCTAAATCTTATTTTATTTTATCAAGATCACCTAAATTTCGTTTCTGGGAAGCTTTTAAGAATTAGAAGACGAAGCCCATTAAATGTTTTGACATAGGACGCGATACAGAAACTCGAGCCGCCTTTGAGAATACCGCAATAGATAGAAAAAAATATGAATCTTTCCAATTGCATTTATTTGCCAAATGCAAAGATAGCGGTGACTGTTGTCAACCGTTAGCTGTTAACACACTCAATAAATAAATGCACGTAAAATTATTTTATATTCTCGTATGAAGTTTTTATTTATTTTGTTGGCTTTTGGCATGAAAATTTTACAAATTGATTACGGTAATTAAGTGTAAAAAGATAAATGCAGTTGTAGTAATTGTAAGAAAACACTACACTATGATATACATATATATATATATATATAAATATGTGCACTAATTGTGAATGATGAATACTTGGAGCAGGTGGATGAGTTTGTGTATCTGGGTAGTGTGTTTACGAGAGATGGGAAGGCTGATAGATATATTGAAGGAAGGGTAAATGACTGGGAAGGGTGATGAGGACTAAACGCCGTTGGTGCTAATAAAAAACTGTCAAAAGAAGCGAAGTTAGCAGTCCACAATGGAGTCCTGATACCTACCGTGATGTATGGCATTGAGGCATGGAACTGTCAGACGAAGAATGAAAGTTAACTGAATGCTTTTGAAATGAGATCCCTGAGGCGGATGTATGGTATAACCATGTATGATCGTGTGAGAAATGTGGATATCCGCAAAGAATGTAAGGCAAGCATAATGAGTACGATTAAGAAAGGGACCCTTAGATGGTTTGGGCATGTATAGTGTAGAGCTAATGAAAGAAGAAAATAGTGTGAGAAGAATATATGACGCAAACGTGAAGGGTAGAAGAAGTCGGGGATGCCCGATGAAGACATGGCACGATCAAGTGAATCAAATATTTGAGTCGGGCCATGTCAAAAGTCAGAATAATATGTATGAGACGATGTATGAATGTGAATGAGGCAAAGAGTGTGTGCCAAGACCGAGTTGTTTGGCGGTCCGTCCTATCTGCCTATCCCTGCGGGAATACGGCGTGATGGGTTAGTTAGTTATGAGTTATGAGTATATCAAGCACAGGAAATGTTTGAAACTTTCAAAATACCTTCTTTTTAGCCCCGCGAAGGTTTCTGGATTATGACAATGTATCTGAAAAGTTTTTTTATCATTACAAAAACTCTTGCGAAACTGTCAAAAATTTCCCAATTTGAGAATGAAATCTTGCAAATCATCGATTGTTGAATCGACATTCAATTTTCGAATAAACTCTTTGAATTAATGAATTTCCAAGTAAGTAAGAATTATAGGTACCTATTTTAAATAGGTACCTATGTTGGATACCAAATTTGATTGATTGTTCTTATAATACCTATACAAAAATGAATGTTTGTAATATTTGAAGGTTTTTTTTTACATTAGCTCCACGCAGGAGGCCCTGAGGAAAATAAATCCCCTCAGGGCCTATGTCATCTTTGGGGATGCTGTGTGGAGGATCTTTTTTAGGGAAAGGAAGGAGAGGAAGTTCTGGGTAGGAAAAAGGTATGAGGGTTGGGTAGGAATCTGGGTATCAGTGTGTCCAGAAGTGAAGTACGAATGAATTAATTCCTTCTACTGCGTTACAAATCCTGCTGAGAGTCCTGCTGGAGAGTTCAAAAATCTCCCTCAACCAGTCTCTCTCGATCCGGCCTGCCACGCAGTTGGTGAACAAACGCATCCGCCACCAAGATCCGGACCTGACCCCCATGAACCCGGGCACCCAAGTCACCAAACGTAGCGAACCACTTGAGGTGTTGGTTATCCAATAAATGGTTCCTGGGCGGCGGTACCCATACCCGCCTCCCAAACTGAAAGATGAAAATTTGAATAAAAAAATGTATTAGGTGGCACGCGAGCTGTGTGAAAACATGAAGGTCTGGAAGGTGGAAGGAGAACGCGACATGGGAGGGGAAGGGGCCGCGGAAGGGGAACGGGACGAATGGGAAAGGACACGCAAGGAGAAACAATTTCTTTATTTAGTGGCATTATAACGCATGCCGGGAAATAGCTAGTTATTTATAAATTCGATTTGAATTTTCATTTTAAAATGTATGTATGTAGTTATCGTCCAAATTCCACCACTAAATTCAATATGTACCCAAACTGATATGATAATGTCCCAACAGCATTAATTTGTCAAGCCAATAATGTTGAAGTAAGAAGGTCAGTTAAAAATATGATAATGTGGTGGCATTTTTCATGACCGTCTGCTGCGCGTTTTTTTTTTTTTTTTTTTTTTTATTATTATTTATTTAATACTAGCTGGGTTACCCGGCTTCGCTCAGGACAATAAGATAGTGTTCTGGAATGTTGCACAATGATTTTCCCGATTTCCTATTCCTGATCATTCCACGACATACTCCGCCACTCCTTCCACAACTTTCAACAGCTCTATGTAACCTTCTAGAACTTTCCGGAAGACTGTTCTAGAAATTTCAAGAGGGCGAAATTTTCAGCCCTTATATCTTTAAAAGCACGGCCTTTAGGTAAAAACGGATACCCTTATTCCCTTAGGGGGGATAGAGATCTACCACACCATATAACTCCCTTGATCGAACCGGGACTCGTTTCTGAGTTTTTGCGAGCTGCACGTTTTTTTGGACTTTCTTTTATAATACATGCCATATTCAAATAAATTAAATGTTACTCCTTACATGTCCTTTCCCGTGCGTTCCCCTCCAGCGTTCCACTTCCACCTTCCCCGCCACCGCTCTCCCGCTCCCCCGTCCCGCAAACCCCCCCTGGCACTGCATTTCTTGACTCCTCTCCCGCGCGGCCCGTAGCCGAAACTTTTTTCTAATACTAACATTTTTAAACTCGTGATATCTTTCTAATTAAATATCCGAATTGAAAAATTCAAAAAGTTAAATAAAGGTATTGAAGCTGTCTTGAATACGAAGTAATTTATTTTGATAAGGATTAAAACCAAGATACAAAAAAGAGCCTTTTCAAGCGGCGACATATTAATTAAAATTTTAAAATAAAAGAATACTTATTGTGGCATAACCATAATAGTTAGAAATATGCTGTCGCGACTTTTTTTGTAAATAATGATGTGTTCTATAAAGTCGTAGTACATTATTTTATTCTATCATCAATAGTTTTCGCAGCGCACGCGATTTAAAGAATATTTTAGGTAATTTTTTTACACCCTGGGTTACATTATTGAAGTTTTAGTAAGGATGCCTATTTTTTTTAAATATAATATAGCCTATGTCACCCAGGGATAGTGTAGCTTCCCAACAGCGAAAGAATTTTTCAAATCGGTTCAGTAGTTTCGGAGCCTATTCGATGCAAACAAAAACACACACAAACAAATAATATAGTGTAGTAGACAAGAAAATACATTTTTAAAATACAAGTTTTATGCAGTCCCACAAAGCTGTCACACATGACGGCTTGTCTGTAGGTTCTACAAAATAATATATATAATTTTTTTAATTTTTAATACATGTATAACACAATATTGTACAATAAACCATATCATAAAATAATATATCTCAATGTACCTACCTATCTACAAATTATTTAGGCAGGTACGTTGAGATGTTCAGGGATACATCAATAATTATAATGTTCAGAGATACATTGATTCGTCGCTTATTAGCCAACGCTTAGTGTTTTTGGGGCAGGGTCTCTCATTATTCTGAGGTTTAAAAAAATTATTGAATTTATTGAAAATCTCTGGTATTAAGTATTTAAGCGTTCGGCTTCCATACTTATTTGTTACTCTTGGAGTAATGAGGCCCTTATTTTCAGTGAATCTTGTTGTATGATTGTGCACCGGTTGCTTTTTGTATTTGCTATCTCCCTCATTATCCATTATAATAATGTACCAAAGAAGACCCTTTATTGGAAGTAGGCTCTCAGAACCATATAGTAGTTTTCGATTACTTCTTTGTCTGTAAATATTCGGTGGTATAATTTTTTTTATTATAGCAATTTGTAAATTTTGTGTATATTTATTATAAATATTGCTTGTGTGCCCCCAAGTTCATATGCCATATCTAAGGATGGATTCGACCATAGAAAAATAAATAATTTTAAGAGTACAATGGGGCAAAATAAATTTCAATTTATAAAAATTACTTGCAAAAGATCGGAGCTGGTTACAAATTTTAGCCACTTGTTTATCCCATTTAAATGTATTATCTACTATTAGTCCCAGATAAGTATATTCGTTAGTAAAGTCAATTGTTTCACAGTAGCAAATATTTTCAATTTTTTTATGAATACATTCAGAATTATTAGCAATTATTTTGGGTATATTCCATATTCCCAGGCTTGGTGATCTTATATACATACATTTGGTTTTTTTAACATTTATAATTAATCCAACATCATGAGCCCATTTAAGTAGCTCGTTAAAGTCACTTTGCAATTGTTGAATAGCTATGATAGGATTTTCATTGGATAGTACAAGTGCAGTATCGTCAGCAAAAATGAATCTAAAGGCTTTTTTAAAGAGTTGATTTTGTAATTGGTGGTATTGGAAAATGATACTATTTATGTTGAAAACATAAATGTCATTTTGTTTATTCACTCGTTAAGAGGAAACCCGATCGGTAAGAAATTTGGACAACAGGTATTGTTCCTATCGCTGTCCCTCAAATACTGATAATACCTAAATAAAATCGAGATTTTGTATTCCTCATTTTTCTCCTCCAAAACTGGACCGATTTTTAAGATTTTTTACTAACTATATTAGAAGAAAATAGTTAACGTTTTGCTTTTAAATAAAATACATTACCTAGTTTGTATACTGAACGTCTGTTGATGGCGATCAAAGCAGGCAATTTTAACGTTTTTTGGAGGATCCTAACTCCCGTAAGAAGCAACTTATTAAAAAAATCAAAACATACCGACACGTTAGTGGTCGATATCTATATTATAAAAAAAAATATTTGCAGTAGTGTCAAAATCCAAAGAAGAAATTTAACAGAGAAGAATGTCACCCCAAGTGTTTCGCTAGGTTTGGTGACTTATCAGGGGTGCCCGGGTTTACGGGGAGAGGTTTGTCCAGAACTTGGCGGCGGATGCGTCTACCCACCTGATGCGTGGCGGGCCAGATCGAGAGGGACTGGTTAAGGGTGGCCTTTTGACCTTTCCATCCGGACTCTTTCGACCCATCCAACTTGCACCGCAGTTGGAGGGATGGATTCATAAGTCCGTCACTCCTGCACACACTGACCCCCAGATTCCTACCCATCCCTCATACCTTTTTCCTTCCCAGATCTTCCTATCCTTCGGTTCCTTAAAAAGACCCCACACACAGCATCCCCTAAAATGACCTTGGCCTTCAGGGAAATTATTTTTCTCAGGGCCTCCTGTGTTTAGCTAATGTAAATAAATAAATAAAGATTTGGTTTTGATTTGCATAATATTATGTATTACTATCATCTTAAAATTTAGGGAGGTCTTTGACCAATTGACCGCAGGGAAGGGCCGCCACTGCCCTACGGAATGTTTACTCGTATGTTGTGTGTGGTTTATCTTTTAATGTCCGAGTCTTAATTTAATGCATCATCAATCACCCTTCATTCATCACCATCATCAGGGTAGTGGTTGTGGACGGTATGTTAAATCGAGAAGGATGATGGAGAATTAATGTGGTGCTGTATCGGGAAACGCATCATTTTATACTGCCAATAAAATCGACGACATGTCTTCGCTTTTACTTCAATTTTAGTGTCCGAATAAATGATACGGTAGAGTTCAGTATATTAAAAGTTAAATTAAAAAAACACTCGTCACAAGCGCATTTGACCTCCACTAAAATCCACTGACCCCCAGATTCCTACCTACCCCTAATACCATTTTCCTTCCCAGAACTTACCCTCCTTTTCCTAAAACGACCCTCCACACAGCATCCTCAAAGCGTTTTCGAATTGGCGCCGAATACCACTTTATACTGTGTGACAATATACGCTTACTCGCTTGAATTACTAAGACGAATACGAAATGCTGTATGAGAAGACCTACCGTCCTAGGTTGTTCTTACACTTATTTGTTTCTACTTTTGGTATCACACTTTCTCTAATGGCGCTAAAATCTTCTGTAACAAACGAAATAATAATATTTTTTTACGAATGAATTGTTATTCCCTGAAGTATTTACTAACGACATTGTTAACTCTGCAAATAATCATAATTAAACAAAAACTTCTAGAGATATTATTGAATGATTTATTTTGTCAGAATAAATTTTCTCTTTGCAAAATGTATTCATTCAAAAAAGTTATTACTTATGCAAGCCGTAGACGGATTTTTTTTCACCCTTCTGCTTAGCGAAAGCCTTTATAAAAAGGCTCCTGAGGATTTTGTTTCAAGAATATAAAATATTCTTGAAATATATTAGGTAGAATAGAAATATATTTTTGCAGGTCTAGAATATATTATATTCCAGACCTGCAAAAACATTTAAATGCAGATATGCATTAGATATATTTTAGTCAATTTGACTAGTAACCTACTGAAGACATATGTTCAAAAACAATCTAAATAAATCATAGTGTAAAACTTTCCAAGGTAGCAATCAGTTTGTGGTTGCTACCTAATTGTGATTTGAATAAAATAACTTAATAATTAAATATTAAAATAAGTTTATTCTTATTTGAATATTTTCTATTGAATATAAAAATTAACATATCTGGGAACTAATTTTCTTGGCGTAAAAACCGCTGAATCAAACTTTTAAATTCTTTAGATAGGACGTGATTTCATCTACGAACGCACTTCCATCTTCATCTAGCGACCAACGCAGAATCCAGAATGAAACACGCCAACGTGTGAACAGTACCACGAAAATCTGCCGAGCGCAATGGGCCAACGTGAACTGGAGCCTTTACACACTAAATGTCAACAGTCGAAAACGGTACAAACGATTAACGTATGTCTGCACCCCTCCAAGGGAAAATACAATAATTATAATAAATATCCATCCATCGTATGAAGAAAATGAAACGCAATTCCCGTAAGTAAGTTTAAAAGTGAGAAAATCACAAAAAATATAAATCCGTCCTCAACATCATCTCTGATACTGACAAAAACAAAACATGGACAGTTGTACATCGATAATTGCTTCATTGTGTAATTTTTAACATGATAAAAAACAGAATTTAATTCAGCTAATAAGTTAACACAACAGTTATTGATTCTGAGGCGGTACGAAGTTCGCCGGGTCAGTTAGTATTATATATAACGCCATTGGCTGTGAGTATGTTTTTCGTCAACTTTAAACCCAGGATCTTTGACCGCATTAAAAGGCGAACATACGAATAACTCGAAATGAGGCAAATTGCTCATTTCATTGCCGAAATTTGCAATGATTATCACAGGTCTGGCATGTTGTTTTCCCGGGGCGCAATTTATTGGCTGCGTTTTTAACGGCGCGTGCAGCGGATTTAATCGTCAATTTATCGCCAATTAGAAGAGCAATATTTTAAAGGCCCACTAAGAAGCAAGTTCGGTCATCAGAAACCGGTATTCATTAATATAAGTGCAGTAGCAATGCAGTGAATTATGCACCTTAACGTGTCGATGAACTAAGAAGATGTGCTACATTGGCTTAGGCAAGGTTGTACCGATCTTGGGAAGTGATTATTGGCGATTACGAATTGAAAAGCTTCAATCTATATCTTAACAGCGTATAACCAGATAAAACCAGAAATATGTCATTTTTAAATCAGTGTTTAGACATATTGACTCTTTTAAATTTAAATTTTGAGAAAAGATGTTTATTTTTAGTGTAATAAGGTTATGCCATAGGTCGTTGGCAGATTTGTTAAATTTTCAAAAAAGATTTTCTATTATACAACACCCATTTCAAATCATATAATCATGCAGTAAAATAAATCAATACGTTATCTGGTAAACGTATGTTACAGAATTTTAATTTTAGTTTAAATAAAATCATTAAAAAAGATATGCGTACATGTGTTTTTTGACGAAAATTGGTTTTATTTGCACACTTACAGACTAATATATTTCAGATTTTTTTTAATTCTTATTTTGCTCAGACATTATTGAAAAATGATAAATAGGTACTTATGATAAAAAAATAATTACAAAAAGTACATAATTGTAATTGTTTTATCAACACGCCTTTCAGCATTTTTAGATGTAGATATAAATTATAGCAAATTTGGAATGAAATAAAATCGATATTGAAGTATAATTTTAAAAAGCTGGTGCGGAGAATAATTAATCTTTCTCATTGGAACCGCCCTGTACGATCGTAAGAACATCTTTCGACGAAATGTGGATTTTCGGCCGCTGGCTGGTTAAACGCTCTTAATGTATAAAACAAAGTCGGGTTAGTTACACCATTTATAACTCCAGAGGGCTGAACCGATTTTTATGATCTTTGATTTGTGGATTTGTCTCCGCTCCGAATAGCATAATAGCTATTAAAGGTTCAATAATAGCTATTAAAGGTTCAATAATAGCTATTAAAGGTTCAATAATAGCTATTAAATCATTCAAGAATATTAAATAATTAATAAATCATTCATGAATAGCTATTAAAACATGGGAAAAATTCACGAAAAAAAATTATGAAGAAAATAATTTTAGAAAACGAAAATAATTTTCTAATTTTCTAATTAGAACGAATTCTCATCTTTTGAAAGTGCTGCATATTGTGATAAGTATAATATTGAATAGTGAGTGAATTCCAAAATTATAAAACGTCAAATGTCAATGCGCTGATTGTTTTACTTTTGTTCTTAAACATATAATGCTGCCCCTCTTTCTTACAAACTAAATTTCAATAGTCGAAAATGAGACAAACAATGAACGTATGTCTGCACCCCTCCAAAGGAAAAATACAATAATTATAATAAATCTCCCTCACACGTATAAAAAAAATGAAACGCAATTCCCGTATGTAAGTGGAAAAGTAAGAAAATCACAAAAAATATAAATCCGTACACAAACTCCATCTCTGATACTGGCAAAAACAAAACACGGACAGTTGGGCATCGATAATTACAATTGCTTCGTTGTGTAATTTTTTACTTAATAAAAAACTGAACTTAACTCAGCTTATAAGTTAAAACAACAGCTATTGATTCTGAGGCGGTACAAAGTTTTCCGGGTCGGCTAGTATGTATATAAAAACCAAAATGTGTTTGGGTATTAATGTATTGTGTATTGCTATATTAAGCATAGGAAATGTTTTGAACTTTCAAAATACCTTCTTTCCATCTTTT
The DNA here is from genome assembly GCA_917563855.2 of Limnephilus lunatus. NCBI lineage: Eukaryota > Metazoa > Arthropoda > Insecta > Trichoptera > Limnephilidae > Limnephilus > Limnephilus lunatus. Next base: position 34,829,115 of record OU830596.1, read on the forward strand.
TTCATTTAGTCAAGTCACAATGAGTTTGCTTCTTTTGAAAAATTTAAAAATACTCAAACTAAAATTGTTAAATAGTTTACGAAAATTCGTCTTTGCAAACTTTGAAACCTTAGAAAATGGTAAGGCGTAGTTAGAACCCTGTCCATCCAATGTGGCGAACCATGATGTCTTCATAATAACGATCAACTGTCAGATACAAACAAAATAGAAAGTATAAGTGATATTAGAACCTTGTAAAATTAATGATTATTTAAAATACTTGATGTTAGAACGCTGTCATCTATGAAAATACAACACAGATGATTCTGAAAATTACTTAGGATATAGAAATGAGGAAAAGAAATGCTTTGGCATTCAAAAGTCATTATTGAAAAAAATGTCTATTAGAACCCTATCCTAATGCGGTGACGCATTGAACAGAGCAGGCTGTTAAAACGCAGGTAGATTCTATGATTTGTCAATAAATTGAAAATGTTTATTCGGGTTCCGCGATTTTTCATCCCGCGACAAAATATCCCCGACAAAATATCTACTAAAACTTAATCCAACCTAACAAAACAATCCGACAAAAATAATACAAACATCTGTAAAAATAATAAATTATTGTTATCTGTATTATTTTTTCCCATTTTACTATTTTTGAACAATAATTTTTTTGTCTTTACAGGATGTCTGTATTATTTTTATCCCATTTTGTGTTAGGTTAGGTTAAATTATTTTAGATGAGGTTAGGTTAGGTTAATAATAATAATAGTGATATTTGGATGATTTATAGCGAAGTTTTTGTGAAAAATCACCTCAAGGGCGCTGTTCAAACTTATAATACATTTCTACAATCTTACTTCTAACTACAAACTAGACAAACCACTATGACAACTTATGGCTAAAAATTGCATCCACCGGTTCATTGATCACTGATACGAAAATATATGTACAATGTTTTGACCAATGAACGCGATGCTGTGTAAAAATGTATACAAGACCATACTTACTGGGGTTAAACCTAGCTTAAAAAAAACTTAACCTTCCCAGGTTAGGTTAAGTTTTAGTATATATTTTGTTGGGGGATGTTTTGTCCATAGGATATTTGGGGAGAGTACGATTTCCGTGACCCCGCGATTTGACCATGTATTCAGGTAGAACAGCCCAAAATAAGACGAAAATAAAGAACAAAATTTTCCTATACCTCGCTTAGTTTTCGAGATATCGATACTTAAAGTTTTTAATTCTATGTAGACTAATACCATATTGCGCTCTAATACAGTTTAGTTAGGTTAGGTTAGGTTAGATTAGGTTAGGTTAGGTTAGGATAAAAATAGTACTTTTTATAAAATTAATCAATTTGAATCTAAAACTTTAAGTATCGATATCTCGAAAGCTAAGTGAGATATCGAAAATATTTATTCTCCATTTTCGTCTTATTTTGGGCTGTTCTACTTGAATACATGGTCAAATCGCGGGGTCACGGAAATCGTACTCGTCCCGGATATTTTGTCAGAGGATATTTTGTCGCGGAATGAAAACGCGCATTACCCATCGCAACAGTCAACAGAGCAGGCAGATAAAACGCAGGAAGATTCTATGATTTGTCAATAAATTGAACATGTTTATACGTTGTCTTCGACGTTACCCAAGAGGCTTGTTAACATTTATGTCCAATGCGGTTTATTCCATTACACAAATCCAACAGCTTTACTGTAAAATGATATTTTCCGTATTCACAGATTCCCAGAGTCAAAGATCTCAACTCGACCCTCGGATAGAAACGCTTTGACGCAAACATTAATATTGCAATAAACATCTACTTATAGAAACACGACAGGTATAGGATAATCCCTAGTTAGAGATAATCTCTAGTTAAAGCTAATCCCTACTTAAAAGGAAACCAGGTTGCGTTTTGTCCGTACAAACGTATTCCTCAATTTCCTCTCTAGATTTTCACAATATTACAAATGTTTTGTACTCAAAAATATGAAGTTTTTTTTACATTAGCTCAATACAGGAGGCCCCGAGGAAAATAATTCCCTTTAGGGCCTATGTCATCTTTGGGGATGCTGTGTGAAGGGTCTTTTTAGGAAAGAAGGGAGAGGAAAAGGGTATTAAGGGTGGGTAGGAATCAGTGAGTCCAGGAATGACGGACGTATGAACCCATCGGTGCAAGATGTGTGTAGTGGGAAGGTGTGTGTGAGGGTGTGTGTGAGGGTGTGTGAGGGTGTGTGAGGGTGTGTGAGGGTGTGTGTGAGGGTGTGTGCGTGCGTGCGTGCGTGCGTGCGTGCGTGCGTTTGTGTGTGTGTGTGTAGTATATGTGTATGTATGTATATGTATGTATGCGTAATGTACAATTTATATTATTGACATGAGACATGATGCTCTTTTTAAATTTGGGCAGTGAATCGGAGAAAATGTCGATGTTAAAATTTAGACCAATATTATTAAACATATTCTAAACTCTTAACGTAAAAAAAACTCATTATATACTTTTTGGCAACAAGAAAAATTTCAGCCTCAATATCAAAGTTGGTGATAACTGCCTCGAAAAGAAAATGAGCACAAAATATTTGGGCCTGATCGTAGATTCCCAACTCTCGTGGGATCTCCACATAAATCATGTAAAGGAGAAAATTACCCCCATAACTGGTGTACTATATAGACTCCAAGGATTATTACCCATTCCTTTACTAACATCAGTGTACTACGCCATGGTACATTCACACCTTTCTTATCTCTGCTGTATCTGGGGATTTGCCTCAAAGAAATTGATAGCTGATCTGCAGGTGGTTCAAAACCGAGCTCTCAGAAATGTTTTTGGACTTCCATGGGACACCCATGTCAAAGACATCTATTCAGTTTCCGGTATTCTTCCAATCACAGTCCTTCCTAAACATGAAATCACAAGCACCATCCTACAAATTACTCAACAATCAACTCACACTAACATCAAGCCACTTTACAATCAAGACATTCACACTCACAATACTCGAAATAGCAATAAAATCCGCATACCTCAAACACACACTACAAAATATGGGATAAATTCTCTGAACTATGTTGCCTATACACTATATAACTCGCTTCCAGATATGTACAAGGGAAACCAGCAAAATAAAAAAGTTCAGAATAATGCTTTAAAAGAATATTTTTTAAATACGTTTAAGGATGAAACTATGTAAATTTTTTATCATGTCTCATTTGTCTTGTTTCCTTTTCTCTTCTTTTCTTTTCCATTTATTTGTAATCATAATCATCCACATTTGTATAACCTTGTTCTTTGTTTCTTTAATTATTTTCTATTGTTGTTTGCTCACTCAACCTGTTTTTTTTTTAAATTTATTTTTTGTCTATGTTGTATGTGAAACTTATATTTTTAATATCCATTTTCCAAGTAAAACTGTAACTATTTCCTCACACCCATGAATTTTCCTCCTGTCCTAAAATGAGTTCTGTAACTCATCGGGATTGCTCCAGCAAGTAATAAATACAATAAAAAAAAAATATATATATATATATGAAGAGCACGATTGATTGGTGAATTAGTTGCTGCATTTGTCTTGTAATTAAGCGTGTGAAATAGTTCTGTATGGCGTGTACGTGTTAATGGTATGTTAAAATTAACTAGGGAAAGAAGTTCGGTACAGTCAATGTAATTATTTAAACTTTTGTGTATAAATCAGCTATTGCTCGCCTTTGTTGCAAAGTTTGAAATGTGCATTCATAGTTGTTGTTGAATTTGAAGTTAAGATATTTTATAAATTTGTTTTGAATATGTTCAATGATATATATGTATACTTTGTACTGCGGGTTTCAAATTGGCGAGGCATATTCCAGTGTACTTCTGACTAATGCAAAATATAACATTACTACTGTACGCGGGTTACTGAACACTAAACTTATACGAAAAACAAAACCAAGCATTTTATATGACCTGTGAACGATTGAGTCGATGTGCTTATTAAATATAAGTTTGCTATCAAGGTAAACACCAAAATCTTTACATTGCGTTTTAGAGATGGCTGGTTCATTGTTGAGTGAATAAGAGTACTAAATTAATATTAATTAATTAATATATATTTGAGTCGGGCCACGTCAAGAGTCAGAATAATAGAAGAGCATGTATGAATGTGAATGAGGCAAGGAGTGTGTGCCAAGACCGAGCTGTTTAGCGGTCCGTCCTCTCTGCCTACCCCTGCGCAAAAAAGGACGTTATTTGTTAGTTGGTTAGTTAGTTAGACACTGTGCGCACCTCGTTGATTTAGTGTTATCAGAAGGAGTACCTGACTACTAGCTGCTAACTACCTAGTCCCGTGTATTGCATATAGCTCCGAGCCACAATCGCCCTGACCTACTTGAGCTGTTTATTAATAGAAATCATAATGCTCTATGGCCTGTCAGTGAACCTAGAGCCTAGCTTCAGTATCCACTTTATGCAAACATTATACCCGGGTACTACATACTACAGTTTGACGATAAAGTGTACAAATTGAATAAAATTGAACTGGATTTTTTCCATTACTGTTGCAACACCAAGTTTTTTAGTTTCTAGAGACTACTTTTTTTAAGGGAAAATTCTTTAGCGCCGTTAGTGACAAATTCGGGTGAAACGGAAATGTGTCGCAACTCAGTTCTATACAAATACTCGGTTCTAATATAATGCTGTAAATTCGCACCTCGGCGCGTGCATATCGTAGCGTTGTTAGCAAGGTTCCTGACAAGTCTCAGCGGCCAGAGAGACAGACATCAAGCGAACGGGGGGTTCGAATCCTACGAAATCCCAAAAAAAACATTTTTATTTTGTGAAATCAATATCCAATATTCAAACCACTTTAAAAAAACAAGCAAATGAAAAGAAAGCGACATCTACCGACTTTCTAGTTTCACTTCTAGCACGTCTCAATTACACATTCTTAACATTAATTCCACACAGGAGACCGAGACCCTTAGGAAAATAATTTCCTTTAGGGCCTATGTCATCTTAGATGCGGTGTTGAGGGTGTTTTTGAGGAGAGGAAGGAATGAACATTAATCTTGAAGGGACCCATGTTGTAGGAAGGAGGAAACACAGAGGCCGGCAAATCGTTCCACAGCCCAGCTGTTGAACTCAAGGACTAGTCGAAGAAGCGACCCTTTTTCATGTGACAGATGTCAACCGTGTACATATGTGGGGCACGCGTTTGGCGTATTTCCCGACTATGCACCAGATCAATGACACGAGTTCCTCGGAGCATCTTCCATTGAAATACCGGTAAATCAAGGATAGCATCCCACCCAACGCCTGTACTCTAAAGATTGCAGTCCGTTTGTTAAGTTAGGAGAATCTATCAAACGGCCCGCCGTTTCTGCACAAAGTCGAGGGTTTTTTTTTTCAGGTATGTTGGGGCTCCATACCAGAGGTGGCTGCCAAATTCAACCGTGGGGCGCACTTGTGGTTTGTACAGGGTTAGCAGTTGCGTTTATCTGCAGTATCTGAGGGCCCTGTACAGTACGCCCAGTTTTTGAGAGGCTAACCTTACTCTGGCTTCGATGGAGCTCCCATATTATCTGAGCGGTCACTTAGGGCTACACCAAGCATTTCAATGGAAAGCATGTTCGGAAGATTGCTTCCGTTGAAGGAGACTAGATTTTCAAGTTTAATAAACTGACTGATTTAATTTAATAAAGTGACTTAACTGATCCGTAGGAATAAGCCAATGAAGATTCTATATCCATTCGTCATGATAATATGGAAATTAAACTGAACGGCTTTTCTATACATCCTGTACTTAGTTAGGAACCTTGTTCATTAAACCGTCAGTTAAAATCTTATATTTTATGACGTAACGTTCCTACACGCAGTTTCTAAACCGCTAGCACTTTATGGTACCGGATAAACATAAAATAACTGTACACTGCACTGTACTTGTAGTATGCGGTTGAAGCGTTTTACCTAACAATAATAATAATAATTTTGTCACCGACATTCATTGTTAATGCTTTTACAAAGGAAAATTAAAATCCATTTTTGCCTACTTGCGCGCGTACGCCTAACCTCTCATCTGTGGCTCGCTCGGCGGGCACAAAAAAATATTCGCTTTTTTTTTTGTAATGCGATTTATACCCTTATGTATAAAGAAACTGTGTGAAGGATATGACAGACCTTTTTTGTGGAAAAAAGTCAACACGTCTAAAATTTTATTTAATAAAAATGAAATATTTCCGGTTTTGGCTGGTTAGGGGGCATCCATTAATTACGTGAGCACAAACGGGGGGGGGGGTCCAGCAAAATATCAATTGGCCCAAATTTATCTCACCTAGGGGGAGGGGAGGTCTAGATTGGAAGAAAAACTGCTCACGTAATTAATGGATGTCCCCTAATATTCCCTCTTAAATATAGAGTGCGAAAATGTGCTATTTCATGTGTGTGTAATTTTGGCCACTCTGTATATAAATGTATGTCGGGGTACGGGTACACGCGGTACACAGTACACGGCTCGGACGTTTTTAGTGAATTTCTCTCCGAGAAGAAGTTTTCCATAAAATAACCGTAAGCTCAAAGTCAAAGGTTCGAACTAGTCGTAATTAGTTGCAGAAGTGGGATGGATATCGTATACTAATAATATTAGTGAATATATTATGTAGGTATAATATGCAATATAGTATAACGTACGTTAAACTCGTCGGGTCTTAAAACAAATCCGCACCTCGCAAATCTTCCCATAATCTGACACCAGTCCCTGCGTCAACTGGTCTCTCTTTTCTTCTCTTTAATGTGATTACCTCACAAGAGTCCCAGCTGCTCCCGCCTGGAGCCACTGAGACTATGATATCCCCAATGGGGTATTTCCACAATCGAGGGATTCTGTTGAAAATGTACGGAAAAGTTAATTTTTCTCATTTTAATCATCCTACTAAAAATGTTGGTTTTTTTATGTTTTCATCCAATATTATTGATTTTAAAAACGATCTAAAACTGACAAAATCAAAACAGCCCATGGTTGGCAAATGGGATTGTGACCTCACAAGCGTCGCTCAGCTAGGCCAACATAAATAAACGCTGTCAGTGGGCGTCCACGTTCATGACGTCACACGATAGCCACGCCCCAAAATATCGTTTTAGCGGTAATTCAAAAATGGGAAACTTTGACTCGTTGTAGGAAATTTATTCGTCAACATAAAAATGCTTTAATCATCCTATTTGTTTTAGCAATAAAAAAACATGGAAATACCCCATTGGGGTATGTTGTGTGTCTGAGCAATAGCTGCGTGGCTGGCCGGATCTAGAGAGACTGGGAGAGTTGAGGAAGACCATTTGACCTATCCAGCAGTACTCTCGGAACAGCCTTGCACTGCAATGGGAGGGATGAATTCATATATCCGTCACTCCTGCAGACACTGCCCCATAGACCCCTCATATTTTTTTCCTTCCCAGAACTTCGTCTCCTTACTTTCCTTAAAAGACCCTCCACATAGCCCTCATCGTATCCATAAGTTAAAAAAAAACTTTCACTTTCAGCTTCACGGCTCGCGACAAAGTACCTACCTAAATAACTAATTTTGTAAAAATAAAGTAAATTCTTACAATTCTCCAGTCTTTCAAAATAAATATTAACTCAACTTTGGCATTAATCTTCTTATAAATATAAATGTAAAACCAACAGTGATGAGGGTAGCAAAGGCAAAGTCCTGCCATGTCCAGTGTTTTAAATATAATGCCCTCCACGTGCAAAGTCGTATCTCTTCTCCAAGCATAAACTTTCTAATAAAATGTGTTTTTCGGAAGTGACCTACCAGCGATCGAATGTTTTTGTATCTATCTGTAAATAATAAAATTAAATAGAACCTAGGAATTCATAATGAATTGTAAAGCGCCCTTGAGGTGATTTTTCACAAAAACGGCGCTCTACAAATTGTCCAATTATTATTATAGCATTCCCAAAGGTGGCATAGGTGTGGATCTAATGTAAAAAACTACAACCGTAAAATACAAGGTGTTAAGGGACAAACTTTAACCAGCGATTCCTGGCCTTATTTGGAGTAAAAAATGTTATGAAATTTTAGTCTCAGGTGATTTTTTTAAAAATTTCAATTCAAACAACAAATAATCTTTCACGTGTCGTCATTGGTCACTCAGTCGAGTAACCGTCCAAACCCCCTCCCCATCGAATGTCCAATACAAAATGTCCTTAAGTGAAAAAATAGTCATCGACACCAAATTGCCATCTTCATTTCTAGTCACATAAGCTTAGAATCATTGGTTGTTGGTCAGGTACGGCTATTAACACCCTGTATATTATGTTACGCAATTACTGTACGGTGGTAAATGGTTTTGTGGTTTTGGCTGTGTGCCACAAGTAAGGTGTAAGGAATTCGAAAAATTCCCATTAATTAGCGATGTCCTTTTTCTTTCAAATTTGTCTTTATCACACCTGCTGGGGAGTAATTGTTGTTCAGTTCATGCAACCAACTACCATTACTGTATGTAAATATTGTGATTGTCTTCGGTTATCGGCTTTTTTTTTCAATTTGTGTGTTCAATGTGTGCATACTATCATTTATTATAAATGCAATATTAAAAAAAATACACTCGTTCCAGTGATACCATGTCCCAAAAATAAATAAAAACATATATCAAGGGAAGGGTTTTTTTATCCTTCAAAAAACGTATTTTGAAGGATAAAAAAAATGTTTTACCATGTAATGAAGAATAAAAACCATGTTTTACCACGTTTTGGAGGTTAAAAAATACATGTTTTGAATGATAAAAAAACACGTATTGTCACGTTTTGAAGGATAAAAAAACAGCTTTTACCGTGTTTTGAAGTATAAAAAAACATGTTTTACTATTTTTGTTATTTGTTTTTGGGGTGTTATGCCGTGTAGCGCTACCTCCTCCTTCAGCCAACGTTTCAGATAGTTATAGTGTCCATCATAAGGGCAGATGTGTCCGAACATTGGCTAAAGGAGGAGGTAGCGCAACACGGCATAACACCTCAAAAACAATTAACAAAAATACTTCTGGCCGTGAAAATCTAAAATCATATCATGTTTTACTATGTTTTGAAGGATAAAAAACCATGTTTTACTATGTTTGAAAGTATAAAAAAACATATTTTACCATGCTTTGAAGTATAAAAAAACATGTTTTGAAGTACTTGTTGAAAACCCATATTTTACCATGCTTTGAAGTATAAAAAAACATGTTTTTTACTATGTTTTGAAGTACTTATTAAAAAACCGTGTTTTGGAGCATAAAAAAATATATTTTACCATGTTTTGAAGGATAAAAAACATTTTGGAGGAAAAAATACCATCTTTTGTACATGTTTTTAAAAAAAAAACCCCTTGTAGGTATAAATGATAAAAAAAAAAACATGCATCTAGCAACATTGACTCGCTCTATCGTTGAATTGTGTACTCTAGTCAAATTGCATTTACAGTTAAATATTAAACTATGAAAAGTACTTGACGGGAATTTTTTTCTAAAGACCATTATTTGTCAAGTTGCACAAAATGCTATTTAAGTGGGACAAAAAATTAAAATACTCAGCGGGAAAATTAGCATATTTGTAAAAGGCATGCTAATTCCTAAATACATCTATTACTAAATCTTCTTGCATCCTATAACAATATTATATGCACTGGTCGTAAAGTATTATATTGTATGTATTTGCCAAAGTTTGAACATCTACATACGTGTAGTGGGAATGCCGATCGTCCAATTGATTAGTCAGACATCTCCAAATACTAAGTTTTGAAATAATGAGGAAAGCAATATTCGAATGTTCTCCATAATTCTAATATTATTTACAAGTGTCTGTGTGTTGCATATTATATGTGCTACTAAATAACACTGGGAGGCGTAACGGTCCGCTACATTAATTAGAATGATATTTTGAAATATCCTACTAGTGAACTAGATAATAAATTAAAATTTTGTTTAATTTACTTTTTTTTTTTTTTTTGCCTAATTTACTGTTTTTTTGCCACCAAGACCTAGACAAACCGCACCCCATAAACTCGGGCACCCCTGCTAAGTCACCAAACGTAGCTAACCACTTGGGGTGACCTATGACAGGGATGTTGATTATCCAATAAATAGTTCCCGGGGCGGCGGTATCCATAACCGCCGCCAAAAATCAAAGAAAAAACACTGTTTTATATACAATCCAATAATCTGGCTGCCTGGCGGGCCAGATCGAGAGAGACTGGTTCAGGAGGTCTTTTAACCTCTCCAGGCAGAATCCCTGGACCCATCATCGCCTTGCACCGCAGTTGGAGGGATGGACTCATACGTCCGTCACTCCTGGTCACACTGACCCCAGATTCCTACCCACCCCTCATGCCTATTTCCTTCCCAGAACTTCCTCTTGTTACATTCTTTTAAAAAAACCTCCACACAGCATCCCCTAAGATGACATAGGACCTAAGGGACATTATTTTCTTCCGGGCCTAAAAAAACGTATTTCTCATTATATGAGGAAGACAACGATTTCTATGAGATCTCTATATGTTACATTTAAAACCCGTTCTTTTAGTTACAACGCGTTTTCTCTAAATGCCATATGTTACATTTAAAACCCGTTCTTTTAGTTACAACGCGTTTTCTCTAAATGCCTTTGTTACAACTAGAATTACCTGCCGAATATCAGTGAAAACTAGTTCTAATTAGACAAAATGCGTTTTCTCGAAATTATTCAGTTAAAACTGTTTCAACCGATGTCAAAGTTCATTGTGCTTTAGGTATTCTGATTGGTCGAGTGACGTCATTTTAGGTTAGGTTTTTAATTAACAGTTATTAAATATTTTAACAAACAGTATCTGTATTTTCAATCTCAATTTCAGTTTTAACAAAGGCAGTTAGTAAAAACTAGTTTTACCTAGAGAAAACGCGTTATAACAAAATATGAGTTTTAACTGTAACATATATAATTTCCCAAAAAAAACTAGTGGTAAAACCATGTGTGATCGTTTGAGAAACGCGGAGATCCGCAAAGAATGCAAGGCTGATGTAAGCGTAATGAGTAAGATCAAGAAAGGAACTCTCCGATGGTTTGGGCATGTAGAGCGAATGAACGGGAAAGGAGTGTAAGGAGAATATATGACGCAAATGTAAATGGTAGAAGAAGTCGGGGACGCCCGATAAAGACATGGCACGACCAAGTGAATCAGATACTTGAGTCGTGCCATGTCACGAGTCAGAATAAGAGAAGAGCATGTATGAGACGATGTATGAATGTGAACGAGGCAAGAAGTGTGTGCCAAGACCGAGTTGTTTGGCGGTCCGTCCTCTCTGCGTACCCCTGCGGGGAAACGGCATGATGGTTAGTTAGTTAGTTATATAAGTTCCGAAAAGCGAACAAATTCGCCTGAGAGCTTAAATAAAAAAAATTATTGCACTTTGCACTTCGATTTATAGATACATTATTTGGTCGATGACCTTGCAGCACCGATAAATAATGTATATTTAAACAGTGATATATATTTTTTAATTTTCTCACAATTTCACAAGTCTAGCTGTTTTCAAATTGACATAGAACTGCAATGAATTGTATTAATATTGACTCATGAAAAAGCAGTAGTAAAGGCGGACGAGGTTTGTTTTGCATTGTATAGTTGGTAATGTAAATATAAACATTCCATATTTCAGTTAGCAAAATGCATTATTTTTTGTCATACAGTTCGAAACACAACGTGGCGTATTATTTATGCTGAATTATTTGTTTGCAACGGTGAATAAATTTCTTTTTTTATACAACTTCGTAAACATTTTTTTAATGCCCCGTTCTTTCCTATTATTTAGGAAGTAATGAACTTATTAAAAAATGTATGAAATTAACAAATGCATTATTGTATATATCAAGAATATACTCGTCATACTGTCATCCAGCTGTTATTAGGCTGACACCGAGCGGGTTCGCGAAGGTTTTCGAAAATCTCCTTGTGATGGACATCTGCCCTGATGATGGACACTGTAACGCTGTCCGAAACGTTGGCTAAAGAAGGAGGTAGGCAAAAGCCTTATACCAAACTGTTGATGTTACTGTCCAAAATTTGTATTGTACAACACACATTTCAAATCATATAATCACGCAGTAAAATAAATCAATAAATTATCTAGGAAAGCTATGTTTCAGAATTTTAATTTTAGTTTAAATAAAATCATTAAAAAAAAGATTCGTGCCCTTGTTTTAGACTAAAATACTTCAGTACCTATGTCTGTTTATTTACGGTCTTACAAACTAAATATTTAAGATTTTTTTACATTCGTATTTTGCTTAGACATTATTGAAAAATTATAAATATTTATGATCATAAAATAATTACAAAAAGTACATATTTTAATAGTTTTGAATGAAATAAAATCGATATTGAGTTTGGAGTATAATTAAATTTTCTCATCGGAACCGCCCTGTACAGTTAAATGGGTACAATCGCAAGATCATCGTTCGGCGAAATTTAAATTCTCGGCCGCTGGTTAATGGCTCTTAACTTATTTGTTGTGTTTGTTGCAGCTATCCCCCGAGCGTGTGACACCCCCCCCTCCTCCAAGAAGCAGCGCGGCGAGCCCGCCGCCCCCGCTGCCGCCGCCCCCCTGCCCGACGCGGGGGCCCCCGCGCCGCCACCCGCGGCCAACCAGCCCACGGCGGGGGCGCAGGCCGGAGCGCCCCCCCGGGAGAGCCTGGCCTACGGGTGCCTGCTGCGCAACGAGCTGCTGGGGGCACGCGTGCAGGAGCTCCGCCCCCCGGCCGACGGCAGGGCGGCGCAGGTCCCCCTGGCCCCATCGCCAAGCGTCTACAAATACAAATGGCCGTCCAAACAGGTAAATAGTCCACATTATTATCCAAACAGCTAAATAGGCAACATTATTATCCAAACAGGTAAATAGGCCACATTATTATTCAATCAGGTAAGTAGGCCACATTATTATTATCCAAACAGGTAAATAGGCCACATTATTATCCAAACAGGTAAATAGGCAACTTTATTATCCAAACAGGTAAATAGGCAACATTATTATCCAATCAGGTAAATAGACCACATTATTATCCAAACAGGTAAATAGGCCACATTATTATGCATAAATATTCAGATATAATGGGCACTTTAACAAAAACATAAATTGTATCTACATATGTTCTTTATCACAATAAATCACATCACATGCTGCAGCTCCTTCTTATACAGTAAATTTCAATTAGGTAGACGGGTATGGGTCAGTGGCGGTCCGTGAGTTTTTCAATGATTTCAATGTGCTAAGATTGAAAAATACAACATTATTGATGTTTTTGTAGCTGAAAATGATTTTTTTTTTTTCAAAATTTCAACTTTTTGTATGAAGATCTTTCAGTATGTGGATGCGGTGCACAGTGGCGTAGCGTGGGTATCAGCCGCCCGGGGCGGAGGAAAATTTTGCCGCCCCCCCCCTATATAGGTACTTCTTCAAGGGGGGGGGGGGGAATCTGTATGCGGTGAATTAATACTCCACTCAGAATAAGAAAACGGTTTTTCTTTGGTTCTGGCAGCACATAAATTGACTGCAACTAGAATTTTATATTTGCACTTCGAAAAAAGTTATGTTTTCCTTCGAAATATGTCAGCAGATACACAATTGGAATTTTACATTCTGAACAATAAACTGACTTAAATTTTATCTGTATGCGGTGAATTAAAACTACACTCAGAACATGAAAAAGGTTTTTATTTGACTCTGTCGGCACATAACTTGTCTGCAAGAATTTTAATAAGCACTTCAAATAAGTTTTTCCTTCGAAATGTGTCGTCGGATGAATTCACAACTGGAATTTTACATTCTGAACACAAAAAAGGTTTTAATTAAATCTGTAAGCGGTGAATTAAAACTACACTCGGAACATGAAAATGTTTTTTTCTTTGATTCTGGCGGCACATAAATTGTCTGCAAGAATTTTATAAAGCACTTCAAATAATATGTTTTCCTTCGAATTGTGTCTGATGAATCCACAACTGGAATTTTACATTCTGAACACAAAACTACTTTTAATTAAATCTGTATGCGGTGAATTAAAACTACACTCAGAACATAAAAATGGTTTTTCTTTGATTCTGGCAGCACATAGATAGTGTGCATCTAGAATTTTATAACTGCACTTCGAATAAGTATGTACAAACCTGTCAGCTATTTAACTTTTCTGTGATAATAAATTTAAAAAATATACACCGTGATATATACATGGAAGAAAACCGTATAAGTGTAATTTTTTGTGCGCTTTCAGCAGGACGCACAAAGCTTCGCGAATATAAAACACAAATCGACTATCAATTAGAGCTAAAATGATACTGTTGCTATTTACATTTTTATTTAAAAATAAAAACAAAACGTCTGTCATTAATATTTTGATTTTAACAGTATATAAAACTTTAGAAAGATGTTAAGAAACTATAAACTAGAAAAAACTTTTAAGTCCTGACGCGAGAATCGAACCCGCGACTTCTCCAATCCAAATTTTTACAAGATAATTATTGATTGTGAAATTTTGCCGCCCCCCCAAAAGTGCCGCCCGGGGCGGGCCGCCCCCCCCCCCCCGCCCCCCCCACGCTACGCCACTGGCGGTGCATCCCTTGACTGAAATAATCCTGAAGATCTTCATACAAAAAGTTGAAATTTTGAAAAAAAAAATCATTCTCAGCTACAACAACGTCAATAATAAAGTCATATTTTTAAATCTTATCGAAGATTTTAATCTTTTTTGAAGAGTTTTAATTTTCAATGTACATTTGCTACTTAAATTTGTTAATTAATTTAAGTAACAAATGTACATTGAAAATTAAAACTTATCGCTCTAGTTCACTGAAAACTCACGGACCGCCACTGATATGGGTAACACCTCAGTCGTAGGTCACCTCAAATGGTTCGCTACGTTTGGTGATTCAGCAGGGATGCCCGGGTTCGAGTTTTGTCCGGGTCTTGGCGGCGGATGCGTCTGCCCACCAACTGCGCGGTAGGCTGGTTCGGAAGAGACTGGTTTAGGGAGACTTTTTGACCTCTCCGGCAGAACTCTCTCGGAACACTGCCTTGCACCGCAGTTGGAGGGATGGATTCATACATCCGTCACTCCTGGACACACTAACCCCCAGATTCCTACCCACCCTTCCCAGAACATCCTTTCCTTCCTCTTCTAAAAAGACCCTCCAGACAGCATCTCCAATGATTACACGCCTCCTGTGTGAAGCTAATGTAAAAAAAAAATATAATTATAGTTAGACAAACCATATACGTATGTCTGCTTCCCCCAAAAGAAACATGCAATCATTACCATACATCCCCCTCGAACCAAAGTTTATTTTGTAGAACTCCATTTACGGTGCTCCAGATTTTATGTCCGGGTTAAATCTTTCCCAAATGAAAGACTAAACCCTTCCACACACTTTTCCACAAATGATTATCTAGTAAATTCACGCAATGTAAGTGCACTATACTATAAGTATAATAAATACAAAACAATACAAGAACAATACGTCAATCCACCAGAAACATAATGGGAAAATATTTCACCGACTCCAGATATTTTCATATCAGAGGGTTCGGCTCTGATGAAATCCTAACTGGTCCGATAAATCCTACTGATCCCTCAATATAAATATTTAAAAAATCTTTCGTAATCCTACAGGTATTTAAAATGACCGACTTTTGCATTTTTATGTACAATTTTTTTGATAAATCTAATACGCCTAAATTTTGAATGAGAGAGCTAGGTATAATGCCAGTAGCCGAAATAACAAATGGTAATATTTTTATAGTCTGAGAATGCCAAATTCTTTTAATCTCATTTCCTAAATCTGTATATTTTCTTATTTTTTCAGAAACAGTTTTCTGAATATTACAAGAATTTGGAATAGCGACATCAATGATATAAGTTATTTTTTTAATTTTATCATGTAAAACTATATCGGGTCTTATTATGACTAATTGTTCTGTCTGTTAGAATAGTTTTATCATAATAAATTTTATAAAATTCATTTTCTAAAAATGAATTTGGTTCATATTCATAATATGGTACATTACGGTAGTCAATCAAGTTATGTTTAATTACCAAACTTTGCTGAATTATTTTTAAAACTTGATTGTGCCTAAATGTATACTCGGACGGCGCTAATACAGAACATCCCGATATAATATGTTCTATAGTTTCCGGAAAAGCCAAACATTTTCTACATAAATCATCAATTTGATTTGCATCTTTGATGATATGCTTCCTATAATTTTTAGTATTAATGACTCTATCTTGAATGGCAAGCATAAAGCCTTCTATTTCTGCGCTCAACTCTCCAATACTCAACCATTTGTTTGACGAAAATTTGTCAACATATGTTTGGTTGAGATAATTGAAGTGTTTTGGGTGAAGAATTTTATTTGACCAGGAATCTAATAATTCCTGGTTGGTATTTATAAGAATGCTGGCAATCTCATCGTATAAATTTAATGGCGAAATATTTCTATCTGCCTAATCAATTAATTAATTTGAATTTAATTAATTTGAATTTGAATTTAATTAATTTAATTCTTAATTTTAATTTCTTTTATATATTCAATAATATTATTATTTAATCTATAAAAACGGTTTATTTTAAAGAAGTTCTGCTTTGCAATTATTATTATGCGTGACAGCTGTTTCGCCCTCTGAAGGCATTATCAAACGGTCTTATAATAATTACAAAGCAGAAATTGTTTTTAATAAACTGTTTTTATAGATTAAATAATAAACTACATATTGAATATATAAAAGAAATAAAAAAAATAATATTAAAAAAAACACTTCCAACTAACCAGCCAGCGGCTGAGAATTCATATTTCGTCTTCGTGGAAAGATGTTCTTACGATCGTACAGGGCGGTTCCAATGAGAAAGATTAATTATACTCCGTGCCAGCTTTTTAAAATAATAACTCAATATCGATTTTATTTCATTCAAAATTTGCTTTAATTTATACCTACATTCAAAAATGCTGAAAGGCGTGATGATAAAACTATTAACATTATGTACTTTTTGAAGTTATTTTTTGATCATAAGTAAGTATTTATAATTTTTCAATAATGTCTAAGCAAAATAAGAATGTAATCTCAAATATATTAGTTTGTAAAACCGTAAATAAATATTATTTATTTAAACTAAAATTTGAATTCTGAAACATAGCTTTCCCAGATAATTTATTGATTTATTTTACTGCATGATTATATTGATTTGAAATGTGTGTTGTATAATACAACATTTTGTTTGAAAATTTAACAAATCTGCCAACGACCTACGGTGAAACCTTTTGTACTAAAAATAAACATAGGTATGTTCTCAAAATTTAAAACAAGCATTTACTAGAATAAAAGAACAATCTTACGAAATCAATTTACAATTTTTTTTGGAAAAGAGTCAATATGTCTAAAATTTGATTTAAAAATGACATATTTCCAATTGTGTCTTGTTATTCCCTCTTAAACAAAACTGCAAAACTTTGATCCTTGATACTGGAGAATGACTCAGTGGGTTTAACTGCGTATTTATTTACCACAGCAGTATAGACTTTTCGCACTTATCTTCCGTGCAGTTAAATAGATCCACACTTCTGCGTACATATTTACTAGCTGAATTAATCTAGGTGCAAGAGAGTGTTTGAAATTCTCAGTCCTTGTATTGTTACATAAACATGATTTTTAACAAGTAGCTCTTGTAGGTAAATGAAATTCAATGAGATTAAATAAATCAGGGTTGCCTATACTACCATTTACAATTTTGAACATAAAGATTAACTCGGACGTAATTCTTCGATCTGCCATAGAATTCTTTCTTGCGAATTGACCGACAAATTGCTTAAATGATATCATCGGCCGTACAAAATTGCTATCCACCCACATGGTCCCATTTCACATTGAAGTCACTAATTGAAGCACAATGTACCATCTATGTTCTGAGTCTAGCGAACTGACGGACTGAACTACCATATGCCCCGCATTCCTAATATGTAGCCTACCATGTATATGGTTCGTACAGGGTGGCCAGGACATTTGACATTCCCACAGATGATGTATTATCTCTGTATATTCCCTTACTTGCCTCTAGAGACCTGGAGTCAGTTGTATAGCAAGCTTCTTCTATGACTTCTTTTGTTATCCAAAAAAAGGTGACCCAAACACGATGTCAACTCAGCCACGACCCACCCAGGGGTCCCGTTTTCGATTCCTCGGCTGGCTAAGTCCTCCATCACGACACTATCACTTACTGTGGTGGTAGTGGGAGATTTTCAAATATTGTCAGGTTATTCATATCCTAGGAATGTTTGTCTTTCTTTTTTAATTTTTAAAATGATTAAGAAATTTTTAAAAATTAAAAAAGGGGGGTTGATCCCACAGTAAATGTGAAGTTATACTCCGATTAAAACACTTAAGTTAATCCCTCAGGCCTCGACCATATTTTGTCAGAGGTTCAAAATATTTCTCCTTTTTTTACATTAGCTCCACACAGGAGGCCCAGAGGCCCAATTACCCTCAGGGCCTACGTCATCTTTGAATTCTGAAGTACTGGGAAGGAAAAAGGTATGAGGGGTGGGTAGGAATCGGAGGGTCGGTGTATCCAGGAGTGACGGACGTATGAATCTAACACTGCGGTGCAAGGCAATGTTCCCAGAGAGTACGGCTGTAGAAGTCAAAAGGGACTCCCCCAACCATTCTCCAGGCAGATGCATCCACCGCCAAGACCCGGATAAACCTCACCCCATAAACTCGGGCACCCCTGCTAAATCACAGCAAACCATTTGGGGTGACCTATGGCAGAGGTGTTGGTCATCCAAAAAATGGTTCCCGGGACAATACCCATACACCTTCCAAAATGCAAATTCCAATTTTTTTCCTTTATTAATAATAATTCCCGATATGTTGTTTTGAATATTGTGACAACCCTGCGTTTGTTTCACTATTGTGAACTATTCATGACAATACTTGCAATTGAGTCACTGTACTCTCTTTCATATGCAATTATGTCATAATTCATACATTGGTATGTCATGTTATGTTGCAATACTCTACTGTTATGTTTATATAGTAGATCAGGTGTGTTTACTTCGGAGGCTTTGCATATTGATGGTAATAGTGACATGTATTTCATAAAACCGTGTTAAATTACGGGTATTTGAAAAAAAAATTAGAGTATTTTTTTGTTTGTTTTTTTAATGTGAATACCGCACAAGAGTCCCAACTGCTCCCAAGCATCCGGAGCCAGTGAGACTATGGCATCCTCAATTCGGGTGTGTTGTGAGACTGAAGGTAGTGGGGAGGGGAGGTAGATGGGTAGAGAAAGGTGGGGAATATCTGGCTACTCAAAACACAGCTAAAGCCATTTCAAGCAACGTACTGTTACGACAACAACCTTACTGAGAGTATCTTCCACTCTGAAACCTGCGCCAATATACCTTAAGTATTTTTAATGATTTAAGCGTGAAACATATAATCAATCATACAATCAATTTTAACCCGCGACCTTTATTTATTTATTTATTTATTTATTACACGCCCTTTTGGGCTTTTACATTATAGTTTATAAGTTGAGTATAAAAACAATGAAGAAAATATAATACAATGAGAAAAGAAAATACGTAATACAATATAAAAACAAAACCACATAATAAAATAAAAAGTACATATGTAAAAATGATAAGAAGTCTCACATTCAATATAAACAAAAAACTGCAGAAATTATGTAAATCTATTTGTGTCTAGAAGAATAAAAGTGATAGAATATGCAACATTTATACTGATTGGTTTTAAGATGAAATATATCACCTAGATTTGAATATTTATTTCCGAGACTGTGAAGTCTAGGAAACGGAGAATTTTGATAAGCTAGTGTCCTGGTGTTATTGAAGTAAAAGGGTAATAAATGTCGACATGATTTTTTGGGTACATGGATATTGATAAATTGAAGTAATTCTGGACAGTCAATTTTGTAATGCAGTATTTTATGTAACAGTATTAAATCTGTGCTTATTCTTCTTTCTGAAAGTTTCAAGAGAGAAAATTTATCCAGGAGGTAATTATAATCAATGTTTAGTATAGGAATACGCAATTTATAGTTTATGAACCTTAGAAACTTCCGTTGTATCTTTTCAATGTTGTCTGAATGAATATTGAAAAAGGGAGACCATAACGTAGAGTTATATTCAAGTTGGCATCTGACAAGAGTTTTATATAACATAATAAATGTGCCTAAATCATTAAAATCTTTTGCAGCTCTTAAAACAAAGCCAAGAGTCTTTAGGGATTTGTTGATAATATTATTAATATGACATACAAAGGTGAGTTTACTGTCGAACATAATGCCTAGATCCATAATTTCATTAACACAATTTAAATTTTCATCATTTAATGAATACTGAAAAAATATAGGATTATTAATTTTGGAAAAATGAATGAACTGACATTTATTTATGTTTAATGCTAGTTTGTTGATAGAGCACCATTCAAAAAGATATGTCAAATTAGTTTGAAGTGTAATACAATCATTAATGTGGTTGATCTCTTTATATAGTTTCATGTCATCAGCAAACAGTAGCACGTTTATGTTTGTGAATATATCAACAATATCATTTATAAATATAATGAACAAAATGGGCCCTAAATGGGAGCCTTGCGGCACTCCACTTGTTGCTATAAATTTGTACGAATGTGTGCCATTTATTTTCACACTAAGACTTCTTTTGGACAAATAACTAACAAACCAAATTAATAAGCTACCATAAACTCCAAGTGTCGCCAATTTATTGATTAATATTTTGTGACACACCTTGTCAAAGGCCTTGCTAAAGTCCGTATATATTGAGTCAACCTGGCACCTGTTTGCTAAAGATTTAGATATGAAGTTTTCGTAAATTAGTAAATTGGTTAGTGTAGATTTATTTGAACAAAAGCCATGTTGGTAGGGTGTTATAATTTTTTTTATATTTGTAGATATTTTATGGAGTACAATTTTTTCAAAAAGCTTGGGAATCGATGATTGGATACATATTGGCCTATAATTTGTTACGTCCGTTTTGTCCCCTTTTTTAAAAATGGGTGTTAGAAAACTGTATTTCCATGTATCAGGGAAACTGCCTGTCTCTAGTGACTGGTTAAAAATTAGAAAAAGAGGAACAGTTATGCTATTTAAACATTCTTTAATTAACACTGGTGGAATATTATCAGGTCCTGCATTTTTTCTAGCATCTAACACAGGGCTTCCCAAACTTTTTTCAACTGTGACGCCCTTGGGAAGTTGCCATATTTTTGCGACGCCCCCCCCCCCCCCCGGTGAATAAAAAATCTAAGCCCCCCGCCGCTCATTTGTACCAAGCGTAGTATTTTGAAGCCCCCCCCCTGAACGGGTCACGAAGTATGGGTACGTTACCTAATAACAATTTGTCAGAAAAACTCCAAATAGTATCTAATTTTTTTATTAGAAGCAAACAAAAAAGATAAAGAAGCAATTTTTTTCTTTGGTATTAATGAGAGGGATGTGCTTGCTTTTCTGAGCATAGTTTCTCAAAACGAGGTTTAGTACTAGCACCCGCTCCCACCGGCCGCCGCATCATCACAATGTGCGTGGCGCTCACTTGAGTCGGTCGCGTCAACACAGACAGCCAATCTATTAGCGTCTCCCACACGCACACTTCAGAGCGACCGAGTCCCGCGCCACTTCAGGCGCAGAAGAGTAAAGACCGATAGGTTTACAGCGCAGTTCACTGTGAGACTTTTATGCGCGGCGGCCTGAAGTGGCGCGGGACTCAGTCGCTCCGAAGTGTGCGTGTGGAAGACGCTATAAAGATTGCCTCACGACGCCCCTGGGATGATCCCGCGGCGCCCCGGGGCGTCGCGGCTCACAGTTTGGGAAGCCCTGATCTAACAAATTTACATGGTTTTTGATATCATTAATTTCTATGCGTATTTCAGATATATCCAGGCTAAGATTCGATGAGAATTTTGGAATTTCGTTGCTAGGTATATCCTCTTCATACACAGACTTAAAATAATCAGCAAATAGATTTGCAATGTTTTCATCGTTACATCCAATTTTTCCATTGAAATTCATAGTAGTTGGAATACCCAAGTTATTATTTTTTTGAGAGTTAGTATAATTCCAAAACTGTTTTATATTTACACGAATATCAGTTTCAATTTTGTCGATGTAATTTTTATAGCACAATTTTGAGATTTTACAACACTCCTTTCTTAACAATTGAAATTCATTGTAATCACTCGACAGTCTGGACCGTTTGTAATTTTTATGAGCTATTTTCTTACGATATGTTAAAGTGATCAATTCGGGACTAAACCAGTTTGGAAAATGAGAAATTCTATTATATCGAAGAGGCACAAAATTTGC
Organism: Limnephilus lunatus; assembly: GCA_917563855.2. Classification (NCBI taxonomy): domain Eukaryota; kingdom Metazoa; phylum Arthropoda; class Insecta; order Trichoptera; family Limnephilidae; genus Limnephilus; species Limnephilus lunatus. The sequence goes on from OU830596.1 coordinate 34,851,465, forward strand.
AATAGCATCATTAAGAATAGCATAAAATTTATTTACATTATCGTTAATATCTGTATTTTCCAGAAAGGACCAGTCTGTTGTATTTAAGCAATCAGAAATTTTTTTAAAATTTGCTTTAGAGAAGTTATAAGATGGCTTGATATTTTTGAGATAAGTGTTGTTAACAAAGGGAATAACTATATCCAGAGGAGGATGGTAAACGTCCACAGGTAATAGATTTTCTAAAGATTTACATACGTTAGCCGTGGGCTCACTACAAAAAACTAGATCAAGAATGCGACTATTTATATTAGCGACAGTGTTTAGTTGTGGGATTGATAAATAATTCGACATACCCAGAATCTCTCTCTCACTAAGATTGGCAGTTGACATATTAATACCAGACAATTCAGGGTCATCATGGTTCCAAGATATATTTGGCAAGTTATAGTCACCCACTAAAACAAGTTTGGCACTGGGATATTTAAACCTTAAAAATTCCACATCCTCTACATGATTCATATACAGCCGTGTATCGGAGGATGGCGGTATATATATGCATCCAATTATTAATTTGACAGCATTTTTATTTTCAAGCAACACGAATATTTGTTCAACGTCACTATTTTTGTTTTTGAGCACTTTTGACGGAATACGTTTGTGGACAGCAATCAGGACTCCGCCCCCTCTTGTATTGGAGCTGGTGTTTGGACTACGGTCAACTCGGTAGATGTGGTGATCGGGCAATCCAAGTTCCGCTGAGAAAATCGATGGTGTTAACCAGGTTTCCGTTAACATGATGACATCGTGTGAGAGAGTCGGGGCACTTATTCTGAATTCCTTTAATTTCGTTCTGATGCCTCTGACGTTCTGATAATAGATGTTACATTTATTTAGTTGGAGTTTTTTGGCAAAACATTGACGATTTTGGGGAGGTTATTTATATATTTTATTGTTAGATTTGATTCACCATTATTTTTTCTAGACTCTAGCTCGTCCCGTAGCATCATCAGGTGTTTTCTTTGTTGGCTGGTTTTGGCATTTCTGGCTTTGATACCATCTTTTAATTTTTTGTTATTAATCAAAACTGTCCGAACTGAATGCTCCTCTTTGAGTTCCAACTTAATTGGTCTACATTGATTTCCGACTTTCTTCGTTCCCAACCTGAATATTTTAATTTCATGAGGATTAAAGGAAATATCAATGTTTTTCAAGGCCGCGGTAACCTTATTCACGTCATCGGAAATGTTAGTTGAGGTTAGATCTGATGTGCTCTCGGGAACATTGAAAAGAATAACATTTCTTGCGCGGAGCTTCCTCTCTTCAATTTCCGTCAATAAGTCACAAATATTAGATGAAGGATTTGTGGGGTTAGCATCTGTTGGCTGAGTAACTGCTACACTTTTTAAGGCTGATAATTCGCCTTCAAGTATTCCCATACGTACAGCCATCATTCCAGTAGTTCCCAACAGTTCCGTTGTTATAGGTGTTAATTTACCCATCTGCTCCTTCGTAAACTTGTTACCGGGGTCATTAATAATTTTGATTAATGAACTTAGCAGATCTTTAGCTTTGCTCATATAGTTGAGAGAGTTTTCGTTTAAATCCATGTTTGAGTAGGTTTTGCAGATGTTTAATTTATTAATCCAAGATTTACAATAGCGCCTATTTCCCGCAATCAGTTAAGCACCATTCAAAAATGAGACACTTTGGGCCAATAGCGAGTAAATGACGACACTTTCGACCAATGGGGATAATGATGACAAATTTATTTATGCGCCTGCGCGATTGATGTGTTTATGATTTCTGAATTGTTATTTTAATATTTTTAAATCACAATACTGCACAGCACACGCTATATTTTAGAAATCTAACTGGCTCAATACTGGAAACACCAATTGATTTTTATTATTTGTCACTTTATGTTGTTATTTACACGCAAATTATTATTGTTTTGGCAATTTTATGTGGAGCGTATTTCACTGTTTGTGTACTCAGCGGCGGTAGGTTTAGAAACTTGGTAGCTTGGTAGTCGAGAGCCTTACCCCTCGACTACGCGTGCCGTAATTGAAAATTATTCGAGTGAACAGTAAAGCCACAGCAAACACTAAAATATTTGTCTGAACTCATTAGTGATCAACAGTCGACAAAAACCTCTTTACACAACCAAACTAAATGTCAAATGAACATCATTAACCCGTCGTGACGTCGTGGGTCCATGGGCCCCCATGGAAACTCCCCCCCTCTTCCTCTCTCATCCTATTCTCTCTTATGCTGCGGCTACATTAGCGGGCTATGGCGAATATTCACGTTATCGCGATAAGTGTGGCCGGTTAGATCGTAGCATCGCGTAGTAAACGGGCGATGACGAATGCCTATCGGGACACTGTCGGTAAACTGGCGCACATCAAAGGGTTTTGTTGTGACAATATTCGCTTGCGTGGCTACATCTGCGTAACTTCAGTGTAGTCTAGACTTTAAAGCGGGACGGACGGACTTGTCGCATTTTTTGAGCAGAATGGACTGGAGCAATGAAAAAGTGTTGGGAGTTTATTCAATTTTATGAAATGGAATCCTAGTAACCCCGACCACCAAATGAAACACATGATGCGTAGGTCAGAATTAAAAATAAGCTCAGTTGGCCTACCACGGTAGAAGAAATGAAGAAAAAAAAATTTCTTTGATGTCATATTACAGAGCCCATCTCAATAAAATTAAGAAATCGATCCAGTCAGGAGCTGGCAAATTGGTTCGCCTTTTCTGCAATGCATAGTTTTCTTCAGCCTATATACGACTGTCGCCTGACTATACATAGGTACATAATAAAACACGCTTATTTATTAGTTCTTATATTTATTTATAATATATAGGGTGACTTTTTAAAAATACAATGCAACGCCACTACTTCCTCCATTTTCAACTGCCTACGTCGCGCGTCAGCCGCACAACAGGCATCGAACACCACCCGACACGATGTGAGCGCCAACGCGACATGGATCTAATGTAGCCAAGAACATCACTTATACCCGTTTACAATGTTTTTAGCGTGCCAACGCGACACGAATCTTCGTCCGCTAATGTAGCCGCAGCATTAAAATCAAACCTCGTGACCGCAGCACCTTGGAGAATTTATTTTACGGACAGCCCTTGTATAAGATCTCTATTTTGATCATATGTATAGTGTGTGTTTTGTTTGTGTTTCAGGAGAATGTGGACCCTGCTGCGTACTCTCTCTCCCCTGTCTCCGCCAAGTCCCAGAAACTCCTCCGATCTCCCAGAAAAGCCACCAGGAAGATATCCAGAATACCATTCAAGGTTTGTCATTTGTTCTCTTACTACTTTATTTGAATATTTTAACCCCTCAGATCTCGACGATATTTTGTCAGAGGCTCAAAATATTTCCACTTTACAATAAAATCTATATAAATGGAATATTTCTGAACGTATCAGCTAATGCCTCAGTAACAACACTCTGTATTTGTATAGTGATGAATTAATGATGTCCACTGACTTGGTATCATTATTTCCCTCCATTAGTATTCTGGGCAAATAGGAATACAAATCGGAGTTAGTCCCAGAATTTCTGCACGGAGATAAATCCTGACTTCTAACAGTATCTCGTAGTGGAATCCGAAAGCATATCAATGCAAGCAATTCTATCAAGACTATCAACTACATAATTTAAAATTTTATATTAGTTTTATTAGGAAGTTCCACAGTACATATGTAGCAATTTTTTATATAGCATGTAATTCTTGCTCTAAAAATATATCTCTTTTATCTTCTTATACAATCTTCCTTTATATTATTCTTCTCATTCTTTCATTAGTTCAGTTTTAAGAACTGTTCAAATCCCAGGCGAATTTCCCAGATATTCTACGGACTTACATAATAGGTACTATATCATGTAATAATTTCATTTAATATTCCTTATAACTTGTAAACTTATGTACTGTGTATGTCCTAATAAACAAATATAGAAATTTTAATTTATTTTATAAATTCAGTAATATGGTTATTCAATGTATAAAAAGAGTTTATTATAAACGAGTTCTGCTTCGTAATTATTATTATGTGTTACAGCTGTTTCGCCCTCTAAAGGCATTATCAAACTGTAACACATAATAATAATTAGCAGAACTCGTTTATAATAAACTGCTGTAACACATAATAATAATTACGAAGCAGAACTCGTTTATAATAAACTGTTTTTATACATTAAATAATAATATTATTGAATTTATAAAATAAATTAAAATTAAAATGGATTTCTACAAAATAAACTTAATAACAATAAATAAATATAGAAATATCAAATCAATGAAAATCCTTTTTTTTTTTTATTTCTTGGGCATTAACTATGTAACATTTTGTTTGGATTTTCCCTATTATCTAATGTCTTTGCATGGTATAGGTATGTTGATGACGTTTTTGTAATTTGGTCGGGTAGTAACAGACAATTAGATAATTTTCTCACTTTCATAAAATTTACATTGGAACATAATGAAAACAACAATTTAAATTTCTTAGACTTAAATATAAAGTTAGTTAATAATAAGTGCGTATTTAATATATACAGTAAACCTACACACACTGATTGTGTTATATTGTCTACTTCACTTCACCCTTTGTCACATAAACTCGCATCCTTCAACTCAATGATACATCGTGCTATTAATGTCCCTTTAAACAATGATAATTATAATAATGAAATTAACATTATAAAACAGATAGCCCTAAACAATGGATATAAACCTGAAATAATTAACCGCCTAGTTAATAAAAGCAAAATTTTTAACAAAAAAATATATTTATAGTGGTAATAACAACATCAAACCTAGTAACAACCTAATATATAAAAAAACTTCTTTATACAAGTGATTTATCTTTAAAAATATCCCGCATATTACCAGATCATATTTCTCCAGCTTTCTATACTAATTCTAAAATAAAAAAAATGTTTAATAACAAGGATGTTTCAAATAAATGGGAAAAAAACGGTATATACACTTTAGAATGTAACCATTGTGACGCACATTATGTAGGGATGACTATTAGAAATTTTAAAACTAGAATCAGGGAACATGAACTTTGTTTACGAAATAATAACTACTCCGAGTTTGCTAACCATCTAATAGAGTCAGGTCATACCCTTAAAAAAGAAAACACTAAGTTTAAACATTGCAATGTAAATTCATATTTTAATTTGTGCGCTTTAGAAACTTTAGAAATTAACAAAAAAATTAAATCTAAAATTAATTTACTGAATAAAATAATAGCCCCATGTAAATCACCTTTACTTACGATGTTTCAAAGTAACGTTGACTCCTCCCACCTTTCTCCCACTCCTCCAAAATCTCCCCTCCCACTACCCCCACCTAATTTATTTTTGTACTTGTATAGAATGTTTTAGTTAGTTTTAAGTTTGCTCGTGAATGACACGGATGTGTTGAAACCGGTCACAGAAAATTTAAAATTTAAGTAACAAATGTACATTGAAAATTAAAACTCTTCAAAACAGAAAATCCTTCTGTCAGACAATTTAAGCATATTCATATCATTTAAAAGAGTGTTGTAGTTCAACACAATTGCTGGAATACCCATTTTAAAATTTAGAAACCATATAATTTATTTAGTATTCTTTCAACAGCTTGTACATAATGTTAAATGTGAATTTGTGCGCAGGTATTGGATGCACCAGAACTACAAGACGATTTCTACCTCAACCTCGTGGACTGGTCGGCGCAGAATGTCCTCAGCGTGGGACTAGGAAGCTGCGTTTACCTGTGGAGTGCCTGCACCAGTCAGGTAACTAACTACATATATCCATCGCTACTTCTTCTTCTCTGCTGGATGTGTGCTGTCAACCGTGTAGCATAGTGGGTACGGTCGCTCTGGGCAGCACTTTTAAGGGGTGGCAAAATTTCACATTATTTTTTTTATGGAATGAAGCATGGACGCTTACTGAAGAACTAATTAGGCGACTTGAAGCATTCGAGATGTGGATCTACAGAAGAATACTTAAAATAAGCTGGATGGACAGGGTTACAATTGAAGATGTTATGGTTCGGATGAATAAAGAAAAATAAGTTATTAAAACTATAAAAATCTGAAAACTTCAATATCTTGGACATGTGATGAGACATCCAGAGAAGTACAAGATCTTGCATCTCATGATGTGGGAAAGATTGCCGGAAGTCGAGGCCCTGGAAGAAGGAGAACATCAAGGCTGAAAAACCTGAGACAGTGGTTTGGTCAGTCTCCTGTAGAGCTGTTCTGGGCCGCAGTAAACAAACTCCGCATAGCCAGCATAATAGCCAACGTCCGTTGAACGGAGAAGGCACAAGAAGAAGAAGAAGAAAATTTCACAATAAATAATAATAATGTCTTGTAAAAATTTGAACCATCTCATTTCATATTTTTGTCGCACCTACGATTCGGACCAATTGAAATGAGCATGGAATTTTTCATTTCTAATTCTTTGACGAAACCGGGGAATCCCCTTTCTTTAAATGATTGTATAATAATGACATCTGAGTTGCAGGAATTCCCCGTATTTTCATACATAAAGATTTTGGAACTGTAGTCCCACTTTCTCGGGGTATCGCAAAGTAGTCGGCAACTTAATAAAATGAGTATGAAATTCTGCTGAAGTATCGGTGCCTTATTGACATGTGGGGTATGTAATGTAACATTTTGTTTGCAGGTAACGCGATTGTGCGACTTGTCCAACGACGGCAATGCAGTCACCTCCGTCTCATGGAGTGAGAGGGGGGGCTTGGTGGCCGTGGGCACCCAGAAGGGATACATCTCCGTGTGGGATGTGGCCGTCAACAAAGAGGTAACACCAACATACCTAATTAATAATGACCCTTATATTATTCTATCAACCTATCCCTTTTTGTGAAACGTTAGCTGTCGAATAAACTAACCAATGCAATAATCAATTTCAGGTGACAAAATTGGTGGGACACATAGCACGAGTGGGAGCGCTAGCCTGGAACGGCGATATCCTCAGTTCCGGCAGCAGAGACAGACACATCCGACAGAGAGACATCAGAACACCAGGTGCCGCCACATTTACCACTTGTAGTCATTAAATTAAGGAATGCTGGAAACTCTATTAATGGAGGATTGAACGCTGTTGGCAAAAAATTTCTAAAGAAGATAAGCTAGCAGTCCACAATGGAGTGCTTGTACCTACTCTGATGTATGGCAGTGAGGCATGGAACTGAAAACAGAGAGTACGAAAACAGTATGCAATATAGTTGTCAGTGATGAAACTTGAAGCAGGTGGATGAGTTTGTGTATCTGGGAAGTATGTTTACGAGAGATGGGAAGGCTGATAGAGATATTGAAAGAACGATAAATGCAGGTAACTCCATTAATGGAGGACTAAATGCCGTTGGCGCTAATAAAAAACTGTTAAAAGAAGCAAGCTAGCAGTCCACAATGGAGTGCTGGTACCTACCCTGATGTATGGCGGTGAGGCATTGAAATGAAATTTAAAAAATTCATTTATAATCGTGTGAGAAATGTAGAGATCCGCAAAGAATGCAAGGCTGATGTAAGCGTAGTGACCCTTAGATAGTTTGGGCATGTAGAGCGAATGAACGAAGATAGTAGTGTTAGACAAATATAATGGTAGGAGAAGTCGGGGACGCCCGAGGAAGACATGGTACGATTAAGTGAGTCAGATACTTGAGTCGGGCCATGTCAAGAGTCAGAATAATAGAAGAGTATCTATGCCAAGACCAAGTTGTTTGGTGGTCCGTCCTCTCTACTTACCCTTGCGGAGAAACGGCATGAAGGTTAGTTAGTTGGTTTAATTGTTTTTAATGTACGTTTTGTTTGTTTCCAGCACTGGTATCGGAAAGGACCCTGGCGGGACACAGGCAGGAAGTGTGCGGCCTGAAGTGGTCACCAGATGGACAGTGTTTAGCATCCGGCGGTAATGACAATAAGCTGTTTGTTTGGACGCAGGTAACTAAACTATTTATAGTACTTTCGAAGTCAAATCTTTGTTTACTGAATTATGAAATATTCAAATATGCACCAAGTCCAATTAAAATGTGGTATAGCATGCTTTCAAATTTTATAATTTGAAATAAACACGTTTTTTAATTATATAAAAATTTGTATTAGGTATGTCAAAATTTGTATTTTGAATTATGTCAAAAATTATATATTTATTTCGATTTAAAAAATTTTAAGTCGTATTATCACCTTTCAAAAAAAGTTTTTAATTTTCGAATTCATTCAGAAATATTCTATTTATTTGAATTTTATTGCGAAGTGAAAATATTTTTAACTTTTAACAAAATATGCCCAATTTTTGAAAGGTTAAACTTTGAAAATATTTTGTGTTCTCCGTTCTGATGAATGTGGTGTTATTTGTGCAGCATTCCCTGGCTCCGGTGCAGACATACTCCGCCCATCTGGCGGCAGTCAAGGCCATCGCCTGGTCTCCTCATCAGCACGGACTCCTGGCCTCAGGGGGAGGAACCGCTGATCGCTGCATCCGCTTCTGGAACACGCTCACGGGGCAGCCCATGCAGTGTGTGGATACAGGTAAACCAATAAACTGCACTTACCTAATTATATTATATATTAACCCGTCATGGGTCGGCCCCCCTCTTCTTTTTCCCTAACAAAGCACCACTTTGAATTTTGAATTGAATGTTTTGTGGATTCATTTTGAGCTATCATATATTTTATTGACCGAAACACATTCCTAGAACAATAAACTATGTACCAAAACAACATTACTTGCGTTAACCGCTTCTGTGCCAAGAGCGAGATATCTCGCATTCTTGGCCGTGCCCAGCAGGCCGGCCATAGAAAAATAGCGAGTATTCTCGCTCTTTTTGAGCCTCTTTATCATACATGTGTCCCATTTTTTATTAATTTAAAATATGGAACACACAGAGACATCTATTGGGATGATTTTAATTTTTTTTTTTTCTTTTTTTGATTTTTTTTTTTTTTAATTTTTTTTTAAATAAGATTTAAAAATGATTTATTTTGATTAAAAGTTCACGGCCTGCTGTGCACACCTACACTTCTACCTACTGGCATTTAAAAGGTTAATTTGATAAATTGACATTTCGATTCCAAAGATAAAATCATTTAAAAATATTCTGGTGTTGCCAGGTGAATGAAACTAGTGGCTATATCATCTTTGATGTTGGGGCAAGCAATACTTACCTTGTCCTTCATACAAATTCCGTACACAGAAGGGTCAAAATCGCATTCAAAAATATTTTTTTCGAAATTTTTTACGCGCGCATGCGCACACACCAATCGAACATTGGCGCTTCCGGCAAATAAGAGGTTAAAAAAAATATTAAAATATATGTATTCATCCTAGACTTGGGAAAAGTCAATAGATGTTGCATATCAAATAAAATGGACAAAGATTTATCCAGACACTATCTAGATAGCATTTAGTTCGGGTTTGAATCTTGCAATCATATAAAAAAAATTGCAGCCAATAAAATTTGCTTTAAGAAAATGAAGATAATCTTGGTGGTTCTTAGTCAAAGTATGATACGGTTAACCTCGCTATATATGGCCGCGGTAGAAATTAAAAAAAAAACTTTTTTGGATGCGATTTTGACCCTTATGCATAAAGAAATTGTATGAAGAACAAGGTCTGAATGGTTTGGGCCATTCTCGGTCTTGACGTAACAAAAAGCCGCATAGCGCCTAGCCTCTCGGAATAAATTACAAAAATTATCTTGGCGACCTCGGCGTCACTTCAACTGTCATTTTGTATGGGTAAACCAGTGTAAACTTTGAAAACGTAAATATTTTACATTTTCAAAGACGTACCAATGTCATAACTTGTTCGAAAACACCCTTGGATTGTTTTTTTTCACGTAGGGTGACTATTCAGGTTTGTGTAGAAATAAAAAAATCAGTTCATTTTCGTATAAATATATTTTTTACGATTTGTTTCCGGAGTGTGAAAAAGCTAATTTCGCGCGGTTTTTTCCAAATATGCCTGGCTTTCTAGAGGTTAAAAATGACCGCATCGGGTATCGACACTTTGGAGCAGTTTTCAGCGCATTTTCCCGGAAAGCGAAAGGTCCTGGGTTTGAGTCCCAGAAGTGCCTATATCTTTTTCTGATTTTTCTGTTTCCAGATTTTTGATTGAGTTTAGCTCCTATTGTCTTCATTTAATTAAATATTACAGTTTGATGTTTTACTCATAAAGTTAAAATAAAAATAAAATAAATATAATAATAAAAAAATTTAAAAAATGTGAATGTTGACTTAACCTAAAGTGTGTCTCTTGTTCTAGGTTCTCAAGTGTGCAATCTGGCATGGTCAAAGCATTCAAGCGAGTTGGTCTCCACACACGGCTATTCGCAGAACCAGATCCTGGTATGGAAGTACCCCTCCCTGACGCAGGTCGCCAAACTGACGGGGCATTCGTACCGCGTCCTATATCTGGCCCTGTCACCTGACGGAGAGGCCATCGTCACTGGGGCTGGTGACGAAACCCTACGATTCTGGAACGTCTTCTCCAAGACCACGTCTCACCGGGAGAACAAGAGTGTCCTCAGTTTGTACACGGCCGTGCGATGAAAAATAAACGACATCGAGCAATTTTCTCATTTCGCGAGAGTTTTGCTCGCTTCTTGTGAGGAATTCGCTCGCACGACTCCCACAGGATTGTGTATAACTATGCCGAACTATGATACGCGCAATGATGAGCAATTCCGCGAGAGTTTTGCTCGTGTTATGTCAGAACGGCGAGAAGTATGCTCGGACTATGGTAGCATGCCACCTACAGAATAAGTTATCTGTAAATATTTGTCTATTTTTATAATTAACTGATTCAATTTAAGTGGTGATATTACAAGACGTGAGTGATTCTCTCAATGTGTCTATTTTAAATATTCACATCTCTGTATTATAAACAATAAATTTCGTACGCGTATTGTGGGGTATTCCAAAGAAAATACAGATTATCATATAAAATATAATATATGGTTTGTGGCTGAATGTGAAGCGTGCTTTCCACTGGAATGCCATTGAAAGCACACTCGCCCTAATCCGTCGGATAATGAACACTATTCAATGTGTAAATGTTATAATTAAATATTAGTAAAAATACTAATTCGTTCATATAATGTTTATTTATTAGTGACTGAGTTTTAGTAAGTAGTTTTTTGTGTACATATTTTTCTTATGTCCACTGGGGGTTTATTTTGTACAAATACTAAAAAATTTGTCAAATTGAACGTTATCGCTTGGTAGCATCTCTCACTTTAAAATTCAATGTATTTTTAACCCTTTCTGTGCCAAACGCCACTCTTTGTACAAAATTACAAAATGCGCCTTGACACTTAAGGGGTTGACGCAAATAAAAGTGCGCTCCCACTGTCCTTGTTGCCATCTCTTGGTAGCAATTCTCACTTTAAAATTCAATGTATTTTTAACCCTTTCTGTGCCAAACGCCACTCTCTGTACAAAGTTACAAATTGCATCTTGACACTTAAGGGGTTGATGCAAATAAAAGTGCGCTCCCACTGTCCTTGTTGCCATCTCTTGGTAGCAATTCTCACTTTAAAATTCAATGTATTTTTAACCCTTTCTGTGCCAAACGCCACTCTTTGTACAAAATTACAAAATGCGCCTTGACACTTAAGGGGTTGACGCAAATAAAAGTGCGCTCCCACTGTCCTTGTTGCCATCTCTTGGTAGCAATTCTCACTTTAAAATTCAATGTATTTTTAACCCTTTCTGAGCCAAACGCCACTCTTTGTACTAAGTTACAAATTGCATCATGACACTCAAGGGGTTGATGCAAATAAAAGTGCGCTCCCATTGTACTTGTTGCCGGACTGTTAAAACTGCTCCAATGTATTTATCAATTTGAGATTTAACAAAGTTTTGTAAAATAATTGTATTTTGGTATTTTTTAACAGTCTGGCAACTTATTTTCATTTAACTCGTAATATCAAATTTTGCAGTCAGTATTTTTTCTGATTCTGCCCGTCTTCATCCCGCGACAAAATATCCCCGACAAAATATCCCGGACAAAATACCCCCGACAAAATATCCTCAAAAAAATATCCCCGACAGAATATCCCCGAGAAAATATCCCGACAAAATATCCCCCACAAAATATCCCTGACAAAATATCACTTACAAAATATCGCCCACAAAATATCCTACGGACAAAACATCCCCCAACAAAATATCTACTAAAATCTAACCTAACCAAACCAAACCTAACAAAAATGGGACAAAAATAATACAGACATCCTTTTAAGATAATAAATTATCGTTCAAAAATAGTAAAATGGGAAAAAAATTATACAGATAATAAATTATTGTTAGGTTGGGTTAGGTTTTAGTAGATATTTTGTTGGGGGATGTTTTGTCCGCAGGATATTTTGTCGGGAATATTTTGTCGAGGATATTTTATCAGGGATATTTTGTCACGCTATAAAAACGCATATCACCATTTTTTCTGACTGTTAAAATATTGCTAATTTGATTTTGTTAGTTTTATAAAGTTTGTTATTTTAAGATTTATTTGCGTTAACACAAATTAAATTAATAGTTGTAAATAAATTATTAATTTACCTGTTTAAATTATTTTAACAATAGAAAATGCATAAAATGATACCAATGTGGTTTTGCAAGTCGTACTATTGTGATTTTTAACACAAATAACTAACTGTATTTATTTATAAATTAATATTTTGCAGATTTGTAAATAAAATTAAAGAAATATTTTATTTTTAAAATTAAAACATTTTGAGCATTTTATGAACCATTTAAAAAAAATTTTTTTTTCAATTACAGTGTAAAACATAAATGCTTTGTTCAATGCTCAAACTGTATATGTAACTTTTTTTTATTTGGTTTAACTAAAAAATGTTCCTAAAAACTGGGCAAATTTATTTAAGGTGTTACTATTTTTTTCCCCTTCTTTTTTGATAATACGTACATGCATTGCATAGTTTTTCAAATCTTGTTTTTTTTTTATTGAAAAGTAAAAACTGGTAATTTTTATGTTTTGTTGTTACAAAAATAAACATTTTGTCATTTTGACATTTGAACGGTACCTGCCTATCAAATTTTGAACAGTTGTAAAAAAATAACGGTCAAGCTGTCAAATGCTTTTTTTTTAACATCAGCTCCACACAGGAGGCAAAGAAATCCAAGAGGGCCTGTCATCTTTGGGGATGCTGTGTGGAGGGTATTTTTATGGAAAAGAAGTTCTGGGAAGGAAAAGGGTATGAGGGGTGGGTAGGAATCTTAGGATCCATGTCTTCAAGAGCAAGGCAATGTTTTGAGAGAGTCCCGATGTAGAAGTCGAAAGGTATCCGTCAACCGGTGTCTTGCGATCCGGCCCGCCACGCAGTGGGTGGGCAAACCCATCAGCCGCCATGACCTAGACAAACCTCACCACCCTACAAGCCTGGACACCCCTGCTAAGTCACCAAACGTAGTGAAACACTTGGAGCGGCCTACAGCAGAGGTGTTGGTTATCCAATAAATGGTTCCCGGATCCTTTCAAAAGCTGAAACGGGCCGATAATTGGCAGATTAAGAGAACTGTTCATATGAAGATATTCGTCACAATATTTTGAAAAGGTTTTTCCAAATTAGAAATCAAAAGTAGTCCTTTCAATTTTTTTTATTGGAACAACATTTTGCAAATTGAATGGTCTCGGACTTGTGTGTCCTTAATATATTAATTAAATTATAAGTACTAATTTAAATTAAGTTAGTTTAAATGTTTGATATTATATTTATTGTGTAGCGGGAAAGGTTTTGTGCAATTCCATTAAAATGTCCTAATTAGCTGCCATCAGAATGAATTATTAACCGGCACTTGTAAAACCTATTATAAACTTTATTTATAATTTAATCTGTAAATAAAAATATCGATTAGAAAGGCTGAGAATAATTTAAAGTTTAAAAACACTTACAGTCTGTCAATTAAGAGTAGAAAATATTAAATATGGAACTACAAAATTTGTAGGCTGGCACCACCAATTCAACTGTCAAATATTATCTTAAAGCGCAATGACACTGAATATATAGTACACTGATAGAAGAAGCACTGTTGTTAAGGTACTTGCAGTGCTTAATGACATAAATTTGATTAAATGGTGTTTTACAAAGTGATTTGCTTTCATCTAATTTAACATAAATTTGAATTTAACAGTAGGTAGAAAGGAAGAATCACTAATGGTGAGTTTAGTTACACAACTTTTAGATCTGAATGAGTTAAATATATTCAGATCTAAAATTAGAGACATGATCTAAAGCCCGGGCAACGCTTGGCACTTAAAGCTAGTATTAAATAAATGTGAACAATTTCTAAAGTGTGCTTTATATATTTTATTACAATATGGTTATTCTTCATTATGTTAACACAAAATTGCAAAGGTATAATATACCTATATCCAATTCTAATTTTGAGATATTGCAATGAAAAAATATTTTTTTCACTTTTATGCCTTTTTAATTTTTTTTACCACCATGAGTTATATTTTTAGTTTTGCCATTTGAACAACAGTGGCGCCTTCCTATGTTTTCTACTCTTATTTGACAAACTGTATATAGCTTAAAACTTGGGATGTCAATTGAACATTTCAATTAATTGGATATTATGTATTGTAAAACATTGAGTTGAAATAATAATAAATTTTATTTGTTTGCTGTGATAATACGATGCTTTTATATTATTTACCATACTTTGAAAAATGCCAAAAAAGAAATACACAATGCAGTCCATATTGATTACGGAAATTTGAAATGCTGTAAAGACAAAATGTTAATTGTTCAGGAAACAAAATTTTTTATTTTTTCAAAAAATCATCTCCCGTTTTTGTAGACCTATGATTATGATTTTTTTATTTTAAAATAACATTGAATAAATAATAATAATAATGGTTGGACAATTTGTAGAGCGCCGTTTTTTGAGAAAAATCACCTCAAGTGTGCTGAAGATTTTTCAGAATACATATTTAGCATTTTTTGTAATTTTTTATCTTTTTTTACATAAGCTCCACACAGGAGGCCCTTAGGAAAATAATTCCCCTCAGGGCCTGTGTCATCTTTGGGGATGCTGTGTGGAGGGTCTTTTTAGGAAAGGAAGTTCTGGGAAGGAAAAGTGTAAAGGAGTGACGGGCTTATGAATCCATCCCTCCCACTGCGGCACAAGACAATGTTTCGAGGGAGTTTGGCTGGAGAAGTCAAAGCGACTCCCTCAACCACTCTCTCCCGATCTGGCCTGTCATGCAGCCGGTGTGCAGACGCATCCGCCGCCAAGACTCGGACAAACCTCACCCCATGAACCCCTGCTAAGTCACCAAACGTAGCGAACCACTTGGGATGACCTATGGCAGAGATGTTGGTTATCCAAAAAATGGTTCCCAGGGCGCCAGATTGATCTTTAATAACAGTATTAAATTTTATTTTTTATTCTTCGGATAAAGTCCTGTTAAAATGTACGTCATAAAAGACGCATTTATTATCCTAGAAATATTTTGACGACGCAGATCGAAAGAGAAAAAAAAATGGAGAAAAATGACATATTTAACGCATTTTTGGATTTATATCGTCTTTTACAGCATTTTCAATTTCCGCTATCAATATATAATATTGTAAGTTTTAGTTGCAAATTTTTTTTCGAAAATGCTCATATTTTATGATCACTGTAAATATTCTTCAGAGTTTTGAGTTTATTTATGAAATAAAATTTTCATAACTTTAGAAAATAAATTCACTTGAATTGAATTAGTACTGAGGAGGTTTTTGTGCACATTTTGAGTCTGTTTACTGTTTCATACGAACTTTATTATTAGTTAATCAACATGGCATTGTTTTAAAATGATTGACAAGGCAAGGACTTGTATGGCTTATTTTGCCATAATATTGATTATTTCTGTTTTTTAAATAATATATTTTATTATTGTACATATAATGATATATTTGGAGTGTATTTTGTTGCGAAATAAAATTTTGCCGCTTTGAAATTTGTTTTTTATTTTATTAATTTATAATACAAGGGATGTTCAGAAAGTAAGTTGTACTGTGACCATAACGGGCTGTGGTTTTTGTTTTTTGAGGGTTAGCAGCACTGAGTGGTAGCGGGGGATCTCCTGATCAGAGAGAGCATCGCAGGAACATGGTAGTACGTAAAATTGTAGTGTACAGTTGCGTGAAAGATGTCAGTAAAAAATCCCGCCAAGTGCTGTGATCCGCTTCTTACTCATGGAAGGAAAACACCTACAAGAAAAAAAGGTGAGGATTTTTGACCTATATTGTGACTGGAGATGATAGTGGGTGACTCATTACACGCCTGCAAAAAAGACAGTTGTCAAAATGGCGTCACACCAAATTCCCCATCTGTAGAAAAATTTAAAACCACAGTTTCGGGCAAAAAAATCATGGCCTCCGTGTCTTGGGACTGAAAAGGCATCATTTTGGTCGAATTTCTGCCTCAGTGGGAGAACATTAATGCACAACGATATTGTGATACCCTAAAAAAACTCAAAAGGAGCATTCAAAACAAAAGGAGGGGAATGCTGACGAGAGGAGAGTGCTTGGTTCACGAAAATGTCCGTTCTCACACAACCTTTTAGCCACTAATCCGCACTTTGACCCATTTGGTTGGGATATTTTGAACCACCCTCCGTATTCTCCTGACTTGACGTCTTCAGTATCATCTTTTCACCTCCCTAAAGCATATATCGATGGAATTAAATTTTCCACCAACAAGCAGGGGCAGAAACAGGTTCTGAAGTGGTTGAAGGAGCTGGCGGGAGAGTTCTTCGAGGAGGGCATAAAGAAGCTTGTGCCATGGCTCACCACATGTATTGAACAGGATCGCGATTTTGTGGAAATAAAGTTAACAAGTGTATCAACAATATCCCATAATTTTTTTTCAAATACAAGTTTTCTAAAAGTATATCAAAATCTAGTACACTTACTTTGTGAGCATCCCTCGTACAATACTGAATTTATTGCATTCAAAGTTATCATCCAAGATTTGGGACTTGTACTGAATATCCAGGTAATACTTGAAAAAAAGACTCTAAAACTAGATATGTATAACTTTTCAATTTGGGAGGTGGGTTTGGGTGCTGGTGCCCCGGGAATCATTTATTTGGATAACAAACAACCCTGCCATAGATCACCTCCGGTGGTTTGCTTTCTTTGGTGACTTAACAGAGGTGGCTGGTTTCATGGGGTGAAGTTTCACTATGTCAGATCTAGAGACGACTATTTGAGGGAGACCTTTTGTCCTTTCTCGACCCATCGCCTTGCACCCCAGTGGGAAGGATGGATTCATAGTCACTCCTGGACCTCAGATTCCTACCGACCCCTTATACATTTTTCTTTCCGGAACTTTCTCTTTCCCTAAAAAGAACCTCAGCACAGCATCCCAAAGATTACATAGGCCCCGAGGGATATTGTTTTCAGACACATTCAGAATTATTCTATTTATTTGGATTTTATTGCAAAATGGAAATATTTTGACCTTCTGATCCTGGAGGCCTAAGAAGTTAAGTTAAAACTACATTGTAATCTTCCTTGGAAATGTAGTACAGCTAAGATGTATAGAACCATTACATTCAGTAATACATAGTTATAGTACATGCCAAACTTTAATACCGGTCTTTAACTTAATCAAAATCATTGCAATAGGCGAGTTTAAGGTCAGAAAAGTGGCACGTCTTTCTTTGTCACACATATGTTTGCACGCATCTTCTCTTACGCTTACATTCATTGTAAAGTAAGTAACTTCTCGAGAATGGATCGTATCAAGTTCAGGCCGGAATTAAAGTTTGGCGTGTACTATTAAAACAGTAAAGGCAAGAAAATGTCCAGAAGATTAATAATTATTACAAATAAACTCCACTTTTTTTATTTATTTGAATACCTCACAAGAGTCCCAGCTACTCCTGTCTGGAGCCAGTGAGACTAAGGCATCCCCAATTGGGGTATGTTGTGAGGCTGATAGTAGTGGGAGGGGAAGGAGATGGGAAAGAGGAAGTACCAATTAATAATAGAAAATAATATGAAATTAGATTGAAATATTCTTTATTCAAAGCAATTCTAACTATTACAAGAATTAAAATTAATTTAACATTTAGTTTAAATCGAAAGCGTTAAGGCTCTTTCTAGTGAGAAATTTCTTCTAAAATTTGGAATATGATTTATACATATCATATTATTTATAATGTAATACTAAAGGAATCTCCCCCAGGATTGTATGCCCTAATTAATAATAATTATTATTATTATACCATATTAATAAAAGAACATCTCACATTGCTGTGGGAATAGTTAAGCCACTGGTCATTATATGGAATATATATTTAACCTATTTATTCTAATAGATTGGAGATAGACAAATAGTTCAATCTCTTTTACTCCAGCCAAAGTAAAAAAAAAATCCATATTACAATTTTATATTTCTTTTATATATTCAATAATATTATTATTTAAAGCCTCGGGCTAATTTGTTTGCTTTTCAGAACAACTCATAAAGGTCTCATTTGTGTCTCCCTTACAATATTATAGTGAGAAATGTGATCTAAACGGCATTGGAAAGAGAAAACACCACGCTATATATTCAAATCTAGAAGTTAACGACAAAATTTTAAAAATATACACATTTATTAAACCAAAGTTTCAGACAATAATTTGAAAAACAATTATATTATTTTAATACAATTGCCTAATAAAATATGTGTCATTTTTGTCATCAGCAATTTTAGTTAGAAAAAACGTAATGTGAGCAATTTTTGAAATTTTGCAATAAAAAATTTTATATATCAAAAAATATATGCATATTTCTAATAATAAAATACAAAAGCATGTTTCATCACCTTTCAAAAACAGTTTTTCGTTTTCAGATACTTTCACAAATATACTGTTTATTTGGATTTTATTGCAAAGTGGAAATATTCTGACCTCACAGAATATGGTCGAGGTCTGAGGGGTTAATTTATAAACAAGTTCTGCTATGTGATTATTATTATTACACGTGACAGCTGTTTCGCCTTCTAAAGGCATTATCAAACTGTGGTTAACTTACAATGAAAAACTTATTGCTTTTATTTTTATTATCTGATTTCCGAGTAAAATGACAGAAATTATTAACGGTTATTATTCTTAAAAGTTTCCCCAATTTACTGCATTGTAACTAAAGATTGTTAATTTAGATATTTCAGGGGGTTTTTTTCCCTGTGGAAGTATTTTTATGGTCTCTAATAATTGAAATTGGCTTAAACATATCTTAAAGTGGTGAGTGAATTATATTTTTTTGTACATTTATCAAATTAGCTTTCAGATTATTAGAATTTAAAAAAATTTCCAACTGCTCGAAAAGATTGAGTTTACGACCTTTATTTTTTATGTGTAACAGAGTGATTTTTATCTAGGAGATGTTTGGCAAATTGTGTCTGTATTTTATTAATACTTTTAAAAAATCGCATGTGTTCTTTGAATCTAGTATTAAAGGAGCGGCCAGTTTGTCTCACATAAACAGCATTGCATTCGTCACACTGGTGTTTATAAATAATAATATTATTGAATATATAACTCCAAATTAAACTTGATAACAATAAATACATCCACATTTCATTGACCATTCTAAGATTAAAATAAATGATGTTAAATTTGCAAACAAATCCTTCTTATACTTGAAGAGGGTGACTGACAAATAACAAATTCACATATCAAAATGTTATTTAAATGTGTTGGTCAGAGGAATTTTATAAGCAATTAAAGGAGGTGTCCAGCTATTCAGATCAGATCTCCAAACATTGCTAAAGACATTTCAAGCAACGCTTTGATTGTATGTATGATATGGTGTCCAATAATCGCACAAATAAGTGAGAACTTTTGTAAAATAATCAAAAGTATTAAGAGGACAGAATTCATGTACATGTTGTGAGTTAACTGATAAAGTTAACTTAAGCACTGACAGAAACCTGTAGGAACTACGAATTTGTATTTTTTAAATCGGGTATCATTTCCTACAATGGCAACCCTGAGCAGAACGAATGCGCAGCGGATCAAAAACGTAATGCTGTCAAATGCGAAGTTTCTAGAACATTCTGTTCCCGGCTACATACCTCACCACAAGCGTTCCGTAAATTCCTTCTGTAAATTTAATATTGTCGTGGATCGTTATCATAAGCGGAGTAAATACCTCCATAACTGGAGACCTCGACGTGATATAAACATTTAGTTAACTTAGTATGTGACTTCTATAGTACACGCCAAACTTTAATACTGATCTGACGTTGACATAGAAATCGTCGCAATAGGCGAGTAAAGGGTCAGAAAAGCGGCATGTCGTTCTGCTCACATCTTTCTCTGTCGCACTTACGTTTAAAGCACCTTTCTCTTTCGCTAACAGTCATTGTAAAGTCAGTAATATGACTGTACCTGTGCGATTATCAAGTTCAGGTCGGCATTAAAGTTTGGCTGTAACAGAGATTAGCTGAACTTGAAACTTATTCAGTACTTAATGAATTACAAAGCAGACCAGTTTACATTGGCTAGGTGTTAAACTAAAATAGGAGTGTTTAATTAATGTTAATTCTAAAACAGTGCATGTAAATGTAAAATTAATGGAAGGGTTATTTATTATTAAATCAGATGAAAAAGTAGTACTTCTTTAAAATAGTTAGTATTTTTCTTGGTGTGTTAAATTTTCTACGATTCAAATAAAAATATTTTCAAAAATAGATCATTTGTCTGACATCATAAACTTTATAAATTATTTAGAATACTTTTCTGCAACATAAATAATGATAAAAAAATTGCTTTTTATTTTTTTTAAATTGATGCTCAAATTTCACTCTACTATGAAATTAATTAAAGTGGCAATAATTGGTGGATTATTTAAAAATAATATAATCAAAGATCACAATAAGTTTTTATTTAGAAAATAATAATAAAATAATTTACCAAAGGTTAACAAATTGATCATCTGGTTGGTTAGTCAGACATCTCCAAAAAATCAAAATTTGAGTCAAGTATGCAGTTATATGTAAAAGTGTACCCTATATCTGGTACAATACTCAGATTATTCATAAATGCCACCAAATCAAAATGTAGATGTTTTCTAGATCGTTAATAGGATATTTCAAAATGTTGTATTTAATACCGGACTGTTACGCCTCCCAGTGTTATTTTAAAACAATATGTAAATAATATTTGATTTATGGTGAGCATTTGAATATTGCTTTCCTCATTATCTCAAATCTATTTGGTGATGTCTTACTAATCAACTGGACGATTGAAATACATGATTAGAATTTATTTATTTCATTTAAATATTATTCCAATTATAATAAAATAAAGGCTCACTAAACTTGGAAATTATCTTGATATACATTGGACTAAACAAATGAATTATTTAGTTAGAAACTGGTTTGTTGACATTGTTGTACAAGACAGCCAAGGTACCCTCCGTGAGATTTGAACTCCCATCACCAGGAATCAGACATGAGTTCTTACCACAAATCTTATGGACCATCGGGAACTTGGTTTGTAATTTCTATCAAAACTAACTATGATATTCATTCCCAAAGATCTTTAGCATGTTGAAATTAATTGGTATGAGACTGAAAATATTAAAATAGAAATTATTTTATTTCAGAGAATTTATGAAAATCATACGTCACTTCATTTGGACAGGTTCTAACTTCACTTTTTTTTTACATTAGCTCTACACAGGAGGCCTGAGGAAAATAATTCCCCTCAGGGCCTATGTTATCTTGGGGGATGCTGTGTGGAAGGTCTTTTTAGGAAAGGAAGTTCTGTGAAGGAAAAGGTGGGTAGGAATCTGGAGGTCGGTGTGTCTAGGAATGACAGACTTATACGTAAAATAAATTATTATTAAAATGCTTGATGTTAGAACTTTGGCATACATATATCCACGAAAATACAACACAGATGTTTCTGAAAATTATTTAGGGAAATGGACCAAAAGAAATGCTTTGGTATTCAAAGACAATTTTTGAAAAAAGTGTCAGTTAGAACCATATCCAAATGACGTGACGAATATGCAACATTTAAATATAGCTGTCTGTTATATAGCTGCAAGGTTAAAAAAACTATTCAC
Source organism: Limnephilus lunatus (assembly GCA_917563855.2). Taxonomy (NCBI): domain Eukaryota; kingdom Metazoa; phylum Arthropoda; class Insecta; order Trichoptera; family Limnephilidae; genus Limnephilus; species Limnephilus lunatus. The sequence goes on from OU830596.1 coordinate 34,873,569, forward strand.
GAGTTTAATAAGTCATAGGTATACGTCATACATATGTCCGGTAATGTTATATTATCGTGAAAACAAGTTTACAGGTCCGAGTGGTTAACTATGTATTTATTAGGCAATCTAATAAACTGTTTTGTTGGAGTACATTTGAGGTCCTTCGTAGTCGTGGGATAAGGCTTTCGACTAACAATCCGAAGGTCGCGGGTTCGAATCCCGGCGCGATCACGTAAAATTTTATTTAATTGATTTTTCACAATTTATTCAATTGAAATAATGTATAGTATGTTTGCGACATATTCCTGAGTGGAAGACATTCAGTATCGCCCTTCAGATTTAAAACGTTGCTTGATTTGGCTTTAGCCGTGTTTAGTAACCATATCTGAATAGCCAGGTACTTCCCCACTTCCTTCCCCTTCCCGTCAACTTCAGTCTCGCAATGGTGACCGGACAAGTCAAATCATGCAACTTCAACACCTCCTTTAAAGTCATAAAAGGCATGAATTTTTTTTTTTATGTGTTGTTAATACACGGGGATTTGCAAACAGCTATGACCAGAGAACCATCCCGGCCGGCCAGACCCAACAAAGATGTATGTGTACACACATTAACACCAAACGGACATGTTGTCAGTAGGGAATGGCCAATATAAACAAACAAACTAACCTGTCTATAGTATTACTACTTGGGGTACCTGGCTTCGCTCAGGGAGTTGATATGAGATCGAACTGACGTTCCAACCCACCACGAATCTTGCTTTATATACCCATACCAATGGGTAGCCCCACCCATACAAAAAAAAGGCTTCAAATGGTCCACAATGTTCCAGAACATTCGAGAGTGTTCCACAATGATGTTCCCGATTCTCGAACATTTCAGAATGTTCTGGAATGTTGTGGAATACTCTCGAATGTTATGGACTGTTCTAGAGGGTGAAATTTCCAACCCTTATATCTTCAAAAGTACGCCCTTCAGGTAAAAACGGGAACCTTCTTCATGGATGGGGGGATAGAGGGCTACCACACCATATAACTCCCTTGATCGTACCGAGACTCGTTTCTGAGTTTTAGCGGGTAGCACACTTTTGTACAATTTCTTTTATAATATATATTGATTATTGTATTAGTCGTTTTAAATCTACGACTAAACTAAAATGTGAACACATTTGAATTCACAAACTATCGCAGACGGTGAATACAGAATTACACAGTGAAAAGCCTTTTGAATAAATAAAATCACAACTGAATGGATATGGGTACCGCCGCCCCGGGAACCATTTATTGAATAACCAACATCTCTGTCACCCCAAGTGGTTCGCTACGTTTGGTGACTTAGCCGGGTGCCCATGTTCATGGGGTGAGGTTTGTCCAGGTCTTGGCGGCGGATGCGCCTACCCACCGGCTGTATGGCAGACCGGATCGGGAGAGAAAGGTTGACTGAGTCCCTTTGACTTCTCCAGCCGTACCGCTTGGAACACCACCTTGTATGGCAGTGTGAGGGATGGATTCATATGTCCGTCACTCCTGGACACAGTGACCCCCAGATTCCTACCCACCCCTAATACCCTTTTCCTTCCCAGAACTTCCTCTCCTAAAAAGACCTTCCACACAGCATCCCCAAAGATGACATAGGCCCTCATAAGAATTACTTTTCTTTGAAAAAAAACCATAGGCAAATGTAAAATTAACATTTTTTTTGTTTTTTTTTGCATTAACTCCACAGAGAATTTCAGCGAGGACCTATGCCATCTTTGAGGTTGCTATGTGGGTAGTATTTTTAAGTAAAGGAAGGAGAAGTTCTGTGAAGATGTATGAGGGATGGGTAGGAACCTGCAGTAGGGCAGTGTGTCTAGGATTAGCGTAAAAATCCATCCCTCCCGCTGCAGTGCAAGGCGTTGGGTCGTGTCTGGCCGGAGAGATCAAAGAGTCTCCCGATCCGGCCCGCCACGCAGCTGGTGGGCAGACGCATGCGACAGATCACCGCATGAACCCAGGCCACCAGAAAAGTTGGTTTTCCAATTAATGGTTCCTGAGACGGCGCCTTCCAAATTGATGTGAACATTGTAGAATTTCAAGTTAGTCTGTGATAGTTTGTGAAATCTTAACGGATTTAAAACATTTTCATAAAACCAAAACATTACATAAATTAATCATTTGCATTCATTACATAAACGAATACAGTCTTAAATTACAGCGGAAATTTGTATTATTTCTAAACAATTATATTTTTTTATGATGATTTTCAAAATTAATATAATGAAGCTTGCGTACAAGGAAAATAGAAAAAAAAAAGTAAATATGTACATAATAATGTATCGCACACCCCATAGAAAAATGTCATAAGTCAAAAATTTCTATTTTACTTTTTATCTATGTCCCACAAAAACCGTATTTAAGTTAGATCACTGCATCTCCGCAAGATGTCGCTGGTATCTCTTTACGATGGTAAAGCTTGTTCACAATTCATTAATTTATTTTCGCTTGCCTGTAAAATTAACTTTTTTGACTTGCGACACTTTTCTACGGGATTTGCGATATAAGAATGTAGAGAAATGTAAACTGATATTTTACAAATATAATGGCACATGACAGAATATATTATAAAAATGCATGAAATGATGAGATTTTATTTTTAATAAATACTTTTACAACTTATAGGCACATGGTAAGGATATTTCTGTGGAAAATTCTACAGACATTATTCATTTCTATCAGCCTACAAAACAAATTTAAATGATATTACAAATGTTTCATTTTAGTTATATCAAAATGATTAAATAATTGTTGAAAATCGAAAGTATTTTTGGAATAATTCGCCCATCTCAGATTTGCAACTAAGATTAGTAAAATTCAGGTGCGATAGAGACTGGATTTTTAAACAGTTTAAGACTTGGTGCATGCAAATCGGATGTATAGTTTATTTAATATGTTGTCAACCAGGTTGAAAAACGTAGTTTCGAGAAAAACGCGTTCAAAGTTTTGCTGAAGGATAATTGAACATACAAGCTGTTTCGAACAGTTTCACATAAAATGCTGTATCTCCATCAATTTTATGAATTTTTTAAAAACATTTTGTAAGAGCATTCTTAACAAACGCATCTTTCAGAAAATGAAATTAAAAAAAATGACAAAAAAAATTTATACAATGTCCTGGTGCCTTAAGTTAGCAGCGCGGTTCTCCTATAGTGTACTGTGCGATATACTATACCGCACAGTGATACAGTTGATGGGTTTGAGAAGACACCTAGAGGTCTAGATAAAACCCTATTTTATTGACAAAATCCTCATCTATGGTCAGTTATCAATACTTGCGAGCACGGTCAATACTTATTAACAATTATTCCAACCACTGACCGATGAATTTTAGCCCGGCTTCCATAATATCAGATAAGTTTCGGTTAACTGTCAATACACCCATATTTTTGAATAATGTTGTTTGTTATGCAAAATTACTGGCTTATTTAATGAACGGATTGAACTAACGAAGCTCTTAGAATTGAAAGAAATCGTCTACGTGATCAATAGACTTAAATAATACATCTGAGATGCAATAAATTTATTCCGTTAAGATCTTTGTGAAATGAAAATGGTTGAAATATGACTAAATTCATAATTAACTAATTGTCTCCCGTTAAGTGTCAAAAAGTAAATGCGGACAGCCAATGCATATTTAGGTTAGTATTTCAATTCAACTTTGACAATTTATCAATATTTTTACATAATTGACGGTATAATTGAATATCGGTAGCATATATCGTTATCTTATTTATTCCCTGTCAATATAGGTTCGGCTGTTAATAATAAAACCGTGCTCGGCATATCGATAAACGATCATCAGAAGTTTAATCAATCATTTAAATTTTCAAACCATATTCAGAGACAAAAAAATGAATATCAACGATTCCGGAGAACAACGTCGGATCAGCTAAAAATTGAAAATTGTTTAGTTAGCTTATTTTAATTTCATTTTGATGATTTAAAAGTCTGCGTTTTCGGAATTTTAATTGAAATGACATGAATTGCAAAATATCAAAACAGCACTATATTTCTTAAACTTTAAACAGCTCAATCTGCAAAACTAAAAAATCGCACATACGACATTGTTTTCCGGGAATGTCAATTTGATGAGAAAATTTTATATTTACAATTTCTGCTATAGGTCAAATCATAATTCAAGTGGAGATTACCAGCTTTAAAAAAACATAAAAAAAAGAAGCAGTCAGTTTTAGTACAAATAACTCAATATTCCAGTTTCTTATCTCCCCTCCCCATACCCTAATTCCGTATGCGATAGTCTCACTGGCTCCCGTTAGCAGTTGGGACTCCTGTGTGGTATACACATGAAAAAAAACATAATGGATTAAACAAAATAGGGGTTGAGAATAGCGATACACTTTTTGATGGCATGTCACAATCAAAAAAAATTGTGTCCTTTTTAACCCCACAGGCTAATTTGTTCGCTTTTTTGCAAAGCGACCTTCTGAGAAATCGTGCCCGAGGCCTGAGGGGTTAAGATGAACAATAAAATTAACTAGATTAAGAGGAAAACTGATTTTATGTAAAGTTCAAAATCGCATAAATAATTTACATAAATTCTATATTCATAGTACAAAATAAACCTAAGCTATCAGTGATTGCACGATTGCCCTAAAAACGTGGCAAATTTTCCTTAATAAAATCTATAACATATTAATTATGCAATGAAATGTTAAAATATCTTCAAAACATTTCACAATAACGCTCAAATATGTTCCATTAAATAAGTATTAAATTAAACTGATTATTGAAAAATATAAAAATTTTCAAAAAAATTATATTTTGAATAATCAATTAGTGTACAGTACATGCCAAACTTTAATACCGCCTTGAACTTGGTATGATCCATTCTCAGACAGGTATAGGACTTTACAATGATTGTAAGCGAAAGACGTGTAAAACATACAACGAGAAAAGAGTCGGCGGGGCAGCGTGCTCCTTTTCTGATCCTAAATTGCGATGATTTCTGTATCAACGTACGGTCGGTATATAACTTTGGCGTGTACTATAAGATTGTTTGAATGTGTCAGAATATAACATTAATAATGAATATAATATGAATGACTACGCTAGGACTTACTCTACGATATAAAACTGATTTAGGCATTTTTTTTACTTCACTTTTACGGCAGTGCAATTCGTCATATAATTTAATATTATTTTTCCTAAACATAATTTTATTAAAACAACAAATGGATTGTCTTAAACCATAGTGAACCAACTCACTTTGCGCAGTTTGTGAGTTAGAGCGTGAAATAATGGCCCAAATCATAATCTAGCTCTGTCAGAGAGAACCAATCAGAGAAAACTGTCTTGACCAATCATAAGAGAGGTTTTCTCTGATTGGTTCTCTGAAAAACTGTCTTGACCAATCATAAAGCCTCGATTACATTGAGCGAGTTTTTAAGCTACTGGCCGGTGAATTCACTATCTGCTAGTAAACTCGCCCAGTGAAATCATATTAACATCAGATTGTGAACAATCTAGTTGAAAGGGGATCTACTTTGCTCGCTACTCGCCAGCGTGTGCCACAAGATGGCGGCCCGCCAATAGGTGACTTCGTATTTTCAACAGAATTAGTTCGCACGGGACTCGTTATTCTCGTTACTGACTAGCGTGTGGCGCTAGCTGCGAGCTCAGTTTTCTACAAAATGACGACAGAATTAGTTCACGCGGGAGTCGTTATTTTAGCTGATGTCATCAAAAAGGAGTTAAAACGGATATGATTTATGTTCCACTTCATTTTTAACACTAGAACACAAAGAAAAGATAGAAACATGTGGTTTCAACTCGCTAGCTAGTTCGCTACTGAGCGAGTGGAAAGTTTTGTGTGTCATCATGACAATCTCACTCGCCGATTCGCCTGCTTTTAAACTCGCCGTCTAGTAGCTTATAAACTCGCTTAATGTAATGGAGGCTTCAGACAGTTTTTCTCTGGTTGGTTCTTTCCGACACAGCTAGATTATAATTTGGAGCCCTCATTTCAAGCTATAACACAGAAATTTTCAAAAGTGATTTAGTACACTATGGTTTAAGACGATCCAAATATCCCTCCATTAAAATAAACAATATGTCTTCATTCACTCTTTCTAAATTTGGAATCCGTCGTATTCGCCACTTTTTTAATTCACAATAATAATAATCTTCAAATTAATTTCTACACTCGCTTTAAAATCGCAGAAATATCCAATTATTTAGTAGCACTTAGATACATTTAAATTCTTTTTTCTCACTTTTGATGAGTTTTTTTTCTCTCTTAACGATTTCTTCCAACTCTTTTGTGCTGGTTGCAGCATTGGCCATTCCAGGAATCGCCATATCACCGTCGGCGACTACAACATCGGTACCTCCCATGTTTACAATTCCTATATTATTAACTCCCATGTTGTTCAGCGTGATGTTATTGACGCCCATGTTGGTGATGGCATTTTGGGATCCCGCTTGCACGGCGGCGTTGAGGTTATCAGAAGCCGATTGTCCGGTGGTGTGTAAGCTCTCCACGACGTCTTCCAAGATGAGACGTGTTTTACGCACAATCTGGAAGTTTTGGACTTTGTGCTTCTTCATCATGTGTTTGCGGTAGGCGTCTGCGCGCCGGAAGGTTTTGTAGCACTTCTCGCAGGCGTGACGCTTCTCGCCCGTGTGCGAGAGACAGTGGCGGGTGAGCTCGTTGCCGGCTGCGAAGGACTTGTTGCAGCCGAGGAAGGAGCAGGTGAAGGGCTTCTCGCCCGTGTGCTTGCGGATGTGACGCGTCAGAGTGCTGCTCTTGTCGGTACGGTAGTCGCAGAAGGTGCACTGGAGGGGCTTCACGCCGCTGTGGGTCATCATGTGGTACCTGCCAACAGACACAGAATGCTATAGATCTAATTTTTTCAAGACCACTGCCCCCTTTAGAAGTAATAAATAAACAAGTAAACTAATAACTTAACATTAAAATATCGTTGTACATTATCTACATTTAGTGTCCGACCGAAACAGGTCTTTCCACCGAAACCGAATCTTCGGTATCTGTCTCAGTTTCGGCCGAAAACTAATTTTTTTTAGACATGTTAAAAATCTATTGTTTACTGTTATTTGTCTTAGTTTTTACACTTATTCAGACAGTAACACGTGTTAAATTAAATAAATAAAAAAAACTATAATTGAAATGTGTGAAAAAATAATATTGATTTTATATTACTTCTATAAAACAAACAAAATTTATAAAATATCACAAAACTACTTCTTGGAACTTCTCATTTGCCAGCATCAGCAAAATACTCAATTAATGAGGTCACATATTTCAATTATTGTTTTGTTTATTTAATTGAACACGTGATAACTGACTGAATAAGTGTAAAAAATTAGCCAAATAACAGTAAAAAATCGATTATTAACATGTCTAAAAAAGTTTCTGTTTCGGCAGATTTTTTGCTGAAACCGAAACTAGATTTTTTTGCCGAAACTTTCGAAACCGAAACCGAACCTTCGGTCGGTAACTATGTATATTTTACCTTTCTATTAAGAATCACAAAGTAGAAATTAAAAAACTATCGAAAAATTTAATAAAAAATTGTTTTTTTTTTTAATTAACACAAAAATCAATCTATATAAATTTAGGTTCTGTATGTTTTTGTCCGCAAATCTCAGAAAGTAATCGATGGATTGGCAAAATTTTTACAGAACATTGCATTTTAGCAGAAGAGTGTTTTTATATACAATTGTAGGCTCTGGTGTTAAAAATTTACTACCGATGGTGTGCGAGTGGTTTGAAAATGTGTGTATTTCATATATTTTAGCAGCAGGGAGGGGAGGCAGGAGGGGGAGGGTAACAAAGGAGGTGGGGTTCACGGGAAGGATGACGGGGGAGGGGGAAGGGTGACGGGGGAGGGGGAAGGCAAGGAAGGTGGAAGGGGAAAGCAGGAGGAGAAGGGGACGCGGGAGGGGAACGGGAACGCATGGGAATAGACATGCAGGGAGAAACAGTTTATTTATTTGAATGGCATTGCAACGCATGCCAGGTACCAGCTAGTAAGCAATAAAAAAATTAATGAGATGATTGAGGCTGATGGAGTTTTAATAATTTATGAAGTTGTGATGTGCAGTGACGTCTATTCCTTCTGTTAGAAAGTAAATTTACTGCTGCAAGGGGGCATCCATTAATTACGTGAGCACAAACGGTGAGGGGGGGTCCAGCAAATCGGCCCAAATTTATCTCACCGAGGGGGAGGGGGGAGGGTCTAGATTGGAAGAAAAACTGCTCATATAATTAATGGATGCCCCCAAATGAACACACACTCAGCCAAATACAATGAAGGAAATGCATGATAATTTCTTAAATTGGTAAGTCACGGCTTCCCCCCCTTGAATACCTTAACGACCCTCATTTGCCCCTAGACACGCTACTGCCCCCATGGAAGGCTCCAGCGCCCATCGTAGGGGAGGGGGGCGATAGCGCCCCCATCAGAAACCTATGCTATAAATGCTAGCAAGAATTATATAAAGTTAAGTTAGCCTCTCAAAACTGGGCGTACTGTACAGGGCACATAGATACTTTAATTAGCACCGGTGATTTAAATTGACACCATTGATCCCCTCAGCACCGGTGCACAGTCGAGAAACACGCCAAACATGGTTGACATTTTTCACATGAAAATAGGTCATTTCCACGACTCATTCTTGAGTTCAACAGTTCGGCTGTGGAAAATTTTCCAACCTCTGTGTTTCCTCCTCCCTACAATATGGGTCACTTCAATACCCATGTTCACTCCTTCCTCTCCTCGAAAAGACCCTCCGCACAGCATCACAGATGACATAGGCCCTGGGTGACCGGACAACTCGGAATGAAATCAACTCAACACCTCCTTTGAGAAGTCCAAATCAAAAATATATAAAAAATTGGTTACGTTAGGTTAGGGGTTATTTTTCAATTATATTTTGGGTGAATGCAGGTAACTCTTAATGGAGAAATTAACGCCGTTGGCACCAATAAAAAGAACTGTCAAAAGAAGCGAAGCTAGCAGTCCACAATGGAGTCCTGGTACCTACCCTGATGTATGGCAGTGAGGCATGGAACTGGCAGAGGAAGGATGAAAGTAGACTGAATGCTGTAGAAATGAGTTCCCTGAGGTGTATGTGCGGTAAAACCATGTAATGTGGAGATCCGCAAAGAATGCAAGGCTGATGTAAGCGTAATGAGTAAGATTAGGAAAGGAACGCTCTGATGGTTTGGGCATGTAGAGCGAATGAACGAGGGAAGGAGTGTAAGGAGAATCTATGTCACAAATGTGAATGGTAGAAGAAGTCGGGGACGCCCGAGAAAGACATGGCACGACCAAGTGAATCAGATACTTGAGTCAGACCGCATCAAGAGTCAGAATAATAGAAGAGCGTGTATGAGACAATGTATGAATGTGAACGAGGTAAGGAATGTGTGCCAACACCGATTGGCGGTCCGTCCTCTCTGCACCCCCACGGAAAAGGGCGTGATGGTTAGTTAGTTATATGTCTGTGATTAAGATAGAGATGGGGATGTTACCTGAGTGCGCTAGGCGTGACGTAGGCCACGCCACACATCTCGCACGAGTACTCGCGCAGGTTGAGATGACTGCGCACGTGCATCTGCATGTTGTTCTTGCTGCGGAAGCCCTTGCCGCAGTACTGGCACTCGAAGGGCCTCGCCATGGAGTGGACCTTCATGTGCGCCTTCAGGTGGTCCTGGTGCTTGAAGGCCCGCCCGCACTCGTGGCAGACCTCCGTATATGAGCAGTGGACCTGGAAATCAATCAAATATCAACCCATCGTCTAGTTGCTTAGTCAGACATCTCTGAAAAATCCCAATTTGGGTTGAATATCCACTGGAGCAATCACGCGAAATAAATAAATTTTCCTTGATTGCTTGAGATTTCCCAGAAGATCATTTTTTTTAATTTTTTGCCAACATTAAAAAAATCATATCTTCGAATTCATTAAGACATAAAAACTTATTATCGTGCTATATAGCCAATGAATTAACCTGTATTTAACTGTTTATCTCATATTTGTAGGATTTATAAAAAAAATATTAAAAAAATCGTAATGTTTATAATCACGCGAATCCTGGGTATTCTTTACTTGAAACTACCGTGAGGGATACTTATTCGGGTCAGCATAGAATATTTTCAGTTTCTGTATGTTTTCTGTGGTATACTTGATAATAAAAGGTGCATATCTATGGAAAAAGGGCTTAATTTTATCCGTAAACAGCTGTTCAAAAATTCAGCGGGAACAATATATATTTTTAAATTATTTTTAACATTGTTCTAAAATAGTCTACGACGTTCAGTTTTGCGACATCTGTGGTCATAATAGATAAAGCATTTCAATAGCTTCGCGTTAAAATGAACGGCTTGCCAAGGAAATGTTACAATAAATTACAATAAATGTTTTACGAATGGTAGGAAAATGTGGTCCATTTTTGGACCGAAATCAAAAGTAGAAACATAAAAGTGGTCCATTTTTCGACCGAAATCGCTTCAGTGGATATGCAGTTTTTTTGGTAATTCTTCGGAACAAACGTCAACGGTTAATACGGAATATTTATTTCATAACAATCAATCAATAATTACACAAACCCGCTAGGATAAACCCTGCCTTGCCCTCAAACCATTCAAAACCTGGGATGTTTTTTAAAATTATGATGACATGAAGCTAAAGGTTTTATCAAAAAAAAGTGCGTATTAACCGTTGACGTTTGTTCCGAATATTTACCGTTTTTTAAAATATTTATTCATCTTTAATTATTCTAAGCGTACAGTTTGTGATGTTATATGCCTGTCTCACTAGAAAAACCCGTTTTGAGAACAGGCGCTTTAAAAACATAAACAGTTTATAATAAAAACAATCTTACTTAATATTATAAATGCGAAAGTTTGTATGGATGTATGTGTGTTTGTTACTCTTTCATGCAAAAACTAGTGAATGGATTTGTATGAAACTTTACAATAATATAGCTCATACATCAGAATAACATATAGGCTATAATTTATAAAGTTAGCTAGGAAGGGGACGCGGGAGGGGAACGGGGACGCACGGGAAAGGTGATTCAGGGAGAAACAATGTATTTCTTTGAATATGTTTTAAATTAACTTTAAATTTTTATTTTTCTAATAATACTAATAATCTCTCTCTGAATATTCCATTATTGTTTTTTTAATTTTTCATAGAAATCGTTGTGTCTCCCTTACTATCATAGTGAGAAATATTATTTGAATAGAGTTAGAAAGAGAAAAAAGCCAAGCTTTATATTCAAATATAAAAATTAACCACAAAAGAAGTAAAATGTACATCTTTATACTAAAGATTCAAATCGCAATAGAGAACTTCAGTCAATTTTGTTTAATGAATAATGACCTTCTAACTTAAATAACTGCATATTTATTTTTATAGTTAGTTTTAATAGTTAAAATAATTGTAATCCCCCGAAAACCACCGTATCTATGGTGGATCGTGTGACGTCATCACCCACCGATAGTTTTATTTACTTTCAACAGGTGCTGTCATTTTACTCATTTTATATGGAAGAATCGATGGAGGAATGACTTAAGGTGTGAGAAGTCGAGGAGTTTTTTTTATTTAAGATTAACTGCTTTTAATACAGAAAAATATTAGGTAAAATGTCAACATCTCATCGCAACTGTTATTGTATTGTACCAAAGTGCAATACAATAACAATAAATCATATTTTTCATTGCAAATACAAATGACATCATAAGCCATCAAATTTTGTGTTCAGGTGTGACTTTGCTCTAACATAATACATTGTATTATGTATAACACATACAGAAAAACTCGTATTTATAATACACTGATCATGACAATTGTGTAATAACTTGTATAAAAAGCCCTTGATACTAAAACCAATTTGAAAATACAATCAATGTTATCGTAAACCAAGTGTCAAATATGACACGACTTTAACCTCAAATAGGCCAAATTTACTGTAGATTATCAAAAATCTTTTTTTACAGCTAACTACGACTTTCAAAAACAACTAATAAGATGATTTACTTACTTAGTAGCATTTATTTAGCACTTAGATAGTCCGTATTATATTTGAAAAACATTATCCTGAAAATTATCAGATTGTCCGCAAATATAGCCCTTTTCCGTCATAATTTAAATTGTTGAGGTCCTAAATAATGTTTCAATAAACACAACAACTATTATTTGTCTAAAAAATATGAAAATAAACCAATAATAACACGAAATGATGAATGACTAAATAAAACGATTGGTTTGTTTATGGTACAACTTCAACATTCTATCAACAGGTGAATGGCGAGCACTGTGAGCAGCATGTGATCAGTGATGTCACCACTCAGCATTACTCATCATACCAACTTGACGGCATGTTTCAACGACACTATTAAAAATGGACTTTTTAATAATTTTTTAAAAACTCTCAGTCTTACTCATAATCGCAAAATAAGATACAACTACGAGAGCAAGACCGGATTAGGTGAAATTGTTACTCAACATGGTGGGTCAGTCGCGCACATGCACGTTTTCTTACCCCGTCGCTGTACGGGAGATGTAGTAGCTGTCAGAATTTAAACCACCTGACCACCAGGGTTAACTCAGTACCACGGCGTTGTAACTTTTTCGAAATGGCAAACTTTTATGAGAATCTTGACGTTTTGAATGAAGATTTGGCAAATATTGACCGTATTCGCGGCATTCGTGCACCACGGCAACAGAAAAGGTACAAAAAAGGTCCGATCCATTTGCGGCACTTACGGAAGGAGATTTAAGGTCTAAATATAGATTTACGAAAGTTAACATGAGACGTTTGATAGCCTTGGTACGGCCGTATTTGGATGTGAACGATAAACGGGGTGGCAAAGTATCTACCGACCTCCAAGTTCTTTGTGCCATACGATAATGGGGTAGAAACGAGTGTTTATAATTACATTCTTGTGAAACAAATCAGCGAAATCGATAACCAAACAGGCTTTATTATTTTTTTTTATAACACTCATTTTAACGTCACCCCAATTCTTATTACGCCTAGGTACTACTTTTTGTATCCTCATCCGAATTACTGTTTATGATTTTGTCCATTATTAGTTATTTTTGAAACGCGAAACACAAAACAATATCGTCGAATAATATTTTGACGTATGAATAAACGTGAAGTTGGCAACACGCCACGAAATGCCAAATTGACCGCGTTTTTCAGCTTTGGAACAGAGTGTTGCTACAGTAAAAAAATCATAACCCATAATCCAGCTGTCGAGCAATATTATGAAGATGAGTAAAGATTTTTACCCTGAGCAGTGTAGGCCCCCTCCCCTGTGTAGCTACTGGTAGGGTTTCATTATGAGTAAGGCTGTCTTGAGTTTAATATTATTTAATAAAACTTATATATTCAGAATCAGCGTTTATTGGTGTATATGAACTTTTTTTTTTGTGCCATAATATTTTTCGCTGGGTTCCTTATTTGAAATAAATTTACGAAATTTATAAAAAAATAATTGTGTTGCCATTTTAGTTAATACTAGCTGGTTCCCAGCATGCGTTGCGTTGGCCATATTCAAAGAAATACATTATTTCTCCCTGAATCACCTTTCCCGTGCGTCCCCGTTCCCTTCCCGCGTCCCCTTCCTAGCTAGCAACATAAAATATAGCCTATATGTTATTCTAATGTATGAGCTATATTATTTTAAAGTTTCATTCAAATCCATTCAGTAGTTTTTGAGTGAAAAAGTAACAAACACACACACATCCATACAAACTTTCGCATTTATAATATTAGTAAGATTGTGGTGTGAAGTGTATCCCAAGTTTTATTACCTGATTCCTGACTCCTGCAAAGTGATTCCCAAACTGTCTGAAGTTTACTTTGGTTCCTCAAACTTTCCTGATTATAAGTTTGTTAAGGTCGCTGACCTGAGAGTTCATTGAATTGACTGAACTGACTGTTGCGAATTGGTGTTTTCAAGAATGCTTAGTTTGGAAATAAGTTAAAATTATGGTAAGTATTCCACTAATCATCGTACTAATAGATTATGGAAATTACATTAAGTTTCAACTTAATTACTACAAGAAATTAATTACGTTTGAATAGACAGTAAAAGATGCACTAAAATTCCCTTTTTATTCTATCAAACTTCAAAATTTCCCATATACATCGATTCAATTGTCGCAATTTCATTTTGTTTTTGTTTGCTTTGACATTTCCACGAGTTTCATTTCAATCGAAACATGCACTAATTATTTAGTTTACCCAAACTAATAGTTGTTTCTTCTAAGAATTGTTAAAACAAAGTGTAATATCCATAATCTGCGCCCAAAAGTGTGGCGGTTAGTGGAATAGTTACCAAAACAGATTAGTTTGTATCGTCTTAAAATCATCTCCCAAACAGAAGTTGGCAACTAAAGTCAAAACAAGAGTAAACATTACCTAATTTCAGCGAATAATGCCAACATTTCTACAAGATCTAACATTGTTCTATAAATCCATAAGCTTTATATTCAAGTCGAAGACAAGCAAGTGTTTAATAATGTTTCAAGGCTAATTGGATGGAAATGTATTTGGGAGGGTACCTTCTTGTAATGCTTTGCCCACAGCTGCTTGCTGGTGAAGTCCTTGTTACATTCAGAGCAGGACATGGGGCCTGAGTGACTCTTGAAATGGCTCTTCATGGCAGCCCTTCCCGTGATCAACTTCCCACACATCTTGCACTTGTAACCGTCTTCCACAATGTCGTAATTAGTCCTGGTAAAGTCGTCCAGCTTTCTGCGCCTTCCCTTCATCGTAATGTAAGTTCGCTTCTTAACATCAATAGTATCCTTTTTAACCGGAGAGTCTCTAGGATCTCTCTTTGTTTTTTCTTTTTTAACAATCTTTTTAGTCTTCTTATTACTCGAAGGCACGACTTTGATGTCCTCATCCTGATAACTCCGAACTGACTCGGCATCTTCGTCCTTAGGCGTCGCTTCTTCAGTCTCTACTTTGACATTACACTTAAAATTCTTTATCATGCACAATATACTGTTAGATTCCAGGCATTTCTTTTTAAAACCCATGGACACGTTCAGCTCATCTTCGCAGAGATTGCAGATCTTCTCCGGCAGTCCGTCGTTATCGTAAATCTGTATATCGACACAATAGTTTATTTTTTCACTAAGCACAACACCGTCCAGCTTCGACGGTCCAAATATCGACGACAGATCGTCAGAATTCTTCAGGCAGACCCGACACGTCGTCGGGTATATTACCAGGACGTTGTCCGGAGCCGTGGGCTCGATATTCTCCGGCTGGCTCTCCGAAGAAAACATTTTGAAGCCGTCCATGAACGATGGAAAAGTTGAGTTTTGAGTTATACAGCCGATAACGCCGGAAAGGGTACGCTTATTTCTATGGCGACGACTGCGACTGCCGACAATTAAAGTGCTACCATACGCGATCACAAAATCTCCCAATAACAATTAGTGGTTTTTCAAAAATGGCTTTATTTAAACATTTGATAAATCTAAAATATATTCGAAAGTTTAAAAATACAAATATACTACAAAAATAATTTCTATCGCTCCAAATAAAACGGTTTAGTAAAATAAAAACAGGATTTTATCTCAGTGTGGCCATTATAAAACAGTTCCTACTGTCAGTACCCTTTCTACTTACATTCTTCAGAAAATATCTCACCGTCCTTCGCTTTCATGCGCTATATTTTTTATAATACGTAAGTATCTACTCGGTTGTATAATTATTTACTCAACATTTCAAATCAATTTCTATGTTTACAAAACAGGTTGCGAGTTCAAATGGGGCCGATTAAATATTACGGATCGGTATTTCAGTTGTTTTTAAAACTCGGCTTGTGTGTGCTGCCCTGATAAGCATAGTAATGCCATTACTAAAAATACTGGCATTTAAAAAAATATTCTAAGTAGGTACCTGCATACAAATGTTGTGTGCGTTAGTATCACCCTGGCGAGGTGGGTGGTTTGGTATATTTATGCTGGTGAGAGACAGGACTTATCTGAATAGGCCGATGCTTTGAACCCTCTCTTTCCTTTTCTCCTTTCCTTTCCCCACTTCCATTAGCATCAAGTGAGTGGTATATATATTTATTTATTTAAACGCCCATAGGGCCTTTACATAGAATGAAGTACATGTTTTTTCTTTTTTTAAATACAGTAAAAATAATGAGTTTACAAAATACAGGTATATAGATATGTTAAAAACAAAATATAGGTTACATATAATATACGCGTTAACAAAATACAGGTAACATAAAATATGATCACAACGTTCCACAAGCTAGCAGTTGACATTTTGTGCAGTTTCATCCAGATTCCAGATAGTGCACTTACCACAAGGCAAATTGACATGGTAAGCATTGAAATTTTTAATTAAATGAAGACAATATTATCAAAACTCAATCGAAAATCTAAAAAAAGGAAATGTTACGGTCATATTATCTAGAGAGTAGCGCTCGGCAAGGCGAAGGTCCTGGGTTCATCCTAGATGTGGCCGTATTTTTTTCTGATTTTCAATAAAGTTTCGCTAATATTTTCTTCATTTAATTAAATATTACAATTTAAGGTTTTAGTGATTAAATTAATAATAAAAATTAATATTCATCCTAGACTTGCAGAAAAACCAATAGATGTCGCATATTAAAAAATAAAAATGGATAAAATTTTCCCAAGACACTCTCTAGATAGCATTTAGTTCGGGTTTGAATCTTGCAATCAAACGCTGCCACCCCGGGAGCCATTTATTGGATAACCAACACTTCTGTCATAGGTCACCCCAAGTGGTTCGCTACGTTTGGTGACCTAGCAGGGGTGCCCGGGTTCATGGGGTGAGGTTTGTCCGCGACTTGGCGACAGATGTGTCTGCCCACCAGCTGTGTGGCAGGCCGGATTGGGAGAGACTGGTTGAGGGAGACCTTGTGACCTCTCAAGCAGAGCTCTTTTGGAACATCGCCTTTGCACCGCAGTGGGAGGGATGGATTCATACATCCGTCACTCCTAGAGTCACTGACCCTCAGATTTCTACCCACCATTCATACCTTATCCTTCCCAGGGCTTTTCTCCTTCCTTTCCTCTAAAAGACCCTCCACACAGCATCCTCAAAGATGACACAGGCCCTGAGGGATAATATTTTCCTCAGGGCAGCCAAATAAAATAGGTGTTAAGAAATAATGTTGGTAGTTCTTAGTCGAAGTATGATATAGTTAAATATGACCGAATTGGATAAGAACACATTAGCTCAGTTGGTAGAGCTGCGCCCCGGCAAGGCGAAGGTCCTGGGTTCGAGTCTTAGATATGACCATATCTTTTTCTGATTTTTCTGTTTTCAGATTTTCGTTTGAGTTTTGCTAATATTGTGTTCTTTTAATTAAATATTAAATTTGAGGTCTGTTACAAATAAATTTGTAAAAATGAACCGCAAGTATTATAAAAAAGGTAGAGACTGTTGAATATTTGGTCTGTATCAGTTAGTCTATGTTTTTTAAGTATTACCTTTAAGATTGTTTTCTGCGCGATTTCTAAGCGATCGATAGCTGAGTTTGTTGCTCCTCCCAATATATATCCAAAGTTCCTTCTTCTGATATAATGTTTCCCCTTCTTTAACCAACATTCTTCCTTCTTTAGCCAGAATTTCTCCTTAAGCCAACATTCTTAGTGCTTTAACCAATACACACACACATTTTCTTTGACTGACATTCTCCTCCTTTAACCAACATTCCTCCTTCTTTAGCCAGAATTTCTCCTTTAACCAACATTCCTCCTACGTTGGCTAACGTTCTCATACATTAACCAACATTCCTCCTTCTTTAACCAACATTCTCCTCCTTTAACCAACATTCCTATTCTTTAACCAACATTCCTCCTTCTTTAATCAACTTTCATCCTTCTTTAACCAACATTTCTCTTTCTTTAACCAACATTCCTCCTCAAGAATTACCGAAGAAATTATCCTGGCTGGTTTACCTTTCATTCGTTATAAGTAGACATCGGATTATATGCACTAACAAAGTGCCAAAATATGCATGCAAATATGCACTAAAAACTCTTGAAATGCCTAAAATATGCACAATGCAAAATCAAAAAAACATTTTTATTTTTATATATTTTAATTAAAGACGATACAAAAACAGCGAAATATTCTTAAAATTATGCATAGTTTTGTGACAATATACAATTAAGTATTTTTCCAAATTTTCGAGCAAAAATTTTTGATGTTTGTCACCCAAAACGTCGAAAACGACTTCTCTACGTCAACTGACGTCATCCGACAAAATTTAAAAAAATTGGCGCCATTTCTGGAGATACCTGTTTATGCAGGGTATGTATGACCTGTGCCGTTGATGTAGGCATTAATGTTCTTCATGTCTTCAAGACTCGGATTTTTAAACAAAATAGCGTTTTCTGATATTGAATTGGGAAGAGCGTTGGCGAGTTCAATCATTGTTTACAGTATTTCTATTGATTTAAATAGAGGAAGGTTTTTTGTTTCCAATTTCTCTATGGTATCTGGTAACTTGTGGAAATGTGTTGAGATGAGGGCGATATTCTGTATAATGGATGCGTCTTCAAACGCTAAATATGCACGATTGGGAAAAAAAGGCTAAAATATGCATTAACGCCGTAATTAGAGAGTTATATGCATTTGCATATAATCCGATGTCTAGTTATAAGGGGTCGTCCATTAATCACTTGAGGCTCGAAAGTGGGGGAGGTTCGGAAAAAAATCACAAAATATCACAAGGAGGAGGGGGGAGTATAATGAGATATCACGTGCATTTATTTTTCGTTGAACGCACGATTTCTAAACCAAATGCCAGTCAAAACAACCTGCAACCTTAATGTCTCTCTGGAAATTTTAACACGATGCAATTTTCCAAAATTTAATCAGATTATACCTGTATTTAAAGATAATATTCTGAAAATTTGAATATACTTTGTACTAAAAAATACACGTGATTTTGGGTAGGGGGGGGGGGGGGGGTAGTCTAAAACCTCACCACATATGACCAGGGGGGGAGGGGGGTTAAAAAGTTGCTAAAAAACATCACGTGATTAATGGACGACCCCTAATGTAAAAAAATAGCATTGACACTAAATAAAAAAATTATTTATTTTTATATTATTTTAACTGGCAACTACAGTCCCTGGCCAAATTATTAGATGCACTGTATTTTTTTTTAAACTTTATGTTTCTTAAGAGTTTTTATGCAATAATGGTATATTTAAACTACAATATTATTGATTTTTATTTAAAAGAATTGTTTTAGACTACATATTTGTATTTATTTTTAACATATGGCAACACTGTGTTGACAAAGTGATACATGAACGTAAACAAGTGCAAACCTGTATCAGTCGCGATCGGAATCGAGTCAGGTTTCTGTGGCTCTATGGACTGTGGTTGTTTAACAGTTTTATACTACTCAGTTATTAGTTTATTTTGTATGCAGTGTTTTAAAAAAGTAATTGGACTATTTTTATTATCGGTAGAAAAGGCGATCTTTCACAATTTTCACTTAATGCTGTTTTATTTATGTCAAATAAATCGGTAATTGATTGGATAATATAAAAATAAAATAAAAACAAATCAATCTAAAATAATAAAACGGTACAATATCACCCGGTAATTAATATTTTACATGAAATCTTGCAGTGCGTCTAATAATATGGCCAGGGACTGTAAATGCTTGCCCAATAGGGTATCTTGTATTGTTGCTAAAATTACAAAAAACTTGTGAAATTGCTTGTCTGAACACGGGATATGCCTAGTGAGACATGTAGAAAAAACAGTTTTTTTCTTCTTATTTCTTATTAGACACGATAAATAGAATAAATCATCCACTTTGTGAAAGTGATAAAAAAACGTCTTTTCTATTGAAATAATTTACTAAAACAATTAAAAAATATTTTAGAACATATAAAATTGCACTTTAATAATATCACAATTTAATGCATAATTACTAAAAATAAACTTTACGGATGAAACAACATAACATGTTACATATTGTACATATACATATATCTTTGTAACTTTCTTCCTTCAGCTTTTTCCAACTGTAGGTCATCATAGATCCCTGATCCATCACGTAGCTTACAATTTACCAATTAGTGGTACCTATCAAAGGATTTACCGTGGGCGGCTTGTAAAACTAATGCACAGAGATCCAGATTAAATCCTAGGCTCGATACCTGATACTGAATACCGAGACGTGTCGTCCCTTTTTAGTAAGGTTAAAGAATAACTGTCAAACTTAGTCTAGGTTAGCATACCTTTTTGCCTTTCTTAAGATTTTTATTTTTTTTATAATTTTGCGGAGACGGTTTACAATTAGTTCTCGTGAGTACTTAAGCCATAGGCCCATTGTACTATTTTCCATTTTACCTCAATCCTTTAACAATAACCCAGTCCCTTTAATGAAGTTCACCAGAGTTGTCATTGGATATGTGGCTAAGTCTTCTGGTTCCACGATGTGTCTCCCCAGGTATCTAAGCCTAGTTCCCACCAGGGCAGGACATTGGCACCACAAGTGAATTGGAGTCTCTTCATCCTCTTCACATTTTCTACATCTATTGGTGCTTTCCACTCCCAATAGCTGCATGTGTCTCCTGAGATGGCAGTGTCCCGTTAGTAGTCCTACCAGTTCCCTCAGCGAGTTTCTGTCCATATCGAGTAGTTTCCTGGTCCGTCTGGGGTCCGGTCTGTTTATGAGTACTTTGGATTGCCTCATTCCGGATGCCCTCTCCCATTCTTTCCAGTGCTGGGATTTGACCCACCTCTCAATATGTAATTTGGTGTGGCAAGCTGCTACTCCTACGGCCGGCTCGGATCTCGCATCTTACGATTTTAGTTATGCATATTTTTTATATAATATAATTGTTACTATTTCTTTCTATATAAGGCGATGCACTACGGTAAAATTCTGAATCAGGCTGCTAACAATAACACTTCTTATCCACTGGATCGATTATGTATAGTTAAAAAATGAAACACTTTTATTTTTCTGCGATTGATAGCGGTCCAAAATTGAACCAATTTTCCTACCATTGGTAAAACATTTATTGTAATTATTTAAAACATTTCCATGGCCAGCCATTTATTTTAAAACGAAGCTATTGAAAATTTATCTATTATGACCATAGATGTCGCAAATCCGAACTTCGTAGACTATTTTAGAATGATGTTCAAAATAAATTTCAATTGATAAAGTAATTTTTCAATAGATATGCACCTTTCATTATCAAGTACACCGCAGAAATCTAAAATATTCTACGTTGACTCGAATAAGTGCCCCTCACGGCAGTTTCAAAGTAACAAACACGCAGGATTCAAGCAGTTATAAACTTTACGATTTTTTTTATAAATCCTACAAATATGAGATAAACGGTAAAATACAGGTTAATTCATTGGGTATATAGCAATATAATAATTTTTTATGTCTCCATGTTAAAATTCGAAGGTATGATTTTTTTTTTAAGTTGGCGAAAATTTGAAAAGATGATCTTCTAGGAAATCTCGAGCAATTGAGGCAAATTTATTTATTTTGTGTGATCACTCCAGTGGATAAGTAGATGGCGATAAGATTTAAATTCCTGATTAACACCAGCCGTATGTTATGATTTATTCAAGAAAATAAATTGCCAAAAAACTAGTTTTGTTTTATTTTGCAAAGTTCAGGCACAAATATTTAAATGTTTCACGATCATTTTCCAAAGAATTTAATTTTCCACATAATACAATAAAACCATAACCGAAAAGGGTTACATAAGTAGGAGATTTTGACTTTTTTTATTGGCCTGATACTTTATTTTCTTTTGGGTTTATAAAAATTCAAAATCCAGATTTTCCAAAACGGCAGAGTGGATTTGAAATATCTGGTTGTGATCAATGTGCATTTTATTTTATACAAAATCAGGACTGTGCAAAATGGCTCCGGATTTGAAATCTATAGTTGTGATCAATGTGCATTTTATTTTATACAAAATCAGGACTGTGCAAAATGGCTCCGGATTTGAAATCTCTAGTTGTGATCAATGTGCATTTTATTTTATACAAAATCAGGACTGTGCAAAATGGCTCCGGATTTGAAATCTCTAGTTGTGATCAATGTGCATTTTATTTTATACAAAATCAGGACTGTGCAAAATGGCTCCGGATTTGAAATCTCTAGTTGTGATCAATGTGTATTTTATTTTATACAAAATCAGGACTGTGCAAAATGGCTCCGGATTTGAAATCTCTAGTTGTGATCAATGTGTATTTTATTTTATACAAAATCAGGACTGTGCAAAATGGCTCCGGATTTGAAATCTCTAGTTGTGATCAATGTGTATTTTATTTTATACAAAATCAGGACTGTGCAAAATGGCTCCGGATTTGAAATCTCTAGTTGTGATCAATGTGTATTTTATTTTATACAAAATCAGGACTGTGCAAAATGGCTCCGGATTTGAAATCTCTAGTTGTGATCAATGTGCATTTTATTTTATACAAAATCAGGACTGTGCAAAATGGCTCCGGATTTGAAATCTCTAGTTGTGATCAATGTGTATTTTATTTTATACAAAATCAGGACTGTGCAAAATGGCTCCGGATTTGAAATCTCTAGTTGTGATCAATGTGTATTTTATTTTATACAAAATCAGGACTGTGCAAAATGGCTCCGGATTTGAAATCTCTAGTTGTGATCAATGTGTATTTTATTTTATACAAAATCAGGACTGTGCAAAATGGCTCCGGATTTGAAATCTCTAGTTGTGATCAATGTGCATTTTATTTTCTACAAAATATGGACTGTGCAAAATGGCTCCGGATTTGAAATCTCTAGTTGTGATCAGTGTGTATTTTATTTTATCCAAAACCAGATTTTCCAAAACGGCTCCGGATTTGAAATCAGTTGTGATAAATATGTATTTTTTTTACTAAAAATCAGTAGTTATAAAGCCAACTTCTTTCAAATTTTCTAGAGAGCATTGCAGAGCTTCAATGTAAATAGGGTTGGTGTAAAGGCCAGTTGAGGAACTGTTGGAGAAGTCCAGGAGTTGGTCAACAGAGATGGTCTCACTGCTTTGCATGTCTAGCTTTACTATCGGTAACACAATGCAAGGCGTCATGATAGCTGTAAACAAAAAAAAAAACCATGTTAATTCACATCTCACACTCAAAAACTAACTAAGCACACACAATATTATATTTTTTAGAAGGACGTACAAAAAATACAATAGCATCTTTTTAGACACGGAACAATAACATCTTCTCAATTTGGGAGGTAGGTATAGGTAACGCCGCCCTAGTAACCATTTATTGGTTAACCAACACCATACGTCACCCCAAGTGGTTTGCTGCGTTTGGCAACATAGCAGGGGTGTAAAAGGTATCGTTTTGGGAGGCGGCCGTATGGGTACCGCCGCCCCGGGAACCATTTATTGGATAATCAACACCTCTACCATAAATCATCCCAAGTGGTTTGCTATGTTTGGTGACTTAGCGAGGGGGGGCCGGGTTCATGGGGTGAGGTTTGTCAAGGTTTTGGCGGCAGATTTGTCTACCCACCTGCTGCATGGCGGGCCGGATTGAGAGAGACTAGTTGAGGGGGTCCGCCACTCGAGGACACACTGACCCCCAGATTCCTACCCACCCCTGATACCTATTTCCTTCCCTGAACTTCTGCTTCTTTCTTTCCTTAAAAAAAACCCTCCACACAGCATCCCCTAAGATGACAAAGGCTCTGAGAGAAATTATTTTTCTCAGGGCCTCCTGTATGGATCTAATGTAAAAATAAAACTGTATTTTCCCTACACCGTCTGTATATTGAATATAAGAATGCCGGGGAGCCAACTGTCGGGGAATTAACTATCATGGAGCCAGGCGGCAACTGGTGTACTGCAAGGTCTCGTGATGGGACCCCGAGTATTTGACGAAACGTTACATTGATAATCCAATTTCTGCGAAAGATCTCAATCTAACTTGTCTCACCTATGTCCCTTGCTTCATACAGTTTGTCCTCTAGGTCCTTGAATGTGGGTTTAAATCCCTCGAATTTTTTTATTTTTATTATTTATTGAGTTAGTTTATACTACATGAATATAAACTAATAAGCACAATGTAACATTTCATTTGATAAATTTAAATATTTTTACAGTAAGCATAACATTTCTTTTTAAATACATTCATTCTTTCTTCATTCTTCATACTTTCAGGCATTTCATCATACATCTTTAGTCCTCTATACATTAGGCAGTTCTGTGATTTTGATTTCTTCATTTGCGGCAATCGAACTCTGTTTATATTTCTTGTTTCATAATTATGTACGTCTCTATTAAAAACAATTTCATCCTTAAAGTATTTTGGCATTTGGTTTTTCATAATTTTATGCACAAAAATTAATACATTAAATAGTAGTCTTTTTTTGATTGGAATCCAATTTAGCTCCTCTCTCATTTTATTAATCCTTGCGTATTTGCCTTTTCCCAGTATACATCTCATAGCTCTGTTCTGTATAACTTCTATTTTGTTTAAATTTCCTTCATTGGCCAAATATAACATTGTAGAGCAGTAATCCAAATGTGGAGCAACAATAGTTTTATAAATGAGCTCCGTAGTGTTTCTATTTAATTTATGTCTTAGTCTTCTAAGAAAATTTACCTTTTTTGACACCTTTTTAAGCACATATTCAAAGTTTGCTGTGAAAGTCAGTTTTGAATCGAGTATTACACCCAGGTATTTGATTTCATTTACTTTTCCAATTCTTTCACCATTAATTGTCAAATTTAACCCTGTGTTACGTTTTTTATTGCCTATTTCCATATATTTTGTTTTGTTTACGTTCAGTTTCAATTTGTTTAATATCAGCCGTTTTGATATATTTTGTAGGTCTTCGTTTATTTTGTTAATTGCATCTATGTAATCTTCACACGAAATATAGATTAAGGTATCGTCTGCAAATAGTCTAATTTTGCAATGTTTAATAGTTTTAATAATATCATTTATGTAAATTATAAATAGAATTGGACCTAGTACCGACACTTGCGGAACACCAAGGTTGTTTTCTATCGGTTCTGATTCTGAGCTTTCAACTTTCGTTACCTGTTTTCTTTCCTGGAGATATTCTTTGAATAGATTCAGAGCTACGTCAGAAAGAGCATTTGGCATTCTGGAGAACATCTGTCAGGGTATTGTAATACCTCTCGAGGAGTTGTTGCCTGTACTTCTCTCTGGTTTGTTCCTGAACACTCGTGAAGAAGAAGTAGTTGATGTCTTGCCCGCAGTTGCCAAATTTGGGCATTTGGAAATCTATCTGTAAATTTAAGAACATTATTTTAAAGAATGCTTATTCTTCAACAGGTTATTTCCCTATACTAAAAAAAATGCGGTGCTAATTTCTAACAGTATGGAAGATCTACAGTCTCTCGTGTCTAGGATGAACGAAGTATGTATGAAGAATGAGTTAATGATGAATGTAAGTAAGTCTAAAGTCATGGTGTTTGAAAGAGAGAGTACGAAAACAGTATGACACATAGTTGTGAATGATGAATACTTGGAGCAGGTGGATGAGTTTGTGTATCTGGGTAGTATATTTACGAAAGATGGGAAGGCTGATAGAGATATTGAAAGAAGGGTGAATGCCGGTAACTCCATTAATGGAGGACTGAATGCCGTTGGCGGTAATAAAAAACTGTCCAAAGACGCGAAACTAGCCGTCCATAATGGAGTGCTGGTACCTACCCTGATGTATGGCAGTGAGGCATGGAACTTGCAGAGGAAGGATGAAAGTAGACTGAATGCTGTTGAAATGAGATCCCTGCGGCGAATGTGTGGTAAAACCATGTACGATCGTGAGAGAAACGTGGATATCCGCAAAGAATGCAAGGCTAATGTAAGCGTGATGTGTAAGATTAAGAAAGGGACTCTCCGATGGTTTGGGCTTGTAGAGCGAATGAACGAGGAAAGGAGTGTAAGGAGAATATATGATGCAAATGTGAATGGTAGAAGAAGTCGGGGACGCCCGAGGAAGACATGGCACGACCAAGTGAATCAGATACTTGAGTCGGGCCATGTGAAGAGTCAGAATAATAGAAGAGCATGTATGAGACGATGTATGAATGTGAACGAGGCAAAGAGTGTGTGCCAAGATCGAGTTGTGTGGCGGTCCGTCCTCTCTGCCTACCCCTGCGGGGAAACGGCGTGATGATTAGTTAGTTAGTTAGTTAAAAAAAAGTACAACAAAATCTACATATGGAGTGTTATTGTTAGCGGCATGATTCCAAATTTTGCACGACCTGGTGCATTGCCTTAACCACTCAGGCATTTTGCGATTGTGAAAGTTTTTTGGCTTAAACGAACTGTCAGATTTATAAAAACTTTGTTTTATTTCCGCTTCGCCATTAAAGCTCTATAAATGAAACATTTCTGAATGTAGCCGAATACTAAAAACTGTTTTTGAAAGGTTATGAAATAAGCTTTCAAATTGTTATATTACAAATAAATATTAACATTTTTAAATATTAAAATTTAGAATGCAAACATAAAAAAATTGAAAAATGAATCACGTGATGTTTTTATGTGAAAACGGTACTAAAATCACGGATTATGTAAAAAAACGTAGGCGATTTGGCGGGTGAAAACTGCTTCTACAAAATAAGTCTTTTAATGTACTTCTATGGATAACTTTGAATAGAGATGTGAAGCTTGATTTAATATGGATCTTCTACGTTTTGTTTTAGAGTTGTCACTAGAACAATAACAGAGTTATAACGATTTCTGTGGGAACGCACATGTTAACGTGAAAACACGCTTATTGTACTTGACTGCTATTATTATAAGTGTAGTAATAGTACTTACAAATCTGATATCAATTGATTTTCCTTCATCATTATAATTGAACATCATATTCGTAAGCCAAAAATCGCCGTGATTAAGGACATTAAACTTGTCTTCATCGTCAGGCACTCTTTGAAGAAGCTCTATTCCTCGTTGGGTCATGTTCTCTACAAAGTCCTCGAAAAACTTGATGAAGGGGTGTAGCTTGGGGTGCTCCCGCATGACTTGGGTGGCCTGGTGCACCCCGTTGCAGTAATTGGTGGACAGACACTCTGGCATGCTCGGGAAGAATTGACCCTTGTTGTAGGCCGAGCGGAATAGCAGATTCTGAAATTCAAAGAACCGGCGAAGAACACACCATCACATAGTAAGATTTGAGTCTGGATCAAAACAAAAGTAAACAACTTTTACTAAACTTAATAACATCAACCAAACATCACGCAATACCATTTGCATTACTTATAATCTGTGTTTTTTTATGCTATTAGATATTCTTTAACCTAATTAAAATAACTAATAGTTATTTATTTATTTACATTATAAGTCATAAGAGTTTTTACATGATATTCTTTAACCTAATTAAAATAACTAATAGTTATTTATTTATTTACATTATAAGTCATAAGAGTTTTTACATGATATTCTTTAACCTAATTAAAATAACTAATAGTTATTTATTTATTTACATTATAAGTCATAAGAGTTTTTGCATGATATTCTTTTATGTGATTTATTTATATAATAATTAAGTTTTTAAATAATTAAGAACCTAAAGTTTAAGTTTAGACTTACGGATTTCAATACTTTGTTTGTGTGAAAACACTATGAAACCAAGTGGAATAGTATTCAAGAAAAAAAATTATAAAATAGAACACATGCAGAAGAAAAAAAAAGCTAATATGAAGTATTTTATTATAGCCCTCTTGTAACTAAATTCCGTGCAGTTGAACACATCTACTATTTCTGAGAAAGTATTTAACATGCAATAATACATGTACAACAATTTAACTACTCGATTAAATAACAACTTTGTATCATATCGTAAATATAGCTCTCTCAAATGTTTGTATGTAATTATATTTTAACCTCGTCGAATTTAATGTTTCAAAGACCCAATCATGTCTGATAACGTCTAAAAGGGATCGAAATGATAATCTAGTCTCCTTCAACGGAAGCATTCTCCCGAACAGGACCTCCATTGATATGCTTGGTGTAACTCTTAGTGACCAGCTCAGGTATGGGGGCTCCATCGAAACCAGAGTTAAGTTAGCCTCTCAGAAACTGGGCGTACTGTACAGGGCCCGCAGATACTTTAATAGTACTCAACTGCTAACCCTGTACAAATCGCAAGTGCGCCCCACAGTTGAATTTGGCAGTCACCTCTGGTCTGGAGCTCCAAAATACCTAAAAAAAACCCTTGACTCTGTGCAGAAACGGGCGGTCCGTTTGATAGATTCTCCCATCTTAACAGACGAATTGCAATCTTTAGAGCATAGGCGTCAGGTGGGAATGCTTTCCTTGTTCTACCGGTATTACAATGGAAGATGCTCTGAGGAACTAGCGTCATTGATCCCCTCGGCACCGGTGCATAGTCGGGAAACACGCCAAACACGCGCCCAACATTTGTACACAGTTGATATTAGTCACATGAGAACGGGTCGTTTTTACGATTCGTTCTTGAGTTCAACAGCTCGGCTGTGGAACGATTTACCGGCCTCTGTGTTTCCTCCCTCCTACAACATGAGTCTCTTCAAGACCCATGTTAACTCCTTCCTTTCCTCAAAAAGACCCTCCACACAGCATCCTCAAAGATGACATAGGCCCTGAGGGAAATTATTTTCCTCAGGGCCTCCTGTGTGGAGTTAATGTAAAAAAAAAAAAAAAAAAAAAATAGAAGTACAAATTTCTGCGAATACTAAAAGTAATAAGTAACTCGATACTTAAATATTTTTTCTTATTTTAAACCTCTTCCGCGACAAGTGGCTCCTTTTAAAAGAATCCCAGTTCTAGGAATAGATACCGGGTTCTTACTGGACACTGGGACTGGGTTCTATGGTAGTGGGAGTAGGAGTAGTACCAGTACATCCTTTATGGTGAGTGTCAAGTCACATTCCGTTTTGCGTAGTTCTAGTTAAATTGATCCTATTTGTGGCGAGCGAAAATTTGATTTTTTTTCTTAAACCTCAACACACTTAATGTTGGAAAATATTACACTTTAAACTTCACTCGAAACTGGCTTTGAAATCGATGAAAATCTTCGATGGTACTTCCACATTAACAGCATTACAAAAAAAAATCACCAAGCTCATTAGAAACATACACAATATACTAATGATCTATATAAAGACAGAAAATACTGAACGATGAAGTCACATATGATCTATATGATTTTTTTTTATTTTTTTTTTTTATCTCTCACTGCGACTAGTGTATGCTCTTCGCCAATCATTCACATAATGTGGGATAATTGGATAGGGATCTGCCTCAGACACCCACATGAAGCAGCCCATTAAACCACAAAAAATAATCCTGAAAATATCACCCTTAAGAAGTCCATCAAAAGAAAATTAAAAAAAAAACTTTAATGTTTTCAGTATTATAAAACTCTACTCAAAAATTCTCAACTTTAAAGCAAAAAATCGGTACCTTATTGACCAATACACCCATGTATACTACAAGTACTAAAACCTCAAAACCTAAAACTAGAACATCCCAAAATTAAATACATTTTTATGGCAAAAAAATTATAAATTCAAAAATTAATTATATTGCCCTTCCTAATGAATATAAAAATACCTTGGACGTAAACAAGTTTAAAAACAACTTCTTCAATCTTCACACGGCTAAGTAAATATGAAGATGTGGAAATCATACAAAATATGAATTAACACCAACACGACAACCTACAGTCAAAAAACATAAAGACGAGGAAAACAAATATCATGAAGATGAGGAAATCAACAAACATGCAGATGATGTCTACTCACCTGAAGATGAGGTCTACAAACATGAAGATGAGTAAACAATATGAATTAACACTGACACAACAAGTTACAGTTCATCTAGGAGCAGGAATCCCGAGGACTGTGAATATAAGACGAGTATTATTCTACTAATATGCAGTAACTAATAAAAAAATGTAAATATGAAGGATTTTTCTTACGTTGTAGTTATTTATGTAATAATAATTTTCTCAAAAAAGTTTCTTCCGTAAGAGAACTAGGAATTCTATTTTCTTATTTGATGCAAGCATTAATGATATTCATAAATTATTTAAAATTATGGTACTTATTCATAGAATACGTAAACCAGCCAAAGACCCTCAACCAAAAATGACTTAACTTACTTTAAATTTTTAAAGGCCAGCGAATATCCGGATAAGAAGGAATATTTACGTTTATACGCATAGTTCAAAAGGAGGCACCTATAAAATAAATCGAAAATGAAGAAAGAATTCAAAGAAGTTTTGTAAATTTAATAAGTTTTATATTAGGGGTCGTCCATTGATGACGTAATGTTTTTTAGCAACTTTTTAACCCCCCACCCACCTGGTGATATGTGGTGAGGTTTTAGACTACCCCCCCCCCCCACCCCTACCCAAAATCACGTGTATTTTTTTAGTACAAAGTATATTGAAATTTTCAGAATATTATCTTTAAATACAGGTATAATCTTATTAAATTTTGGAAAATTAAGCATCGTGATAAAAATTTCCAGAGAGACATTAAGGTTGCAGGTTGTTTTTGACTGGCATTTGGTTTAGAAATAGTGCGTTAAACGAAAAATAAATACACGTGATATCTCATTATATCCCCCCCCCCTCCTTGTGATATTTCGTGATTTTTTTCCTAAACCTCCCCCCCCCTTTTCGATCCTCAAGTGATTAATGGACGACCCCTTTCTTATTAATATTTTTTAAAAATTTAATGCTCTCACAAGAGACCCCTGTCTGCACAGTATAAAGAAATGGGCATCATATCGCCAAATGGTGGGCAATGTTGTGAGGCAGATTAAGGTAGGGGTTGCAGGAAGGGATTTATTAATGCGGTCTTAAAGCAGCCCGGATTATGTGATGGAGGAAAAACAGACACTGGTAACTCATTCCACATGTGAGTCGCAAAACGACTCGTTCTCATGAAGACAACATCAACAACTGTGAACAGGTGTTCCACTGGTGTTCATCTAGTTGATTGTATGATTGTGTTCATCTAGTTGATTAGTCAGACATCTCTAAATACTAAGTTTTGAGATAATGAGCAAAGCAATATTCGAATGCTCACCAAAAATCAAATGTTATTTACTTGTGTCTGTGTTTTGTGTAATTAAATATGCTATAAAATAACACCAGGAAGCATAACGGTCTGGTATCTTGGTATGACATTTTGAAATATTTTAACAGTAACTCGGAAAACAATTTTTAAAATCAACCAACGTTGATGATCAACCCATTATCCAGTATTCCTTAAACTCTCTAAGATCTTTATCTCCAGTATTACAAACTGTTTATGGTTGAAACTGCGTAAGTACTTAATACACAAAAAGTTTATTGCTTGAATATAAAT
This sequence comes from Limnephilus lunatus, assembly GCA_917563855.2. NCBI lineage: Eukaryota > Metazoa > Arthropoda > Insecta > Trichoptera > Limnephilidae > Limnephilus > Limnephilus lunatus. The sequence continues at coordinate 34,904,972 of OU830596.1, forward strand.
ACGAGGGTAGGCTGAAAAGTAATGCACACATGCTTGTATAGCGCGAACCAAATGACCTTCAGAAGCGCGCTAGATGGAATATGGAAGTGACATTCCTCCTCTATACGTATACGCAAGTTTGAGGTCGTTAAATTCATCCTGTGTATTTTGAGAAGCGGAAGTATGGAAACGTGTTTTGGTGTTAGGGAAACGCAAGGTAAACAGCGAGCTGTTATCGAATTTTCAACAGCTGAAAAAGTGACTTCTACCGAGATTCATCGTCGTTTAAAGGATATGGTGACGATGCTGTTGATAGGTCTACTGTAAATCGATGGGTAATAAAATTTCACGATTGTGAGCCTAGATAAGCAATAATTGTTGATGAAACACGCAGCGGACGTCCGATCATTGATACAGTCGATAAACAATCCAAGCTCGTCCACGATTTGATTTAAAATGACCGGCGAAACACTTAAAAGCGGATCGCTAACCATTTTGGAATATCCAAGGAAGGTGTCGGCTTCGTTGTTGAACAATTAGGATACTGTAAAATCTGTGGACGATGGGTACCACGCCATTTCACAGACGAGAACAAACAGCACCGATTAGAGCCTTTGCAAAACCTGAAGTTTAAACAGATTCCATATCCTTCTCACTCGCCCGATCTTTATTTTATTTTATTTTTTCCTCTACTCAAGAGACACCTCAAGGGTAATAATTACACCTCGGACGATGAGGTGAAGGCAGCTGTCAAGTCCCGAATTTGAGGAATGTCGGAAGAATTTTTTCAGTTATGTAATGAGAAAACTTGTTACACGTTGGGAGAAATGCGTTAGCCTTAACGGTGACTATGTTAAAAAATAAATGTATGATTTTAAAGCATAAGAATCGTACTTCAATATACTTTTTTCCCCGATCGTGCTATTTATTTTTGTTCATGTTTTACAAGCATGTGTGCAGTACTTTTCAGCCCACCCTAGTAATATGACAATGGAATATTAGATCTAGCCCATAGGCTAGTCAACGTCAACGATCAAGTGGCGCTCTCGACGACGAGTGCCCACCATCTTTAGCGATCGTAAATCTCCGTTGTAGTTCGGTAAAATCCGAATCCGAGACGTCAACATGACATATAACACAATTTCACTACAAGTTTTTGTGCATTATAATTGATTTGGTGGTGTTTATGAGTAATCTGAGTATTATACCAGATAGAGGGTATACTTTTACATATAACTGGATTTTTTTTTTGAGATGTCTGACTAATCAATTGGCGATTGATATGTGCACTGGTGCACAGGGGATCAATGCGGATAGACTCCATTGAAATACAAATATACAATTCTATCCGAAAATCATAAGCAAAGCCATCTCCGAGTGCTCTCTGTTCAGACCGGCTCTTCGGTTGGGAGCGCGGAAGCCAATATTAGTCAAGTCCTCCATGACCATTATCTCTGCCGGAGTGGAGGAGTAATATAACAACCTGCAATTTAGTGTAATGCAGCAACCGGAGTCAGTGGGAGCGACGTCTCCAATCTGGGGTATGTTGTGAGACTGAAGGAAGCTGGGAAGTGAAGTAGGATGATTGGGAAGTACCTGGCTATTCAGGTCTGATCACTTAAGAGGCCACTATTCGAATTTCTACCGATTTCTTGCAAACCTCCCTTTAAAATTTGAAGTTTCTATGCTCTTAAAAAAATATATGTCATTCTTTTAGATAGTATCTATACATTCCCCACGTCGAAACGGTAATTATATAAAATTCCCTCGATAGAAATAAATCGCAAAGTATGCTCCGAAATTTTTTATTTTCAAGCCTGTTTATGTTATTTTATAAGTTATATGTATGAAAAATTTCACAATGCTTATTTAAATAGTACTTAACACAGCCCCCACGAGATTTTTTCTATTTTTTAAATAATTCATGTTTTATTAAATATTTTCATAATAGTCGCTTACGTCTTTACATTCCAGTGTGTCTCTGCATTCACTCGCTCGCTCTATATTAAGTATTTACATACTTCTGTTTCACGCCGTCTTCGAATAAGTCATTCGCCGTGAGACCGGCTTAGCTGACAGACCTATGCTAGTTGTCCCGGCATCTAAAAATACATGATAATAATATTATTATATGTTTTATAGATTAAATAATCCGTTTCAAACATGGGAATTAACAAAAAAATATCTTGTTGTTTTAAGAAAAGACTATATTTATTACAAATAAGTGTTATAATAAACGGACATTGATAAATATCATACCTACATGTGAACAGATGGTAATAAATTAATGATTTAAAATTATTATTTTATGCATTATAATACCTAGCCACCTTTCAAAGGAATACAATTTTATCAAGTTTGTAATATATAATTCTTTATGTTATATTTATTGTTATACCTCTCTCCAAAGGTATTCTAGTACCACCTTTCAATTTTTAAACAAAACGTATGTACCTACTTACGTCTTTAACTTGTTTCTTTAATTTTTCAGATAAAACCTTGTTTTTTTTTATAATAACTCCCTGAGGAGGCCTTGAGGAAATTTTTTACCTCTGGGCCTATGTCATATTTGGAGATGCCGTGTGGAGGGTCTTTTAAAGGAAAGGAAGGAGATGAAGGGGAGGATAAGGTTTCAGGGGTGGGTAGAAATCTGTGGGTCAGTGGGTCCAGGAGTGACAGACATATGAATCCATCCATCCCTCTGCGGTGCAAGGCGATTTTCCAAAAGAGTTCTGCCTGAGAGGTCACAAGGTCTTCCTCAACCAGTATCTCCCGATCTGACCTGCCACGCAGCTGGTGGGCAGGCACATCCGCCGCCAAGACCCGTCCAAATCTCACCGCATGAACAGGCACCCTTGCTAAGTCACCAAACGTAGCGAACCACTTGGAGTGACCTATGACAGAGGTGTTGGTTATCCAACAATTGGTTTCCAGGGCGGTGGTACCCACACCGCCTCCCAAATTGTTACGGAAAAAAAAAATGTAATTATAATAATAATGAGTTTTATTATCGTTGGATAAAAGATACAAAATGCGTTCTGTAAAATGTAGGTAAATAAAAGTTTCGCTTGTGTTTTAAACCGATACATTGTTTGAAATAATTACTTTGACCTTTTTATAAATGTTTATTAATTTGCTTACCGCCACGCCGTTTGACTGACCAGGGTAAAGCCAACGTCTTCGCGTGATCTAAAACTCAGGGCTGCCACAATACAAACATTTTAATAATACTGAATAACATTATTTGTATAAATTGTATAATGCCGTTTTTGTGAAAAAATGTCTCGGTGTTTAATACACTATATATATTTTTAAAATTATTACCTACATATAAAGGGTGTCCGGGGGTAAGGTGCCCAAACTTCGTAAGGTGATTCTAAATCATAGATTCTCAACCTTTTTTTACCCACCACCCACTTTGACAATATTTTTTTATTAACAGGCTTTTATTAACTTCATCTGTATTTATGTACCTATGTATGAGAAATTTCACGTGAAATCTGAAGATTTAAATTTTAAATTTTTTTTTATTCAAATCAAATTTTTTTAATTTTCATTTATAAAATTTAATGTAGATCTAAATGTAACGGAATCTTTCAGTTCAATTTTCATTCGCTTCCTGAACTCTCGAATGAATTTTCGCAAACGTGATAAAAACGATGAAAATACACACAATAACAAAAACCATTATAGTTTACTTTGATCTATGTTTGTCTTTTTTAGACAATATTTTTTTACTTGCCAACACCCCCCTGTGCCATCTCAACGCCCCCCAATTGTCTCTGGATCTTCTACCGCCCCCCTGAAGGTCTCAAACGCCCCCAAGGGGGGGTTATCGCCCACGTTGAGAACCTATGTTCTACATGATGGTGGATGTAAAAAAGATAAATAACTTTTTTCTAAATTCTAATTTTTTCCCCATACAAAAATATTTTTCCATAGAAGAAAATTATTTTGTGCGCACAAACAACTCAACGTATTTACCCGAAACCTACCTTAAAATGTTTTGAAAAAAGTTTTCTATCTTTTTTTACTTGTACTGTCAGGTAGAATTACGTCGTGTAGAAGTTTGCGCACTTTACCCCCGGATATCATGTATAAATAAAGAGCGAAAAGGTGCATGTAGGTAAAAACAGGGTGTGCAATTCACACACGGTAGAAGTGAAACTTTCAGAAAAGTAACTTAGGGAAGAGTGGGGAGGCTGCGAAACACCCAACAAAGAGGAGACCGATTATATTATTTCATTCTCTCGCATGCTAAATAATACAGATGTATGTGTTCGTTTCATCGAGCTTCAAATCACAATAGTGCTAAAGAAATTTTCACTTAATACATTTTTATTACAATGTATTAAACGCCAAGGCATTTTTTTCACAAAAACGGCACTACACAAATATTATTAAAACAAGCACTTTACCCCCGGACACCCGTATAATGCCATTTTTTTAGTAAGATTTTGTAGAAATATGGAAATGGACCCTTATGGAAAAAAGTTTATGTACTGTAATTAAGAGCCTCAAAAAAGGATATACGAGATGTTCCAAAATTCAACACAAGTTTTGACCAAAGAAACCACATATATCTGGCAAACAAACTTTACAACAACCTTCCTCCAAGTTTGAAAAAGATAGAAAAGATAAATAAGTTTAAGGAAAAAATCAAAACATGGGTGAAAGAAATTAATGCAGACATACCAGAGAATGTATGAAAAACATCATAGAAACTAAATAACAGAAAATCAAAGAAATCTACCAGTCCGCCTCAGCACAGGACCACCTAGTGAAGAGGACTAAGAACAAACAGATGAAATATTTATATACATTATCATATCTTGTAATTCTCATCAAACCTGTAATTAAATGGTCACTAATAAAAAATAAAAAAAATAATAAAAAATAAATAAAAATGTACTAATTTATGTACTAAGTACTGTATAGAAAATCTACCACCACAACACGGGCATGTGCCTAGCATGGTGGTCGAAATGCCCCAAAATATGTAATAAATTTATTTTTTTTAAATTCACCAGAACATTATAAAAACAGAAAAATTATAAGCTTACTCTGAGCACACATACACGCCCACAACACACTTCTTGTTACGCAGTTACGGTTTCAGAAAAAAGTTCGGACTTGTGAGACTAAACTGTCAAAATTACAAACACTAAAAAAACAAGGACATCGCAGACCAAAGATTTTACATTTGTTCAATTTGTATTTTCATCTCAAACCGTAGCCATTTTAGCAGTCGGTGGCTGAATTTAAAAATGAGTCGGGTCCAGACGTCGCGGGTTCAATCAATCTTTCAATGCACAAGCAACAATTTCCGCTTATTATGATGCTAGTAGGACATTTTAAAATTGTCAGGTTATTCGCAAACCGGCAATATGAATTTTAAATATTTTTATTTAAAAAAAAATTGTACCCAATAAATAGAAAAGCCTCACCCCATGAATCCGGGTACCCCTGCTAAGTCGCCAAACGTAGGGAACTACTTGGGTGACCTATGACAGGGGAATTGGTTATCGAATGAATGGTTGCCAGGGCGGCGGTAGTCGCCTTCCAAATTGATACCTCATCCCATGAACCCAGGCACCTAAGTCACCAAACATGGCGAACCACTTGAATGACCTACGGCAGGGGAGTTGGTTATCCAACAAAAGTTTTCCGGGGCGGTGGTACCTATGCCCGTCTTCCAAATTGATAAAGAGAAATTAAAAAGAAACATATTGTAATAGTTGGTAGTTGATAGTTCCGTTATAATAATATAGTGCCGTTTATGATGGTCCATCTCAAGGGCGCATTTACACTAGATAAGTGACCTAACATAAGACAGAGAAAATAACAAATATTTTCGTACAAATATTATACATATTCTAAAACTGTGGCAGCCCTACCATAGGTACCCTAGCTGGTTGTGTTTCAGCGCGCGTTTGAGTTCGTTCGGTAAGCAGAGTTTCAAACCGCTAACCAGTTCGTTCGGGAAGCAAAGTTCCAAACCAGCATATTTCAAAGCGCGTGCTTCAAATACATCTCCTGTTGTTAGTTTTTGATACTAATCACCCCCACCTCCATTAAAACGGAATTTTTTCTGCCGAAAGCGGCCCCTTAACATTAAACATAAACAGAATATCGAATGCAACTGACCTGATTTTAATAAGTGGAGGGTGAGGGCAAAGGACACACATAGGCGCTTGGTTAAACAAGTGCCATTTTTTTTATTTATAACCCTCCAAGAACAATGCCCCCCCCCCCCCCTCCCCTACCCCGGATATAATATTAATTATTGTAAGCTAATAAAACAATTTGAATAAGTTCTTTGTTTTATTTTTTAGTAATATTTATTTTGGCCCGCCAAACGGTTTGTTTGGGTTGGATACCTCTGAATCCTGAATTACATGCTTCTCATTTCTTTTTGCAACCTATTCTTTATAACAGTTCTATGCAGAGCTGTGGATGAACCAAATATAATTTAATTAGACAAATGAGTTTTATAGAGAGACTCGTTGACTCCTTGAGGGCTTCCGCGATGGCGGGCAAGGTCTCCGTAAACATTGTGATCTTCTCAAACACATTAAACCTCTACTTTATAACAGTTCGACGGAGAGAGGTGGATAAACCAAATGTATCTTAATTAGACAATCTAATCTAATCTCCTTCAACGGAAGCCATCTTCCGAACACGCCTTCCATTGATATGCTTAGTTTAACTCTAAGAGACCAGGGACAAGGGGACTCCATCAAAGTCAGAGTCAAGTTAGTCTCTCAGAAGATGGGCATACTGTACAGGGCATGCAGATACTTTAAAAGTACAACTGCTGACCCTATATAAATATCAAGTGCGGCCCACTGTTGAATTTGGCAGTCAGCTCTGGTATGGATTCCCAAAATACCTGATAAAAACCCTTGACTGTACAGAAATGGAAGGTCTGTGTGATAGATTCTAAACAGATTGCAATCTTTTTTTTGTTATACGTTTTTTATTCCAGTAAAAAAGAAAATAACATTTTCACTTACTTAACTAGAATATTGAATTTATACATAGTTTGTACATTTCATAACCTTAAATTACATTAGATTGCGGTACTAACATTTACATAACATTATATTACCATATGATATTATTCACTTTCGCTACTTTGTTTTTTGTGAATAAACATGAATAATTTTTTTTTGAATTTGCACATACTTTTTTCGTTTTTGATATCATCTGGAAGGCAATTATATAAGTGGGCCCCCTCGTGACTAATTGATTGCTTACCGTAGTTAGTATGAATGGTGTTTAAACGTATGTTATCGTGTTGTCGTGTAAAATGTTTGTGTACTTGGGACGTTTTTATGAATTCTGTGTTTGTATGTATGAGTTTATTATTTATTTTGTATATAAGGAGACATATATTGTACTCGTATAGTTTTCTTAATGTTAGCAGTTTTGTTTCCAAATATAATTTTTTTGTGGATGTTTTGGATTCATAGTGAAATAGTTTTTTGATTAGCTTATTTTGAATAACCTGTAATCTTTAGAGCAGCGATTCTTAACCTCGGGTCGCGACCCAAATTCGGGTCGCGAGAGGTATTGGGTTGGGTCGCGGAAATCGCGTATTGATAGCGTATGTCCCCAAAATTTTGGGCACAATTATCTGGGAAGCCTGTTCTGAGCAATGAATCTGAAAAAGCCCTGCTACCTTTGCCAACTACTTATTTATGTGAAACTGGATTTTCATGCCTTTCTGTTATGAAGAATAAGTACAGGAATAGGTTGGATCATCAGCATGACATGCGGTGTGCACTTTCTATAAACATAACTCCACGTATAGATGATCTTTGCTCAAAAATACAACACCAGGGTAGTCACAAATTATTTTGCTGTAATTTTTTTAACTATTTTATGCTAAATTGTCTGATTTTAATACAGAACATTTAAATAAAGTTGTTTATTTCTAATTTTACAACTACATCCTATAAATTTTATATTTTTTATATATTCCTATAAATTTTATAGGATGTATTTGTAATTTAATAGTTGAAAATTACATAATATATCATTTTAGTACCTTTCAATGGAAAATAAAATAAAAAAATAGATTAAAATTAGGGTCACGTACTTCAAATATATTCGTACTTTGGGTCGCCAGCCAAAAAGGTTAAGAACCACTGCTTTAGAGCATAGGCGTCAGGTAAGAATGCTGTGTTTGTTCTACCGGTATTAAAATGTAAGATAATCCGAGGAACTAGCGTTATTGATCCCTTCGGCACTGGTGCGTAGTTGCAAAACACGCCAAATACGGTTACACGGTTACTGTACACGGTTGGTCGCACAACTCGTTCTTGAGTTCATCAGTTGTGGTACGATTTGCCGGCCTCCCCCTCCCCTGTGCTTCCTCCCCTCCTACAACACGGGTATCTTCAAGACCTATCTATATTCACTCCTTCCTCTCCTCAAAAAGACCCTTCATGAAATAGGCCCTGAAGAAAATTATTTTCCTCAGGGCGTTTTTTGTGGAGTTAAGGTAAAACAAAAAAAAACAAACCTCGGCATGAGTTTTACAGAAACACCTGTGGCTTCCTTGAGCACTTCTTCGATGGCGGGCAAGGTCTCCGTGTAATTGTGATCTCCTTCCCAAACACATTCAAGATCTTCAGCAGCTTGGAAGCTTCCACTTCATCAGAATGCATGCACTTTATGATATAAGAAGTATTGTTTTTCTTCAAAACTTCCTTATTGTCATCAATAGTATTGAAACTTAGAGTCAGACGGAGCATATCGCTGGAGTAGTTTTCTCCCGTCTTAACCGCACTTTTGCAGAAGTGGTCTTCTATGGTTATCTTATCAGTTGGCAGGAAGGACATATAGTCTTTCCGAATGATCATTTCGAAAAAAATCATTATTCAACCACAGCCGGTCTTTTGGTACAAATCCTGGATGGGCTTCGGCCATTTTACAAACTTTTGATTTGTTTATGTATTTGCAGTTAAGTCTTATAAACCTGGAAAAAAATTATAAATGTTTTTTTATTGTATTTTATTTTATTACGAGGGTTGTCCGTAAAATAAGGTCTCCAAGGTGGTGCGGTCGCGAGAAACAATACTGGAGAGAAGCCTGGTTCCCCTACGCTAAATCCCCACCACACTGCACTCTCTCCGACACTTAGTCTCGGCTTTGCAGCTGTTTGCGATGGAGCTTCTGATCGCCGCACCCGCCAGGTGTGAATTACACTCTATAATTATTTTTTTGTGCAAAGGACAAAACCCCGGTAAAAATACATTCTCAGCTACTTGAAGTGTACTGAAAACAGTGTATGAGTGCAAAAAGGTGTGCAAATGGTGCAGAGAATTTAAAAGCGTGCCGGACGGCCATAGGTTTCAGACGAAAAAATTAGCAATGTGGAAAAAACAATTATTGCAGATTGACGGTTCGGGAGCTCAGTGATATGATCCCTGATGTCAGTAAGACCACTATTGACCAAACATTTCGGTGACCACAAGGTCTGCCCAAGGTGGGTCCCAAAATGCTCACCGAAGATCACAAACAAAACGGGTTGAAGCAGCCCGCGAATTCCTTGAGTGGTACGATATCGATGGCGAAGAATTCTTGGACTCAATTGTGACTAGGGACGAGACCTGGATACACTACACGACACCAGAGACAAAGGAACAATCCCAGTGGCGTCATTCAGATTCGCCGAAGAAAGTTTAAAAATGAATTATAGAGCGTAACTCACACCTGGCGGGCGCGGAGGGTGGAAGCTCCATCATGAACGGCTGCCACACCGACACTACACGTCACAGGGTGCTGCGTGGTGGGGATTTAACATGGGAAAACCAGGCTACACGTCAGTGTTGTCAGTGTTGTCGGATTGGCGCATAAAATCGTTCCTCGAGACCGCAGCACCTTGGAGACCTCATTTTACAGACAGCCCTCGTATAAGCACCCAGTGAGGCCCACATTACCAAATATTGTTTAAAAAAATACTGCTAAAGAAAAATTTGTTTAATTTAAGATAGTTACAACTCTGAAAAAGAAAGAAGTTATAAAATATATAGGTACAGGGTGAGACAGAAAATACCTGAAGGATTTTAACCAGTGATTCCTGAGCATATTTAGAGGAAAAATGTAGATGTTATTTTGCTGTCTGATGATTTTTTTTGGGGGGGTGTCGTGGGACATTGGGACGCGGAAGGACAGGGAAGGTTGAAAAAGAATGCGGGAGGGGAAGGGGACGCCGGAGAGGAATGGGGACGCATGGGAAAGGAAACTCAGGAGAGGGATGGAGGACGAGGGAGGGATTGCAAAGGAAACACAGTAGCGGTAGGGAATAACAGGGGGTAAATTTGGAAAATCCGTGCGTCTCACATGGACAGCTGTATGTGTCCTGCAACGCATGCCGGGTACTCGCTACTCACTAGTGTGATCAATAAAATCAAATAAACTTACTGTTGACAGTCGTACAGCGACCGGCGTAAATTTTAAAATGATAATATTAGAAAGCAAGAAATGTTTTGTAATATTACAGAAGACGCTTTGCGAATTTAACGTGAGTATCAACTAGGTTTAATTATTATCAATTGATTTGACACTGACAGTCGTAGCATGGTCGTAGCTGACAGTCGCAGGTGGTCGCAGGCATAAATATACCAAACCACCCACCACCCACGTCGCAGGCAGCCATAGATATATAGTTTGGCAAGAAAGTATACAAATTTATTAATTTGGAACAAAATTTTTTTATTACTATGGTAACACCGAAATACACCGCGGTAGGTTTCGTAATGCGTCGATGACACAGGGCGAGTTTACAAGCTACTATCTCGGAAATTCACTATCTGTTAGTAAACTCGCTCAGTGTCATCGTGTTACTTGCTAACTAGCAGATTGTTGACAATCCACGGAAAAAGTTGAAAGGTCCTCAACTTTACACGCTACAAGCCGACTCGTGATTGGTTTATTTGTGTTTCCAATATGGCTGCCAAAAACCAGCTGATTTTGACTGTCAACTGTCTGAAGGATTAGTTCACGTTATTTCCGCTATTGGCGCTAGCAGCTACGTGCGAGCCCAGTTTACTACAAAAATGTCGCGAGCTAGTGAGCGAGTGGACAGTTTTGTGTGTCATCATGACAATCTCACTAGCCGATTCACCCGCTTTTAAATTTAGTAGATAGTAGCTTGTAAACTCGCCGTGTGTCATCGAGGCTTAAGTGGTTTGGCGTCGAACGGCTCACCTGACGGATGGGTACACTCGGAACTCTCAAATTATTTTTTTTTATCATTATCGCTTATATTTTTAAAATATGGCAATCAAAGTTTTTAAAAATATAATGAAATAAAAATAATAATAAAGATAAACGAAAAATAAAAAAATAATTAAAAAAACTTAAATTAAAAACGTACACAAAAATTTGCCAGGCTGCTGGTCGGCAGACCAAGAAATTCTTAAACAGAATGATCTGGACTATAGTTATTCATTAGTTTCATTCGTGTACTCGATGACGTAAATTTTACTATTTTTTACCCCACTGTGACGCCGGCTGCCTGCGAACTTGCTAGGCTGCCGTTTGGCAGCCCTGCTTTTTTCTCATTTTCTAATCGACCTTTAACATATGAAACCATTTCCGTTCGTGTACTCGATGACGTAATTTCTTGACTTGACTTCAAAATATGCTAAAGTGATGTGAAAAATATGCCAGAAATATGCTAAATTAATTTATAAAATGCCAAAAAATATGCCAAGACGTTTTTTTAAATTAATATTCGTGCATTTTGTTCGATGTAACCTCATTTCGCTGTGTTTGATGTCAGAAAATCGGTATTTGCATAACTCCGATAAATGATCTACGGCTATAATTGAACAGTGCTCGCAAACAAACAAAGCTAGTGAAGATTCTGCTTTCTGGGTATTCAAATTTTTTTTACTATGGGAAAGTTAGTGATTTTTTGACTTTTCATTGGCTCTATTGATTTTCTGTGCTTTGTTGATAAAATATGTAGCTTCAAAATAGACATTTTCGCAATCATGTCGCACTTGCAGTACTTAGGGTGCATACATTAATTACGTAAGCACTTTTTCTTCCGATCTAACCCCCCCTCCTCCCTTGGTGAGATAAATTTGGGCCACTTCGTATATTCTTTTCAAGTAACGTGAGATTTCGCTGGACCCCCCCCCCCCTTTTTGAGCTCACGTAATTAATGTATGCCCCCTACAAAAAATAGGCTTGTGATGTATCGTTTTCAACAGGTTGCAACCACTCTTTAAAGTCTGCCATTTTCTCCCAGTCTGACCGTTACTGTTGATTATACTTGGGCGACATAATGGTATGAAAATCAAATTGCAGAATTACACATATTGCACAGTAATAAACTTTTACTCTTAAAACAACACGCGAGACTAAATGCGACTAGTTAGGGGAATCCTATAGTATAGACGGTATAGAGAATCAACAAACGCCCGAAAAAGGATTGTCCATAGTGCAAGTGAGGTGGGGCACCGACAAAATTATCGATATAGTTTTGTTAAAATAAAATGGTTTTTATTATGTTCATGTTTCTGTAAAAATAAGCCAAATAAATATGCTATATGCTAAAAGCCTAATAAGTATGCTAAACACGGAGTAAATATGCCAAATTTAGCATATAATATGCTAAATTGGCAACACTGCGAACACCCCTCCACACGATCGTCCAAAAGTTTGAAGTTGGAACGTTGGCCGCAGTGTGGGCTTACCATATAGCATAAATTAAACCAAACCACTCAACGGGCTAGTAAATAAGTACTGTGCACTTAAATCCTTACACGGAATAATAGAATTAGGGAACTCAATTTACTCATAATGGCAAGACCTTTATTTATGGAATGGCCGCCTGTCCTTGGACCGTGTTGAAGTTTATTGAGTTTATGTTTTCATTCGACGTGTCAAATCGCGGTGACAATGGACAGTTTTTAACTGCTTTGTTTCATTAAACATAACATTTCCGTGGTTTTCAGCCGGCATGGACATCGACCAGGATACTTTCATTTATGGTTTGTGAATCATTTAGTTTATTCTGTTACTACGCACCGGCTTTCATTTAAAATTTAATACTAAAATACTTGTAAATATGTGGTGAGTAGCATGTATTATCGCGTCAGTGGTTAGTTAGTTCGAATAATAGAGATAGCGCAGCGAGATATTGCAGCTTTGAACTTGGTCAGGTAGTTTAATTATGCTCATGTGAGATTGTTTGGTAGCTGATAAGTCGATGACCTGACCAAAAATAATGGTTATTTTTTCTGATAATGTCCAAACATAGTGGTTATTTTTCTGATAATATCCAAAAATAATGGTTATTTTTCTGATAATAATATGCATGCGTGTTGTTTCTATCAGTTGTATTTAATTGTTCATGCTTTCAATTATTGTAACAAAAGATGAAACATAAAAAAAAGTTATTAACTTCTATAATAGATGTTCTATGAAAACTGTCATGCTTTGTCTACTTCTTTATACTCACAGTGACTATATTAAATTAAGGGAAAAAATTCGGTTTAGTGGCGAAATTCCTAAAAAAATCAAACTAATTATTTTTATACTAACTATGGGCCAGGGAATCCGAATCTGAAAGAATTAGGCGGCGGCAAGCAATATTAACTGAATTACACGACTTTTAAATTTTCAATACACACATACGAAAACAGCCATTTTAAAAGCATTTTGACACATGAAAACCATAGAAACCATAGAAAAACAACAATTTAAGTGTGGCCATTAAACAATAATATCATCGAACATACCTTATAAATCAAACACATCTTCGTCGTCCGTCTGTGTCACATGGTTTGTGCCCCTTTATACCACCTGCTCGCGTCAATTTAAAAAAACATCCCAGTATTCAAGTAGTTTAGCGGCTACGCAAGGTTTGTGTCACATGGTTTGTGCCCCTTTATACCGCCTGCTCGCGTCAATTTAAAAAAACATCCCAGTTTTCAAGTAGTTTAGCGGCTACGCAAGGTTTGTGTCACATGGTTTGTGCCCCTTTATACTGCCTGCTCGCGTCAATTTAAAAAAACATCCCAGTTTTCAAGTAGTTTAGCGGCTACGCTAGGTTTAGGTAGCATGGTTTGTGATACAAAAGTGAGTAAAATTTATAAAAAGTAAGTACTTAAATTATAAACATGTTATTTTACGTTATTGATATTACTGCTTAATGGCAACACTTAATTTTATGTGGTGTAACATCTTTATTCTTTTTCTATGTTTTCTTGCGACTTCGATAGTGTCAATTATAGCAAATTTTAAAGTCGTATAATTCATTTAATATTGCTTGCCGCCGCCTAATTCTTTCAGATTCGGATTCCCCGGCCCAAAGTTAGTATAAAAATAACTAGTTTGATTTTCTAGGAATCAGAATGCTTCCAAAATGGCCATTTTCCTATGTGTGTAAAAAAAATTTTTAAAGTCGTATAATTCAGTTAATATTGCTTGCCGCCGCCTAATTCTTTCAGATTCGTATTCCCCGGCCCATAGTTAGTATAAAAATAACTAGTTTGTATTTTTAGGAATTTCGCCACTAAACCGAACTTTAGCCAAATTAGGTTAGGTTAGGAAGGTTTCGGTTAGCATCGCTAGGAAGCGTTATGTTAGGTTACTGCTTATTGCTATGTAAATTTAAAGCGGTTGTCATAATATAGTGTTGGATTTTTACTAGGTTGTTGTGAAACTGATAAGTAGGTACCTCCCAATAATAAACTTTTTAATTGTTTACTAGAAATTACGGAATAAGATTTACTAGAAAACTCAGAATAGGAAAATTGTCTATAAGATTCTGAGCAGATTGCTATTAGTCCAAAAACCATAAAAAAAACACCATTATTTATGTCTTACTCCGCTTCTATGGTTAATATGGAATATTTCTTATTCAAACAGTTGGATTAAGCTTTATTATTATTAAAAGTAAGTATTCATGTCGGGGGAGACAAAAAAATATGCATGTTACATTTTAATTTTATTAAAATTAATTCATTTACGCATTATATGAACTGCATTATGCCATATTTATATTACATTTTATAGACAACCAATGCTGCCAATCATAGAAAAATTATTATTGTTTATAGAACAATAATTTATTCATGTTATGAAGTGAATATTATTGACAAATTTAAACCTGTATTTATAACAGAAGAACATGGAAAGAAAGATGTTAGAATAATTACACATACCCATTAGAGAAACCCTGCTCAACTGGGGGGCTCAACTGTCACGGAATCAATAATAATTATTTTATTTTTATTTATTTTATTACATTAGTTACATTTATACAGCAAAATTACATAATAATAATATTTCAAATAACTGTAGATTTTAAAATGTGTACAAGTGTTATTATGTCTTGTACGTCATTAGTTCCTAGCTAGGCAGATTGCCTGTTCTAAGGAACCAAATGCTGGTGAAAAATGCCAAAAATGTATTCTGTAATAAGTAAAAAAAAACAAAATATTGTTTTGTTTTTTTGTTTTTGTAGATTAAATATACATATACTAAGTTTAAATATACTATACTAAGTTTTTACTGATTGTGCCATTAATAGTTAACCTTATATAATTTTAAGTTTTAAGTGACATTATTTAATAATTTTTCAGACTCAATCCTACCTAAGTCAATCAACCATTTAGTTATTATTGTACCGATGCATGCCATTTTACATGTTTTAATATTTAATTCTGGGGGGATTTTATTATACAATTTCGGTCCTAGATATGTATATGTCTTTTGAAACTTTGCCGTATTGCTCCCTGGGACCACGAGATCCTTTCTGGTGTGACTTCTTGTTATATATTTATGGTCAATTTGTTTAAGATTTTCTACATTTTTATGTACGTGGATAATAACCTTTTTTATATAGTTTTGATGAACATCAAGTACATAAAATTTTTTGTAGAGCTGATCGCTAGAAAACCTATAGGGTTTACGCATAATGACTCTAATTATGGATTTCTCGGCCTTCACTAATGGATCTAAAGTTGTTCTACCTGAAGCTTCCCAACCAATATAACCATACGTTAAGATGGGGTTGCATAATCCGAAATATATTTTTCTTAGGTCTTGTTGTTTGATTATGTTTCGTAATACAAAGAATACGTGAATCAATTTTCTTACCCTTATTGAAAGGTTGTGGATGTGAAATTTCCACTTAAGATGATTGTCTATAATAACGCCTAGATATTTGATGTTTTTCACACTCTCCAAAGCTTCACAGTTGCAGTTTGAATCAATATTGTCGGAATTACAGTTAGTCTTGTGTGTTTTTATTGTGTATGATGTACTAGGTTGTCCTAATATAGTTGAGCTGAATCTTATGTATTTGGTTTTAGCTATATTTAATGTAAGTAAATTTTTGTCAAGCCATTGCTTTATCGCATTGATTCCACTTTCAGCATGTTTATTCCAGTCGTCTCCTTCAAATATAGCTACCGTATCGTCAGCGAATGTAATAATTTTTCCGCCTACTATTAGGTCGCATAACTCATTTATGTAGATTATAAATAGAAGAGGTCTCAATGTGCTTCCTTGCGGTACCCCAAAGTTAGTGTCTAGTGAATTACTTACTATTTTTCCTACTTTGAGTTGCTGGCTTCTACCTGTTAAGTAACTCTTTAACCATTCGTAGGGCATACCTACAATGCCAATATTTTTTAATCTTTTGAGGAGTAATTTATGTGAAATCGTATCAAAAGCCTTGGCTAAGTCTAAGAACAGTGCAATGTTTTTCTTTCCGCGATCTATATTTCTAGAAATATGTTCTGTAAGTTGCGCTATAGCAAGCGTCCGTTCCCCTCCCCGGCCGAAAGCCAAACTGATTTTTGCTTAAAAGTTTTCGGCTCTCTACATAATTACTTAATCTATTTTTAAATATTTTTTCTATAATTTTTGAGATAGCACTTAACAGGGATATTGGCCTATAATTGCCCACTTGGTTTTTAGTTCCACTTTTGTAGATTGGTACTACTAAAGACTTTTTAAGATGGTCGGGGAAAACCCCTGAAGAAAAGCTTTTATTGAAAATGTTCGACAAAGGTGATGCAATATTGTGTTTAATGATTTTAAGTATACGAGTGTTAAGATCGTCAGGACCTTTCGAATGTGCATTATTGAGATTGTCAATAATTTTTAAAACCTCTTCATTTGTCGTAGGTGAAAATTGAAATGAAAAAGAATTATGTTTTGTTTCTATTGCCGATGCCAGTGAATCTTCAGTTTCCTTGGTGACACTTAGGATGTTTTCCGCAAGATTAGATCCCACCGCCGTAAAGTATTGGTTAGTGTGGGAAGCAATTATGCCGGAATCAGTGGTGGCTGTGTTTCCAATCAGGAGTTCATTAATATTAGGGTCGATTATGTGTTTAGTATTGGTAATTTGTTTAACGATGTTCCACATGTTTTTACTAGATTGATCTCGGTCGAGTTGATGCTTATAGTACCGTTCTTTTGCATTACGCATAACATCTTTACAAATGTTACGATACCTACGGTAATTCTGTTGTTTAAGAGTGTTTTGTGGATCTTTGGTCGCCACTTTGTGTAAATGATTTCTTTTGTGTATAGCTTTTACAATACCACTGCTAATCCAATGAGTAAGTTGTATTTTTTTATGTGCAATGGGTTTATCTTTTGAATT
This sequence comes from Limnephilus lunatus, assembly GCA_917563855.2. Classification (NCBI taxonomy): domain Eukaryota; kingdom Metazoa; phylum Arthropoda; class Insecta; order Trichoptera; family Limnephilidae; genus Limnephilus; species Limnephilus lunatus. The sequence continues at coordinate 34,922,601 of OU830596.1, forward strand.
TTGTGTTATATGCATGTTGATTTTGAAAATAAATAAGTTGAGTGCGTTGTTAACATCAGTCACTCCACATACATCTTGCCATGTTTCCTCATTTAGATCTTTAATTAATCCCTCATAGCATATGGATGATGTGAACTGTTTAGTTTTTACTTTATTGCTGTTGTATAGTGATCAGTTATTGTATTGTGTATAACAAATGCATTGGAAGCCATAATATTTCTGGTATTTATGTGATCTAAACATGACATGCTATTATTTTGGACCCTGGTAGGAACTTTAATATTTATTGCAAAGTTGTTTTCTGCCATGTCGCACATGTAATCGTGACATTTTCTGTGTATATTTCCATATGTGTTAATATTTATATCCCCCATCACTATTTGTTGTTTGAAATCACTACATTTTTTGAGTTCAGATATGAGGTTATCCAGAAATGGATGTATGTCATGAAATGATGGTGATCTGTATATGGCTAAAATACATAGATATCCATTAATTACTAATTTCAGACAATTTGATTGACTGATGCAAATTTCTTGAACTTGACAGTGAATGTCATCGCGAATGTAGGTTACGACTCCACTATTTTGATTTAATTTTTGTGTTGTGTGATATTCATGATATCCTGTAATTTGTTTTGCGAAATATGATTCATTCACGTTGTTAGTTTTTGGCGTGTTATGCCGTGTTGCGCTACCTCCTACTATAGCCGACGTTTCGGACAGCGTTGCAGTGTCCATCATCAGGGCAGATCCGGTAGATCCGACGATGTGTAATTGTTAGTGTAGAGTGTGTGATTATTTACTTGGAAGCGATACCGTGTCGCCAGCTTCAATCCACTACGAGCTGGTAGGTATTTCAGGAGAAAGGGAACTGCGATTTTAGTGAAAGCGCAGTATTTACGTTAGCCTGGGGCCCGTCCATGTGAGAATTGCCGACGAAAGTGGCGCCATTGTTATTCTAGAATTAGACAACAGAATTCAAGTGGTTAAAGCGAAAGTAGCCAATATAAGCAAAAAAGGTTTATACCTTTATATTGTATTATTATATGGTATTACAGTATACTTAGACATGGTATTTTTTTGCGTTTAGCTTTGGTGTAGCCGTCAATTACCGGATACCAAGAGCTGTTTAGCTCTCCAAAATTATCTATTTCCATATAAGCGTTTAAACCCATTTTATTTTAGATATATTATGAAATGTTATCTTAGGATCGCTGAGTTTTAGGTCTATATTTACAATTGCAATGAGGGAGATTAGACAATAAAAATATTTTAATTTAAGTTTGGTGTTTGTTGGTGGAGATAATGCTTGTGTTAGGTTCAAATTGCACGGTATTAATAATAATTTGAAATACTTGGTGTATACTATGGTGATGAATGGGATGATCCGATAGTGATCTAAATGTTTAGTGCTTGCTGTTGAAAATAATAATAATAGTATAAGAGAAAAAACAGTACCTTCTAGTCATTTAATGTCCGTTAGCTTTTGGTCCGAATCAATCAGTATTGGCCTCGAATTATCGTCCCTTTTTACAAAAATTCTCCCAGCCTTTGTCCAGACATATCTATAACTATGTTCCCGTGCTAACTGCCTGGCTAGGAACCATAAACGTTTGGCTTGAAAAGTTAGGTGTTCAGAAACATATATTGGGTTTCTGGGACCTGACATACCTATAACACTTGTATTCATTTTTCCTTCTTTATTTTCACTTTGGTTAAATTTTTTTATTGCAGAGTGTAAATGTTCTTTATGCGTTACTGAGGTTAGTTTAACAATTACAGTCCGTGGTTTGTTATCCCTGGCTTGAGTAGGTTTTTCCCTTCGCGTAACTCGGTAGATTTCTTCAATGTCCTTTGATCCTAGACTGCAGTTTGTTGTTTTGCTTATGTTGAATATAATGTCTTTTAAGTTATCCGGTGTTTCTTCTTGAATTTCAGGAATTCCGCGAAATTCTAGGGACTTTAAGTTTGCTTCCCTGTTTTTCTGTTCCGCGTCAGTTTCCAATGCCTGGATGCGACTTTGTAAATCCGTGTAGACTTTTTTCTGTGATATGTCGACGTCATTTATGCGCTTTCTTAATTCGTCATATTGATCCGACAAGAATTGTATTGATTTTATGATTTCTTTGTTTTGCGACATGATCGATTCATATTTTTGTGCGTGTGACTCAAATTTTACCTCAACAAAATTCATTATCGCTGTTTTAAAGTTATTTAATTCCAATTTGAATAGTTCGGATGTAAGCAGGCTTTGATTTCCTCCATCTATGGATGAAGTTTGTAAGTTTTCTGTGCCGGTCTGTTTAGTATGTTTTACAATAGATGGCTCTTGATCATTTGTAACCTCAAACAACGTTTTGGTTTTGTTATTTTTAACAACTTTTGGGCACTTTTTTGCATCTCCACTGTGAATTTCTTGCACCACGGCGTGGGGTTTCCACTATATCTGCGCAAATAAGATGGTAGTTATTATTACAAACACTAGGTACAAGATATGAATTCCGATGGAGTGTCAATATTTTTTTCACATACGATGCACTGTGTATTCATGGTGAATTTTTAAAAAACAGGTGATTTCGAGATGGATAATGGATAATAATAGTGTTAACTAGCACTAAGGAGCCCCACGTGGAAGCGCCAGTGTCAGCTAAAAAGGGCCCCCAAGTTATAGCAAACCTGTTTCCGATGTCTAGCTCAGTCGATCCGGTGTAGAGCAGGCTCTCTTCACCCAGGGGCGGGTGGGCAGCAAGAAATGGTTAATTGGGGAAACTCCACACATGATTCGTCTCAAAACAAAGAATGCTTCGGGGTAACAAAAGCAGTGTATTGTATTCTAAAGTTGGTTACATTGTACATGGATTACATCAGGGTAAATTGGCTACCTGAATACTAGCTATTTCTCTCTCCAAGTCTGGGTTTAACGCGCAGGTGCAAGGAAATTTACATGGACACAATAAAAAGGGAAAAGGAAGCAACTCACGGCGTTTGTCGGGCGGCATGTCGTCACGTGCTCCATACGTTATCTGGTCATCCACCGGCGTAGAAAACCACTCCGGAACGGGGGACCAACTGTAATTTCTCCCCGTCCACAGATTAGGAATACGTAAATTCACATGTTTGGTTTAACGGCCTACGGCGTGAGTAAGAGCACGGGTCTGCTTACCTCGGCGGCTCGTCGGTTTCTGGCGCGTGGTCCCTGCGGACCAGCGGGGGGAAAGGGTGCCCGCTGTTGGGTCAGGCCACTGGGCGGCTCCAATCAGCGAAAAGTTCCAGTGTTGCCGACTCACGAAACATTTCTTTCCGAAAAATTATAATGTACCTACTTGTGTTACATAACACTTCCCCCCGCGCTCGGAAAAAAAGCGACGTGGCAATAGAGCAATAGGGCAACAATCCTCTATGCCTCCACCGGGGGTTTGACAGAATTGACAAAAGAGACCTCAGGACTTGAGAGACTTCGGTTGACTAGAGAAAATGCCTAGCTAAAACATAAAACAGAACAGCTTATGCCATAGGCTAGGTACAATGTTTGCAAGGGTAGGGAGGAAAGGTACATGAAACATAAGGACCGAACAGTTTGAAAACAAAATGGTGTGAAACAACATACAAAGTTATGTAATTGGGAAAACAATCAACAAAGTTATGCAATTGGGAAAACAATCAACAAAGTTATGTAATTGGGAAAACAATCAACAAAGTTATGCAATTGAGAAAACAATCAACAAAGTTATGCAATTGAAACATGTGAATTCAAACTTTTGTGAGAAAGAACAACAATGCTTATGAGTATGACTCTAAAGGTTTCATTGGTCTGGGAGCTAAATTTGCGGTGCGTAGATTTGTTTGGATTTTGAAGAGTTTCGAAGAATTGCGAAGAAGACGTGGTTTCACAGACTCTAAAAGGATTACAATATCACTGTAATCTGACCCATTTGAGACAACATTCAGGAGTACACTAGGTCTTGGAAAAAAAAAACTTCGTTTCATCGTAGACGTCGAAGGTTGCGGAGTGGAGACTGTGGTTGCAGTGCCGTGACTATGGTTACAGAGGTCGTTGAAGAGAAGAATCCAGGATCTGCAGACATGCCAGTACGAATCCTAATATGCTATTATGGTAAGCACGGATCGTATATAATGGTTATCAAAGCATAGTGTAGCTCAGAATAACTTGTAGAGATACGCATTCAGCGGATACTGGGGAGTCAAGGTAATAATGGTTTACACAAGACATGGTATACGTCACTGCATGACAGAGCAAGAGACGGTATAACTGGCTTTGGTAGGCACTTTTTGTGTTTTATATCGACTGACTCGTTTAGAGAGTTTGACGGTAAAGTTTGTGACAGTTTTTAATGAAGGTAAAACACTGAAAAAAGGCCACTTCGCAAGATAAAAATGCACTGGTTTGATGCGCGATCTTCGATTTATAATATTTGAGTAATTTAAACTTAGTTCACTCTTGTTTTTTGGTTATTTTTAAAATTAATTTGATGTAAACATAAAAATACGTCAACACTAGTATCTGTAGGTGGTGTATTTGTTATACCTTTTTGTTTAGCAAGTTAAAAAAGCAATTCTTTTGTATTTTAAGTACCGGGTTGCTACCTCCATCCTTCTTGTATTCATTATATAGTGTCAATTCTTTTCGTGTATAATAATAATAATACATGAAAAATAAAAATGTTCATATCATCCAATTTAATGTAGATCTGCCGAGCGATTCTATATCTTTTGTGGGATCGTTATTAGATAACGGACGTGATCTCCTGTCAGATTTGTGTGATTTTTATGGCTGTTATTTGCTTTTCTAAACATACATTACATGAATAAATAATCATGCATACTTCCAGGAATTCGTGTTTAAAATGATCTAAACTAAAATATGTGACAGTAAATATTTATATTTTATTTATTTAAATTTACGACACAAAGTGCCATTTACAAACATGTGTTTATTTAATATTTTTAAACAGTCGTAGTACAGTAGAGAAAGATTTTAAATTATTATTATTTTTTTTAATTTCACATAATAGAAAACTAAAATAAATTACTATCAACTAATGAAAGCACTAAAAAGAATGAAAAAAACCTGTTATAAAGTGACCTTATTAAAATACATATGACTGAAATGTTTCATCAGTAGAGCCTTGTATTTTAATAATGAAATATTGAATATACAAGGGTTGTCCCAGAAGTACCCGACCTGACGTACTTCTGGTGGTTGTTGCTTAAAAAAAAATTACGGTAGAAAGCACCAACCTTATAAGGCTTAAGTTTCAAGTTTTAAGGTTCTAGGTTGTTTAGTGTTTTTTTGGCAGACATCAATAGCGAACCCTCTCAGTTAATTTGTAAACATGGACAGATTGGTAATCGTTATGTGATACAAAACTTTCATTTGAAAAGTCTAAGTCCAACCAATATCGAAGCAGAGCTTAGATTCTACTCTGGGGGAATCTGCTCATTCGTTTACAACAATAAAATATTAGGTGGTAGAGTTTAAACGAGGACGTACGAGCTGCCGAGACGAACATCACAGTGGTCGACCAAATGAGGTGACCACGCCAGAAAATATAAACAAAATCCACAAAATGGTATCAATTGAAAATGCGCAAGCTAGCAGATACAGTAGGCATTTCAAAAAGTGCTGTACATCACATATTAACTGAAAATTTGGACATGAGAAAGCGGTGCGCAAAACCACGAGTCATCACTTCACACCTGAGACAAAGGAACAGTCAAAACAATGGACTAAAGGGGAGAATCGGCTGCAAAAAAAGGCAAAGACAGTTCCATCAGCAGGCAAGGTCATGGCATCACTTTTTTGGGATGCTCGTGGGATAATTTTTATTGATTATCTTCAAAAAGAAAAAAACAATCAACGGCGATGCTATTATGCGAACTTATTGCAGTATTTGAGTGATTAAGTCAAGAAAAAACGGCCACATTTGGCGAAAAAGAAAGTGTGTTTCATCAAGACAATGCACCAGTTCAAACATTCGTTATCCCGATGGCCAAAATCAATGAATTAAAGTTCGAATTGCTTCCTTATGCACCCTATTCACCAGATTAGCCCCCTTGCATTATTTTATTTTTCCAAACTTGAAAAAATGGCTCGGTGGTAAAAGATTTGCCAACAATGAAGAGGTGGAATATGCGATAGATGATTATTTTGAGGTGCTCGACGGTTCTCACTATAAACAGGGTATCGAAGCTATTGAACAATGCTGGGAAAAGGGTGTCGAGTTGAAAGGAGACTATGTTCATAAAACAAAAACAAAAAAACCAAATTTTTTATGTTTTCTTTGTTAGGTACTTTTGGGACAACCCTCATATCAGCAACATTGGCATAAAAATTACCAATGGTATTCTATTTATAACAGAATTGTAGCCTGAGACAGACGTATAATTGTCACAATAATACATACTAGGGAACCTCGATCTAATGGTAGGTACATGAAAGTGAATCAACTTTAATATATCAGGGCTATCCAACTGATGATTTACAATTTTATATAAAAATATTAGATAAGAAAAATTCTTCTGTCACTTAACTTCAACAATTTCAATGAATTTAATAAAAAGTCATAATTTATAGATTCTAAAGGAATTCCCAAGTCTAAAATTAATACACCTCAAAAATTTGCGTTGGACTCTTTCAATGATATTAATGTGATTATTAAAGACAGGTGACCAAATTGTAGAGTTATATTCTAGAATGCTTCTAACGAGAGATGTGAACAGAATTTTTAATGTGTGAATATTTTTTAAGTCTTTGGAAATCCTTAAAATAAAACCTAACATTTTTATTGCTCTGTTGGATATAGAAGTTAAATGAGATACAAAGCAGAGTACACCTTGTCACCAGGGTTAACTCAGTACCACGGCATTGTAACTTTCGAAATGGCAAACTTTTATGAGAATCTTGACGTTTTGAATGGAGCATTGGCAAATATTGACCGTAATCGCGGCATTCGTGAACAAAAAATGGTTCAATCCATTTGCGGCGCTTATGGAAGGAGATTTTAGGTCTAAATATAGATTTACAAAAGTTAACGTCAGACGTTTAATTGCCTTGGTACGATGATAAACAGGGTGGCAAAGTATCTACCGATCTCCAAGTTCTCTGTGCCATACGATAATGGGGTCGAAACGAGTGTTTATATTTGCATTCTTGTGAAACAAATCAGCGAAATCGATTCGAACACTCATTTCAACGTCACCCCGATTCTTATTACGTCTACTAATTTTTGTTTCCTCATCCGAATTACTGTTTATGATTATCCATTATTAGTTATTTTTGAAACGCGAAACACAAAACAATCTCGTCGAATATTTTGACATATGAATAAACGTGAAGTTGGCAACACGCCACGAAATGCCAAATTGACCGCGTTTTTCAGCTTTGGAGCTGAGTGTTGCTACCATAAAAAAATCATAACCCATAATCCAGCTGTCAAGCAATATTATGAAGATGAGTAAAGATTTTTACTCTGAGCGGTGTAGTGTACCCCACTGTGTAGCTACCGCGACTCTACAGAGTCGTGGTAGGGTTTCATTATGAGTAAGGCTGATTAAGTCTACATTACAGAGTGCATAATTATATATTATTGGGCGTTTAATTTTGTAGAACCTCATAACTTGGCATTTCTTAATATTTATTTAGAACACCATTTGAAAAAGTTATTGAGGTTCTCGTGCAAGATTATGCAATCGTGCACATCATTAATGATTTTAAACAGTTTCATATCGTTGACAAAGAATAAAACTTTGACACCGTGGAAAATGCTAGTAACGTCATTGATGAATAGGATAAATAATAAAGGTCCCAGGTGCGAACCTTGCGACAATAAATTCGTAAGATCAACAGTCATTGATCTTTACAAGGAGTAACCTATCAGATAAGTCTGATCAACCAAGCCAAAAAATTATCTTCTTCAAACTTAGCAAAATTACTTTGTGGCATCTTTATTCATTATATAAAAAATTATCACTTATCCCTAATTTTTTTAGTTTATTTATTAATATTTTGAGGCAGACCTTATCAAAAGCCTTGGAAAAATCAGTATAGATGGAATATAAATATGTGAAAATATGTCCTATATAGAATATAAATATGTAAAAATCACACAAATCCGCCAGGAGATAACGTCCCTTATCTAATAACGATCCCACAAAAGATATAGAATCGCTCGGCTGAATGTAATGGAATCTTTCAGTTGAATTTTCGCACACATGATAAAAATGATTACAATACGTAAAATAATAAAAATTAAGCAATATTAAAGTTTACTTTGCTTTATTAGTATGTGATAAGCATGTTTTTTTTTGTCTTTTTTAAACCATAGTTTTTTACCTCCCCTGCCCTCATTGTGCCGTCTCGATGCCCTTAGGCCCGCGACAGCTAATGACCAATGTCATCAATCAGGCCCGCGATAGCTAATGGCGATAGATATATGTAGTTGTGATAAGTTGGATAAAAAACACAGAATGATAGTAACTCGGTTTTATTTACTTGCTAGGTAAAGCTTAATTACAAAAGTGTAATATCGAACCAACGGGATTATTCGCGAAAAAGTACTTCTAGCACTATCTGTTGGCGATGGATAGAGGGTACTATCACCACCTGTTTCCGCGAAAAACCACCAATTGACACAAGTGTTGTTGACGTGAAAATAAAGTACAACACAATAGTAATTGAACTAGAGAATTTGGAAAGCGTTTTTATTTTTTTACAAATAACTCCATACAAGAGGCCCTATTAGAGGAAAATATTTTCCCTCAGGGCCTATGTCATCTAAGGGGATGCTGTGTGGGTGGTCTTTTTAAGGAAGGGAAGGATAGGAAGTTCTGGGAAGGAAAAGGTATGAGGGTAGGAATCGGAAGGTTAGTGTGTCCAGGACTGACGGACGTATGAATCCAACCCTCCAACAGCTATGCAAGGCGATGGGTCAAGATATACCGGCTGGAAAGGTCAAAAGGCCTCCCTCACATAGTCTCTCTCGATCTGGCCCGCCACGCAGTAGGTCTCTCACATCTGCCGCCAAGACCTGGACAAACCTCACCCCATTAACCACGAATGATAATGGCAGGAAAATTAAAACGGTTTTGGCCCTTGGAACTTACTGGAGTAATCAGTACGGCCCTAAGGCTGGAAAGTTTGGAGACCCCTGGTCTAGTTCAGTGGTTGTCAACCTTTTTGAGCCTGCGCAGGCTACGATTCAAGGGGTACGCACCCCTTGACTCTTTCTACAAATTTGTTGTTCCTCGTACCCTCTATCTGTCTTTTGTACACGTGTGATGAAAGACCTGTTTCATTTGTAATTTTTTAATATACTCTCATTATTACATGGATTTAACAATCAAGTCACTCAAATACAATTAATGCAATTATAAATAGAGTATAACATGACCTCGGGCATTTTTAACCAGTGATTCTACATGCCTGCCACGATATAGCGTATCCCCAATTACCCCCAATTCGTGAACCCCAAGGAGTATGTGTACCACAGGTTAAAAAACCACTGGTCTGGTTGATAAGTCAGACATTTCCAAATACTCCTAATGTATGTTCACCATAAATAAAATATTATTTACACATGTCTGTGTTTTACATATTAAATATGCTTTGAAATAACACCGAGAAGCATAACAGTCCAGTAAATTAGTATGACATTTTGAAATATGCTACTAGTGACCCAGAAAACATCAACATTTTGTTTAATTCGCTACAAGTTTTTGTGCATTATAATTTATTTGGTGGTGTTTATGAGTAATCTGAGTATTGTACAAGATAGAGGGTATAATTTTATATGTATATATACCTATATATTTTTTTTATATGAATACCTCAGAGTCTCAACTGCTCCCGTCTGGAGCCATTGAGTCTATTGCATCCTCAATAGAGAAGTCCAGTCCATTTTTTTAATTTTTTTTTATGAAAAATGACCTTTTAACTTAAATTACTGCATATTTTTTTTTTTTTAGAGTTAGTTTTAATAGTTAAAATAGTTTTCAAAGTTTTAATTTTTGGAGATCCCTCGAAAACACCCACATCTATGGTGAATTTTGTGACGTCATCTAGTAAAATAACGATTCACTATTTTATAATTTTTATGTTGGTTTTCTTGAATCTCACATAGATTTGCGCAGGCGCGCGGCCATCTTGTTTATTATAACGCGTTGATTGGCTAATGGCTTATTTATTGCAAATGGCGAAATCAAATTCTTTGCAAAACAATGAATGACGTTGATGAATTTTACTTGCAGTTTTATGTTTTTGATGATAATTTTCGTTTAAATGATTAATTCACTGTGATATTAGTGTAATTCAGCATAAGTACCAATGCTGCCTTTACTTTTTTTCAGTTTTAGTCCTTAAATAATGTTTTGTTGGTGATTTAGTTTCGTTCGGTTTTTAGGTTACTGACATTACATAATCAAAGGTTACTTCTCTATAATTTTTATGACTTTTCCGCGTGAATTTAATAAAACTTCCATAAAAGTAATATTATTTAATAATGTTAAAGCCTTATGCATGTGTAAATAAATACAAATTCGAGAAATCAACGCATTAATTGCGTAAAACCGAGTCCAAGATGTCGGATTTTTTCAGTTATTTTTTCAGAATTATTATAATATTTTTTTATCGTTTTTAATTGTATGAACGAGATAAAAAGTGAAGTGACAGTTTTATTCCAAATTCATAAAGTAAGAGGACTGTATTTTTAAAATTTTGAATTTTCCTAATTTTTTCAACCATTTAATAGAATATGTTTACAGCCGGCTGTTTTTTTAAAAATTTTTCATTGTGAAACTTAAAATACTGCATTTTTCAAACACAATCGTATATGTCAGATACAAAAATCAAAAAAAATTCTATCAACTTTCTATAAAGGTACCTATATGCTTTTACGACATCTTCAAAAATAAGAAATATATAGAACATTCGTTTGTGTCATACCTAAATTCCCATACAAATGACGTACAGCATAAATAAACCTGTCATTACAGTGATTACCATCGTGACGTCACAACAGAGCATTACACAGCATACCAACCTGACGCTGTGTTTTAACGAGAATATTAAAAATGCACTTTTTAATATCTTTTTAAAAACTGTACGTTTAATATTATTAAATAAAAGTTATATATTCAGAATCAGCGTTTATTGGTCTATATGAACATATTTTTTTAAAGCCATAATATTTTTCACTGGAGTTCCTTATTGGGGTATGTTGTGAGGCTGAAGGTATCGAAGAAGGGTAGGAGATGGGAACGAGGAAGGTAGGGAAGTACCTGGCTATTCAGATCTAATCACAAAACACGGCTAAAGTCATTTCAAGCAACGTTTCAATTCTGAATGGTGGTCTTACACCAGGGCGATACTAAGAGTATCCTCTACTCTGGAACGTGCTGCAAATTTACTATATATTATTTAAATATATATAATGCTACACACATTACCCGGTAATTACTTAATATGCACACTATAAATAAGACACTACAATGAAACACATAATAGGTACCCATCATGAATTATATTTATTAATTGTTAATTTTTTTTCACCAATGGATAATATAATGTACTGTTTATAATGGCATACTCAACTCAAATTTTGATTTTTTGGATTATCGGTCCATTCATTTAGGAGCTACAATGCCACAGACAGACACACAGACACGTCAATCTTATAACACCTCTCCTTTTGCGTGGGTTCTTAAAAATTTTAACAATGAAAATAACAACACTGTCAAAATAAACACAAAATGTAATATTTGAAGTAATTTAATATTGTTTTGATCACCATTCCAGATGGCTCCGATGACCTGCTGTCCTGTCTGTCCCGAGAGCTGCTGCTGCCCTCCGTGCTGGAGGGAGACGCCTCGGCCGGGGAGATCCTGGCCCAGGCGGCTCTGCGGACGGACCTGCACACGCACAACGTGTCAGACAGTTCATCGGCACACAATAGCGACGATGAATCTAAAAGGTAACTAAAGCACGTATTAGGGAGTGTTCCTGTCATTTCATTCCTACCCACACCTAGTCCCTTTACCTGCATATGTGTAATCACAAGGTTAGTGCATTGACAATCAACATGATAGCAGTGTTCTATGCTCAGTGGTAATTCGCATTTTCATCTCCGACAAAATATCTTCCAATAAAATATCCTGTGGACAAAAAAACATCCTCCAACGAAATATCTATTAAAACCTAACCTAACCTTATTTTACATTTTACTATTTTTGAGCAATAATTTTTTGTCTTTACAGGATGTCTGTACTGTTTTTGTCCTATTTTACTATTTTTGAACAATAATTTATTGTCTTTACAGGATGTCTGTATTAAGTATTTTTGTCCCATTTTTAAACAACTTCGAAAAAAAGGAGGTTCTCAATTCGACAATTTTTTTATTTTTTTATGTTTGTTACCTCAGAACTTTCGATTGGGTGAACCGATATTGATGATTCTTTTTTTATTTGAAAGCTGGTGCTTCCCGTGTGGTCCCATTTTTATTTGGTCCAGTTCTGACAATGGCATCCAGAAAAAAACCATATAAGTCTTAAATTTGCAATAAGTATGTGCGCGACAAATGGACGAATAACTCAATATTACGCCAACAGATTTCGATGATTCTTTTTTTGAAGTAAAACTTCTTTACGCACGCTCGTCGCTAAAAATAAAAAAATTAACAAAAATTTTAACAAAACAAAAAACGACTTAAAAAAATGCGCTAAAAAGTAAAAAAATAATTTCGTATTCTTCTACAAGTTAATAATCAACTTACTTTTTCTACTCATCAATATTTAGGTACGATTGTTATTTTTGGAGTCGTTTTTGTTTTGTTAAAATTTTTGTTTTACTATTTTTGAACAATAATTTTTAATAATTTCAAAAAGTTGTTTTAAAGAAAGACAAACATTCCCTGGTTACAAATAACCCGAAAATATTTGAAAATTTCCTACTATCACCACAGTAAGCACAAGTAGGAAAATGTTGCTTGAGTTGTGACGGAGGACTTAGCCAGCCGAGGAATCGAACACGGAACGCCTGGGTGGGACCCGAACGTGGGACATGATAATGTAATTATTTTTACCGGGTGCTGTTGTGAATAGCTGTAATAATGTTGGTTGTTCCAGCTACCAGTACTGCAGCAGTGCGATGCTGTCCAGCTCTCCAGGAAGTAGCTCCAGCGAGGGTCTGTCGGACTTTGGACAAAATGGCTTCGAGGAGATCAACATGACGGGAAATTCTGAATGGGGTAAGATTATTTTATTTTCTTTTAAATCAGTGACAAATAACCCACAGTCCTTTTGTTTGGCCAGCTAACCTTTTACATTCTCGTACTGCCCACACTAAATAAAATATTAAACAAATTTTCAGTAAAGAATATTCAATGGTTTCTGTTCTGTTTGGAAAAACTTCAGTTTTTCTTCAAAGTTTTGAATCGGCCGCTCAAAATAATTATTTCTTGTTGTTGTTTCATAGTGCTTTCACTCAAACGAATTCACAACAATTCTGCCTTGGCTAATGACCTGGTGTTTTGTCTCCACTCCGCCTTGACTTATGACCTGGTGTTTTATCTCCACTCTGCCTTGGCTAATGATCTGGTATTTTGTCTCCACTCGGCCTTGGTTAATGACCTGGTGTTTTGTCTCCACTCTGCCTTGACTAATGACCTGGTGTTTTGTCTCCACTCTGCCTTAGCTAATGACCTGGTGTTTTGTTTGCAGACAACATCTACACAGACTTTGGGGTTCGTCGCAACGGATACGGCGCTATGGAGGATGCGCCCGCCACTTTGCCGCACCAAATATTCTCTCACCAACACCAGAACATCAAACTTGAGGTTGTTTAACTCACATATACTAATCATCATCATCAAACAGTATTAATAGCCTAGCGACTGTGCGGTTGAAATTTAAGAATCCGAGATTGTATACAAATCTACTTTTGTAAAAGAACCGAATTTAAGCAATGCCAAAAGATGGCGCCACTTACATTAACAACTAGCGTGAGAATTGCCTGGCAGGCGTAAGTACTATTGGATTTGTAATTTCGTGAATCTCTCCGGATATAGAGAGATTCACGATAATATGATTATTATTATAACTGGCAGTTGTGAATAATAATACCACGCATCTATATATTATATTTGACGTCATTGCCTGTCGCGGTTACTTTGTCAATGGATCCCAGTGGATCTGAGGAACTGGCTATTTTTGGAACCAGTTGCCGTCGGATTTGATAAAATGGTCACTGACATTCAAACTGGGCGAAGGCGAACGAAAAGCCTCCCGCAGGGCTTAGCTGCAAAAACATGCAGAGCGGGTTTTTAACTGCCAGTTCTTATAAATAGGCCTAGGTATGATTAAACCGGCCTTGTACAGGGCTTATGGCCTACTTATCTGTACCAACGCTGAATCTAATAAAATGGATTATGTTTACATAATTTATCAAATGGATTATTACATAACACGATTGAAAGAATTCAAAAGAAATTCTCAACACAATGTATGCGGCTGGTTTTTTTTTTCAGATTTTTTTTTTTTTTTATGTGAATACCTAACAAGAATCCAAGCTACTCGCGCCTGGAGCCAGTAAGACTGTAGCATCCCCAATTGGGGTATATTGTGAGGCTGTAGGTAGTGGACAGGGGAAGAGAAAGGTGGGGAAGTGTCTGGCTGTTCAGATCTGGGCACCAATACTGCTAAAGGCATTTCAAGCCTGAATGGTGGTCTTACAGCAGGACGATACTGAGAGTATCTTCCACTCTGGGACGTGCCACAAATGTACTTACTATACATGATTTTAAATGAATTATTTGTGCGTGTTTTTTTTATATGAATACCTCACAAGAGTCCCAGTTGCTCCCGTCTGGAACCAGTGAGACTATTGCATCCCCAATTGGGGTATGTTGAGAGGCTGAAAGTAGTAGGGAGGGGAAATATATTATAAGTTTGTAGAGTTGAGGTGATTGAGGTGATTTTTCACAATTTCATTTTTCACAAAAATCATCCAAATATTATTATTATTATTATTAGGGGAAGGAGATCGGGGAGAGGAAGGTAGGGTGAATGACGATAATGTCAATGTCAGCGGGCTTCAAACACAAGAACTTATTTATCTACCCTCGTGTATTTATAAAAGCCCTACGGGTGTTAAATAATTAATGAATTGTTACTAAGTGTCCTATTCCCTTGCAGGATATTGGATGCACCATAAAGGAGGAGCTGAAGATGGAACCCTCATCAGAAAGAACATGTCCTTCACCCCAAAAGTTACAAGGTAATGCTACAAACATTATTTTATGTATTCTTCAAGGTTTTAAAATAATACATTCATTAAAAAAAAAAATTAAAAAGTTAGCTCGTTGAAATAATATTTCAATAAAAAATATTTGTTAAGTTTTCATGACATAGGCCTTGAGGAAAATAATTTCCTTCAGGGCCTATGTCATCTTTGAAAATGCTGTGTGGAGGATCTTTTTGAGGAGAGGAAGGAGTGAACATGGGTCTTAAAGAGATCCATGTTGTAGAAAGGAAGAAACACAGAGGCCGGCAAATCATTCTACCCAAAATCATGTGTAATTTTTTTAGTACAAAGTATATTGAAATTTTCAGAATTTCTCTGTAAATACAGGTATAATTTGATAAAATTTTGGAAAATTAAGTATCTTGATAAAAATTTACATAGAGACATTAAGGTTGCAGGTGGTTATTGACTGGCATTTGGTTTAGAAATTGTGCGTTCAACGAAAAATAAATACACGTGATATCTCATTATATCCCCCCCCCATCTTGTGATATTTCGTGATTTTTTTCCGCCCCCCCCCCCCCCTGCCCCCCCCCTTTTCGAGCCTCAGGTGATTAATGGACGACCCCTTACATTCCTTTCTTCGTTTATTCCCCCTCCATGTATTTATATGAACACCGTACAAGAGATTTGTAATACTAAAATTAGAAAGAATCTTTCATCTGGTATTTTATTTTTTAAATATGTTCAAAAACAGTTAATCTATTTGATATTGATTGTCAAATGGAAACATTTGATATTTGGTTAAAATTCACTGTCATCATTCTATATATACCTCCTCTTCCCGCAAGGTGTGCGCGTATACTCGGGCCTGCCGCAGTTCAAACTGGAGCGCGAGAGCAGCGCTGACGCCTCCGTTCTGGAGCGGAACCAGCTGCTGAAGCTGACCAACGGAACCATACGGAACGGCCGCCTATTCCTGACGGACGTGGCTGCCAAGATCCTCCCCGAGACACCGCCCATATCTCCCCCCTCCGCCCTCAGCCCCCCCGCCTCACCACCCGCACACTTCAAACTGGAGCAGACCAACGGCGTCAAGGTTTATATCATTTTATTAAATTTCTTCTCCAGTCCTAAAATCCAACAAAAGTTATGTTAAAATGTTAAAAATAAATACCAACTCTTCTTTTACCACTACTTGTCCTGTAATTAGGCCAGCGTAGTCCAGCGGTAAGGCTCTTGACTCGCAAAATGAAGGTCGCAGGATCGAATCCCGGCGTGGCAAATAAACTTTATTTGATTAATTTGTGTTGTTTCACAATTTATTCATTTAAAATAATATATAGTATTTTTGCATCATGTTCCAGAGTGGAAGATACTCTCAGTATCGCCCTGGTGTAAACCACCATTCAGAATTGAAACGTTGCTTGAAATGGCATTAGCCGTGTTTGTTGACCAGATCTGAATAGCCAGGTACTTCCCCACCTTCCTCTTCCCTATCTCCTTCCTCTCACCACTACCTTCAGCCTCACAACATACCCCAATTGGGGATGCCATAGTCTCACTGGCTCCAGACGGGAGCAGTTGGGACTCTTGTGCGGTATTCAAAAATTTCTCTCCAGAGATATTCAGCCTTAATAAATAAATAAAAAACGTGTTTTAAGAAAACAGCAATTTTCAAATGCTAAAGTGTATTAGGTAATTTGTCTAGTTTCTATAAAGGTATTTGTTTTTACAACATCTATAAATAAGAAATATACAAGGCATTTAAAATATGTTGGAAAAATTCCAACATTCGTTCAGAAATTATTAATAAAACAAGCATATACAATACATAAACAACTCTCTCTGGCTGTGTAAGCAATGTATATATCTTTCCATAAAACAATTTTTTGTCATTTTTCAATTAGTAATGTTTTCACATCACACACTCTAGAAAAGTTGATTTGATAAACCCAAGTACAAATAAACATATAGCTTATTGTGTAGGTTCATCTTTAATGTATGGCGTTTTAGCCATTTTTCCTTTTCAATAAACTAATTTTATAAATATGTTAACACATTATCTGGTAAGGCTGGGTTTAGACTTGTAGGTTTTTTTCCTGTAAATCGCTCTTGTAAGCGATTTATGGCCAAATTACCAATGTAAACGACACCAAAAGTCACTTAACGTAATTTATAGCAAGTTACAGAACTTATTCTTTCGAAAGTTTTTTGACAGGTCTAATTACGCACGCGCGAATTTCCAGCCTTCTTACTACAGCTTATAAAATCAGTTTGATAAGCTAAGAGACTTACCGCTAGAAATAGTACCGAAATGCGCCGTTGCGAAATGTCAAAAATTAAAAGACAATAATTGTTTTTATAGGATTTTTTTCCTACAAAACTAGTATTTATTTCCACTTATTTAAGTTTTATGAAAAACGAGCATCCTTCTATTCAATTATCGGTCCAATCCTTTCCAATCTTAATCTTTCTGTTTTTAACTCTTACGTATTTGAAATTTTGAATTCGAAGTCGATTGCTATCAGCAGATGTCAGGTAGATAGCTGTCATTCGGATAAAACGACATTAATTGCCGCCTTTGACGGCATAAAAGCGCGTGGAGAATAGTTTAATTAAAGCCAAAATCCATTTCAACACTTTATTTGGGCTTTTTCGTCTTTATTGACAAAATCACGTAAATTTGACAGTAGCAGGTCGTTGTTGACAGGAAGCCATCTTACCGCAAATAAATTTACAGATGTAAACGGTCGCATGAGCATTTATACAGGTCGAACTTCCAAACAACTTCCGTGATCATTAATTACCACAAGTCGGATGCATATGTAAACGCTCCTGTGAGTGACCTGTAAAAATCTTACGTAATCCGTTAATTTTAATTAAGAGTGTAACCCCAGCCTAAGACTTCAATTTACAAAAAACATCATTTTACAAAAAACCAATAGGTTATTACAAAAATATAAACAGCTGGTGGACAGCGAAAATTTTGTGAGAGTTGTACAAATTATCCAATTATTATCATTATTAAGGTGTCGGTCCTGCCCACCGTCCGCCTGCAGAACGGAGGCTTTGTCAAGAAGTTGAAGATTCAACCGAAGCCATACACCAAACAACCGAATCAGCCCGTTCAGAATGGAGACAACAAAAAGACCATATTGCTGAGCCCTCAGGATTTTGCGGCGCTGTCTAAAAAGGTAATCCATATCTTTATATATACATACTAACTTTTGCCCACCGCTTCGCTCGCATGTTTTTAGGAGGAAATCTATACAGTAGAACCCCGTTAATTCGAAATCCACGGGACATCAAAAATAAAATTTCGAATTAACGAATTCCCACGTAATTCGAAATTTCGCAAAAAAAAAAAAAAAAAATCGCCGAAAATTAAAATTTTTTGGCGGAAAATTCAAATTCGGGTAGGTTCTTCGGAATAAATTCGTAATAATACGCTTATTCCCTGGGTAAATCGAGTTTACTCAGCCATGTGCCGCCGCGGACGGCCCTCTATTCGAAGTACGAATTCACAAAAATACGATATTTTCCGAGTAAATCAAATTTTCGCGGCCGATTACCGTTACAGCCATCCCTTTAAACTCAAAAAAATGTGATATATTACCGCGTAAATCGAAATTTCGCAGCCTATTTCCGATACAGCTGGCCCTTTGAATTCAGGTACCTACTCGAAGTAAATTTGTAAAAATACGATAAATTTCGCGTAAATCGAAATTTCACGACCGAATCCCTTCGCAGCCGGCCATAATGCAGATACCTATTCGGAATAAGTTCATAAAAATACGATGTATTTCGCGTAAATCGAATTTTCGCGGCCGATTGCCATCGCTACAGGCCCTTGTTCAAATACCTATTCGGAAAAAAATCGTAAAAACTCGGTATATTTCGCGTAAATCGAAATTTCAGGACCGAATACCGTCGCGGCCGGCCATAATGCAAATACCTATTCGGAATAAATTCATAAAAATACGATGTATGTCGCGTAAATCGAATTTTCGCGGCCGATTGCGATCGCGGCCGGCACTTGTTCTGACACCGATTTGGAAAAAAATCGTAAAAAATCGATATATTTCGCGCAAATCGAATTTTTGCAGCCGAATCCCGTCGCGGCCGGCCATAATGCAGATACCTTTTCGGAATAAATTCATGAAAATATGATATATATCGCGTAAATCGAATTTTCGCGGCCGAATCCTGTCGCGGCCGGCCCTTGTTCAAATACCTATTCGGAAAAAAATCGTAAAAACTCGGTATATTTCGCACAAATCGAATTTTTGCAGCTGAATCCCGTCGCGGCCGTTCATAATGCAGATACCTATTCGGAATAAATTCATAAAAATACGATATATTTCGCGTAAATCGATTTTCGCGGCCGAATCCCATCGCGGTCGGACCTTTAAATTACTATATTCTAAGAAAATTCGTTAAAAATACCACAACCAATTCAGATTTTACAAAATAATAATACGAATTAGGACGATGTTAACCGCGTAAATCGACATTTTACCACCACGGCTGTCTGTCAGATTCTAATTTACGAAATTATTATTTTTTTTTTTTTGCTAAAATCCATGTTTTTCGAATTACACAAACGAATTTTCGTGTGCGGGCAAAAATAAATTTCGAATTACGAATTAAAAAATCATTTTGTATGAAAAAATTTTCTGGGGACTTTTTTTTGGCAAAAATTTCGAATTACGCATTTTTTCGAATTATCGGGGTTCGAATTAACGGGGTTCTACTGTATATATAAAAATCTAAATATGCTAGCTTCTGGATTTGTAGTTCCCGGCATGCGTTGCTATGCCACTTAATAATGATATTGTTTCTCCCTGCGTTTCCTTTCCTTTCGTCCCATTCTTCTTCCGCCTCCTATTCCGCATCCCCTTCCCCTCATGCGTTCCCACAGAAAAGTGTTGAAAACCGATGAAAAAAAAAAAAAATAACCTAACCTTACTGATTATTTTATCACATTCTATTATGTTATTGTTCCGTTGTATCTGCTGAGCGATTCCGTATCTTTTGTGGGATCGTTATTGCATAACGGACTTTATCTCCTGTCAGATTTATGTGATTTTTACATATTTACTGTTACATATTTTAGTTAAGATCAATTTAAACACGAATTCCTGCAAGCATGCATGATTATTAAAGTAAAACTTGTTTACGCACGCTCGACTTGGGGGGGGGGGGGGGGTAAGCTGATGAATGCGTTATGAAAAGTGTGATGTTACGAAAAGTGTGAAGCGAATGGTAATCAATGCCAACGGTGATTGGGTGAGGCGAACGGTCGGGCCATTACGCACATTTAACTTGGGGAGTAAGCTGGTAAATGAATTACGAAAAGTTTTGTGGAGAGATGTGAGCACAATGAATCATTTGTTGAATAACCATGTCATAGGTTACCCCAAGGTCGTAGGTCTCCCCAAGGTCGTAGGTCACCCCATGGTCATATGTCACCCCAATGTCGTAGGTCACCCCATGGTCATATGTCACCCCAATGACATATGTCACACCAATGTCAATGTCACCCCAATGTCATATGTTCTTTTATAAGGTCTAAAGTATACTCGTTTTTTTTTATTCATTTAATGTACGTTGTAAATAGATAAAGCAAATAACAACCATAAAATCACACAAAACTGGCAAGAGATAATGTCCGTTGTGCAATAACGATTCCACAACAAAATAGGGAATCAATCGGTTGGTTACATCAACTTTTAGTCAATCCTTAAGGCCTTGGGCATATTTTGTCAGGTCTAAATATTTCCGCTTTGCAATAAAATCTTTATAAAAGGAATATTTCTGAATTTATCAAAAAATATGTATAAAAAAACACTAACAAATAAATGCAAACATAAAAATAGTTTTAAAAATGGCTTAACTCATGTTTTTTTAAACTAAAATTACTGATAATGAAAAAAAAATACATATTTTATGAGACAAATGTATATTACATTACTGTAATAAATAATTCTTGAAATTTCTTCTTCAAGTTTTTTTTTCTTGTTCTTGAAATTTTTTTTTCAAATTACTGTCGGAAACCTTGGTTTCATAAAAGTATACATTAGAATTATTTTGTGATAAACTTTTAGATTTGAACATAAAGCGTGGTATTTTCTCTTTCCAACACTGTTTACATCGTATTTCTCACCACAATAGTAAGGGAGATACAGCGATTTCTACGAGACTTATATGAGGTGTTTGTTGCTTACATCTAAATAAAGATTTAAAAACAAACAAACAAACTTCTTAACTTTTTTTAAATTTTTTTTTTTATTTTAGCGACTATATAAAATAATTGTTACATACAAGATATAATGGTGAAATTAAGTATAAATTATTGTATTTCTTAGTCCTCCTCACTAGGGGGTCCTGTGCCGAGGTGGACTAAAGTTATTTAAATATGGTTTATTTGTCTTCTATGTCGTTTTTAGTGTCTTCATTAGGGTTTTTTCGTTGACCTCTTTTAGCCATATTTTTATTCTTGATTTGTATTCATTAGGATTTTTTTATTAGTTTTATGTCTTGGGGAAGGATGTTATGGAGTTTTGTTGCAAAGTATGTATAGTTTCTTTGTCCGAAAGTGGTTTTATAACTTGGAATATTTTTTATATCGTTTTTATTCGATCTAGTGTTATGCATACATGGTCTAGTAGAGGATTCATTGTTTTTGAAAAGCTTCAATAATATATTTTTGGCATATATTTGCTGTACATTTGGTACGTCGAAGCTATTGAAAATTTCAATTGAAGGCGTTCTAATTGGTACTTTAAATATGGTCTTTATGATTCCTTTTTGAATCGTATTCAGGTTGTGGAGGTACGTATGTGTAGCAGATCCCCATCCTATGATTCCATATTCAATTCGAGAATTACATAATGCGTAGTAGACCTTTTTCATATCCTTTTTATTTACCACGTTTCTTAGATTTTTAAAGAAATATATAAGACTTATGAGTTTTTCCATAATACCTTTAATATGTAGGTCCCATCTAAGATTTTCGTCAATTATTACTCCGAGATATTTTATGTTTTGCGTTTTTTCGATGACGGGGCAGTTACATTGTATATTATTTCCATGGCATTCGTGTAGTTTTAGTTCTAGTGATTTTATTGGTTGGCTCCGTGCGTTTATTGAAAATGTTATATATTTAGTTTTGCTTATATTAAGGGTAAGCGAGTTGATTTTAAGCCAATTTTGAAGTGCACTAAGCCCTTGTTCAGCCTCATTAAATGTATCCGTCCAATTTTCTTCTTGAAATAATAAAACAGTATCATCAGCAAAACTGATTATGTTTCCTTTAATGATAAGGTTATGTAAATCGTTGAAATAGATAATGAATAGAATCGGTCCCAGTACACTTCCTTGAGGAACGCCATAGTTTAAAGATAGTAGTTTGCTCTTTTGTTTACCAATTTGTACTTGTTGTTCTCGCCCTGTTATATATGACTCTAATAAGTTCATTGTTGTTTCGGCCATTCCTATTTTTTTAGCTTAGTTTAGTAATATTTTATGGTTTATTGTGTCAAAAGCTTTTTGAAGATCTATGAATAAAGCCAAACACTTTTTCCCATCATCTATGTTTTTTATGGCTATGCTTGTTAGTTTTTCTATGGCATCATTGGTGCTTAGATTTTCCCTAAAGCCATATTGGGATGGTGATAATAATTTATGAACTGTACCTGTATCTTTGTTTGTGTTAGATGTCCAGCACAGGGCAGTTAGTGAAGACCACCATAGTGACGCAGGGCCCTGGAAAGGCCCCCGCGCGCCTCACCGACTCGGCCATCACCATCCTGCCCGTGGTCAGCACCGCCAACACCATGCCTGTCACCCAGGTAATCACCGCACAAGTAGCTAGCACCACAGTACCAACTTTTTTACATTACTTCCACACAGTTTGTGTGGAGGGTTTTTTCGAGGGAAGGAAAAGACGAAGACTACAGGAGGAAGGAAGAATTTCTGGGAAGAAAATAGGTATGAGGGGTGGGCAGGAATCAGGGGTGTCCAGGAGTGACGGATGAACAAATCCAAACCTTTAACTGGGGCGCAAAGCGATAGGTCAAGGGATTCTGGCTGGAAAAGTCAAAAGATGTCCTCAACTCGATCCGGCCAGCCACGCATCGGGTGGGCAGACACATTGGCCGCCAAGACCTTGACAAACCTCACCCAATGAACCCGGCCTGGGCACCCCTGCTTAGTCACCAACGAAGCTTACCACTTGGGGTGACCTATGGTTGAGGTGTTGGTTATCCAATAAATGGTTCCCGGGGCGGCGATACCCATACATGCCTCCCAACTGCTCCCAGCCAGTGGGAACATCTTAAGTCGTTTCCTCATTGGTAAGGATCATGATCACCTGAACTGCCAAAATGGCATCTACAGTCTGTTTTCGGTTTCGAAAATTAAAAGCAAAAGTTGAAAGTTAAGTAAAACAGGCAATTAAATTGATTGAAAAACGCATTTTTGTGAAATTTAACTTAAGCAATTTCTTTTACTCTAGCAAGCGTTGAAACAGACGGCCCTAGTGTTTCGGCATTATTTCCAATAGTTATTTATAATAGTTATCAATAATTGCCGTTGGTTTTATTTAGCCCGTACAGTACGCCCAACTTCTGAGAGGCTAACTTGACTCTGGCTTCGATGGAGCCCCCGTTCCTGAGCTGGTCACTTACAGTTAGATCAAGAATATCAATTGAAGCAATCCATCTACTTTATTATTATTATTTTTAGGTTATTAACATTTTGTTGTATAATTCCTCAGATTATCTCCCCGCCGATAGTCCTGAAAAAGCGTGAAATGCTGCAGCCCATTGCCGCACAGAACCTCCAGGATGATGATGAGGGAACTGGCTATCCAAATCTAGGCAGACTCACGCCCGACATGGCCATCAAGGCGCTCAAGAAGCAGCAAAGGATGATTAAAAACAGGTAGCCATATTTATACAGGCTTCCCTTTCCTAATCTACTTCAGTGGCCTCCGTCCATTGAAATAATAATAATTGGATAATTTTTAGAGTGCCGTTTTTATGAAAAATCACCTCAAGTGTGTTGTACAATTTATTATGAATTCTTAGGCTCTGTTTAATTTTTTTTATTTAAGTAAGTAGATACAGAAAACATACTTACCTGGCAGGTAATTATGTTTTAATGTAATACCTCATTAGTAATTTTTTTTTCTAACTACATTCGTTTTCTCCGCCTTTTTTGTCACGAGCTTTGCTCCTAAAAAAAGGTGTAAACTTAATAAACAATGTATTCTTGAAATAAAAACTTTATATAATGTATTAACCATGTAATATTTTAAAAATAAATATATTAAAAAAAAAAAAAAAAAAAGGTAAGGCGAAGTTAGAACCCTATCCAACTAAAGTGACGAACTATAATACGCGCCTCGTAACAACGATCAACTGTCAGATACAAACAAAATAGAGAGTGTAAGTTATGTTAGAGCCTTGTAAAATAAATGTAGCTTAATTCTAGAATTTCTTCAATCAAGTATCTATGTAAATACAACACATGGTTCTGAAAATTATATTGGTTATAGAAATAAGCAAAAGAAATGGTTTTGCATCCAAAGTTCAGTTTAGCATTCAATATAATTTTTGCATTCAAAGGTCAGTTTTGCCTTCAATGGTCTGTTTTGCATTCAAAGGTCAGTTTTACATTCAAAGGTCAGTTTTGCATTCAAAGGTCAGTTTTGCACTCAAAGGTCAGTTGTACATTCAAAGGTCAGTTTTACATTTAAAGGTTAGTTTTGCATTTAAAGGTCAGTTTTGCATTCAAAGGTCGGTTTTACATTCAAAGGTCAGTTTTGCATTCAAAGGTCAGTTTTACATTCAAAGGTCAGTTTTACATTCAAAGGTCAGTTTGGCACTCAATGGTCAGTTTTGCATTCACAGGTTAGTTTTGCCTTCAATGGTACATTCAAAGGTCAGTTTTACATTCAAAGGTCAGTTTTGCATTCAAAGGTCAGTTTTACATTCAAATGTCTGTTTTAAATTCAAAGGTCAGTTTTACATTCAAAGGTCAGTTTTGCATTCAAAGGTCAGTTTTGCATTCAAAGGTCAGTTTTGCATTCAAAAGGTCAGATTTGCATTCAAAGATCAGTTTTGCATTCAAAGGTCAGTTTTAAAAAAATGTCTGTTAGAAATTTGTTCAGCTGAAGTGAAGAATTGTTAAATATTTTCCATAGAGAATCTGCGTGCCTCTCGCGTAAAAAGAAGAAAGAATATGTCACATCACTGGAGGGACGTCTGGCCATAGCTGAGGCGGAGGTCAATCGTTTGCGCAAAGAGAACGCAGCGCTGCGCTCTCGCCTTCTTCCCCCCGCAAACAACAACAACAACAGTACCGTCAACAGCGAGTGCATCAACGGTAATGGCGGCCACAACAATGCCGTCAAGTATGCGGCGCCCATGATGAAGGCGGCCGCGGGACTGCTGGGAGGGACGTTGCACAAGAAAAACGTGGCGCTGTTGTTTGCTATGATGTTTATGGTTTCATTGAATATCGGAGGATTTGGGTGAGTTTATTATATTATTTATATAATTACAATATTTACGAAATTATACTCATAAATAGTGCAGGAAACGACTAATTTAAGAAACTTGCACAAAAATAAAAACAAAGTAAAAATATAATTGAATTTGATCAACACAGTACGTAGGTACAAAATATAAAAAATCCAAAATAGTTTTTTTTCTTTCAGCCGACAAAATACTGTTAATGTGTTAGTCAATTTAAATAGCTTTATCAAAATATTCCCCTTCTTGATGAAAAAACTTCAATAAGGTTTGCTTATATATTAAAATTGATGTACTAAATTTATCAACAACATCATAGTATTTGTTTCTTAGCTTTTGAATCCGTCGCATAGGAGTGTAATATTGGGATATTGATGTGGAATTGCTACAATAATACGGTAGGTACTGTCTTGTAACAGACCTGCCTGGAGTATGAAAAGAGATTACATATAATAAATCAGGGGTATCAAACATTGAATGAATGATTTTATACAAACAGGTTAAATCGGAGATGGTTCTACGATCAGATAATTTTATTAAATTTAATGAACAAATTACGTTATCCTAATTTAGGCATTCATTAGGAATGCCCATTATTTTAAAATTTACATATCTTAAAAAAAAAATTGGATTCTTTCAATCGCATGTGAATGAACCTCATAATTTGGGGACCAAACCGTGGAATTGTATTCTATATGACTTGACGAGGCCAAAGGGTTTATAATCTCTGGCAATCACTTTTGTATAAATAAAATTGGCAACAAAACAGATAGGTGGGAAAAACTCAAGGAAATTGACAGGAAGCCGGTTCGTCTGGGATGTAGTCGTTTGTGCGACAAACTCAGCATCCGATCTGCAATTCACCCTTCGACGCTAAATTATTGCAAAGTGAATTCGTTTTCACACGATGCGACATGAACTGCGATAGTTCTATGTTAGCTTCAATCAGAATTTCGTCCCGCGGCGATGACATTCAAATTTCTTCTGGCGAGTTGATAGGAGTTGAGGACAGGGGGGATCGGGGCGAGATCGGGACGGGAGAATCGTTACCATAGGAAATAAATAATATTTAAATCCAAAATAAAACGCAAAAGCAAACTGCCGAGCGCAGCCGATTATATTCGGCGCTAACATGACTCCTTACTAGTGACATATATAATGCTTTTACAGTATTGACCCTATTGAAATCACTAGATACCCTTAAAATAAAACCCAACATTTTCAAAGCTTTATTGGTTATTATTTCTAAATGCTTGATAAAGTTGAGTTAATACTGCACGAGTAAGTGAAACGATGAAATCTCCGTATTTCTGGAATGTTGCGAGGCTGCGAGCGGATGAGGGGAGTTAGAAAGGATAAGGGATAAGTTGTCTCTAACAGCCCTGGATGTAGGAGGGTGCAAACCGGGGCGGCAGTTTTAGGGGGTGCCAAAATCGTAATTTATATGTTTGATTGAAAAAAAATAAATTATACACAAAGCGCCTGGCATCCAGCACACGTTGTTCTATCGATTATTCATTTGATTTTAAAAAGCCCAGTGGGTTTTTGAAGACATCCTAAGTTGATTTATGAATGTATCCTAAGTCGATTTTGAACGCGTGCATAGTTTTTTATCATTATTTTTAAATTTTTTAAGACAATATTTTTATGCATTGCACAAAGGGTAACAATTATTATAAGCAATGATTATCAGCCTGAAACACTCATCTATATTGAAAAAATCTTCCGAGAAAGATACATGCCGCCAACGGGACTTGAACCCATGTCCTTCTGATTGCTGGTCAGGTGCTCTTGACCACTGAGCTATGTCGGCTTATCTAATACCCGCTAAATAATTCAATATATACTAGTGTTTCATTCATCAATTACTGCTTATTACATTTTTTATTTTTACATTACCTCCACACAGGAGGCCGGCTGTGAGGAAAATAATTTCCCTCAGGGCCTATACCATCTTAGGGGATGCTGTGTGGTGGGTCTTTTTAAGGAAGGGAAGCATAGGAAGTTCTAGGAAGGAAAAAGGTATAAGGGGTGGGTAGAAATCTGGCGGTCAGTGTGTCCGGGAGAGACGTATGCATGAATCCATCCCTCCAACTGTGGTGGAAGGCGATGGGTTGAGAGAGTCCTCTAAACCAGTCTCTCAGGTGGGCAAACCTCACCCCGTGAACCCGGACACCCCTGCTAAGTCACCAAACTTAGTGAACCACTTGGGGTGACCTATGGCAGAGGTGTTGGCATAGTGTATGTGATGTCTCTGCCGGGGGAATCCCCGTCGCATCTAGAACTAGGGGCTACACGATCTTAGCTGAATAAACCCGAGCGGTTGAACGTCAAGCTAAGCGACGAAAACTCGCCTCACGGGAGGGGGTGCCACTGTTTGAAAAAGTCGTAGATCCGGGGCTGGTCTCTTGTAATAAAAAGAAATATCACCTAAAAATATCAGTTTGACAACTTCCGTTCGCCCATTAACATTTTTCATAATTTGTTGTATAGAACTGACCCGGCAAGTCGTAGGTGACCGTAACTTTTTCTGATTTTTCTGTTTCAGATTTTCAATTGAGTTTCGTCAAAATATTGTCTTCATTAATTTATATCTTACTTTTGAGTTCCCGCCATGCGTCGCTATGCCACTTAATAAAGAAATTGTTACTCCCTGCGTGTCCTTTCCCATTTGTCCCGTTCTCTTTCCGCCTCCCCTTCCTCTTACGCATCCCCTTCCCCTCTCGCATTCCCAATCCGACTTCTCTGCCTTCCCTCTCCCCACTCCTCTCCCGAGTTCCCCTACTCCCTCCCGAGTTCCCCCCTCCCTCCCGAGTTCCCCTCCCCCCTCCCGAATTCCCCTACCCCCTCCCGAGTTCCCCTCCCCCTCTCCCCTCCCGCATTCCATACATTCAGTCAAGGTAAATTCAGTTTTCAAAATTACATACAGAAACCATCGCGGGCATGCACACATCAAAATCGCAATCGGATGTAATGAAACAGCAGAGAGGTTTTCGATAGACTGACGTTTATTGTTAATACACAGTTACAATGGTTGTATCCTAGATGGCGTTAGTGGTAACATATTATTTTGTTATTATATTCTAACACCCTCTCGTAACAAAATAATCCTAATTTCATCTCAATAAAAAACAACAAGATTTAAACTTCCGATATGCCCATTGAACTTAAAAATTTATAATGTTTATTCATACGCAGACTTTTCGTCAATAAATCAGCTGGCATATTGGAGGTTGATACATATTCAAGTTTCACTTTATTATCAAACGCACATTCTCTAACAAAATGATGTCGCACATCAATATGTTTAGTACGTTTATGAAACAATGAATTAGCTGCCAATTTAATAGAACTTTGACTATCACTATACAAACATACAGGTGTATTTTTATTGATTTCTATCATATCTGACAATAAACTCTTTAAGTAAATAGCCTCTTTGCAGGCTTCGGATAAAGCCATATACTCCGCTTCTGTACTTGACAAAGCAATTGTTCTTTGTTTTCTGGATTCATAAGAAATGACACATCCTGACATTATAAAGCAGAAACCAGTATATGACCTTCTATCTAAGGTACATGACGCCCAATCCGCGTCCACAAAACCATGTAAAGGGTTATCATTTTTCTTATAAACTAAACCATAGCTTTTAGTTTTCTGTAGATATTTTAACAATCTTTTTAAATGTTTCCAATGAGTTTCATTATAACAGTTATTATACTGACTTAAATAACTTACACTATAAGCAATATCTGGTCTTGTCAATACAGATAGGTACATAAGACTTCCTATCAACTGTTGGTATGGATATTTTGAAATATCAACATTATTATTTAAATCTTTCTCCAACTTTAAATTAACTTCCATAGGGGTTTCTGAAGTATGACAATCTGACATATTGAACTTATTTAAAATATTGTTTACAAAATGCTCTTGGTCAACAGTAATACAATCTTTTTGAGCATTTACTCGCATTCCAAGACACTGTTTAATCTGACCTAAATCTTTTATCTTTAATTTATTGACAAGTTCAGTCTTTAACTGTTCATAATAGTTTTCTGAGTTATAAAATACAAAGAAATCATCCACAAATAATGCAACAAATATTTTAACATCATTATTACTTTTTATAAACAGACAAGGTTCATATTTCGATTTTTTGTAACCTAAATTCAATAAACATTCTTCTACTATGTTAGAATATCTTAAATATAAACGCACTTCACCGCTACTTTTATATTTCTTTAAGCACACATTAATTTATTTTTTTTAGCACTCTGCCGTCATTTTTCCTGTCCACTAGCTTCCAAGTGAATTGTTTTCCATTGGCCGAATTTCCAGCGTTTCCTGACTCTTGCTGGTACTCAGAGGGAAAGTCAGCCTCGCCCGTTTGCCCTCACAGCATCCTGTACAGCTGGATTTTTCATTTTCACCAATTTTTTCTTGAAATGTCACCTTTATCTGCTCCATTCTTCATCTTGCCTAGGTCATTAACATTCATATGACCTGGTCGCCTGTGCTGCGCTGCACTCAAAGTCTTCACTGTCGCCGCTAAAAGATGCTGAGACTTCACGATGTTCAATTTGTAAACTGCATTTTCTAACTTTGCTTCACCAATACAAACATTTCTTGAGTTGTAAATAGAACATCCTAGTTCATTAAATATCACTTTGTTGCCATTCGCAACGATTCTACTCACTGACAGCAAATTTGTTGCGAGGTTAGGTACATATAAAACATTGTTTACATCTATTTTATATTTCTTGTTTCCCACTGCAGTCGTTATTTTTAAGTCTCCGGAACATAAAACTTCCATACTGGTTTGGTTTGCCACAATAATTTCTTTAGTTTTCGGTTGGTATGAAATATTTGACAACATGTTTTCATTTGAAACTAAATGAGTACTGGCACCGCTATCAATATACCAGTCTTTCTGACTGAATTCATTTGTCATGAAAACTGCACTAAATGCATTCGTATCATTCTCTATAGGACATTGACTTTTATAATGCCCAATCTGTTTGCATTTATAGCAACGAACCATTTTGGATGATCTGACATTTTGGTTGTCAGAAGGTTGACAATATTTTTTATCGTTATTGTCGCGATGCTTCGTAAATTTTCTGCCGCTGCTGCTGCCGCCGCTACTGCGTCTCTGAGAATTTCCAACGACGAATGCACCCTTCGATTTATCCTCAGAATCCGTGCTCATATCCAACAATTTTGTTTTTATAGCATCTGCACTCATTTTCATACCGGAGTGTTCAATGGCCATTAACATTGGGCCATACATCTGCGGGAGTCCAGCAAGAAGCAATGAAGCTATCCATTCATCGTTTATTTCGAAACCCGTACCTCTCAACTTCTGGGCTGTTTCCACTAATTGAGTGACGTAATCAGTCATACAATTGCAAGTCTCCAAGCGAATCGATATTAAATTCCTCAGTAGACTGATTCTGCGTGTGAAACCGGAGTCGTCGAACAAGGATTTCAATTTCTTCCATACGCTTTGCACTGTAGTTTCGCCTTTAATATGGACATACAGAGATGGATCAATGGTCATTATCAGCTTTGCTCTTGCTTTTCTGTCGTCTTTTTCAGCTAGCACCTGCGTGCTATTCAAATCCACGCCTTCCAGGATGAGGAAATTTTCAACTGCGAAAGACCAATCGTCGAAATTCTCACGCCCTTTCAACCTGGGAACGTTTATTGAGTAATTCGCCGACATTTTTCCACACTGTGCACGATCAAAAAGTTAAAAAAATATACTAATTGCGTATTCTGCACCGGAATTGTTCACTGGGTCCCATAACCTAATGAAACAGCAGAGAGGTTTTCGATAGACTGACGTTTATTGTACACAGTTACAATGGTTGTATCCTAGATGGCGTTAGTGGTAACATATTATTTTGTTATTAGATTCTAACAGGATGAACAGTTAGCAACGCATAATTTCATGATGCCAGAACTCACTATTGTAATAAAAACCATCTCGAGCATGCGCACATAAAATACCCAAAATCTCATCGCAATCGGATGAATGGTTTAGCAACGCGTAGACATCTCATATACTCGCATAATCATTTACTCACATATATACATAGACAGAAGCGAGAATATTTTGATTTTTATATTTATAATATATAGAGTCTCTTCATTGGAGTTCACCAGAATAGAGAAGTCCAGTCCAATTTTTTTATATTTTTTTTATGAATAATGACCTAACTTAAACTGCATATTTTTTTTTTTAGAGTTAGTTTTAATAGTTAAAATAATTTTCAAAGTTTTAATTTTTCAAGATCCCTCTAAAAACACCATATCTATTATGCATTTTGTGACGTCATCAACACGTCATCTACTAAATACGAAAAAACGTATTTTATGATTTTTATGTTGGTCTCCTTGAATCTCACATAGATTTTCGCAGGCGCCGCCGGCCATCTTGCTTATTATTAACGCGTTGATTGGTCTATTTATGGTGTATGGGCAATGGCGTCTATGGCGACGGCGAGATCAGAAGCTTCGCAAAAATGACATGATGAATTTTACTTGCAGTTTTATGTTTTTGAAGTTAATTTAATTTAATAAAACTTCCATAAAAGTAATATTATTTAATAATGTAAAAGACCAATGCATGTGTAAATAAATACAAAATACAGAAATCAACGCATTAACACCGAATCCAAGATGTCATATATTTTAAGTTATTTTTTCGGAATCATTAAAATATTTTTTTATCATTTTTAATTGTATGAACGAAATAAAAAGTGAAGTGACAGTTTTATTCCAAATTCATAAAGTAAGAGGACTGTATTTTTAAAATTTTCCTAAATTTTTCGACCATTTAATATAATAGATTATGTTTACAGTCAGCTGTTTTTTTTTTTAATTTTTTCATTTTGAAACTTAAAATACTGCAATTTTCAAACGCGATCGTATATATCAGATACAAAAATCTAAAAGGCAATTCTATTTAGTTTCTATAAAGGTATATGCTTTTACGACATCTTCAAAAATAAGAAATATATAGAACATTCGTTTGTGTCATACCTAAATTCCGTACAAATGACGTACAGCATAAATAAACCAGTCATTACAGTGATTACCATCGTGACGTCACCACAGAGCATTACACAGCATACCAACCTGATGCTGTGTTTTATCGAGAATATTAAAAATGCACTTTTTAATATTTTTTTAAAACTGTACGTTTAATATTATTAAATAAAACCTATATATTCAGAATCAGCGTTTATTGGTCTATATGAACATATTTTTTTAAAGCCATAATATTTTTCACTGGAGTTCCTTATTGTCAGGGGATTACTATAACAGTCACTTTATCTCCAATGGCTACGTTGATGTGAGTAAGTACATTGTGTATATATAATATTGCAGGACTTACTGGTTACGAGGAGAGACAGCGGGGCTCCATACCCGCCTGGCCCCCGCCCCCCGCCACACCCGCGCCCTCCTCTGGTCCCCCGGGACTCCGCAGGAAGATGGAGACGAGGACACTTCATACTACGACACCAGTAAGACAGTACCCACTTACCTTTTTTTATTTGCGATTGTGTAAACTTGTGAACACACTAAATATTATTATGGTAAATGTAAGGGAAAAGTATGACAAGGATTTTTCTTAGTCTTCCTCACTAGGTGTTCCTGTGCTTCCTCACTAGGTGCTGAGATGGAGAAAGGTATGAGGGGTGGGTAGGAATTTGGGGAGGCAGGTACGGTTACCGCCGCCCCGGGAACCATTTATTGGATAACAGGCACCTCTGCCATAGGTCACCCCAAGTGGTTCGTTACGTATCGTGACTTAGCAGGGGTGCCCGGATTCATGGTGATGTTTGTCTGGGTCTTGGCGGCGGATGCATCTACCCACCAGCTGTATGGCAGGCTGGATTGTGAGAGAATGGTTAAGGGAGATCTGTTGACCTCTCCAGCCGAACTCTCTTGATTCTTCACCTTGCACCGCAGTAGGAGGGATGGATTCATGGATCTATCATTCCTAGACACATTGACCCCCAGATTCCTACCCACCCCTCATACCTTTTTCCTTCCCAGAACTTTATCTCATTTCTTTCCCTAAAAAGACCCTCCACACAGCATCCCCGAAGATGACATAGGCCCTGAGGGAAATATGTTTTCTAGGACCTCTTGTGTTTTTTTTTACATTACCCTCCACACAGGAGACCCCGAGGAAAAAAAATCCCTCATCAAAAACAACATCAAAAGCATCGTATTTTTCAATCTTAGCACTCTAGCTCACTGAAAAATCACAGACCGCCACTGCCAGGAACCCCTGCTAAGTCACCAAACGTAGGGAACCACTTGGGGTGACCTATGCAAAGGTGATGGTCATCCAATTAATGGTATTTAAAAAGGTGTGTGGAGCTAATGTAAAAAAATATATATATATATTTTTGGTCACACAAGACAACAAAAGTATTTGTTGGGAACTCGGAGCTTGTCCTCTGCAGTACTATTTCCACAACTTCTCACCCCTGACTGGTCTCATCATGCGTATTTGAACAGGTGGTGAATACTCCGGCAACGCCACCCATCCGGTGTGCCCCCCGGCGAGCTCGGTGAACAGCAGCGAGAGTGCTCGCCTGGCCGGGGAGCTGCAGCGCTGGCTCAACGGGGAGGCGGCCTACGCCAACCTGTCCCTGCAGGGCCCCCCTCTGCCCGGGGGCCCCACCGACCACACAGGTACAGCTATAGGTCTACCAATCTTTGTTAACTTCATCACATCATAATTTATCCATCAATATCAAAAGTAATTGATAAAAACCAACACGGATTTGTTTCCGGTAGGTCAACTGCTACCAACCTGTTACTTTACCATAACTATATTACAGAATTTTTTACAAAAAAAAAAACAAGTTGACAGATATACAGATTACAGATTTTTCAAAAGCTTTCGACAAAGTATCACATAAATTATTACTTAGTAAATTGTATGCCTTAGGACTCAGAGGCAAGTTTTTGGATTAGTTCTCAAATTATTTGTCTAACAGAATCTTATTTGTTAAAATTAAACATTCTTTATGTAAGTTATTATATCCAACTAGTGGTCTACCGCAAGGGAGTCATCTCGGCCCCATCCTTTTCTTAATATTCATAAATGATATCATAAGCTGTTTCAACGATGTAGAAGTTCTGCTTTTTGCCGATGACATCAAATTATACAAAGAAATATCTAATATTGGTGACTGCCTAATCCTACAGTCAAACATCGACAAATTACAAAATTGGTGTGTCACAAATAACTTGTTCCTCAATATCGATAAATGTAAGACACTAACGTTTTGTCGAACAAAGACCCCACTATCTTTCAAATACACAATAGATAAAAAAATCTTAGAAAAAGTCAATGAAATTAGAGATCTTGGAGTTGTGTTTGACACGCAATTAAATTTTATAAATCACATACAACAAATAACCAACAAAGGCATGAAAACACTAGGATTTATAATTAGAACAATCAAAGACTTTAACTCGTTGGAAGTTATAAAAATCGTATATTTGTCACTTGTACGCAGCTTGTTGGAATACAATTCCATAGTTTGGTCCCCATATTATCAAATCCATATAAAAAATATCGAAAGAGTGCAGCACAAATTTTTAAGATTTATTAACTTCAAGTTACACATACCTATTCAACACATTAACTACACATCCTTACTAAACACACTTAAATTGCATTCCCTAGAAAACAGAAGAAAAATAAATGACCTAACTTTTTTGTTTAAAATTATTCATTCTGAATTAGATTGTTGCGAACTCCTGCATCTCATCGATTTCAGGGTACCCAATCGAGCAAGAAGGCAAAACGTATTATTCTGCAACAATAATTCTGTGACGAACTACCACATATATGCACCTATTTCTCGACTTCACACATTAGGAAACAAATTTACCTCTAATATCGATGTATTTAACACAAGTTTACCATTATTTAAGAATATTTTGATATTTAAGGAGCATCACATAGGGGCTCATGCATTTATTTGTATATTTCTAAATTAATCCACAATGTAAAAACTTGTTACTGTTTTATTTTTATGTATCTTGCATTTTGTCATGTATTTACAACTTACAACTTACAACTTAGAAACTTTCTCTTTTATTGTATGTATTATCTTTCCTTAATTTATATGTATACTCTTTATGACGTGTACTAGTTATTTTTTATAGTTTATCTTTTGTTTTTAAAAACCTGTCTCTGTATTATAAACATGTTATGTAAAAGCCCACCAGGGCGTTGAAAATCAGTAAATAAAATAAATAAATAAAATCACGGTACTCGCATAGATGCACTACTTACGATCGTCCAAGTCGATTCCATATATATATGGATTTTATCAAAGCCTTTGACAAAGTATGCCATAAAATTCTACTTGTTAAACTAAGTAAGCACAGTATTGACGGATAATTTTTAGGCTGGTTTTCTAGCTATCTATCTGATAAAGTTCTACTTGTAAAAATTAATTTGTTCCTTTCCAATCAATTCATAGCTAACAGTGGTGTACCACAAGGATCTCATTTAGGCCCAGTTTTGTTTTTACTGTTTGTAAACAATATCGTTAATATATTTGATAAAGATGTACATAAAAGTGTTGCTTTTTGCAGACGATTAGTCAGACATCTCCAAATACAAGTTTTGAGATAATGCAGAAAGCAATATGGAAGGAATAATGGTCTGGTATATTAGTATGACATTTTGAAATATCAAATATTTTGTTTAATTCCTCAGGCCTAGAGCCTATTTTGTCAAAAGGTTAAAATATTTCCACTTCGCAATAAAATAAATGGAATGTTTCTGAACGCATCCGAAAACTAAAAACTCTTTTTGAAATGTGATGAAATATGCTTTCAAATTTTATAATTCAAAATAAACATATAATTTTTGAAAAAAAAAATTTTTAAAAGCAACTTTTTTAAATGGCTCACCTTACGTTTTTTCTAACTAAAATTATTGATAATGAAAAAAGGAATAAAAATGCACACATATTTTATTAGGCAAGTGTGTTATAAATGTTATCGTCAACTTTCTTTTATGTCGATTCATGTAAAAATAGATAAGTTTTTTAGATTTTCACGGCCAAAAGCATTTTCGTTGTTAGTTTTTGGGATGTTATGCCGTGTTGCGCTACCTCCATCTATAGCCGACGTTTCGGACAGCTTTGCAGTGTCCATCTTCAGGGCAGATCCGACGATCATCCGACATCGTCGGATCTGCCCTGATGATGGACACAGCAACGCTGTCCGAAACGTCGGCTTTAGAAGGAGGTAGCGCAACACGGCATAACATCCCAAAAACTAACAACGAACATGTAAAAATAATTATAAAAAATTCCGAAAGTTTCATTTTGCAGTCGGAAACTTTAGTTTCATAAAGATGTACATTTTAATGATTTTGTGATTTAGATTTGAATATAAAGCGTGGTGTTTTCTCTTTCTAACATTGTTTAGATCGTATTTCTAACCATGATAGCAAGGGAGACACAAATATTTCTATGAGACCTATACTAGTCGTTCTGAAAAGTGAACAAATTAACCTGAGGGGTTAAATTAAACAACAATTGGTCCAAAGTTCTGTATTTACTAAAATTTTATGTGATATTATTTACAGAACCTGAGAATGTCACTGAGAAACCGATAAAGAAATTACAAAGTCCACAGGATCCTCTAGTACCAGACGTTCAATCGGAAAAGGAGACCCCAGCATCAAACGGTAATTAAATGTTCATACACTTATGACTGCTATGGTTCATGGGGTGAGGTTTGTCTAGGTCTTGGCGACGAATGCGTTTGCCCAATGTCGACCTATTGCATAGCAGGCCGAATCGGGAGAGATTGGTTGGGGGAGACCTAACCTAGACCCCTCCAGCCCGACTCTCTCGGAACATCGCCTTGCACTGCATTGGGAGATAGATTCATACATTCGTCACTCCTGGACACACTGACCACTAGCTTCTTACCCACCCCTCATATATTTTTACTTCCCAGAACTTCCTCTCCTTCTTTTCCTAAAAAGACTCCTTCCTTCCTGAGGGGATTTATTTTCCTCAGGATCTTCTGTGTTGAGGTAATGTAAACATTTTTTTTTAAATTCATAGTTTTTAGTCTAATTTTTACGAAAATCACCATTGAGGTATTTTTATATGCGTTCGTTTGTATCAGGGTTGATAAAAATCATATATATATTTTTTTTTATTATAAAAATGTGATTTATTAAATTTAAATCAGATTTTTTAATTTTTTAATATTTCGTCTATTTTAACTAGGAAGTCGGTCTCGTTAAAAAAAAAAAACAATATTGTTGTCATTCGTTTTAATTATTTATTTATTTAACTTTCAAATTAACACAACACAACAAAAAAAGAGCACAAAAGGTAGAGGTTTGTCTTTTAAAAAAATTTCTTCCTACCCGCCTGCTTTAACACTAGCAATAGTATTTGCTTATTCAATAAAAAATCAATAACACCAAGAAAATTAAAAATTGTAGACAGTTGTCTACAATTTGCACACGCATTACTAGCATTGCATGTGTGTGTGTGTCCCGTGTGTGTGCGCCATAGTTTATGCCGGGGAAGTCCCTTAAAAAGTATAGATTTAAATCATTGATTTTTTTTTTAAATGTCACTTGATTTTAATTGTGATTTTCACTGTTTTGACCCAGGAATGAGGTGAAAAATTGTCACACCAGCTGTGAGGTGGGTATGACATACCCTAATACAGAGTTGTCGATTTTGATAACTGAAATGACTCTGGAATAATACTTATTACTGTAATATTATATTAAGCATTAGGAAAATAAGGTAATATGATAAAATAACCCAGTTCTGGTTATAAAAGTATTTAAGTCTCTATAAAAAACAAAGTAGTATTTTTTTAAGCACTAATCAACAATATTTAGAAACTATGACTTAATATCTAAAAATTTGGGAAATTGAGATCAACAGTGTACACAAAATTAAAGAATAAATCTTATATAATAACACAAAATAGTTACACCGTGAACAATAGTTACAAATGTCTTATATGTAACACAAAATAGTTACACCGACTATGAAGTCGTGTATGACGTACCCACTCTATGTTTGCGCACGTGTAGTTTACTCCGCCGCTGGCGCAACACTGTTACTGTCGCTTAAATTCACTCCCTGCACCACCCCTTCCTACTGAGCTACTGTCAACCGAGTTCCAGGAATCGCACAATTATCCACTGGAGCGATCACGCTTGAAATTGTTCCAGTGGTTAAGAAATATTTAATGTTTTACAAATCGGTGGGTATGAGATACTCCACCTCATTCACGCCGGGTTAAATCAAGTGATTTTTCATCTCTACCCTGGTTTGTATTAGTGTACCCTGAAGATTTTCTGTTCCGGCTCTCCGCAGGTTAAAATTTCAATCTTGAGTCACTGGGTTAATTTGTTATTTCCAGAAGGTCCCAAGTTCTTGGAGCAGCGGAGCCAGCATGCGGCCCTGCAGCCCTCGGTGCGCCGTCCCGACACGTACTACCTAGTGGCGTTCGGGGGCAGTCGACTCCTGCTGCCCCCCGTGACCAACAACCTGACGCACCCGCCCAAGGTGGCCCTGCTTCTGCCTCATCCCCACTACAACGGTGAGTAACTACACACTGAAGATAGTCTGAATTTCCCCCTTAGTGTAATTTGTTTCAGTTGGTTTCCCTAGTGTAAGACCACCATTCAGAATTGAAACGTTGCTTGAAACAGCATTAGCCGTGTTTGGTGACCAGATCTGAATAGCCAGGTACTTCCCCACCTTCCTCTTCCCTATCTCCTTCCCCTCCCCACTACCCTCAGCCTCACAACATTCCCCAATTGGGGATGCCATAGTCTCACTGGCTTCAGATGGGAGCAGTTGGGACTCTTGTGAGGTATTCATGCGCGGCCCGTGGTGATCCATCTCCTATCCTTTTCCTATATTCCTCTTCCTCTCCCCTTCCTATAACCCAAAATTAATTATAATATAATAAAACTTCATTTCCGATGTACTTTAGCATAAGAAACTTCTGTGGCTTGACTCCAGTTCAGTTATATATTTATCACTGTATATGTATTATGTAATGTATTAAAGCTGTTTGTTTCTTACAAATAAATAATGATTCAGAGTAGCTACAATAATCAAATAGAACATAGGTCCCAGATTGATATTGGCACAAGCGATTCTGACCTTGTCCTTAATACAGTTTCTTTATACATAAGGGTTAAAATTGCATTTAAAAAAAAAGCAAAGAATAATATTTGATGTATATTCCCTTTAGAGTCAATGTCGGAGGAATACGTGACTCTCCTGCAGGTGGACTGTGCGGTGCTGGACACCACCCTACTCCGACTGAAGGCAGACTCCCTTCCTCATTATCTTATGGTGAGAATACTCCTTATTTACTGAGAACCCGCCTCTTCCATTCATTTCAAATGTCTGTTGACTCGTCAGGTTAATTTTTCGCTTTTGGGAACAACTCATAGAAATCGTGTGTCTCTTACTGTTGTGGTGAGAAACATGATCTATACGAAAGAGAAAGCACCGTACTTTATATTCAAATCTAAAAGTTAACTGCAAAATAATTAAAATGTATGCCTTTATGAAATGAAAGTATCCAACCGCAATTTGAAAAAAAAAATTATGAAACCTTGGGATTTTTTTTATTAATTATTTTCACATGAAATGACAAAAAAGTAAAGTTACAGTAACGTTTATGGTACATTTTTCTAATAAAATATGTGTGTATTTTTATTTTTTTTCGTTATCGGTAATTTTTGTTAGAAAAAATGTAATGTGAGCCATTGCTTGCATTTATTTTTCAAAATGATGTGTTTTTATTGTATTTCATCACATTTCAAAACAGTTTTCTAGTTTTCGAAAACACAAGATATTTAATTTATTTGGATTTTATTGCAAAGCGGAAATATTTTGACCTTCTGAAAAAATATGCCCATGGCCTGAGGGGTTAATGTCGTCGTTTTATAACCCAAAAACTAAACAAGTTCTTAAACTTAACATTTCCTTTCTTTTCAGAGTGAAGGATTTCCGTTTGAGACAAAACCTCACAAAGGAACCAAGAAAGACACAAAAGACATTTTCCCGAGTAAACTCAACAACGGAATAGCGGAGAAAAGATATATGGAAAATGCAAGCCTCTTCGATTCTAACAGTGTCTTCTCTGCCAACCCGGCCATACCGAATTCAAAATGGCGCAGAATGCAAAGGATACCAACTAAAGAATACAAGCTTGATTCTCGCATAAATTCAAATGGAAATAATTTAAACAATTTGACAACTGGCAATGTTAAGAATACTATTTCAAATCATTCCATTTCAAAGAGCGGTGTCGCCGGTGCGGAAAATGATTTTTCTTTTTTTTATAAAATGGTCAAAGGTGGTTCAAAACGGGGCCCCCAATTGGTGGGTAAGAACCAATTTGCAAACATTCCCGGCTTCAGGCAGTGGAGGGGTAATTCGTCCGTGACTGGAGTGAAAAACCCCTCTGATGACCTCCAAAAGCAGGATAAAGTATTATTATCCGTTTTCGGGAGAAGAAAGAGAATTTCACCGGGTCAAAAATAATTGCATAATGATGGTGTTTTTTTTTTGAGGTATACAAATTCAAAATAAAAAAAAAAACACATTAAAATAAGGTTGATGTTTATGATATTGGCTTTATTTAATAGATAATTTTATGCCATTATTGTTTAAATATGATTTCGGGCATATGAGCGCCACGGCTAGCTCGAATAAAGCGCAATCGTGAAGTTCAATTTTCGACAACTTGTTTTTTTTTTAGAGGTTTGTTTATTAATTGTTTCTACAGACTGTCAATTTGATAGTTGACGGTTGATTTGTAGTCAGTATGTTTTGCCATTTCACCATGAATAGACTGACGTCAGAACAGCGCTTGCAAATTTATTTTGGCAATCCAGATATCGCCAGAATGTTATGGTCAATGGAGAGCGCTACAGAACCATGATTACTGACTTCATT
This sequence comes from Limnephilus lunatus, assembly GCA_917563855.2. NCBI lineage: Eukaryota > Metazoa > Arthropoda > Insecta > Trichoptera > Limnephilidae > Limnephilus > Limnephilus lunatus. The sequence continues at coordinate 34,964,422 of OU830596.1, forward strand.
GTACCTCAGTTGAATGGCATTGATGTGACAGAGATGTGGTTTCAACAAGATGGCGCAACATGCCACATGGCGGGTGCCACCATCAATTTATTGCGGGAAACATTTGATAAGTGCATAATTTCACGTAATGGACCTGTGAACTGGCCTCCACGATTGTGTGATCTCACACTATTAGATTACTTTCTTTGGGGGTCGTAAAGTCACTAGTCTATGCTGATAAACCAGAGATGTTGGACCATTTGAAAGTCAACATTTACCGTGTTAGTGCCGATATATGGCCCCAGTTGCTCGATAAAGTTGTCGAAAATTGGACTTCACGATCGCGCTTCATTTGAGCTAGCCGTGGTGCTCATATGCCCGAAATCATATTTAAACAATAGTGGCATAAAATTTTATTTTAAATAAAGCCAATATCATAGACATTAACATTATTTTAGTGTGTTTTTTTTTTTCATTTTGAATTTGTATACGTCTAAGAAAACCTCCCTTTATATTAAAATGAATTTATTTCATTTTAATATTTTTAATTGTAATTAAAAAACTCTAATTTAACTTTTTTAAAGTCTGATGTCAAGAGACAGATTTTCATTTAAAAAATGTATGAAAAAAGGGTTTTAATTATAAGAAATTATTGATTTAAAAAGTTGTGATTTTGCAATACGTAATGTTGCTTACCCCTTGTACTAACGTAACAGTTTTTTTGTTGTTGTAAATTTACTATTTATTTTTTACATACTAATTTGAGCTGCATGAACTCAAAATTAGTATTAGATACAGATTAATTATATTATCAAGTAGGTAAAAAAAGCTTCCAAAAATATTTTGTTATATCCATGCTGGCAATATTTTTTTTTATCCGTACTGGAAATATTTTTTTTATCCATACTGGCAATATTTTTTTCTTTTTATCTATTTTTAAAAAAATCACTACTTTAGGCATGGTAACAAATTTGCCTTAAATAAGACTCCGAATGATCGAATTGAAAATAGTATTAATTGATTGTTCGGAAGATACAATAATATAATATGTCCCTAAATTATTATGTCAAGGAAATTAACTGAAGGATTCTGCTATATATTGTAAATCCACAAATACAGTTTGTCAAATAAGAGTAGAAAACATAGGAGGGCGCCACTTTTGTTCAAATAGCAAAACTAAAAATATAACTCATGGTGGAAATGTAAAGCTGGGTAACCTACATTTTGTAAAAAATTTAAAATGCATAAAAGTGAAAAAAAATTTTTTTCATTGCAATATAGATAACCACTGTTCTCAAAATTAGAATGCATATAGGTAAATGTATATTATACCTTTGCAAATTTGTGTTAATGTAATGAAGAATAACAATATTGTAATAAAATATAAAACACAGTTTAGAAATTGCTCACATTTATTTAATACTAGCTTAAGAACCTAGCGTTGCCCGGGCTTTAGATCATGTCTCTTATTTTAGATCTGAATATATTTAACTTGTTCAGATCTAAAATTAGTGTAACTAAACTCACCAATAGTGATTCTTCCTTTCTACCTACCGTTAAATTCAAATTTATGTTAAATTAGATGAAAGCAAAACACTTTGTAAAACACCATTTAATCAAATTTATGTCATTAAGTAGGTATCTTAACAATAGTGCCTCTACAATTCTTTAAGAACCAAATTTTTTTATTTTTTTTAATGATTTACAGGGTTCTATATATTCAGAGTCATTGCGCTTTAACAGAATATTTGACAGTTAAATTGGTGTTGCCAGCCTACAAATTTTGTAATTCCATTTTTAATATTTTCTACTCTTAATTGACAGACTATACTTTGGCCACGTTTAACCTATATTATTATTTTACATGTCAATAATTTGCGCTTCCCGGTTTTCGGAATGAGTTTTCAATGAATTCGAGTGGCATGTTGTTAGTTTGATGAGAAATCATAAAACTAACAACATGAATTGAAGAAATTCATAAAACTAACAACATGAATTGAAGAAATTCATATTGTTATTTTTACTAAATGGATTTGACTTTTGCAAAGTTTAGTTTCAATGTAAATATGCATGAATTAAACTTAGGTTGCCGAATTTAAGAACCTAATAACCTATTTTGTGCACGTAAATAGTTGTTTCTTATAGTAATTGTTGAAATGAAGTGTAATTCCCATAATCCACGTCTAAAAGTGCGGCGGTTAGTGGAATAATGAATGTATTTCGTCCCCAAATATTCAATTATTCTGTATGTGTATAGCTTTGCCTTAACCCGTCTGCTGGTTTAGGAATAAATACATCCCAAAACACGTAATCGCGTTATACTTTCATAAAACCAAAAATGTCCCAGAGCGACCTTACATTTCGCTCTCTCGCATCTCTCTTCCTCTCGTGCAAACATATGTGTTTTTCTTTTAACCAGAAAGAGAATAAAATAATGCTTCTTATTGTCTTTGAAATATGAAAGCTATCTTGCATAGATATTTTACAATCTCGATCCAAAGTGACGGTTTGACTTCGGTTTGACAAAGCCGAGGCTTCCGGATTGTGAGGTGTGAATATATTGAACCAAGCAGATGAGTTAAATAGGTTCTTAATTTGGGCAAATTAAGCAATTCATGCGTGTTTAGATTGAAACGAAACTTGCAAATGTTCAAATCCATGCTTTAAAACTTTAAACGTACATTAAAATAAATAATCATGCATACTTGCAGCATTTCATGTTTTAAACTAGTTGAAATACGACAGCTGATATCAGTCCATAAAAAAATCAATTTACAAGCCATAGACAACCACAAAAATTTGACAGTAGATTACATATTGAATCGATTCCATATCCACAAAAGATACAGAATAGCTCTTCTGGGCACCAGACAAATTTTAAGGTGTCAAGTGATTAAGCCATAATAGAGCAACGACAGTTTGCAAATGGCGGCGATTGTTATTGTACTTGTTGTTACTGCTGATTTGTATGTTGTTTCATCGCAAACATATAAATAAACAGAACGATTAGAATATTTTAAACGGTAAAGTTTACTTAGAGACCGCACTAACTTTGTAATTTGGCTGTTGCGCATCCAGTCCCTGTATTTTTGTAGGCCTTGCATTCTCTAATGACGCATAAAATTTCAGATGAAAAACAATTGTATTATTTATATTGTATCGATAATTATAAGTAACTAGCTGTTAAAAACCCGCTCCGCAGGTTTTTACTGCTAGGCCCTGCGGGCGGCTTTTGGTTCGGCTTCGCCCAGTTAGTGTTGCTGACCATTTTATAGATCCAATAAGAACTGATTCTATAAACAGCCAGCAATATGTAATATATAGCCACTTGATAAAACATGTCAACATGTATTACCGTCAATCTTTTCATATCCGGAGAGATACCACAAATTCATAGCAGTTATACCTAGGGGGGAGACGTCCCCGTCTGACCTGCTGACGGAAGTAGCGACATCGTGTGTCGAACTCTTGAATTCGAAACCGCATTATAACAGTAGCTTTGTGTGAAATTCCACGTACACAGATGTTATTTTTGGCATGGCGCTTATGGCGTGGCGTCCAACATGCTCTCATAGCTGGGTTCTGAAATTCAACCATGCAAACGCTACGGTAATAATACTGTTGATGAAATTTTATTCCTTGGCTTTTACTAGTGTTTGCCGTGTAACGCAAACATTTTCTCATCACACTTGAGGGTATTTTGGCACTTTTTTAATGCGATTTACTTAGAGGTAGCACACGATCTTACACGGCAGTTTAGTACTAAAATTATAAAATCGAAGACAATACAATTAGCTTGTTTTTGGCAAGTGTATTATTGTACCGACATTGCTGAAAAATGTCAGTTTTACGCTCATCATGATAAAGTGAATTTTTGTAAGAAATTTTTAACTATGGTGTTAAAATCTTTCTGTAAAAACCTTTTATTTTCTTATTTGAATAGAATTTTAATATTCTAAGTAAACATTCACAATTAAATTAGCATAAAATGTGATATTACAGAATGTAAATATGTTTATATTATTTCGTTATTAATATTTTATAAGTTCTATATTTCTGTTATAGTATTTATATTTCACAAAATGTTTAAGTTTATTTTAAATTTCTGATAAAACTTGACTTACTTTCAGCATCCGAGTGATCTAACTGATTTGTTTCTTCTATTATATTGTTAAGAATTAACAAATAAAATGTACATATATACATACATTGTATTCCATGTATTGTTAGTGATGTACATGTACATGCCTCATAGAATATATATTGTATGTCTGGGAGATTTCCCTTTGTCTTATAATCAATCAATCATTCTAAATGAGACCAAGGCACCAGGCTAATTTGTTAACTTATCCAAACAACTCGTACAGGTCTCATAGAAATCGTTGTGTCTCCCTTACTATCATGCTTGGTGTAACTCTAAGTGACCAGCTCAGATATGGGGGCTCCATCGAAGCCAGATTAAAGTTAGCCTCCCAAAAACTGGGCGTACTGTACAGGGCCCCGCAGATACTGCAGATAGTACACAACTGCTAACCCTGTACAAAGCACAAGTGCGCCCCACAGTTGAATTTGGCAGCCACCTCTGGTCTGGAGCTCCAAAATACCCTTGACTTGAAAATGGGCGGTCCGTTTGATAGATTCTCCCATCTTAACAGACGGATTGCAATCTTTAGAGCACAGGCGTCAGGTGGGAATGCTATCCTTGTTCTATCGGTATTACAATGGAAGATGCTTTGAGGAACTAGCATCATTGATCCCTTCTATGTACACGGTTGACATTTGTCTCATGAGAATGGGCCGCTTCATCGACTCGTTCTCGTGTTCAACGGCTTGGCTGTGGAATGATTTGCCGGCCTCTTCCTACAACATGGGTTTCCTCCTTCCTACAACATGGGTCTCTTCAAGACCAATGTTCATTCCTCCCTCTCCTCAAAAAGACCCTCATCTCAGATCACATATGCCCTGAGGGAATTTATTTTCCTCAGGGCCTCCTGTGTGGAGTTAATGTAAAATAAAAAAATAAATGTTCTGTTACGTTATAAAAATAGATTTCTCTGAATAATTGCACGTCCTTTTACAGGTTGTTTGGTAGAATCTGACTCACCTGTTGTGATTTACTAAAGTTAGCACTTTTTAATAATACATAATAATAATTGGACAATTTGTAGAGCGCCGTTTTTGTGAAAAATCACCTCAAGGGTGTTTTCTATTTTATAATAAAAAAATAGTGTCACAAACATTTAATACTTAGCTTAATTTATAGTTAATAACAAAACATGTTCACTCATATGATATAAATTAGTAATTTTCCGTACAAAATATACTTATTAATATCAGATCTCTTCTATAAAAATAAACTTTTGAAAAACATACACTATGTATAATATTATGAACTAGGAAAAATATTGTAATTTTAGATTTTTAACCCATTATTTTTAATTTGAATATATAGTGTTGCCAATTTGAGAAATAGTATTATTATCATAGTGGATACGTTTTCCATAACAAATAAAATATTATATAGAAATAGAACATAGAAAATTTTTATACTATGTACAGTTTGTCAAATAAGAGTAGAAAACATAGGAGGGCGCCACTGTTGTTCAAATGGCAATACTAAAAATATAATTCGTGGTGTAAAAATAAAGCTGCGTAAGCCTCATTTTTGTAAAAAATTTGAAAGCATAAAAAAGAAAAAAAAAAATTTTCATTGCAATATCTGACCCACTGATCTCAAAATTAGAATTGCTTATAGGTATATTATACCTTTGCAATTTTGTGTCAACATAATGAAGAATAACCATATTGTAATAAAATATAAAGCACACTTTAGAAATTGCTCACATTTATTTAATACTAGCTTAAGTACCTAGTGTTGCCCAGGCTTTAGATCATGTCTCTAATTTTAGATCTGAATATATTTAACTCATTCAGATCTAAAAGTAGTGTAACTAAACTCACAATTAGTGATTCTTCCTTTCTACAAACTATTATTCAAATTTATGTTAAATTAAATGAAAGCAAATCACTTTGTAAAACACCATTTAATTAAATTTATGTCATTAAGTAGGTACCTTAACAACAGTGCTTCTTCGATTTTAATTTTTTTTTCTTTAAGAACAAAAAATGTTTTTTAAAAAGTGATTTACCTATATATTCAGGGTCATTGCGCTTTAAAAGAATATTTGACAGTTAAATTGGTATTGCCAGCCTACAAATTTTGTAGTTCCATTTTTAATATTTTCTACTCTTAATTGACAAGACTATATTTCCCCTATTAATAGTAGGTACCTAGATTCAATATTATATTAAGCAGTACTCTACTTATATTTAAACCTTTTTTAAAAACCAAATAATGCGAGTGCAATTTAATAATCAATACAAATAAATAATATTATTGTATTCTATTCTACTTATTACTTAGAAATTCTTCCTTTAATATATTTACAGATCTTTTATTTACAAATGATAAAGTTTTTACATTTTTTCCAAATATTTGTGCATTTAAATGATACCAGTACAACTAAACTTGTCCCATCAATAGCTCGTACGGGCGTCATCGACGTTCGTCCTCTTCCTTCTCATCCGTATTTGTAAACGAAAAAGATACTAGAAAGATTACATGACATGTGATCTCTTGTTAGCACTATTATATGTATTTATTACATACGTTTCTGTGAATTTCTCTTTTGTTACGTTGAAAAGTAACAATCTGGAATAGCATTTGTCTTCCTTTGATCTCAACAAGAGATACAACAATTAAAATGACTTTCACCGGTCAAACTATTGAGAGGAAACTCGGTTGCTGAGAAATTTTAATAATAGGTATTTTAACAAACTGTTGCTGTTATTTCTCTTTTATCCGAATACTGGGCGATAGGGACAACTACACCTGAGGCTGATAATACCTAAATAAAATCGTTAAAGTCAAGGTTTTGTATTCCCCGTTTTTTCAACTGGACAGAATTTTAAGATATTTTTCACCAACTGTATTAGAAGATAGTATTCTATGTCTGTACATTTTACTTTTTTTAAATATACGTTATCTAGTTTGTATACTGAACGTCTGTTGATGGCGTTCAAACCAGGCAATTTTAACGATTTTTGTAGGGCCTATAAGAAGCATCAAAAAGCAAAACATACCGACACGCTAGTGGACGATATCTGTTTTATGTTAAAAAACATTTGCACTAGTGTCAAAATCCAGAGAAGAAATTGGGGAATACGTTTGCACGGAAAAAAATGTCACCCGGTTTCCTCTTAAACGGTGAAACAAATAAATTGAAACTGAAAAAATTTAATTTTTATAATTTAGTTAATTTAATAGTGTCTTAAGTTCTGGCAGAAAACATTAACCCGTTATTATTATTTAGTTTATGTTAAAGTTTTCCATCAGATCCGGTATGTAATGATAAAAATAAAACACATTCTTATGTACATAATTTTATTTAAAAAAAAGCACAGATTTTTTTGTTTGTTATTTTTTACACCTATAAAGAGTGATTGTACTTTTTCTAGCCAGTGCTATTTAGTTTGTATATTAAGATTTCAATTATAAAAAAAAATATCTTGAAAATAGAAAATTGAATAAAAATTTAAAAATTACTTTTTTTCTATTCCTCACCACTTTGCTATAATTATGTTTCACACTGTGTCCTTGTTTCTTTTATCAATTAATACAGGGGAGAGGGAGACATGGTCGTTGAGGGCCTGGTAGCAGACAAATGTCTTCGCTTACAAGAATGGACGGGTATTAGAAGTGTGGAGGAGCTATTCCGGGCAGCGCAAGATGGAGATACATTTACCAGAATGATCGCCAATGTCGGAGGGGACCTGATAAGGCACACGAAGAAGAAGAAGAAATAAGTATAATAGTGTTTGATTTTCCAGTGTTTCCATTGAAGTGTTCCAAAGGTCGGTCATTGTCCTGCCTCCGTGAGATAAACGTCCGCTTCCAAACCCTGCAATTTTTCAACTAAAGCATAGAAATCTGTTCCGAACGGCCGGTTGTCAAACTGACATAGAGATGTGCGCTAGTCATCAGCATATTTTTATGTGATGGTGAACAGAATTTGGGGTCAGACACAGTCTATATATATAAAAATCTAAATATGTATGTTTCTGGGTTTGTATACGTAAGAGATGTCTATGCTAAACCATTCATCCGATTGCGATGAAACTTTGGGGATATGATGTGCGCAGGCCCTCGATGGTTTCTATATACAATAGTGAGTTTTGGCATCATGAAATAATGCATTGCTAACTGTTAATCCGATTGCGATGAAACTTTGGGGATTTGATGTGTACGTGCCCGCGATGGTTTCTATATTTAATAGTGAGTTCTGGCATCATGAAATTATGTGTTGCTAAACTATTCATCCGATTGTGAGGAAATTTTGGTGAGTTGCTGTGAGCACGCCTGCGAAGTTTTCTATATATACTGGTGAACTCTGGCATTATGAAATATGTATAAAAAAAATTGCAATAGGTGGCATGCGAGTTTTTTTAAAAATGAATGTCCTAGAACTGAATGTATCGAATGCGGGAGGGGAATTCGGGAGAAGGTAGGGGAATTCGGAAGGGTGGAGGGGAACTCAGGAGAGAGGTTCGCGGGATGGGGGAAGAGTAAGAAGGGAGAGGGAAGGTGGAGTGGGAAGGTGATGCGGCAGAGGAAGGGAAGGCGGAGTGGGAAAGGATACGCAAGGAGAAACAGTTTCTTTATTACGTGGCATAGCAATGCATGCCGGGAACTTGCTATTTGCTATATTTATACACATTATCGACAATACCTCCTGGTTCCACAACTTGCCTTCCCAGGTATCTGAGTCTTGTTCTCACAAAGACCTTTGTTAATTGGAATTCTTCATTTTATACAGCTGTTGCTGCTTTCCAGTCCCGACATTATCTCCTGAGACGGCAGTGCTCTGATTCCCTGTTCCCTGCTTAGTTTGGGATTTGGAATGCTTATTAGCACTGCGGTTTAAGAGACTCCAAAGATCAGTATATCAGGCTTCAAAAGGAGTTCATCAGTGTTCTCTCCATTTCCATGATGGCTCTGGAAATGGGTTAACAGGAAGGTGCCCTATCTGTGTTTACACCTAAGTGCATGCCTAATAAAACACTAACTGCGCCCACGCGTGCCTGGAATACTGTCGCTGCTTCCTCGTCTGACACCAGTAGAACTCAATATCCCTGCTTGCCGCTTATTACAAGAAACAATGCTCTTCCCGGCCCTGCTAGACCTTCAGTTCTCGTGTTTCTGGCCAATAACACCCAGTCCACTTCCAAGGCCACCATGAAAACCCTGAAAACTGCAGTCAATCCTGCCACCCTGGGCATATGAGTAACGGTATGTATTGAAAAGTGGTGGGGTGATAATCCACCCTAGCACTTCCGCTGAAGCGATGAAATTGGCAAATGCTCCAGCTCTATCTGAAGCCAGTCTGAAAACAACGATCACCCCAAATCGTCCCCCTCCCTCAAGATATTTCGTCTGAGGATATTATCTCGGCGATTCATAATCAATCTTAGAAAATTTAAAAGAGAACATATCTTTCTCTCATAAATCGGGCCCTCGCACTGGTAACTGCATCCATTTTTAGAGTCCCTTCATCTATGCGTCACTCTCTAATATCCCGTACAAAACTTGCCATTGACTGGCAGCTAAGAGACTGGGTAGATAGCCTGAAGTGTGGCCACTGTCAACTATATGGCCACATAGCTTCCAAGTGCCAAGCAGACTTACCCACCTGTGCCCACTGTGCCAAAGTTGGCCACAACCGTGATGCCCGCCCCAAAAAGGAGAAATCTCCATTATGTGCCACCTGCACCTTCTTCAGAAAATCAGCTTCCCACAAAACTGGAGCCAAGACTGCCCTGCCCGCCAAGCTGCTGAAAGACGTGAACTTTCTAGAATAAATTTTTTAGGTTGAACCTGAAGAATCGTTCTGTAAATAATTCCTTCTCAACGTACTACCAAAACGTTTGTGGCCTAAATACAAAACTGAACACTATTCGCTGTAACGTCAGTGTATGTCATTACGACTTTTTTATTTCTTACCGAAACATGACTCTGATAAATGTCTCATCTGCTGAACTTGGACTGTTTCACTACAACATTTTTCGTTGTGACCGTTATACTACTCCTGTGAAGTGTAAAGGTGGTGGAGTGATGATACGTGTAAACAAAAAATACCCTTGCCATATTCTAGAAATATCCAATGTTTTTGATCAATCGTTCCTATGTGTGTTATAATTGGTACCAAAAAGCTTGTACTTGGTTGTGTTTACAATCCTCCTTCCTCTTCATAGAAGTCTATAAGTCGCATACTGCTTCAATTGAGCGAAAACAGAATTGAGCCCATTTTGCCCCACTTCTTTTTAACCTTTTTATTAACGATATCATGAAAGTTTTTTCTCACACACGTTTTTGGCTTTTTGCCGATGGCAATAAGATTCTTAAGATAATTAAATCCCATCTTGATTGTTTACTTTTTCAACTTGATATTGATTCATTTAATGATTGGTGCAAAATTAACCGCATGGAACTTAATGTTGATAAATGCAAAATTTTGTCATTTTATAGAACCAAAAAACCTATTCGGTTTGATTATAAACTAAATAATGTTTGTCTTTCTACTGTCACATCTATCAAGGACCTTGGGGTCACTTTACACCAGGGGTCTCTAAACTACGGTCCGCGGGTGAGTGTCATCAACCCGGCCCGCGACAACTAATAGCTTATGGTTGTTGTGATAAGTTGGATAAAAAACACAGAATGATAGTAACTCTGTTTTATTTCCTTGCTAGGTAAAGCTTAATGACAAGTATAATACGTAGAAATTTTAATTTAAGCATAGTAACCAACAAATAATCCAACTAACATTATAACATAAAAAATACTAATGATATTTATGTAATTGTGATTTTCCACTGACTGTAGTTGTGTGGACCAATTTTACTTTCAGGTATCAAAAGAGATTTAAGATGCTCATCACTTTAGTTAGATCTGTAAACATTCTTTGTGTACTTCATTTTGGAGAATGTTTTCTAACGCAAGTAAGTAGTACCAAAAACAAAAAACAGCGCATGTGCAAATTTATGCAAATTATCAAATTGTGTCAGCGGAAAAGTCTTATAAAATTCCAACAAAGACGAGTTTTAATATTCTTTTTTTAGTTTGAGTTTTAAGTTCTCTCAATATAGGTTTTAAATGAGGTTAGGTACATAATATAAGTTTTATTGGTAGGTAAAACAATTTTATTATGATAAAAGCTAAGAGTATGGATATTAGAGAGACGGCATGTAAAGTGTGCACACTGACCCAAAGTGTGATTATTCAAAAAATTTACCGAACGGTTTTTAGACGGTTGACATTGGCTTTTACACCTCGGTCGCGTATAGAGCTCCCAGTAAAACGTTCATAAAACATAGAAAAATGGTCCAATGCGCCGTAAAATTGTGTAAAAGTAGTTCTATGAAGACCTTTAAAAAGAAAGACGGTCTTACCTTTCACATATAAGTGTTCAAACATCGCTTAAATATACATTTTATAATTGTCGACGTGTTCATTTCAACCGCTACCGCCATCGGCCCGTCGCTATCACGTGATCTCGGAATGGCAATGGGCCGAATCAGTCAACTTAAATTATAATAATTATAAGTTACCAAAAAAAAATTATTTTTTTATAAATCATAACGCACAAATATAAAGTTCTGATTTACACATGTCGTATGTACGTGTTTTTTTATCGTTTAGCTTATTCATTTTTAAACGTTTTTACTTCGTCTTTTTTGCACTGTTATTTTTATTTCTTTTCCTACTAATTTATCACTCCTTTTACAATTGTAATTCATAGTATATAAAATAAAATAAAATAATCACTGTATTGTTATGTAAAATTCACATTGACATGCCCCCGTGGTCGAGGGGAAAAGCTCTTGACTAGCAATCCGGAGGTCGCGGGTTCAAATCCCGGTGCGCACAGATAAATTTTATTCGATTGATTTGTGTTCTCAAAATTGAATAAATAAAAATAATATAAGGTAAATTTCCGTCAAGTTCCAGGTGGAACATACTATCAGTATCGCCCTGGTGTAAGACCACCCATAATAATTGAAATGTTGCTTGAAATGGCTTTAACTATGTTTGTTGACAAGATCTGAATAGACAGGTACTTCCCCACCTTCTTCTTCCCTATCTCCTTCCCCTCATATATATATATTCGATTATGTGTTATTCATATGTACATATTCGATTATTTGTTATTTACATATATATAAATAAATATTCAAATTTTATGTTATATATATACGTGTGTGTGTGTGTACATAACTTATACACCTAAATAAATTAGAAAGTTCTTTTCTTTGTACATAAAAAAATTGTCTGCGATAATATTTTATTTTAATATTTGAATATTAATAAAAATTATTTATAATAATATTCAGTTGTTAGGAAAATGCGTTTTGAAATGCATACATATTTGAAATTCGCGGGTAACATAAATAATATTAATGTTGCTAGTTAATAAAAAGGAAATCATTGCCACCAGTGACTGATTTAATTTTGTTACAGTACCTAACTTATACACAAAATAAATTTAAAAAAATACTATTCTTTGCATTTAAAAAACTTGAATAATGTTTTCTTTTAACTTTACGTAGGTATCCGAATCTTATAAATAATTATTTACAATAGTATTCAATTGTAATGCCTTGTGATAGTAAATAAAAAAAATCATTGTCAGGATTAAAAACCATTGGAAATCATTGTCAGGATTAAACCCCCCCCCCCTCCCCCCCGCGAGAGAAAAATACTGCCCCTTACCGTAGCTATTGCTCCCGAACTCAGAGCGATTAATCGATAAATCATTCGATCATTTTGATGTATCGATAAAAATGTATCGATTATGTAAATGTATCGATCATTCCCATCACTAGTTTGTATGTTATCATATGTGTGGTGTGTGGGTGGTTTGGTATATTTATGTCATGTTATATGTTATCTTTCTACGGAATATGGAATGAACTGTCAGAAAGCGCGGCGCCCTGTTGTTGCGATTTAATATCACAATATTTTAGTATTCTAGAAAACGTATCAGAGTGCGAATTATACAGAATAGTGAATGTATTGTTAACTGTACATAATTAATTATTTAAAATGCTCAAAACGGGAAAAACTTTTTTGAGGTTATATTATCAAAAACATCACAGGGTGTATGCTACTTCTCTAAATCATTCTGAAATTCATGAAACAAGGAAAGATAAAGGCCAAGATGAACTCACTCAAAACCAAGATCAGAGAACCGGACACATACATGACAAATTAATATTTAATTCATACCTGGAATATCAGGGTCTCAGTTATGGCAAAAGACACAACTACAGAGCTCTATTCTACTCCAAACGCGAAGAAAAAAGAGAATTAGACCTAAAACAACGCACAGCACCGCTACCCATCTCATTGAAGTATTTCGCCAACGAAAAAACACTGTCAGAATTAAATTATACACCTGAAGTAGAAGAAATATCTCCACCCAAAGATGCCGCCAATTTTCCCTACCAACCGGACCCCAAATCGAGAACTATAATCACTCGAAAAGCACCCGAAGTTTGGATGAAGGACTACGATTATTTCGATGATTCAACCATTGCGAACAAGGATATACTCAATCATTCCGAGCAATCAAACTACTCCAGTTTTGATTCCGAACAGAAATCTCCGATTGACGACGAAGAATACTTTAAAAAAACTATTGAGAAAGGTAAAATCCAGACACAATATGGAACTCCGAACCCTTACATCGAGGTGAGCAGCGTAAAGTGTGGAGGATGTGGCTCCTTACTGCACTGCAAGGACACCTCCATCCCGGGTTACATCCCCAGCGAGATCTTCATGGGGCGCACCAAGAACCAACTGCACGAGATCACCTGCCAGCGCTGCCACTTCCTGGACAAGTACAATGTGGCGCTCAACGTGACGTCGGACCCTGCTGACTACCCTGAGCTGCTGAAGCAGATCCGGCCCCAGCGGGCGCTGGTGGTGCTGATGGTGGACTTGCTGGACTTTCCTTGCTCCGTGTGGCCTGATGTTATGAACATCATCGGGACCAAGAGGCCCGTTATGATCGTGGGCAACAAGGTATGTGAAAAGTAGTCCTCTACACAGATATTGTATTTTATTAGTTCTGGCCAGTATCTCAGTACTTTTCTGTATTGATTGAAAGATTTATAGTTTTGAAGTAAAACTTCTACAGCCCCGCTATGATTTGGATTTCGGATGAAACGGAAATGACGATTACTGCACCTGCAACGCATCAACTGTGCTCATTGTTCGCTTTGATTATGACCCCACTTTTCAAGTATTGGTTGAGATTGTTTTGGTAAAGTTTTGCTTCTACCATGTGTAAACTGCACTTGAATTTTTTTTGAGATCGCAGTGACTGTTTATTGTTATTTCGTACTATGCAAATATGGTTTAAGAGGACTTATGGTTTCACATAACCAACACCATGTGACCCAAAGATATTGAAATATAAGGAGATGTGCTATCCGTCGTTTTTACTAGGTGAGACTGAGCTTCCGGGTGTCGCCGGTGTTGTTTACCAATTAACGAATAAACTAAACGAACGAATAATTAATGAATAAACCAAACGAACGCTAAACTAAATGAACAAATTCTTTCCGTATTCAAACTATATTGTTAACCAATAATAATGCACACCTTCAAAAAATCAAGAAAATGAACAAATTATTTTTGTATGCAAACTACGCGCATTAGGCCGTAGTTCGGCGACAGTCGCGCGGACATCATAGCATATATCTTTTATATTTTAATATCTTTGATGTGACCCGAATATAGCATAGACAACGGGAAACAATGTTAAAACTGATCGTAGACTGATATTATAATACATTAAGTTTGGAATTCTATTTTCTTTTCCTAAATTGTTTTCATTGCCATCAATTCACGATATTACAAGAAAGTAATGTAGTTTTATTTTTGCCCCTAATTTTTTTTCTGCGAAACCTTTGTGAACATTGACCTTTTTGTTCAGGTGGATTTGTTACCGGAGGACAGCAAGGGCTATCTGACGCACATCCGTCATTGTCTCCACGATTCTATCAAAACCAGTTCCATCTCCGAGGCAAACATCAAGTACGTATCTCTCATCTCCGCCAAGACGGGCTACGGAGTGGAGGAGTTCATCACGCAGCTTCAGAGTATCTGGAAATACCAGGGAGACGTCTATCTCATAGGTTGCACCAACGTCGGCAAGAGCACTCTCTTCAACGCTCTTCTGCAGTCGGATTACTGCAAAGAAAAAGCAATTGACTTGATGCAGAGAGCCACCATCAGTCTATGGCCCGGGACCACTTTGAATCTCTTGAAGTTCCCTATTCTGCGTCCGGTGGATTGGCGGGTCACCGCGCGAGCCCGGAGACTGCACGCAGAGAGAGCCGAAAGGGTGGCGGAAACCAAACACAGGCAGATGATGGCTAAAGACACCCACGACCCTAAATATGCTACCCTCATCGGCCATATCGGAAGAACCTTTGTAGACCCAGACAAGTTTGTTAATCCTGCTTTCGATGCTTTTTCCTACACGATGCGATCCGGTTTCGTAAAAGCCAGCCGGCCTATGGGGATCCCTGAAAATTCCGACGCTTATAAAGAGAGCAAGTGGTGCTACGATACTCCCGGAGTCGTCCATCCTGATCAGATTATAACGCTTCTCACTGTGGAAGAGTTGATGCTGACGCTGCCCAAAGCGGTAATACGTCCGCGCACTTTCCATCTCCACAAAGGCACCACGATGTTTATCGCCGGACTCGCGAGACTAGACTTCGTCGAATGCCAAAAGGCTCTTCAGTTTACCGTGTTTTCGTCGCGCCACTTGCCGGTGACGATTTGCAAAACGAAGCACGCTGACGAAGTTTACTCGGAATTGCTGGGAACGGATTACTTTGCAGTTCCGAGAGGAAATGACGAACGCATGTCAAACTGGCCAGAGTTGAAGTGTTGGGAGAAGGCTATCACGGGAACGCCAGAAGGGTGGACGAAAGCGGTGGTGGACGTGGTGTTGTCGTCAGCCGGCTGGGTGGCGGTGTCCGGGGAACACAAGCACCAGTTCTCCCTGCGAGCGTGGACCCCCGAGGGCAGAGGGATCCACATAAGGCAGCCTGCTCTCATACAATACGCCTCCAAGATGAAGGGGAAAAGAGTACAGGGGACTCCGGCCTACAATGTGGGGAGTTCTTACTGCAGGGGATATCACTAATCTGTGTTTTGTGACTTACTGTTATTTTGTATGATAAGTTTAGGAGACATATTCTCGTCTAGGTTTCTGCAATAAGCCGTGTATAATGTGATGAAGGTGTGCAGATGATAAATTTATATGAATTTGTTGAATAAGAAGTCTGAACTTAAGAGGACATTACCAGAGAAACCAGAAATATGTCATTTTTAAATCAGTGTTTAGACGTATTGACTCGTTTCCACAAAAAATTATAAATTGATTTTGAAAGATTGTTCTTTTATCTAGTAAACGTATGCTTTAAATTTTGAGAAAAAATGTTTATTTTAAGTATAATAAGGTTATACCATAGGTCGTTGGCAGATTTGTTATATTTTCAAAAAAGTACATGTATTATACAACACCAATTTCAAATCATATAATCATGCAGTAAAATTAATCAATACATTATCTGGTAAACGTATGTGTCAGAATTTTAATTTTAGTTTAAATAAAATTATTAAAAAATATATACGTACATGTGTTTCTTGACGAAAATTGGTCCGTTTGTTTATTTATTTGCGCACTTACAAACTAATATATTTCAGATTTTTTTACATACTTATTTTGCTAAGACATTATTGACAATTCATAAATAATTTTAATGGAAAGATAATTTTAGGGTGTATTTAATATTAATTAATTTACAGCTTCGCGTTTCACAATTTTTCTTATCAACGACAACACGAATCGAGAGCGCTCATTCTGACCGCAACTGCGGCCGCCGGCGGTTGTCTTCGCGGCGCTCTACATCGTAACATTTTGAAACGAATAACGAAGCTAAATAAATACGATTTCATGTTTGTAAAATTTATAGGGTTGCCCGAACGCAAAATTTCATGTTCATTGAATATTTTTATGATAAAATTTTTATAATTTTGAAATTTTTTTTATTGTAAATTATTCTTATGTGAATACCGCACAAAAGTACCAACTGCTCCAAAATATTTATTTTCAAGTAAAACTTTTTTTACGCACGCTCGACACTTGGGGGGTAAGCTGGTAAATGTGTTACGAAAAGTGGTGATTGTTACGAAAAATTTCCTGCGAACGGTAATCGATGCGAACGGTGATCGATTGCTAGGTGGGTCGTGCCTTTACGCACGCTTGTTATTCGTGTTATTGTTATATTGTTAATAGACTATTTTTGCGTAAATAAATAGATAAATTAAATTATTTAAAAATATATACGTTAATGTGTTTCTTGACGAAAATTGATCCGTTTGTTTATTTATTTGCGCACTTACAAACTAATATAATTCAGATTTTATAACATACTTAATTTGCTAAGATATTATTGACAAATTATAAATAATTTTGATGGAAAAATAACAAACACGAGAATCGGGTATGGGTACCTACGCCCCGGGAACCAATTATTAGATAACCAACACGTCTGCCATAGGTCATCCCAAGTGGTTCGTAACATTTGGTGACTAGCAGGGGTCTTGGCGGCGGATGCGTCTGCCCACTAGCTGCATGGCAGGTCGGATCTGGAAAAGTTAAGGGAGTCCCTTTGACTTCTCCAGCCTTACTCTCTCGGAACATCGCCTTGCACCGCAGTGGGAGGGATGGATTCATACATCCGCACTCCTGGACACGCTGACCCCCAGATTTCTACCCACCCCTAATACCCCTTTTCTTCTCCGAAGTTCCTCTTCTTCCTTTCCCTAAAACGACCCTCCACACAGCATTCCCAAAGAAGAGATAGGCAGTGTGTCGAGCGAGTGTAAAAAAAATGGTCTCTAACGATCCGGCCTTCCATGTAGTTGGTGGATGTACCTTCCAAATTACTGATACTACCTATTGACGGCCGGCGTGGTCAAGGGGTAAGGCTCTTGACTTGCAATCCGAAGGTCGTGGGATCGAATCCCGGCATTGGCAAATAAATTTTATTTGACTAATTTGGGTTATTTCACAATTATTTGTTCCAGAGTAAAAGATACTTTCAGTATCGCCCTGGTGTAAGACCACCATTCAGAATTGAAACGTTGTTTAGTGACCAGATCTGAATAGCCAGGTAATTCCTCGCCTTCCTCTTCCCCCACCACCTTCAGCCTCACAATATACCCCATAGTCACGTCATAGTCTCACTGGCTCCAGTAGGAGCATTTAGGTCTCTTGTGCGGTATTCAGATAAATATAAAATAAAAAATTGTGCATACGAATAAATATTTCAAAATGAGACATTTTTTACAATCGAACTGAATATTACACTTTTTTCATAAATATACCGGACGAAAGGGTCCCAACTGCTCCCGCCTGGAGCCAGTGGGACTATGGCATTCCCAATTGGGGTATGTTGTAAGACTGAAGGTAGTGGGGAGGGTAAAAATATAGGGAAGAGGAAGGTGGGGAAGTACCTGGCTATTCAGATCTGGTCTCCAAACACGGCTTAAGACATTTCAAGCAACGTTTCAAATCTTAATGGTGGTCTTACACCAGGGCGATACTGAGATATCTTCTGCTCTAATGGCCGTAAAATAAAATTAAAAAACAAAAAACCAAAATATTAAAAAGAATATAACACATTGTTTATTCATGTAGGTATCTATTTAATACCTACTGTGTTTACGCATTTTACTTGTATCTATTTATGTTTATGCACTTCGATATACAAATTACAAATAACTACTACTAATTAAAATTCTGGAAGCGAGAATATAAGCATACTGTAGCCCTGTAGCCGCCCTAGCTCCGCGCGATACACAAAACCCGGTTTACAGCTGAACGTAATCTAATTCCAAAAATGTCCGCTAACGAGCTCTGATGTGAGAGCGCTGGCGCAGGAATCAGAATTATGATTAGCTGGTTACATACTCTTAATTATTTTTCTTTAAGATTATTTCTGTTCTGTCACTATTGTTTAAATTTGTACATTTCTAAGAGGCGACTCTAATACATCATTACATAGTATAAAATGAAGTCGCTCAAAATATTTGTGCGCTCAGATCTTTTAAACTACGCAACGGATTTTCATACAGTTTTCATCAATAGATAGAGTGATTCAAGAGGAAGGTTTAAATGTATAATACATGCTTATTATAGTAGAGAAAAGCCGAGAAATTCAAATATTCATCATTACATAGTATAAAATGAAGTCGCTCAAAATGTTTCTGCGCTTAGATCTTTTAAACTACGCAACGGATTTTCATGCAGTTTTCACCAATAGATAGGGTCATTCAAGAGGAAGGTTTATATGTATAATTCATGCATATTATAGTAGAGAAAAGCCGAGAAATTCAAAGAAAATATATATCATCATCATTACATAGTATAAAATGAAGTTGCTCAAAATGTTTGTGCGCTTAGATCTTTTAAACTACGCAACGGATTTTCATGCGGTTTTCACCAATAGATAGAGTGACTCAAGAGGAAGGTTTATATGTATAATACATGCTTATTATAGTAGAGAAAAGACGAGAAATTCATATATTCAATTCAGACAGCGGGCAGCTGGCAAGCGGGTGGATTTTATAAAGGTTGGGTAATAGCGTTGTGTTTCGTTAGCCACAGCAACGTGTATCCGGGTCTGCTAGTTGATAATAAATAATAATTGTGAGCATAAATGAATGTTCTGAATTTTTGGTATTCTTGGCCATTAACTATGTAACAATGTCTAGATATTTTGTTTTGAAGAGTTTTATTTCACATAATAAATTTGTTAAGCCTCGATTACATTAAGCAAGATTACAAGCTACTAGCCAGTGAATTCACTATCTGCTAGTAAACTCGCTCAGTGTAATTATATTATCTAGCTAACTCGCAGATTTTACACTGAACAAGTTTACTAGCAGATAGTGAATTCACTGACTAGTAGCTTGTAAACTCACTCTGTGTAATTCGAGGCTTTACTTAATTTTTGAAGTGAAAACTGCTTTAACACCGTTGTGATTTAAAACTCGATGAAACGAAAATGGCCCATCTAAGGCTCCAAAGACTAAGACAGGCCAGACATGTGCACCGAATGCCAAGAACACGAGTACCGAAGAAGGTTCTAACAGGACACCCGGGAGGTAAAGGTAAGGCGGGCAGACCTAGACTGAGATGGGAGGATGATGTCAGGAAGGATGCAAGAGGACTACTCCATGTTGCAGATTGGAAGACGACGGCCCAAGACAGAAGGCGCAGGTGCGGCCCATCCATACATACTAGGAATTCATAATGAATTGTAAAGCGCCCTTGAGGTGATTTTTCACAAAAACAGCGCTCTACAAATTGTCCTGTTATTATTATTATTATACTGTGGATGCTGCACTTCTCTCCTTTTCTAGGTTTAAAATAAATTTAATCATAATTATTATGTATTTATTCTGAATTTAAAAACCTTGGATTTATTTTTTTCTAGCTGTAAACTGCACTAGATACTGCAATAATGACACCGCCACCGTCCCAATCTCAGAGACCAACACTAACAAGACACACGGAGCAGGTCGAAATACATAAGTATACATTCTCAATGCTCGAACATCGCATAAACTCACCAAAAAGTAAAACAGTGGATGCTCCGTTTATTCCGCGTCTACGGAGCAGGAACGAGTGTGATATTTATGATATTCGCGCATGCACGTTTAGTCAAGCCTGCCATGGTTGAAGTAAGGCTGAATACGGATTCCGTAGGAGCATCCAACGCACAAAAAACGACTTTAATGCTTATAGGCATAGTGCACAGAATAGCTTATCCGAAGGGAGCGGACTTGGTACCATTAGAGATTTTTGTTTGCCTGATCACCTTTCGACGGTTATTTGTTGTCTTAAATAGCCGAATCCGATTGATACATTAAATATTTTTCGGAATACCGATTTAATTCATTTTAAGGAACTGTAATATTTAATGTGAAGCATTAAAGGTTGTAGAGATAATTTGACAGACTATTTTTGTCGATAATTGAATTTGTTTGTGGGCTAGTCCATAGACTTTTATATTTGGCATATACTCCAGCATCCCTTATACAAAAAGTCAGCGACCGCCACTGAGAGGGCGGTGGAGGCTTATCTTGAAGGAGGCCAAGGCTCCAAATGGGCTGTAGCGCCATTGAAGAAGAAGAAGAAGAATACAAAAAATAATTTAATATCAAAAATGGTTTATTTGTTTATTCAATCAAAAATATTTGTAAGCCACAATAGTTGGCCAGTAAATACCTCAAGCTACAAGTACAAGATACAATAAGTATTAAAATTACAAAAGAGAATTTACAAAGGTAGCACTAATGGACGGTCACATTGTTTAATATAATTAATTATTTACAACAAACAATACTTAACCACAATTATTAATTATAATCTATATGAGCTTGCACAATAATATTTTATACGTTACGTCAAACAGAAGATCATAAATAAAGTTTTTCTTATTTAATTCAATCATAAAACAAGATATATTCGTTATTTTTAAATATTATAATTCCAGGTGCTGTTTATAATATAATCTTACGAGAATTGCCAAATTTTAAATCAACCATTGATAAGGGGTCATCCATAAATTACGTCACACCTTAAGAGGGGGGGGGGGGGGGAGTAGAGATGTGTGACAGGGGGTATGGGGGGGACACGAGCTTTGTGACGTCACATGCGTTACGCCCCCTCTGTCGTGGTATCCTATTACACCCCCTCCGTGCAAAATATGTGACGTCACGCCGGAAGGGGGGGGGTTTCTCAAATGTGACGATGTGTGACAGAGACGGGGGGGTAAAAAAATCATAAAATTCGTCCAAGGTAATTTATGGATGGCCCCTAACAACAACCAAAAAACAGAGATTGGCTGAAAATTTACAACAAAGAATTGTTTGTTAAATAAAAAGAAGTCTTTTCTCAAGATAAGTTGAATTTGCAAAGAAACATTAGCTTTTGCAAAGTGCTAGCAGAAAAATAAACAAAATAAGTTCTTTGCTCGCTTATAAGAGTAAAAAATATAAACATTGAAACCCGTTTTTGGAATGTATTACTTTAAAATAAAAATTAATCCAAAATCTTAAAATTATTCTGAAATCTTAACAAAATCTGCCCTGATTATGGACACTGTAACGCTGTCCGAAAAGTTTGTTAAAGAAGAAGGAAGCGCCACAAGGCATAATACCCCAAAAATAAATCACTATAAAAAAATAAAGCAATCAAAATAGGATATTATAGAATTTTAAATAAAAATAATAATGCTGTAAAATTTAAATACCACATTTTATTGCTTTTTTTTTCAATACTTACATAATTAAGTACCTACTCATTTAAGTACATAACTGTCGCAAAAAATATATATTTTTATATTATATTTATTAAATTTAATATAAGAGGAATGATTGTATCACTTAGATTGAAATCGTAAAAGAAATCAAAACTATTTTAAGTGCTGTATTCAGCCTCGGATCTACGACTTTTTGAAACCGGGGCAGAAAGTTGATAGTGGCGCCTCTCAAACCGCAATTAACCCGGCTAATTTATGCAGCCTCTAGTTCTAGATGCGACGGGGATTTCCCTGGCAGAGACACTGCGAGTGCGTACACTATGCACGTGTTCAAAATCGACTTGGATGTGTTCAAAATCCAACTGGGCATTTCAAAATCAAGTGATTGGTAGAACATTGTGCACTGGATGCCAGGCATTTTGTGAATCTGGTTTTTTTTTTCAATCAAATATGTAAATTACGATTTTGGCGCTCCCTAAAACTGCCGCCCGGTTCGATCCCCCTAGATCCGGGGCTGTCTGTAAAGTAAGTAAATTTTTTCTTCATCTTCGACTAAAATTAATAATAGAGAAGACTAGCTTTGAAATGTCAATATGTAGTGCATTCATCTCTTTTCAAACAAACCAATAAATAAAATCTAGTCTTACAAAAAAAGGGAAATGATTATATTATGATTAATGAAAAAGGTTTATTTTAATGTTAATATAAAGGAAGAAGGAATGTATTTTACATTATTTTTATAGTCATAAATGGCAACCTTTTGGCTTTAGTTGCAAAAGGTATTGGGGATTTATAAGCTTGAATATACAGTAGAATCGCAGTATCGATTAGCCCTTCAATTTGTTCATTTTTCAGAACAACTCACAGGTCGCATATAAATCGCTGTCTCCCTTACTACCATGGTAAGAAATATGATCTAACCGGTATTAGAAAAAGAAAACATCATGCTCTGTGTTCAAATCTAAAATCTAACTACAAAATAATTTAAATGTACACCTATATCATAGGTTTTCAATGTGGGCGATAATGCCCTCTTTAGGGCGTTTCAGACCTTCGGTAGAAGACCAAGAGAAAATTGGGGGGCAATTCAGGGTGGCGGTAGGAGACCCATCCTATCTTGCCCCATCCCATCCCATTAGGGGTTATCCATAAATTACATCACACCTTAACCACTCCGATATGTAAGCGGATATACACGATAATATAACGATAGCAGTCAAGTACAATAAGCGTGTTTTCACGTCAAAGCGTGTGTTTCCACATAAATCTTTTTAACTCCATTATTGTTCTAGTGACATCCCTAAAACAGAAAGTAGAAGGTCAATAATAAATCAAGCTGCACATCTCTATTCAAGTTGTCCATAGAAATACATAAAAATACCTATTCTGTCAGATACACGGTAGATACAGATTTTACACACCAAATCACCTACGGTCTGCTAGACATCGGTATTTTTTTATTAAATATTCTTGTACGAAATGATAAAAAAGTGAGGTGACAAAATTGTTTATTATACATTTATACGATAGAATAAGTATTGTTTTTTGACATAATCTGTGATTTTAGTACCGTTTTCACATAAAAACATCATGTGAGTCATTTTTACTTTTTTTTTATGTTTGCATTATAAATTTTTATATTTACAAATGTTAATATTTATTTGTAATATAACAATTTGAAAGCTTATTTCTTAATTTTAATTCGGCTACGTTCAGAAATGTTTCATTTATAGAGCTTTAATTGTGAAGCGGAAATAACACAAAGTTTTTGTTTATCTGACATTTCGTTTAAGACGAAAAACGTGCATTTATATAATATACATATATATATACAGTATTGTTATATTACAAATAAATATTAACATTTGTAAATATAAAAATTAAGAAGGCAAACATAAAAAATTGTAAATATAACTCACGTGATGTTTTTATGTGAAAACAGTACTAAAATCACTTTATTATGTAAAAAAAACCACTTATTCTATTGTATAAATGTCTGATAAACAATTTGGTTACTTCACTTTTTACCATTTCATACAAGAATATTTAATAAAAAATTAACAATGGCGGGGATTTGGCGGGTGAAAACTGTTTCTACAAAATAAGTCTTTTTATGTACTTCTATGGACAACTTTGAATAGAAATGTGAAGCTTGATTCAATATGGATCTTCTACTTTTTGTTTTAGGGTTGTTATTATTATATTGTCGTGTAAACACGCTTACGGGTCGGAGTGGTTATAATGTTAAATTTTACATTTATTTTCTTAAAGTTTTGTAAATTATGTCATTTGCATTGTAAGAGTAGGATTATATCAATCTGTAATACACATTATAAAAATTTCAAGTGTAAAAACTAAAGTAAACAAGAGTGGGGAGACTACGAAGCACCGCACAAAGCGGATTCTCTTGCAGGTTAAATCCTATAGATGTATCTGTTTGTCTCTTTTCGTTTCATCATCAAATCACAACGGTGCTAAAGAAGATTTCACTTCAATAATGACTGAAATTCTACTGTATAAAATAAGTGTGTATATATGTATGGTAATTGATATATGGTGATATAAATTAGATTGTTGCTTGCTAAGGTGTAAGGTTATAAGGTAAAGGTGTTGGTTAGGTTAGGTGTCAGCAGTGAGGCAATGGTAATACATACAGACAGAAGGCACCTGACACCTCACCAGCTTATATAACATACTGATGATTTAGAATGTTCACGCTTTCTTTCTTAACTATATTAAATACACTTAACAGATACTTAGTGGTACAACTGACAAACTGGGGAATGGGAATTTTAAATAAACATTTATACCCAACCTCCGTCCCATGGGCAAGATTTTTTGAGATGTTTTAAACTTTCTATGTTTTGGATTATGGTATTCATACAAAACAAGAAAAAATCGTATATCAGATTTATATTTTGTTAAGTTAAAATTTTCTTGTTATTAGACCTCAGATTCTCAGATGGGGTTTTGATTTGATGATGGTCAACGTGAAAAGTGTCAGGCGCATGTCCGCACCATAAATTTAATTTAGCAATCAATTTATTTTTTGTGCACATTTCTCGGAAGTTCAAATGCAACTGATTTAATAAGTGGAGGGTGAGTGCAAAGAGCGCACCAAGCGCGTGTATAGTCAGTTTATTATGTCTTCTAATCCACCAAACAATTTAGGTTGTGCTCCCCTGATCTAGACAGATTATATTACATTGTTTTATACCTGTGATTTCTCAAGTGTGGTATATTTCTATTGCCCAAAATAATTGCACATTAATTGTTTAAAAGCAAATATCGCAGCCGTACAGTCTAATTCAAATGTACGACATGGGATTTTATTTACTGTACTAAATAGGGTACCCGGCTTTGCTCAGGGAGTTGATATGAGATTGAACTGACGTTTGAACCCACAACGAAACTTGCTTTATATACCCCTACCAATGGGTAGCCCCATCCATACAAAAAAGGCTTTGAATGGTCCACAATGTTCCACAACATTCGAGAGTGTTCTGGAATGTTCTACAATGATCTGGGATGTTCCCGAACGTTCCAAACTATACCCAAACATTCCAGAATGTTCTGGAAAATTTTTGAATGCTCTTGAATACTCTAGTGAGGGACCCGGTTTCGC
Organism: Limnephilus lunatus; assembly: GCA_917563855.2. Taxonomy (NCBI): domain Eukaryota; kingdom Metazoa; phylum Arthropoda; class Insecta; order Trichoptera; family Limnephilidae; genus Limnephilus; species Limnephilus lunatus. Next base: position 34,990,502 of record OU830596.1, read on the forward strand.
TCAGGGAGTTGATATGAGATTGAACTGACGTTTAAACCCACAACGAAACTTGCTTTATATACCCCTACCAATGGGGAGGCCCACCCATACAAAAAAGACTTTAAATGGTCCACAGTGTTCCAAAACGTTCCACAACATTCGAAAGTGTTCTGAATTGTTCCACAATGATGTTCCCGATTCCCTATTCCCAAACATTCTAGAATGCTCTCGAATGTTCTGGACTATTCTAGAAATTTCTAGAGGGCAAAACTTTCAGCCCCTATATCTTCAAAAGCACGCCCTTCAGGTAAAAACGGAAACCTTCTTCATGGATGGGGGATAGAGCGCTACCACACCATATAACTCCCTTAATCGTACCTGGACTCGTTTATGAGTTTTAGCGGGACACACATTGTAAACTTTCTTTTATAATTAATATATGTAATATAATTGTTGAAGTAATTTGGAATCAATTTAGATTTGGTTCTAGAATATATGTAATATATTTTCCCTCAGTTTGTCAGCATAGAGTCGCTATTGTTAAATTCATAATGACTCCAATTTAATAAATGGATACAATTTTCGGTTTTGTACACAATTACGTTAAACACCCCTCGTTGAGATGTTTAGCATTAATACTTTGCTAATGGCTGTATTACAACTGTACGCGAGAATAATTTGATATTAACACTAATAAAATGTCATTTAATAGAGTTACTGATAATAACGTGCTGGATTTATATTTTACAAGAGTTCTATACAAAATACATAATGGTTAAATATTATATTTTATACAAATACACAATGTAAAGAAATTAAAGTTATTAGAAATCTACAATAGCTTTCCAAATCAACAATATTTCTTACTTTTGTACATTCCGTAGAAAACTGTCGCAAGTCAAAAAAGTTACACCTAGACCAAGATAAATCGATCAATATTTTAATAGCGAATTATTATTATGCTCTGCACGCCTGAGAAGCTGCGCGGGGGGAGGTAAGGAAGCTGCAAGAAACGAGAATTTAGTCATCCACCGGTCAGTAAGGCTGTTCGACGACGCCAAAGTCGTCGGCGGGTGAGTTTTACCCACCTTGCGCTCGGTGTTACTATTTTTCACAAGTACTAAGATTAGTGGTAGAAGAAAAAAAAATTGTGTTTGTTATGGTTAAAACCTTAGAAGATGTTTAGATGATAAAGTTTTTTTGTGATTATAATCGACGGTCCCGAAGAACAATGTCGGATGTGCGATTTTGAATTTTTGCCGTAGAGCTTTTTAAAGTATAGTTTCTGCATGTTTACTGTTTTTGGTATCAAGAAATATAGTGTTGTTTTGTTCTTTGATACTTCATCTCATTTCATTAAAAAATCTGAAAATACAGACTTTTAAATCGACAAAATAAGCCAATAAATAAACCAACCGAACGATTTTCAATTTTTGTCAGATCCGACATTGTTCTTCGGGACCGTCAATATTTAGTTTAAGATAAAAATTGATAATTAAGTGCCATGTTGAATTCTGTAAGAAAAATGTTGATTCAAATAAAAATTTTAAACTACTTATTATAAAACTTTTATACTTAGTTTCTAATAACAGAAGTACTTCGAAAATAGGTAAATTAAATATACTATCAAATTAAAAATAGTAATAAGTCGAGTATATAAAAAATATCTAAGTAAGAATTTCGGGTGTAAATTACCCACCTTACACTCGCCGAATTAAATGCGATTTTCGCGAGGCATAGAAAATCACAAATACTTTTCAGAGATAAAACGTAAAATAGAAAATTTTGACTTGCGATACTTTTCTGTGGGATGTATACGTTATCTGTTCACTTGCAATATCAACCAAAAGAATGTCTCAATTTATTAAAATACCCTCCACGCAGCATCCTCAAAGATCATGTAGGGGTTGAGCGAAATTATTTTGTTCTGCGTTGGGGGTTAATTAAAATACTTGATGCAATAATAATGAAAAAAAAAAGGCACAATTGGTTGATCTTAGCTTGTGACGTTGTTCTTATTAAATATAATTTAATATATGTATTGGCAATTGATAATTTTAGGTTTCATTTTTCAGTTAGGTAACTTAGCATTCTTCAAATAATAATAATAATATAAAACAACTCTTATTTTACAAGTAGATTAAGATGAATAAATACAATAATAATACGTATTATTATTATTATTGAGATATTTGTCTGATTTTAAGAAACAACAAAGGATAAAACATATAAATACAATTTTAAACAATATGCCTATCTAACACAATATCTCTAAATAAAAAAAGAATTCAAAGTTCAATTAAAAAATAAATTTCTTGGGCATTTTGTGTAACAATTTCAAGACATTTTGTTTTGAAGAGTTTTATTTAACACTAGTAGACCCGACCACACGTTGCTGTGGCTAACGAAACACAACGCCATTACCCAAACTTTATAACCAACACCATCTGTTAATTTACATACATATCAAATCCACAACGCCCGCTTGACAGGCCGCTGCCCGCATATATTATATATTTCAACCAATTTACACAAAACCTTGACAAATACCTAAAACACTTTCCTCATGAATCACTCTATCTATTGGTGAAAACCGCATAAAAATCCGTTCTGCAGTTTAAAAGATCTAGGAGCGACTTTACTTTATAATATGTAACGATGTCTCCCTGTAAATCACCATTATTGACAGGAGTTGGCTCCTCCCACCGTTCCCCCCCCCCCCAAATCACCCCTCTCACCTAATAAAATCTAATCATTTCTGTACTTGAATAATTTTAAAGTTAGTTTTAAGATTGTTAGTGAATGAAATTAATGTATCGAAACCGAAAGCAGATAAATAAAAATTAAGTAACAAATGTACATGTGAAATAAAACCCTTCAAAACAAAATGTAAAAAAAAAAAATTGTATACAATGTAATATATATATTTTTTAATATTCCCAATCTAAAAAAAATATTTCATTTCATATAACAATGAATAAGTAAGTATATTTGCATACCTGTTTAAAATTTATTTGCGTATATTTCGAAATGATTCAAAGAAATAAATTGTTTCAAGGGTGAAGGTTATAATATATTAACCAATTAAATATAAATGTAAACTTTCTTATAAAAAATAGTTCATAATTATTATTTTACATATTTCTGTTAATTATTAAGATTTAATAGCATTGGAAAATTGAATGCCCCTTTGGTCACATAAAAAAATATTCATTTGTTTTTCAAATAATATTTCAGAATAGCTTCTAAACAATATTTAATCATAAATTTATAATAAATTGCAATATAAAAAAAAAATATTGCGTTCAAATTTATCAACAGTCCCGAGGAACAATGTCGGATCTGCAAAAAATTATAAATCGTTCTGTTGGTTTATTTTGTTGATTTAATACAATTTTGAAAATTCTCTTGTTCTCTCTGACTCTCTCAATTCCCTCCAAAAACTTAAATCCAGTCCTCTTCTTCATCCTGATGATCACTTTGTATGCCTTATTAGAGTGCTGATAGCCTCCATTCAAAGCTCTGGAAAAACCGTAACTCTGTTTTGGATTCCTGGACATGTTGGCATAATGGGTAATGATATTGCGGATTCCTTGGCAAAACAAGGAGCGTCCAACCCTCCGTAAACCATATTCCCCTATCTGACATTTTTTCCATCATCAAAGATAGATCCCGCAATGTTTGGACAGAGTATTGGAACTTTGCTAGTCAATCCAACGTAGCCTGCTGAGCTTCAATACAAAGGACTATCCCATCAAAAACGTGGTTTCAAAAATTCCCCCATTTTTCCAAAAAAGAAATTTCCTCACTTGTTCGAATGAGAATTGGACGTTGTTCCGTACTTTCTCGCCTTTTTAAAATTCACATCCTGACTCCCCAGATTGTACATTTTGTTGTCTAGACGTGGGAACTTTAGATCACATATTTTTTGGTTGTTCTTCCAAACTTTATCTAAAATTTCCTTAGCCCTACATTCAACATCTCATCTCTTCTAAGTCTGAACTCTACTCTAATATTCCATATAATTCTGAAATTTGCACATTTAAATAAAACTAATATATAAATTCACCTTTCCTTTCTCTATAATTTTAAATGATGACCTAGAACACCCTTGAGAGCCAGAAATGATTTAAACAAAACTATCTTTTTTGATCTCAAAAAGAGTAAAAATGCAGAAGCGAAACTTTAAACAGCTCTTCTGCAAAACTATAAATTTACAGATATGACATTGTTCTTGAGGACCATCGATATAAATTATGTCATATCAACAATATTCCTTGTTAAAACAATAAAAAAATATTTCATTCTTGAAACCATGCTCAAATGAAAAATTCATATACACATTCAATTTTGTGTGCACTAAATATGTACATAAATGAATGTACACCATGTACATAAAAACATATATTTAAAATAAGACATTTTGTGGTCTAACAATAAAATCTTCTAAAACACAAAACTACATAAAGCGCAATATAACACTGGACATGAATGTCAAAAGAGCTAAGTCAATTTTTAGGTTAAAAAATAACCCAAAAATAGCTTCAATCAGCTCCCGCATTTGAGGCCCAAGTATTGACTTCAGTCTCTTCCAAGGGTTAACTAAATCTTTCAAGTAGTGAGACTCCCATTCTAATTTATAAAAAAATCAAATATGTAATAATTATTAACCCCTAGAACAATTACGGGAGATATTTCTCCTACTCATAAAAGTCATGAAGGAGATATTTCTCCCACTCATAAAAGTCATGCTATCTCATTTTGTATTATGGTGAGATATACGATTTAACAGTGTTAGAAAGGCAGAACACCACGCTGTGTATTTGCATTTAAAAGTTTACCAAAGATGCTCCTGAAAAATTTTAAATATTTAAAAATGTTTTTTTTTTTAAATATAAAATGAAAAGTGGTAATTACAGTCTACATGATAAAAACCCTTGATAAGCAACTTTAAAAACTTTTATCAATGTTTGCTTTTGAAAATTTTATATTTTTAATTGCATGTATCGATTTGTAATACAGTGAAACCCGAATTTTACGTCCCCAGATTTTACGTTTTCCCGCCAATTACATGTAATTATTTCGGTCCCGATATATTTTAGTACATTTATACCCCCTTTTTACGTTTTTTTTCCCGCAATTTACGTCGAAAATATTCAAAATATGTGAGTTACGCGCGCTTGACACGGCCGAGCAGTGATTGGTCGGCAAACTGCGCGAAACGTGGTGATTGGCCGACATCTTTCCATTTTTAGCCGGCCGTGATTGGTCGGCGTACTGCTCGCAACGCGGCGATTGGCCGACATCTTTCAACTTTAGCCATGTGTAAAATGCTACAGCATCTGTCAGTTTGTTTATTTACGCATCTGTCATTTGGTTTGGACTCGATTTGTGATTTGAGACGCTTTTTTCCGACATTATTCGTGATAATCGTTTACACACAGTTTTTACGTTTCTTGTTTTGTTTTCGTTAAGTTAATTACGTTCGTAATGTCTCAACAAAGAAAAACTGTCAGTTCAGTGCGAGAAAAGGAACATTCTCGAAAAAGTTGATAAAACAAGTTGGTTAGTTTTAAATTGAATCTTTTTACACTAGAATGTCGTATTTTTACAAATTTACTTTGTATATATGAATTTAAATGGCCGGCTGCGGCGGAAATCGGCTGCAAAAATTCGATTTACGAGGAAATTTATCATATTTTTACAAATCAGCCGCGAAAATTTGATTTACGCGGAAATATATCGTATTTCGACGAATTTACTTAGAATATCTCTGCCCCCAGTATTGAAGAAAATTACATTTTATTTTTTATAAAAAAAAAATCACATAGATTAGTTTGTTACATTTTTTTCTGTTCTAATTCTTTTTCAATCATGTATACACATTTAAAAGTTTCGTCTTGAAAGCAAACAATGCTGGAAAAATAGATTTTAAGACCGTCGATGTACTTTATTGCTTCTTCTTTTGTTGGAATAACATTTTTCTCTTCATATACATAATTATATTAATAAAAAATAAAATTTAAAGGGTTCTTTTGTTCAATTCACCAATATACATGATTAAATAAATAAATAAACAAAATTTAAAATGTTCTTTTCTTCAATACCCCCCATTTACATTTTCCCTCCGTTTAGGTTTTTTTTTTTCGGTCCCTTAAAAAACGTAAAATAGGGGTTTCACTGTATTTAAATCTGAAAGAGTCTTTCATCTGCTTTCAAAAACAGTATTTTATTTTAAAATACATTAAAAAACAGCGAATTTATCTGGAATCAAATGTAATATAAAAATATTTCTCACGCAGAGAACTGACAGTTTGCTTAAGAGAAATACATTACAAAAGATAGTCGCCCTAGGGGTTAAAAATATATATTATTGCCAAACTTACTTATTTTACTATTTAAGTTTCATAGCCGTAAATAAAAACATGATTTAAGTCTCTTGAAAGTTTTTAACAAAACAGTTAATTGGTTTTTCGATACGCTACACACAATAAGGTCATTGATTTCTTATTACTAGATAAAATAAGCCACTTTTAAGACACTCAAATTGTCAGGTTGTTTAAAATAAATAAAATAAATAATCATTTTATACCTCCTCATTTTTTTGGTGTGATTTGAGATACAAATAATTCATTTTCATCTTCTCCAAAACAAAAAGTAAAAAACAATTTACAAAACATATCTAACTTCCTTTAGAAAACTCAATGTTTATCTTTTCAAATGCAAAACATTATTTTGTTTTCGAAGTTGTGCAGTACTTTTTTAAAGTATCTGCATTTCCTCAATAAAACATTAAGGTTTTTTTAATGGTAGGTATAAAAATTGGTACTGCGCTTTTTTTTTCCCGCGACAAAATATCCTACAGACAAAACATCCCCCAACAAAATATCTATTAACCTAACCTAACCTATCTTTACAGGATGTCTGTATTATTTTTTTCCCATTTTTACTATTTTTGAACAATAATTTATTGTCTTTACAGGACGTCTGTATTATTTTTGTCCCATTTAACTATTTTTGAACAATAATTTATTGTCTTTAGAGGATGTCTGTCTTACTTTTGTCCCATTTCTTTGTAAGGTTAAGTTAGGTAGATATTTTGTAGGGGGATGTTTTGTCCATAGGATATTTTGTCGCGGGACGAAAAAAGTCACGAAACACTAAAAATTAGTGAATTTCCTAACCGACATTATTTAACATTACAATAATAATTATTGATTGATGAAGACACTAAACAAGATATGTTATTAATTTATCCCACGGATCAATAGTAATAAATATATATTTTTTATTTTTTTAAATTGCATTTTATGATTACACACAGTCCACTTTTCAAATGAGATTCATTTTGAACTCCAACTAGTATTAAAATTCTGGTTCAGTGCTATTTCAGCAACTCTTTGGTCCAGAATGATTTTTCCTTTTCAATCTATCGCATCACGCGGCACATTTTAACACAATGTTGTAGTGAAATATCACGGATCACACATTCGACAGCCGCGTAGCAAGTTTATAGTCCATTATCTATCATTAGTTTGTAGTGTACAGTTAGATGAGTCTCTCTTCTGGGGGGGGTTTGAGCACACTGTCGAGCATTTCGAGGCGGGGATTGCGGTACTCCTGTCCGCTGGGACTGTAAGTGCCGCGCGTGGCACGCTTGGTGCGCGCTAGTACGCATGCCGCTGCCAGCCCCGCCCCGCCTATCGCGCACAGTCCGCCCACCACGCAGCCGATGATGATGCCGATGGGGACACCGTCGTTGGAAGCGGCAACCACCAGCTGGAATACAGGACATACACAGTTTGTCAAAGAAGAGTAGAAAACATAGGAGGGCACCACTGTTGTTCAAATGGCAATTCTAAAAATATAATCATGGTGGTAATGTAAAGCTGTGTAACCTACATTTTTATTAAAACTTAAAAAGGCATAAAAGTGAAAGAAATATTTTTTCATTGCAATAAATGTAGTACCCACTGATCTTAAAGTTAGAACTGCATATGGGTATATTATTATTATTATATTTTTTGCAATTTTGTGTTAACATAATAAAGAATAACGATATTGTAATAAAATATAAAGCACAATTTAGAAATTGCTCACATTTATTTAATATTAGCTTAAGTATTAGCGTTGTCCAGGTTTTAGATCATGTCTCTAATTTTAGATCTGAATATATTTAACTCATTCAGATCTAAAATTAGTGTAACTAAACACACCATTAATGATTCTTTCTTTCTACCTACTGTTAAATTCAAATTAATGTTAAATTAAATGGAAGCCAATCACTTTGTAAAACACAATTTAATCAAATTTATGTCATTAAGTAGGTACCTTAACAGTGTTTCTTCGATTTAATTATTTTTTCTTTCTAAGAACTAAAAATGTTTTTTAAATAAGTGTACAGTGTTCTGTATTTTCAGTTTCATGGCAAAGAAAATTTGACAGTTAAATTGGTGTTGCCAGCCTACAGATTTTGTAGTTCCATTTTTTATATTTTCTACTCTTATTTGACAGACTACATGTTAAACCATTGCAACTATTAGCCTAGATACATCTATTCTTGGATGTTATATCGCCGACAATTATGACTGTAAACTGACCGAAAAAGAGTCCAAAAGACTTCTTGAAAGAGATTAGGGCAGGACGGGAAAGACCAAAGACTGAATGGCAAGGGACCACATCCAGTGGATGAGGCCAAACGCCCAGTTCGTAAATGTGAGTGTTGGTGATCATTTTATAAATCCGATAGGAACTGGTTCCAAAAATAGCCGGTTCCTCGGAAAATAATCTCTGACAGCTAGTCACCGGGACAAAATAACCGCGACAGGCAATGACGTCATATATAATATATAGACGCGTGGTATTATTATTCACAACTGCCAGTTAAAATAATAATCATGTTATCAAGGTATGGAGAGATTCTCGAAATTACAAATTCAATAGTACTTATGCCTGCCAGCCGACATTCCTCACGCTAGCTGTTAACGTAAGTGCCGCCATCTTTTGGCATTGCTTTAATTCGGTTCTATTACAAAAGTAGATTTGTATACAAACTCCACGTATGAAAACAGTTTTGCGTAAGGCGTGGTATATTCTTAGCTGGCTTAGCACTTTGGCTTTTTTTTAAATGCGGTTTTAACCCTTATGTATAATTTGTATAAAGAAGCTGTATGAAGGGCAAGGTCAGAATCGCTTGCACCAATGTCATTCTTGACAAAACCAAAGGTTTCATCAATCTAGCTACTCTAGAATATTTTTAAATGAATTGTCTATGACTTGGCAGATCATTTTTTGCAGCTGTCAAGAAGCAACGAAGTTTTACGTTTCAAAATGCGTATAAAGGTCTTTATTTATTGGCAAACTCTTTCGAATTGTGTTTTTACGTGTTGGGTATGTATTCAGGTTTGTGAAGAAATAATAAAATCAGTTTATATTTGTGTGATTATATTTTTTGATAATTATTTACAGATGGGAGATTTTTTTTAGTTAGCTATTATGGAAAAACCTCTTACGATATTATCATGTCATATACATGAATAATAAGATACATTATCTGGCAAATAGAAAACAATCGCAAAAAAAGCAATTCCTTTGTTTTTATCTGTATATTTGACCAGAAAGCAACAAGGTTAAATCCGCGCGGTTTTTCGAAATACGCCCGGCCTTCAACAGGTTAATACTGTTTGATAATATTATTGTTTAAAAAAGTGAAGGTTACTGACCTCTAGCGTAACGCTTCGAAGCTAGTTATTAGGGCAGATCCCTACCTGCACTGGACGGTATAATTTCAAAGCTAATTGTAGTCGATAAAGCAGATTTCTGTGCATCGTAGTCATATGTGTTTATTTGTGTTAGTTCTTTAGCCACTGGAGCGACAGCGCATTTTTTTTTTCCTCGGATTGCTCGTGATATTTTAACGACCGTTTTGAATATTTTCCGCCAACCTTAAAAAATCTTACCTCCAAATTTTAATATGGAGGCATACAAACTGATCATAGTTCTATTATATAGTCAATGAATTCACCTATCTTTGGTTGTTTATCACATATTCCTAGGATTTATAAAAATAATATTATAAAATCGTAAACATTCAAAACGGAACTATTCTCAGAATTGCCTCCCTTTAAACTCCCCTAGTAAGTTCAATTTTCCCTCCACATTGAATATTTTCTATTAGGTTTCTTTTAAATGGTCTAATTTATAATCACAACGTATATATGTATATAAGAAAACTGAATTTTGATATGTTGTGAACTGTTGAAAGTTCCCTCTGAATAATTTTTGACACAAATTTAGTCGAAAAATGGCGACACTTTTAATAAGACTAAAATGAAATTGATAAAGGACTCACCAAAAATAGCTGCAGTACATCAAACAGATACATCAATTATCTTAAATCCACAATACCAATTCACTCGATTATTGGTTTATTTATAGAAAATATTGCATTTTCAAAAACACACGACGATCGGTAAAAAATGTCAAAATTTTGTTTTTCAAATAATCACTGAATTTTAAAGTTTGAAACACATTGAAACAGTTGAATGCATTACTAATTCAATAGTTACACTGGTATACAAATTTGTTAGAAACATCCACTAAAATACGATAAAAAGCCAAATTTTAAACTGACAGCTTCAGATCGTTTAACATTTTACAGAGACCTACAAAATACGAATTTTCGATGCAATATTTTAGGCTCCTGTAAGCGTGATGTGTAAGATTAAGTAATTGTATTTAAGGCTGATGTAAGCGTGATGTGTAAGATTAAGAAAGGGACTCTCCGATGGTTTGGGCATGTAGAGCGAATGAACGAGGAAAGGAGTATAAGGAGAATATATGATGCAAATGTGAATGGTAGAAGAAGTCGGGGACGCCCGAGGAAGACATGGCACGACCAAGTGAATCAGATACTTGAGTCGGGCCATGTGAAGAGTCGGAATAATAGAAGAGCATGTATGAGACGATGTATGAATGTGAACGAGGCAAAGAGTGTGTGCCAAGATAGAGTTGTGTGGCGGTCCGTCCTCTCTGTCTACCCCTGCGGGGAAACGGTGTGATGGTTAGTTAGTTAGTTAGTTATATTTTAGAGTACACTGCCATCTGTTGAATTTTGATAGAAGTAGTTTCTTTCTACCTACCCAAAAATGTCATAATGGAACCGCGGGCTTATTTGAAAATATTTCAAATTTTTTTTTAATGCATCTAGGGAGAAATTGCTGTCATTCGGCAACTTAGCAAACTTATATTTTGTAAGTGGTACCGAAATTCAGCAAAAAGCGTTCCAGTGGTTAGGTTATAAATACTGTGGTCTGTTAAATAAAGGTCTCTTCTCTCTTGAAAACAGCTAAAAAAACAACTAAGTTATGGTCTGAAGACCTTTTTAAAGTGCTTGCCGGGTCAGGAAAAAGTTTTGTTGTAAAATGTGCTTATAATTAAATAAATCAGTTTGTTAAAACCAGTGAAGAATCGATTGTGTCTTTATTGAAGATTTTCTAACAAAAAAATGCCAAAACCAAACAACTATGTTACCTGCTCTGTACAGTTCTTGCCCGCCCAGCCATCGACGCACTGGCACTCGTAGAGCGCCTGATCCTGGCTGCACAGCTCCCGACAGCTGCCCCCGTTCTGGCAGGGCCCCCGCACCCAGCGGGCAGCCCCCGTGCCGTTGCCCCCGTCCGCCGTCACGTGGGGCTCCGACGCAGACAGCTGGTAGGTCTCGTAGCAGGGGTCGATGGACGTGCAGTGGGGGCCACACAGAGTCGGCATACAGCGACATCTGGAATCATTCAAACAGTTTCTCAAAATAAAGTACACAAGAAAGCAGGGGGTTGCAATAGTTTAAATGGCAACACCACAATTATATATACAGGGTGTCCGGAGGTAAAGTGCATTAACTTCGGGAGGTGATTCTACATGATATTATAAGTAAAAAAGATGAATAACTTTTTTTGAAATTCCAACTTATAGGGGTTGTTTTGTGGTAAAAAGATAAAAATAGACAGGCGTGTAAAATACACCAAACGTGTCGAACCACTTGGGATGACCTATGGCAGGAGTGTTTTTTTTTACATTAGATCCACACAGGATGCCCTGAGGAAAATAATTCCCCTAGGTGCCTATGTCATCTTTAGGGATGCTGTGTGAAGGGTCTTTTTAGGAAAGGAAGGAGAGGAAGTTCTGGGAAGGAAAAGGGTATTAGGGGTTGGAAGGAATTTGGGGGTCGGTATGTCCAGGAGTGACGGACGTATGAATCCATCCCTCCCACTGTGGTGCAAGGCGATGTTACAAGAGAGGACGGCTGGAAAAGTCAAAAGGACTCTCTACCGATCCGGCCTGCCATGCAGCTGGTGAGCAGATGCATCCGCCGCCGAGACCCGGACAAAACTCACCCCATGAACCCGGGCACACCAAGTAACCAAACGTATCGAACCACTTGGGGTGACCTATGGCAGGGGTGTTGGTTATCCAATAAATGTTTCCCGGGGCGGCGGTATCCATACCCCACTGAAGAACCTCCAAGATAAGGTGCCACAACTTAACGAGTCGTCACCTTAGTTCGTATTCGTCTAACAGACCATTAGAAAATTTTACAGGAGGAGAAGGTTTTCTTTCATTATTTCAATGAAACATTTATGATAGGTGTTTAAGATGAAGCTATTTCCGTAAAGGTAAAGGTCTCATTAGTTTAAATAATGCTTAATTAAGTAATTAAGCATCATTTTTATACTTTAATTTTTAAGTGGAGATTGAACAAAAACTAAAATGGTACATTGGACAAATAAGAACTGAGGCGACATACTGTGAAAAATGATTTAAATCACTTTGGATTAGAATTGTACATTGATGGTGCATTTGTTACTCACGTGTAAGATCCAATGGAGTTGATGCACTGTCCTCCATTGCCGCAGTCTACCCCCAGCGCACATTCATCAATGTCCTCCTGACAATTGGCTCCAGAGAAACCTGCCACAACAAAAGCCACAATCACTAACTGCATTACCGACACTGCTTGGCGATACCGGCGACATCCCACCCACGATACAATAACATCCAAACTCATCTTTAACAATTTTAAAGTCATTGTTGAATTCTCACACATGGTTCGACTGTACACTTTGTACTGCTTTGAAGTAGTGAATAATTTTCCCTGCATTTCTCAACTGATGGAATTGCAATACGGAGAACATAAGAAGCACTTGTCCGCAGTATCCTGGAATATGGCCCCTTTATTTGGGCTCCTTCTGATGTTTTCATAAATGTTAGCACATTGTGTCCCGATTGTTTTACGGTGTAACATGATGGCACTTTTAACGTCATTGTTTATTAACACATTTTAGGCGGGGGGGCCAAAACAAGGAACCCATTCAAGAAAATGGAATTTATTATAAACCATGACGCTTTTTTATTTACCGTGTCGATTCACGGTAACAGTATTAAAAGGCAATAAACATACCTTCCTTATCACAATAATGCTGCAGCTTTTTCAAAAGATGAGATACACAATGTACGTAGGTCTGTTGTACAAAAGGAAAAGGAAAAAAGTCATCATTTTCTTGCAACTCTCTCATACACCGCAACGTGATGTCTCCGTAGACCTCTACAATCCTACCAGCCGTGACGATGATATTGAAAGTATGGAATATAGTTACAAGGATAATATTGAAGTGTGAGTGAAATCCAAATGTTTTGAGGCTGAAGGTAGTGGGGAGGGGAAGGAGATAGGGAAGAGGAAGGTGGGGAAGTATCTGGCTATTCAGATCTGGTCACCAAACACAGCTAATGCCATTTCAAGCAACGTACACCAGAGCGATACTGAGAGGATCTTACACTCTGGAGCGTGCTGCAAATATATTATATGTTATTTTTAAATTAATAAATTGTGAACTAACACAAATTAATCAAATAAAATTTATTTGCCACGCCGGGATTCGATCTCACGACCTTCGGTGTGCGAGTCAAGAGCCTTACCGCTGGATTACGCCGGCCGTCAAAATGAAACATAATTCCCATTGAAAAAAAGTAGTATATTGGAGGTTACAGTCACATGTATTTTGTGTGTCTCAACATTATTTTATGTGTAAGAAAGAGATGCAGCATTATAACTTTTTTTGCCGTCACGGTACTGTTACCATGGGTCGTCACAGTAAATATAAAAGCGTCCAATATATCTTTGAGAATAATATGGACATTTGAATGAATTTTTATACAGTACTCACTACACACCAACTATACAAGTATTATGCAAAATTATAACCTCCTTTGTAATAGGATTCCAAACACAGAAGTTAAAGTTTGTGTTGGGTCACCCTTCCCACCCAAAGAGTGTTAATACAAATGTGGTTATTCCAGATATTTTAAAGAAGAATTAAAATCACAATGCAATTCTTTGCAAAACTGGCTACGAATTAGTCACATTCAACAATTCACCGTATTAGTGATGCAAAACATTACACTTCAACCAAACATTATTATTAATTTTCAAATGTTTGATTTTCGCATTCATAATATAGATAAAATTGTCAATAATTATTTAACACTGTCACATGTTACATTTTTGTCTTGTCAACATATTGAAACACACGGTTTTAAATGTAGAAACGACACCTATAAGAATAACTTTTTAACGTTGTCTCGAAATGATAACAATGTCGTAAAGTAAAGTTTAGTAAAGTAAATATATTTCAAATATAGGTCGTATAAAATATTGTGCAAAAATAATTTAAACGGAAAACTGTATTTGTAAATGAACAACGAACACTACTGCAGACTAATTAAAAATATGTTTTCTTATCAAGCGATATCAAAAGCCTTTATAAAATCTATCTCCCTTATCTTATCTCCCTTTTGTATGTAGTGCGATGACTGTTTGCTACAGGTCAGTATGGAATTTATGTATATTCTGTCCCATTCATACTGCCGAATAAGTAGGTACTTTTCAGTTAAACTGTATGAAAATAGCTTTTCATACTTGATTGTACCTATTTATTGTAATTAACCACTCTAAAAACTGTGTGTTATTTCTACTTCGCAATTAAAGCTATATAAATGAAACATTTCTGAACTTAGCCGAATACTAAAAACTGTTTTTGAAAGGTTATGACATAAGCTTTCAAATTGTTATATCACAAATAAATATTAACATTTGTAAACATTAAAATTTAGAATGCAAACATAAAAAAATTGTAAAAATGACTCACATGATGTTTTTATGTAAAAACGGTATTAAAATCATGGATTATGTAAAAAAAAAAACATTTATTCTATTGTATAAATGTATAATAAACAATTTTGTCATCTTATTTTTTTGTCACTAGAACAATATTACAGTTATAACGAATTCTGTGGGAACACACGCATTAGCGTAAAAACACACTTATTATACTTGACTGCTATTGTTATATTGTCGTGTAAACACGCTTACGGGTCGGAGTGGTTAAACAGTATGAAAATGGCTGTTCATACTTAAATGTACCTATTTATTGTAATTCACTCATCTACCTTTCATAAGTGATAGTAATGAACTCAGTCCTGTGATGCATTTGAATCTATTCCAAATATGTATTGAATACAATGAAAAACCTTTCACAACAAATCCTGTGATGTATTTGAATCTATTCCAAAAACGTATTGTACACAACGAAAAACCTTTCACAACAAAGTCAGTACTGTGATGCATTTGAATCTATTCCAAATACGAATTGTATACAATGAAAAACCTTTCAGAACACAAAGTCAGTTTATTACGGATACTGTTTTATTTTATATATATTAAATTATAATTTAAATTAAAATTCATAAAATGCGAGTAGATAATATTAAAAAATATATAAATAATATAAAACTACTTGTATTTAAAATGAATGAATCAAATAAATAAATAAATTTATTTGGTGTGGTGAATGATTCAATGTGTCCCTATCTATAGGACACCCTATACGTAATTTGAAATGTTTAAAATATTGACGCCCTTGGGCCGAATGTTTATATCAAGTATTAGTTTTGAAGATAAAAATAAAAATATATCTTTATTTACTTTTTTTTCCTTCCGTCTTGATTAAAATGGTTCAAAATTCAATTTTAACTAACTAACCTCGGTCTAGCCAGATACTCTTTGCCTCATTCACATTCATACATCGTCTCTTACATACTCTTCTATTATTCTGACTGATTCACATGATCGTGCAGTGTCTTTCTCGGGCGTCCCCGACTTCTTCTACCATTCACATTTGCGACATATATTCTCTTTACACTCCTTTCTTCATTCATTCGCTCTAAATGCCCAAATCATCTGAGCGTCCCTTTCTTAATCTTACTCATTACGCTTACATCAATCTTGCATTCTTTGCGGATCTAAACATTTCTTAAACGATCATACATGGTTTTACCCCACGGATCTCATTTCTACAGCATTCAATCTACTTTCATACTTCCTCTGTCAGTTACAGCCAAGGGTAGGTACCAGTGCTCAATTGTGGACTGCTAGCTTCGCTTCTTTGGACAATATCAAATTCAATTTTTAATGTAAAAATAAATTGAAAATATATTCGTATGAAGTTGATTTGGAATAGCTCAAAAATATAACAGGAAATATAAGAATAGTTTCGAATGGCAACACTTTACGTAACTAATTTATGAGTTTAATTTAAAAGTACACATAAATTGATTATCAAACTGTATTCAATGACTTAGCCACACCTTGTGATGAGCACAGCACCTATTCCTATGACATGTATTGTCATTTGAATATTATTTATGGTGGTCTATCTATATTAGGTATCAGTGTACAGTACTAACTACACACAATGGAAGTGTGCTAATGTGCTTGAGATTACAGATTACAGTTCTTTGTACCAAAAGAATGTCAAACATATTCCAAGTGATAATAAACATTATGATTGCATTTTAAAAATTACATTATTCAAATATCAATCGTCGAGTTGATTAGTCAGACATCTCTGAAAAATCTAAATTTGAGTTGAGAATATAGTTATATCATCACCTAATTTAGATAGGGTTCTAACTGTCATTTTTTTTTTAAATAACCTAGGAATGCCAAAGCATTTCTTTTGCTCATTTCTATACCCAAAATAATTTTCAGAACTATCTGTGTTGTTTATTTTACAAGGTTCTAACATTACTTACACTCTCTATTTTGTTTGTATCTGACAGTCGATCGTTAAGACGAGGCGTATTATGGTTCGTCACATTGGTTAGATAGGGTTCTAACTTCGCCTTACCATTTTCTAAGGTTTAAAAGGTTGCAAAGACAAATTTTCATAATCTATTTAACAATTTTAGTTATAATATATTCAATTCAATTTATATAAAAATTTCAAATAGTTTTTAAAAGATAGATTAAAAAAAACAATAAATGCCTCATGGATAAATGCGCTCCGAACCCTATACAACTGACTAACAAAAGCGTCTAACAATCGTGCAAAATTCAAAACGCGCCAATCAGCAAGGAATAAACGTATTTAAGCAGATTTATACTAACAGTAACAAAGCTTGCCATATAAATTATACATTATAAACGAACCAATATTCAAAGTGATTCTATTTAACAACAAGATAACTCTCCCCATTGGCACGACCATTGGCAAGTTAGTTCTGCAAGCCGGGAGATAAAACAGTCTAACGGCCGCTGTTCCCAATCCTACTAATCAACTGCTAAGCCGAAATTAAGGCTCAACACTGCTCAAATGCACAACTATACTCTTTCCAACACACAAGCATCACTTAAGAATTGCTTAATCTAAGGAGGCCGGACACGTGGATTAAGTTCGACTGAGCAAAGCAAAATTAAAAAAGTGTCAACAGAGTGGCGCTAACGTCACATGGTACCGACGAGCCGGCGTCAAAGGTCAAGCTGATACCATATTTTTAATGTATTTTGTACATTTGTTCAAAAAATATAAAAAGCAAGTTTATTGATAACAGCATTTAACCTCTCAGAAATAAACTTTTGTTTATTATGTGTCCCTTAGAAAACTGTCCAAAAAGTGATAATATTTGTGTTATTTACGATTTTTACTAAAAGCTTCATAAATCACGTTTTGGGAAACGTAGCCTCATTCTAAAAACTGTTTTGGAAAGGTTATGAAATAAACTTTCAAATTGTATTATTACAAATAAATAATAACATTTGTAAACATTAAAATTTAGAATGCAAACATAAAAAATTGTAAAAATGACCCACGGATGTTTTATGTGAAAACGGTACTAAAATCACAGATTATGTAAAAAAAAAACACTTATTCTATAAATGTATTATAAACAATTTTGTCACCTCACTTTTTTACCATTTCATAGAAAAATATTTTAATAAAAAACTAACTATGTCTCGAACAAATGACAATCAAACAAGATGGAGGTTCCATTCGGCTCAGACAATTAATCTCTACATTTTCATTAGATAGATATTTTAGATAGATATTTCTATAGATATTTTTGAATACAGACGCGTAGCGTTGTTCATTATCGATATTCCGTTTTTTATTTCATGGTAATCCGTATACTAGTGATGGAAATAAATCAATTTTTGTAAAATCTCACGCGTTTACGTCAAAAGACGCTCTAATGTCTTGACCGCTATTATTATATTCGCGTCTTTTGATGCTCTAATGTTCCGAGTGGTTAAAAGTAATTATGTGTGTTAATAATAAATGCAATATTTAACTATTTAATATTAATTTAACATGAAAGATTTTACTTTGATGCCATTTTGATGCCAAAGTGGGCGTGGTCACACATAAAATATTTATTAGTATTCAACGATAAAATATTTGGGAACAATGAGAACCGAGCATTACCTTTAAAATACTTACAAATCGCTTAGCTGATGGTAGGCTCAGATTGGTCGATCGAAAAGTTAGGAACAACGGCCGTAAGAAGTGTAATAATTGTAGAACTCACCGGTATTCTGGCAATCGCAGGTGTAGCTGGCGATGCCGTCAATGCAGCGCCCGCCGTTGAGGCACGGCGTGGCGAGTCCCGGGCCCGGAGAGCGACACTCGTCGATATTGGTCTCGCAGTACCGGCCCGTAAATCCCGGTGGGCATTTGCAACTGGGTGGCTAAACAGTACAACACACACTCAATTACTGACAACAGTCACTTACTTGCAGCTGGGTGGCTAAACAATACACAATAGAGAAGTCCAGTCCAATTTTTTTATTTTTTTTTTATGAATAATGGACCTTCTAACTTAAATAACTGCATATTTTTTTTTAGAGTTAGTTTTAATAGTTAAAATATTTGTCAAAGTTTTAATTTTTCAAGGTCCCTCGAAAAACACCATATCTATTATGCATTTTGTGACGTCATCAACATGTCATCTACTAAATAATGATAAACTTATTTTACGATTTTTATGTTGGTCTCCTTGAATCTCACATAGATTTGCGCAGGCGCCGCCGGCCATCTTGCTTATTATTAACGCGTTGATTGGTCTATTTATGGTGTATGGCGCAATGGCGTCTATGGCGACGGCGAGATCAGAAGATTCGCAAAAATGACATGATGAATTTTACTTGCAGTTTTATGTTTTTGAAGATAATTTTCGTTTAAATGATCAATTCACTGTGATATTAGTGTAATTCAGCATAAGTACCAATGCTGCGTTACTTTTTTTTCAGTTTTGGTACTTTAAATAGTGTTTTGTTGGTGATTTATTTTCGTTGTACAATAGGTTTAAGGTTATGTCTTAAAAAAAATTTTAATGACTTTTCCGCGTGAATTTAATAAAACTTCCATAAAAGTAATATTATTTAATAATGTAAAAGACTAATGCATGTCTAAATAAATACAAAATACAGAAATCAACGCATTAACACCGAATCCAAGATGTCAAATTTTTTCAGTTATTTTTTCGGAATCATTAAAATATTTTTTTATCCTTTTTAATTGTATGAACGAGATAAAAAGTGAAGTGACAGTTTTTTTCCAAATTCATAAAGTAAGAGGACTGTATTTTTAAAATTTTGAATTTTCTTAAATTTTTCGATCATTTAATAGATTATGTTTACAGTCAGCTGTTTTTTTTTAATTTTTTCATTTTGAAACTTAAAATACTGCAATTTTCAAAAACGATCATATATGTCAGATACAAAAATCTAAAAGGCAATTCTATTTAGTTTCTATAAAGGTATATGCTTTTACGACATCTTCAAAAATAAGAAATATATAGAACGTTTGTGTCATACCTAAATTCCCATACAAATGACGTACAGTGATTACCATCGTGACGTCACCACAGAGCATTACACAGCATACCAACTTGACGCTGTGTTTTAACGAGAATATTAAAAATGCACTTTTTAATATTTTTTTAAAAACTGTACGTTTAATATTATTAAATAAAACTTATATATTCAGAATCAGCGTTTATTGGTCTATATGAAAATATTTTTTTATATCCATAATATTTTTCACTGGAGTTCCTTATTACAGATATAATGGACCCTCATTTGAAGCTCGGTGGTTTAACCACACACACAATTACAGAATAAACGAACCCTCACTTGCAGCTCGGTGGTCAAACTATACATACACAAATACAGACATAACGGACCCTCACTTGAAGCTCGGTTGTTAAACCACACACACACACACAATTACAGACATAACGGACTCTCACTTAAAGCTCGGTGGTTAAAAGACACACAGATAATTACAGACATAACGGACCCTCATTTGAAGCTCGGTGGTTAAAACACACACTCAATTACTGACAACAGTCCCTTACTTGCAGCTGGGTAGCTAAACGATACACAATTACAAACATAACAGACCCTCACTTGAAGCTCGGTGGTTAAACCACACACACCCAATTACAGACATTACAGACTCTCACTTGAAGCTCGGTTGTTTACACACAATTACAGACATAATGGACCCTCACTTGAAGCTCGGTGGTTAAACCATTAACACACACAATTACAGACATAACGGACTCTCACTTGAAGCTCGGTTATTTACACACAATTACAGACATAATGGACCCTCACTTGAAGCTCGGTGATTAAACCATTAACACACACAATTACAGACATTACGGACTCTCACTTGAAGCTCGGTTGTTAGACTACACACACACAATTACAGACATAATGAACCCTTACTTGAAGCTCGGTGGTTAAACCACACACACGCAATTACAAAAATAACAGACTCTCACTTGAAACTCGGTGGTTAAACCACACACATACAATTACAGACATTACAGACCCTGACTTGAAGCTCGCTGGTTAAACCACGCACACACACACAATTACAGACATAACAGACTCTCACTTGAAGCTCGGTTGTTAAACTACACACACACATTTACAGACATAATGAACTCTTACTTGAAGCTCGGTGGTTAAACCACACAAACAATTACAGACATAACTGACTCTCACTTGAAACTCGATGGTTAAACCACACACATACAATTATAGAAATTACGGACCCTGACTTGAAGCTCGGTGGTTAAACCACGCACACACACATACACACAATTACAGACATAACAGACCCTCACTTGAAGCTCGGTTGTTAAACCACAATTACAGACATAACAGACCCTCAATGTAGTTGGGTGGCTAAACAACAAACACACACAATTACAGATATAACGGACCGTCACTTGAAGCTCGGTGGTTAAACCACACACACGCACAATAAGGAACTCCAGTGAAAAATATTATGGCTTTAAAAAAATATGTTCATATAGACCAATAAACGCTGATTCTGAATATATAACTTTTATTTGATAATATTAAACGTACAGTTTTTAAAAAAATATTAAAAAGTGCATTTTTAATATTTTTGTTAAAACACAGCGTCAGTTTGGTATGCTGTGTAATGCTGTGTGGTGACGTCACGATGGAAGATTCACCTGGTGATGGCATTTTGAAATGTATGAGGCAAGCCGTTCAAACACAACATCTCGTGTTTTTTATTTGGTTTATTTACGTACTGTTAGTAGAGATTTAGACATATAATGGTTGTTGTGTTTATTGAAACATTTTTTAGGCCTCCACAATTAAAATTATGACGGAAAAGGGCTATATTTGCGGACAATCTGATATTTCCAGGATAATGTTTTTCAAATATAATACGGACTGTGTACCTAAGTGCTGAATTTCGTGGGATAAAAGTTGGTTAGTAAATAAATCATCTTATTAGTTGTTTTTGAAAGTCGTAGTAAGCTGTAAAAAAAGATTTTTGATAATCTTCAGTTAATGTGGCCTATTCGAGGTTAAAGTCGTGTCAATTTTGACATTTTGTTTATCTAACATAACATTGATCGTATTTTCGAATTGGTTTATTATCAAGGGCTTTTTATACAAGTCATGATAAGTGTATTATAAATACCAGTGTTTCTGTATGTGTTATACATAATACAATGTATTATGTTAAAGCAAAAGTCACACCTGAACACAAAATTCTACAGCTTACGATGTCATTTGCAGTCATTTTTATTTGCAATGAAAAAGATGATTAATTGTTATTGTATTGCACTTTGGTACAATACAATAACAGCAGCGATGAGATGTCGACATTTTACCTAATGTTTTTCTATATTAAAAGCAGTTAATCGTGAAGAAAAAACGCCTCAACTTGTCACACCTAAAGTCATTCGGCCATCGATTTTTCAATATAAAATGAGTAAAATGACAGCACATGTTGAAAGTGAATAAAACTATCGATGACGTCACACAATGCACCATAGATATGGTGTTTTTCAAGGGATCTTGAAAAATCAAAACTTTGAAAATTATTTTAAATATGAAAACTAACTCTAAAAATAAAAATAAATATGCAGTTATTTAAGCTAGAAGGTCATTATTCATTAAAAAAATTTTTAAAAATTGGACTGGAGTTCTCTATTACAGATATAACAGTCCCTCACTTGTAACTGGGGGGCTAAACAACATAACACACACAATAAATTTCACGCATTATAGCCAGTGCGAAAAGGTTACCAAATACTACCACGCATCGATTACATTGAGCGAGTTTACAAGCTACTAGCCGGCAAGTTTAAAAGCGAGATTGTGATGATTTCACACAAAACTTTTCACCCACTCAGTAGCGAACTAGCTAGCGAGTTGAAACCTCGTTTTGCTAGTTTTTGCGCGAACTAATTCTGTCAACATTTTGTAGAAAACTGAGATACTCGCAGCTAGCTCACTACCAACTATGATGACACAAAGTTAGTTTACTAGCTAACAAGCCAACATGGTAGCGAGTAGCGAGCAAAGTAGCCTCCCTTTCAATTTTTTTCGAAGATTGTTCACAATCTGCTAGTTAGCTAGTAAATATGATTTGAGCGAGTTTACTAGCAGATAGTGAATTCGCCGGCTAGTAGCTTGTAAACTCGCTCAATGTAATCGAGGCTTTATATAGTATTTGTAGAGCATTAGTTATTTCTACTGCTGACGGTAAAGGACTTACGCGTACTCAACTTACTTATGTGAGAGATGTACTTACCATCTCAGGGTTGGATTCGCAGATTCCTCCATTGAGGCACGGTTTGACTATGCAGTACGCCGTATCGCAAAGCACTCCCTCCCAGCCGGGCATGCACGCACAAGTAAAGTTGTTGCCAGTTATTTCGTCTGCAAACACACAAGATTTTTCTCACAAATTAGCATAAGAATCTACGGAAATTTGGATATTGGACAAAAATAGGTCTTTTCAATTTAGGAGGTGGATATGGGCACCGCCGCCCCGGGAACCATTTATTGGATTAAAACCAACACCCCTGCCATAAGTCACCCTAAGTGTTTCGCTGTGTTTGGGATTTAGCATGGATACCCGAGTACATAGGGTGAGGTTTGTCTAAGTCTTGGTGGTGGATGCATTTGCTCATCTCCTGCGTGGCGGACCGGATTGGGAGAGACTGGTTGAGGGAGACCTTTTGAATTTTCCAGCAGGACTCTCTCATGAGTACCGCCGCCCCGGGAACCATTTACTGGATAACCACCACTTCTGCAATACGTCACTATGTTTAGTGACGAATCAGGTGCCCGGATTCTTGGGGTGAGGTTTGTCCAGGTCTTGGTGGCGGATGCGTTCCTACTGAATGGCGGGCCGGGTCAGTTGAGGGAGAGGGAAACCTTTTGATTTCTCCAGCCGGACTCTCACGACCCATTGACTTGCACCGCAGTGGGAGGAATAGATTCATACGTCACTCCATCACCATCACTCCTGAACAGTGACTCCCAGATTCCTACCCCCACATCATACCTTTTTCCTCCCCAGAACTTCCTCTCCTTACTTTGGGGATGAAGAGATTCATATATCCTGTGGGAGGGATAGATTCGTATGTCCGTCACGCCTGGACACACTGAGTCCCAGATTCCTACCCACACATCATAACTTTTTCCTTCCCAGTACTTCCTCTCTTTTCTTTCCCTAAAAAAACTCCACACAGCATCCCCAAAGATGACTGACTGGCCCTGAGGGAATTTTTATGAATGAAAATTTATATGCTGTGCACTGCCACCTCTGTGTATGTTAAACACCAATCACGGATATTTTAACTTTAAAGGCAGACATTTGAAAGAAATGATGGAGATTCTTGGTCTGCTGTAAGTATTTTGTTACCTTTCTGGTTGAGGCACGTGGAGCCCCTGCGGCAGGGATGGTGCTGACAGGTCAGCAGGCGCGGGGAGGCGCAGCGGGGCCCCGTCACCTCCTCGGGACATGCGCACGAGAAGCCCCCGGGCTCGTCCTGGCAGGTGCCCCCATTCTCACAGGGGGACGAGGCGCACTCGTTGATGTCTACGTCGCAACTATAAGCAAATACTCATGATTAATTGACACTGGCCTAACCAGACGCAGCTTTATTCATCTCCCTTCCTCTACCTATCCAAGTATCTATCCTTATCTGACAGTGTGTGGACAATTTACCTACAATATACTTTATCAACTACAATTAGCTTCGAAACTATACCGTCCAGTGCAGGTAGGGATCTGCCCTAATAACTAGCATCGAAGCGTTACGCTAGAGATCAGTAAACCTTAACTTTTTTAAACACTAACCTAACCACAAAAGTGAGCTAATAATAATAATAATAATATTTGGACGATTTATATAGCGTCATTTTTGTGAAAAACCACCTCAAGGGCACTGTACAAACTTACCATACATGCCTAAAATCTAGAAAAACTACAAGCTAGACAAACAATTTAAAACAACTTATGGCTAAAAATTGCATACACCGGTTCATTGATCACCGATACGAAAATATATGTACAATATTTTGACCAATGAACGCGATGCTGCCAAAAATGAATTAATACAGGAGCTGAACAAATAATACTTACAGCCAACCTTCCCATCCCGTCTGACAGATGCACGTGTAGTTTCCAACTCCGTCTACGCACGTTGCGTTATTGGCGCAGTGCGCATTGACACACTCATCCACATCTATGGAGCAATCGTCCCCCGCGTACCCCAGGGGACACTGGCAGGTGTAGCTGGTGGTCACATTGAAGCAGTGTCCCCCGTTGAGGCAGTCTCGCTCGAAGCAGAGGGCGCAGCCGGAGGGGGGTCTCGGCGAGAGTAGACCATAGCGCTGACGGCGACGCAATATGCTGGGATCGGGGTACAGCTCCTCCAGAGGATAGAAGGGAAGCAGGATGGAGCCGATGCGAACTTCTCCCAAACAACCCTGTTGACGCAAAATATTACATTACAAACAACAGCGAGAATTAAGAATAACAATTCTTTACAAATACAAGGGCAGGCTGCAAAGTAATGCACACATGCTTGTACAGCGCGAAAAAAATGACCTTCAGAAGCGCGCCAGGTGGAATACGGAAGTGACATTGCCCTTCTATAAACTTGCATAGGTTTGAGGTTGTTGAATTCATCCAGTGTATTTTGAAAAGCTAAAGTATCGAGACGTGTTCCAGTGCTATGTCATTGCGAATTAAACAGCGTGCTGTTATCGAATTTTTACTTGCTGAAAAAGTGACGCCTACTAAGATTCATCGTCGTTTAAAGGATGTTTATTTATTATTTACACTATTTTTAAGGGCTTTTATATATGAATAGTAAAAATTATACAGTATTTATTGTACATAACTGAACTGCCTTGGTAGTATATAGATAGATAATTATTTCCCTCACTCAAAAGCCCATCACAAACCCATATTGGAATATCCAAGGAATGTGTCGGCCTCATTATTGAACAATTGGGATACCGTAAAATCTGTGCACGATAGGTCGCAACATAGCTCGTTCACACACTTCGCAACTGCAGAGGCTTGGCGAAACTTGAAGTTTAAACCGATTCCACACCCTCCTTACTCCCCCAATTTTGCCGCTTGGGATTATTATTTTTTCCTCTACTCAAGAGAGACTCACTTCAAGGGTAATCATTACACCTCGAACGATGAGGTGAAGGCAGCTGTCAAGTCCTGGATTCGAGAAAAGTCAGAAAAATTTTTCAGTAACGGACTGAAAAAACTTGCAACACGTTGGGAGACATGTGTTAGCCCTAACGGTGACTATGTTGGAAAATAAATATATGATTTTAAAGCTTAAGAGTTGTACTTTAATTTACTTTTTGCCCGATCTTCCTAATTGTTTTAAGTTGTACATTTTTTAAGAAGTAGGAATGATTTTTTTGTTATATTAAAGAATACATAATAGGCCACTTACATGGATTTCATAACTACTTGGAAAAAATCGTGTGGATAGATTTTTTACTAAGATTAGGAAAATGTTAGTAAAAATTTGTAGAAATGTATAGTTTTTTTTATTTTTAAATGAATAAATCCATTATTTGAGCTCGTGACGTCACTACATGAAAATGTCCCGTCTCCGATTATGTTCCCTTAATTTTGTAAAATTCCACACTGATTATTTTTTTTACATGGCAACACTTTGATTTCCGGCGAATTTTTGAATTTGCGTTTAACGTTCACTAGATTTATTGTTTGTTCTATGCGAACTTATCCTTTGGTTTGATTTTTTGATAAAGATGGCGGTGTTTTTACAGATGTTACAAAGAGAACCCTGTACAATTTATTGCTATTCGTGTGGAAAACGTTCTTTTTTTAAAAATGATTTTCGGCTATGTAATTATCGTTTTTTCTCCACCTAAAAAATTATGTTCCGTCTTTCCGGTTTATAAAAAGTGGTCTGATTTTTCGGATTGAAATTTTCAAAAAATCGCCAGGGTTTCAAAAATACGATTTAAAAAAAAAAAATACAGAATGTCTTAGAATATTTGCCTAAACCGGAAAAAAAATTTAAAAAATGTGATGCAAGTGGCCTATTGAAAATTTAACTGTTGATCTGAATGTTATATTAGAAAATGTTTTATCTTAGGTAATAAATGAAGGTAACCTTACCTTAAAGTTCTCTCCAATGGTTCCATCGCCTCCTGTCCAGAAGTCTACTGCTTCATCATCTTGCATCCCCGCTTCAGTGGAGAAGCCAAAGTCTACAGTGTTGGCTCCGTAAGAAATGTCATTGTCCTGGAGAAAACAAACATATATTGAACCCCGATTTAAGGAAACTTGAAGCAAGTTCAGAATGGTAATGACAGCACATCACTCCCCCCAGGTCCAATGCTACCACCCAGGGACCTTTTAGTCTCATTACATTGCTCCTCCACTTCTCACGGTCCTGTGCTGTGTAGAGAGCCAAGGACACCGACGCTTCGGACATAGATGACAATCCATCAATGATCGTCATCCGCTTCTGCTGCCAATCTTGAGTTTTGTAAGGTTCCAGTTCTCGGTTTAGCGAGCAACATATCCATCGTGCAATTGATTACTCAGACATCTTCGAAAAATCGAAATTAGAGTTTGAGTATGCAATTACATATATGTATGTAAAAGTGTCCCCTCTATCTGGTACAATACTCAGATTACTAATAAACACCACCAAATCTATTATAATGCACAAAAACTTGTAGTGAATTAAACAAAATATTTTGTTTTGAAATTATAATATGAATAGTTCCTACCGGGATGTCATTTATTCAGTACCTACCCTCCTTAACCACATCACCTTGCTGAAGAAAGAATTTGAAAATAGAACAATGTCAAGATTAAATTGAAGTGCATTTGTTTGTGAAAAAACTGAAGAATATTTTGGAAGACATGGAAGAAAGTTTTTGTTAGTTTTTCGTGTTCGTAATATCGTTTATGAACAAAAAAGGAAGGTTTTTTGACCTTATCGAGATTGTTTCATAATTATTTGTGTTGTTGTGATAATTACCTCGGATACCGCAGTGGAACTAAATAAACTATATTCGCAATTGTGTTGTTCGCCTTCGCAGAGGTAAGTGATTGGTTGTCCTTCTTCCTTGTAATCCATTATTTTTCCCATAGACATATTATCACCCAATTCCAGCAAACACCATTTTTCGTTTCGTTTTATTGTTTTAATTTACAGTCCATTTCCAAGTGCATCTGAAGCTGTAACTCGGAAACACAACACAAAATGTTGATGTTTTCTTGGTCACTAGTAGGATATTTCAAATTGTCGTTAATGTACTGGATCGTTATGCCTCTCGGCAAAAACACAGACATCTGTAAATAATATTTGATTTAGGTGTGGAATATTGCATTCTTCATTATCTTGAAACTTAGTATTTGGAGATGTCTGACTAATTAGCATTATGATCGATATCCAAATATTTTATTGTATTTACATACCTCGTATGTATTCACATCTACAGTAAAACTCGCTTAAGAAGTTCCCACTTAAGAAGTTTTCACGCTTAAGAAGTTTTGATTTTCGGTCCCTTGAAAATTCCATACAAAAAACTGCAAAAAACTCGATTTTTTCCCATTTAAGAAGTTTTAGAGCTAAAACTGCTTCCCGCTTAAGAGGTTTTAGAAATCCGGCGGTAATATCAACACAAACGAAATATTGTGCTGCAAAATACATATCTAAAATGAACCTTTTTCCAAGTCATAAAGTGAAAGACGTTGTCTTCACAGATTACTCGCGATCTCTAGTACATGAGACCATAAACAGACCCTTTGTCGGCCGCCGCCCGCCGGGCCGTAAGCCGTAAGCCCTAGGTACAATAGTAATGTGACACGTCGAACGAATATGCCGTGCGGAATTATGTAACGAACATGGAAGGGTTTTTAAGATTCTAAATTAGTCATTCGAAAAACATCGATTATAACAACAACAAAAAAAAAACAAATTTCGTAAATCAGAATCTGACAGATAGGTATAGGTGGTAAAATGCCGTAAAATGTCGATAAATCAAGCGTAGGTAATTAGGGCCGCTCGCGATAGGATTCGGCCGCGAAAATTCGATTTGCGCGAAATATATCGTATTTTTATGAATTTATTTCGAATAGGTATCTGCATTATGGCCGGCCGCAACGGGATTCGGCAGCAAAAATTCGATTTACGCAAAATATATCGAATTTTTATGATTTTTTTCCAAATTGGTATCTGATTACTAGCCAGCCGCGACGGGATTTGGCCGCGAAAACTCAATTTACGCGAAATATATCGTTTTTTTTATAAATTTATTTTGAATAGGTATCTGTATTATGGCCGGCCGCGACGGGATTTGACCGCGAAAACTCAATTTACGCGAAATATATCGTATTTTTATGAATTTATTTCGAATAGGTATCTGCATCATGACCGGCCGCAACCGAATTCAGTAACGAAAACTCAATTTACGCGAAATATATCGTATTTTTATGAATTTATTTCGAATAGGTATCTGCATCATGACCGGCCGCAACCGAATTCAGTCACGAAAACTCAATTTACGCGAAATATATCGTATTTTTATGAATTTATTTCGAATAGGTATCTGCATTATGACCGGCGGCAACCGAATTCAGTCACGAAAACTCAATTTACGCGAAATATATCGTATTTTTATGAATTTATTTCGAATAGGTATCTGCATTATGACCGGCGGCAACCGAATTCAGTCACGAAAACTCAATTTACGCGAAATATATCGTATTTTTATGAATTTATTTCGGATAGGTATCTGCATTATGACCGGCGGCAACCGAATTCAGTCACGAAAACTCAATTTACGCGAAATATATCGTATTTTTATGAATTTATTTCGAATAGGTATCTGCATTATGGCTAACCGCAGCGGGATTCGGCAGCAAAAATTCGATTTCCGCGAAATATATCGAATTTTTATGATTTTTTTTTCCAAATAGGTATCTGAATACTGGCCGGCCGCGACGGGATTTGGCCGCGAAAACTCAATTTACGCGAAATATATCGTTTTTTTATGAATTTATTTCTAATAAGTAACTGAATTATGACCGGCCGCAACTGAATTCAGCCGCGAAAATTCAATTTACGCGAAATATATCGTATTTTTATGAGTTTATTCCGAATAGGTATCTGCATTATGACCGGCCGCAAAGGGATTCAACCGGAAAAATTCGATTTACGCGAAATATATCGAATTTTTAATGTTTTTTTTCAAATAGGTATCTGAATATTGGACGGCCGCAATTTGGCCGCGAAAACTCAATTTACGCGAAATATAATCATATTTTTATGAATTTATTCCGCATAGGTATTGTTACGATACGCCCCTGAAGCGAGTAAATACGAGAGCACAGAACGCAGCACAAGTCCACACGGCTCGGCCGCCGCCTCTCCCCGCCCCGTATCCTGTTTCTCCTTGCCTCTCCCCCGTGCCCTGCCACTCGGCATTCCCGCTGCGCTCGCCACAGAAGAGATCTGAGCGCCTTTGAGAACGCACGCTCGCGGCTCCCTTGTAGCCGGCGGACCCAATTCAATGGGGCCGCGATGTATTATTGAAATACTTTTGAGTAGAATCAGTCTTTTGCCACTATAGTTCGGTCTATTTAGACTACGAAAGTGCCTGATGAAGCTGCCACATGAGACGAGGTTCCTGCCAACCTACATGTAAGCTGTATCTTGATTTCCTCCTTAAATGTTGTCCGTAATTCAGTGAAATGTAGGGCCCCCGCGGAAATCACGACTCGGAGAGTTTCGTTTTGAGAGAGAGTCAGAGAGAGTTAAACACTTTAGCTAGGTTTGTGTAATCTGCATTTCTTGTAATTGAATTGTACTGTAGAAACCTATGTATGTGTTTGAGTTTACAATACATGTCTAAATGATTTAACATTGTTATTATTCTGCTACGGCGGGAGGATTGTTGACCAGTGAGGATCCCGTGGGTCACCGGAGGATGGAGAGAAGTTCCCTAGCCTTGAGCTGCCCACCCCCCTGAATAGAGAGTACCATAGTCCCGCTGAGAGCTAGTCAGGGACGTGTTTTGGGCCCAGGTGTTGGTTTAGAAGCCGACATCGAGGCACCCTAACAATTGGCGCATCAACGTGGAGCCTGGAATTTTTTTTCTCTATCCCGGTCACTTTGCGGGACCCTTCTTTGTCAAAATCCTCCCCCTAACAACTGTCGCCCGATCGTGGGGTTGGAATTTTTTCTCTCTATCCCGGTCGCTTTGCGGGACCTTCCTTTGTCGAAATCCTTCCCGCATAACAACTATTTTGTAAACATTAATTATGCCTTGTTATTCTACAGTGAATCCTGTGAAAAAACCACAGAAACCAATATGTAAATTAGATCCATAACGGATCTGACTGGAATTATAAATTGCATCGCAAGTTGAAACAACGGCCATTTTGAGTACCCGAAACGCCGCGAATCTGATTGCGCACGCGTCACCAAACAGCGAGCGCGTAGCAACAGCAATCCGCGCCAAATCCAACGGCCTTTGTTTCACGCGATATTCCGGATTGTGCGCGCAAATGCCTTGTTCCCGCCGATATCCTAACCGACTGTTGCTAGGCTGCGTTTTAAATCCAAACCGTTTTTTATGACTGAACCGGGATACCAACGGAAATCATTGATTCTGGAACCCCAGTTATTTTGCGAATTCCTTAATGAAAATTTCGGACTTACGTATTTTTATTATTTCTGCACAATATACCAATTGGCCCACTTGTGTCTGTCAAATTAGTACAATTTAATGTTTCTCCAAATGGACAAAATAATGACTTTCTTTCCCCATTGTACATTATAGGTACTGTTTTTTTTCAGCATAAGTGAAAGTGAATTGTGTTTTTTCCCTTACATAAGTGAAAAGTGGAATAATAATAAAGCCAATGACTGATTCCATGAATAAATAAAACAATTTTAATATGGTTGGATGCAATAAACCCCATATTCAGTCATTTTCATCCGGAAGTTTGTCCTTTATTTGCCAGAAATGTGCCTTTTGTGAACTTTAGTGCCTTTCTCAGTGCAAAGTGTTTTGTGAAAATAAAAAAACCTGTTTTCTAAAGGTCAGTCCTGGCAAAATTTTTCTAAAATAAATAAATACTTGTGAATTTCACAGTTTTCTCAAAAGTGGTCAGTGAAATACAAAAACCTTTACCACTAAGGTCTTTCCACGCAAAATTTTTTCTCGTCTGCCTTTCCTTGACAAGAATTCTGGTGTCATGTATACAAAACACATTTGGAAGTGCCAACAGTGATCACCAAGTGAAAAGTGCCTCACAAAAATTAATTTTTGCGCTTTCTAAAGGAAACCCCTGGCCAATTTTTTTTCTTCTCCTCACCACCCAGGAAACTCGCAATGGAGGACAAGCAAGCTATTACACCATCCAACTTGGGTACCATTCCCAATGTGCATAGTTTATCCAAAGCCCACTTACAAGCTGCTTTAAGGGATAGAGGACTCTCGCCATCAAGCAAATCTAAATCTACATTGAAGGCATATGCACTTTTATTCAACAAAAAGTACATTAGGAGAATAAATCTCGCCCCCTCCAACGAAAATAATTCATGTTCGGCTACGCAAGTTTTGGATAATCTTGACAAAGAACCTACGCCGCATGTAATGATAAAACAGGACGTCGCACCCATCTTGACACAAGATAAAACTTACGATTTATCCTCTTGGAAAGTCAAATATAATGGCGTCTCCGATGTGCTGGATTTCATTGACCGTATTGAAGAAACGGCTACAATCAAAAATATCCCATTCGAGATTTTACGGAGAAACTTTATAGAACTCATCTCCCCAGAATTAATTCCGTGGCACCGCATCCAAAAGACTAAATGCAAAGATTGGAATAAACTCAGAGCTGCCCTAATCTCTAGCTTTGGAAAAAAGGAGGCCCAGCACCGGATCAAACTATCTCTACTATCTATTAAACAACTAGTAGATGAACCTGTGGCTACATTCATAGAAAGGGCTGAGTCCATCAACATCAAGCTTTCACATCCTGTTCCGGAAGCTGAACTATTACCAGTCATAACTGATGGCCTTTTAAGCAAATACGAGAACATCATCACCTCACAGAAAATTGCATCCCTGGCCCAGCTAAACGAAGTCTGCCTCCTCCTGGAATCGTACCAGGATAGGAAAAACATAAAGAATGTGTCGAATAATGTGGTTGTGCCAAGCCGTTCGTCTGGTTTAAAGCCAGAATTCGACAACAAAAAAGTGTGCTCCTTTTGCAAAAAAGTAGGCCACCTGGCCGCTACTTGTTTCAAGCAAGCAAGACTTCTGGAATCCAAGGAACCCCGAACCTCCAAGAGACACCACTCTAGGGACCGCTCTCCTCCACGCGACGAACTGCGCAACATTTTTAAGAAATCAAGGCACAATGCAGAAAGGTTACAAAACCCAAGCGATGTCAGACCTCAGGTGGATTTCTCCAAGCCCCCACCAAATTTCTACATGAAGAGGCCAAAAAACTAAATAATAACCTCTCAGGTACCCATTCTGAACCAAGGTCTAAAGAATGGACTGATTGGTTATCACACATTAAGTATTTTAACCAGACCTTAAATGTTTCCTCGGTTTGTTGCAAACAAGCTAAAGATGGGAGACCCTATGCTCTTTTCTCTGTTAACAATGTGCCCTTTTCCGGATTACTTGATAGCGGTGCATCTGTCAGCTGTCTTGGCAACAATGCTCACCTGCCTTTTGTTAACAGTGATTTTAAAATTTCGCCACAAACAACACACCTGACGACTGCGGATAATGTTTCCCAGCCGGTCATCGGTACCCTTGCACTGCCAATTAATTGTAACAATAAAATAATTACAATCAATTTTCTAATAGTGCCCTCTATATCCCAGAATTTCATCCTTGGCGTTGACTTCTGGAAGGCTTTTAACGTTGCTCCCCAAGTATTTAATACTCTTGGCGAAACCTCCACTGCTGCTCAAATTAGTGAGATCCGCACAATAATACCTCACGAAAATTTAAGCACGGACCAAGCTCTCCAACTAAAGGAAATGGTCAATAAATTCGAATCAATATTGTGGTGGTACCTACATTCGACATGAATTGAACAGCCCAAAAGGTATTTTCTGAGAGGGCAACACCGTTCATGACAGATACGGGTGACTTGCGGTTTACGGCAAGCTCCGATTTTATTCCCGCTGGAGACTCGCCTTCCGTTGGTCGTTCTGTGTAGCTTTCAATTATTGTAATTTACTAATTAAATATTGTCGCAAGTAAACTTAAATATATAATGCAATTTTATACAGCCTGATACTAAGTGCTTTTATTTCCCTCCTGTGATAGAGAGTTAAATATCGTAATGGTAGTAACAACACCCATCCGATACATTGGTGACCCGACATTTTACACAATTTTTAATCCATCATCGAGTTTAAATCGTGATGTTATTCTTTTTTGCATTAATAAATATCGAACACCACGGGAGGGGGTCGCCAGCGGGTTTCCTGAGACTTATGTAAGTACAAATTCAATTTTAAAACTTCTTTCAAACAATCAGTATTTTAGTAGGTTTATTAAATGACGTCTCAGTAATTTTAAAATAGTATGTACATAGTACATCCCGTTGCGATTTCGATCGTATCGGAAATACAGAAATCTGTGAATCTTACATACCTTATATGATTATATGATATGATTATTGTCCCAACTAATGATTTTTAAAAAATTATCGTGTTTGCAATGACCATTAACTGCGTAAAAACATCAATTTCAGAAACAACGGCCACCAGAGAGAAAGCAGCTCGCAGCCTGTTCCGGAGCACACCACCAGCTTCCTTCACAGCAGCTGACTTTCAACAGAACAGCTGACTTCTACCAGGGCAGAGTCTACGCATCAGCAGAGAAGCAGAGCCGATGTCCAAGCATCAATCGAGCAGCTGCTGGACAGCAAGATTCATCCGGACGTAACGTTCAATCTAATCCATAATATTATCCAGAAATTTTCCTACAATTTTTAAATGCATACCTACAGTTCAAATGTTGCAAAATTTTACGAATCATTGAAATTGAAAACCTACCTCTCACCTATTCAAAGGTCATTGTGCATTATAAGTACCAATGTAGAAAACTGCAGATCACAGTCAAATAAATTTAACAAAACGCAATAAAATTATGGTTTGAGTCTTGGATTACGCAAATAATATAACGTTTTAAAACACAGAGGTCAATGATAGTATCACTTTCGGGATTTAAAAAATATATTGCTCTTAAAATTATAAATCTCAACAATAATATGATGCAAGGTTGCGATATTTTTTATATAGCATGTTGTGAAATCTATTGGTTTGAATATTGTTTTTCGTGTACAATTGAATAGCACGATCTTATCTTTAATATTTTTAATTTACGTCTGAATATTATTAAATTTCCGCCTATTATGCGTAAGCCCTCCTACATCTGAAAAAGTTTATTATGTCAACGGAAGAAGAAATTACCATATCAATTAACATGGAATTCTCAAGCGGAAGAAGCAGTGAACCTGATATTCACCATGTATCGGTGAGACTTTCACCGTACTGGAAGAACAATATTGGACTTTGGTTCATACAAATTGAATCGCAGTTTGCAATTTCCCGTATCACGGAAGATTTTAAAAAATATAATATTATAGTCGCTGCGCTGGATACACAGACATTGCAGTGCGTCAGCGATATTGTCACGAAACCGCCCACGACGGACAAATATTCAACCTTAAAAGCCGCACTGATAGAAAGATTACAAGATTCACCAGAAAAAAGGCTCACGCGACTTCTATCCGGAATTCAGCTAGAATATCGCAAGCCATCAGTACTTCTTCGACATATGATGGAACTGGCTGGACCATCATTGGCAAATAGTACAATTGTTCGTGTACTTTGGCTTCAGCGATTGCCTCAACATGTTCAAGCAATCCTATCCGCCCTCACGGATAATGATATTAATCAACTGGCGACGGCGGCAGACAAGATTACAGACGTCTACCAGTCAACGGAATGTAACGCAATGGAACATCTGAGCGAAACAAACACATCTAAATCTGAAGACATTAAAAACAGCGTATTACAACAACTGCAACAACAAATTTCCGCGCTCACACAGGAAATATCCCAACTGAAGAGGTCACAAAACGACAATCATACTACCGCCCGAGGACGGCGAGATCAGGACCCTCAGAGAAAGGAGCCATATCAGAATTCATATCAAAATTCTTATCAGAAATCATCTCAGCAGAATCCCGCTAGAAGGCCGACGTCTGGGTCTCGCGGTCGATCGCTCCAGGAAAAACCAAATGGATACTGCAGTTATCACAACAGATTTGGAGAAAAGGCCTTCAGATGTTATCAACCTTGCTCTTTTAAGAAAAATTCCATTAAACGACAGCGGAACCTCTCAGTAGGGACGTGCGAGATTCCGAGAAACACATGTCGTCTGTTCGTTTATGATCGACAAACTCGAAAGAAATTCCTGGTGGACACAGGAGCTGACGTTTCGGTCATCCCTAGAAATCCCATATACAATAGGAATAACATAACTTCCGACAACTGCCCAACTACATTATATGGAGCAAATGGAAATCCCATCAAAACATTCGGGACAAGAACGATAGAATTAGATTTTGGTCTTCGCCGGGCACTGAAATGGCGATTCATCGTCGCCGACGTATCGAGGCCAATCCTGGGTGCAGATTTCCTCCATCACTATAATCTGACAGTGAATCTTAAACAAGCAATTCTCTTGGACTCATCTACGGGACTAAAGATTAGAGGAAATACATGCAAAGGACCATCATCCGGTATATCCACCATATCCTCATCACAAAAATATAAAGATATTATAAACAAATATCAAAGCTTGACGCGACCAGACATCAAGCACTTGGACAAAGCGAAACATTCTGTGACACACTGTATTGAGACGAAAGGTCCACCTGTCACAGAGCGGGCGCGCCGCCTGGCACCAGCTCTTCTTGAAGCAGCGAAGAAAGAATTTAAATTTCTCATGGAACAAGGGATTTGCAGACCGTCCAAAAGTAATTGGGCGAGCCCACTACATATGGTCAAAAAACCGAACGGGGAATGGCGTCCGTGTGGAGACTACAGAAGACTCAACGCAAAAACGATCCCGGATAAATACCCAATTCCGCAACTTCAAGACTTTGCACATAAACTGGCAAAAGCGAAGGTCTTTACCACACTAGACCTCACCAGGGCTTATCATCAAATACCTCTAGAGGATATCGACATACCTAAGACTGCAATTATCACACCCTTTGGTCTATATGAATTTACCACCATGCAATTCGGTTTATCAAATGCAGCTCAAACCTTCCAGCGATTCATGCATGCTGTGACACGAGACTTAGAATTCTGTTTTGTATACCTAGATGATATCCTAATAGCATCCGAAAATGAAGATGAGCACAGAAGGCATTTGGACATACTTTTCCAACGCCTCGTAGACAACGGTTTGGTTATCAATCTGAACAAATGTCAATTTGGTCTACCAACCGTCAACTTTCTTGGGCATACAATTACACCTGAAGGTATGCGCCCAATAAAAGAAAAGGTAACAGCCATCACAGAATTTCCTTTGCCTAAAACTGCAAAGGACCTCAGACGCTTTCTGGGAATGCTAAATTACTATCGAAAATTTCTTCCCAACTCAATTAGCACCCAAGCAAAACTTTTTGAGCTAATATCAGGTTACAAAAAGAACGACAAGCGCATACTGACCTGGACTCCGGAGCTAACAGCAGCGTTCGACGAATGCAAGCATCATCTCGCAACGGCTACTTTACTGGCACATCCAGACCCAGAGGCCAAGATCGCCATCATGGTGGACGCCTCTGATATTGCCATGGGGGCATCACTCCAGCAAACTAAAGGAGACTCATGGCAACCTTTAGGATTTTTCTCACGAAAATTCACAACGGCACAAAGAAAGTATAGTACATTCGATCGTGAACTTACTGGTATCTACGAGTCAATAAAATTCTTCAGAAACCACGTCGAAGGACGAAACTTCACCATTTATACGGATCACAAGCCAATCACCTTCGCTTTTAACAAGAAGCGAGCTTCAAGTTCTCCACGTCAAGAAAGGCAGTTGGACTACATAGCTCAATTTTCAACGGACATCAGACATGTTTCCGGACAACAGAACACAGTAGCTGACGCACTATCTCGTATAGAAGAGATTAATTGTCCTACTTCTATTGACTACAGGCAGATGGGAATAGAGCAATGTCAAACTGACGGTATTATGAAGGCAAAAGATGACAGCTCCCTCGCCTTACGTCAAATGGTGATTCCTGGCACGGATTATTCAGTATGGTGTGACGTATCAACAGGACACATCAGACCATTTGTACCAGATTGCATGCGTGATCAAGTGATCGCAAGCGTACACAATGTTTGTCATCCTGGCATTCTAGGAACGACAAAGACAATTAAGCAAAGATTTGTTTGGCCAAACATGGCAAGGGACATTAAGAACTTCGTCAAACAATGCATAGCCTGTCAGAAAGCTAAGATTACCAGGCATACTGTTGCTCCATTAGCAACGTACGTACTGCCAGAGGATCGATTTAAAAATATCCATATCGACCTAGTTGGACCGCTTCCTACATGCAACGAGTACCAATATATACTGACAATGATCGACAGATTTACTCGTTGGCCTGAGGCCGTTCCCTTGAAGAATATGACAGCGGAAACCGTCGCTACTGCATTAACAACACATTGGATCGCTCGTCATGGAACTCCTGACAGCATAGTTACTGATCAAGGACGGCAATTTGAGAGCTCCCTTTTCAAAAAACTTACGGAGAAGTTTGGTATTAAACATCTAAGAACCACGGCTTATCATCCACAAGCCAACGGTATGATTGAAAGGTGGCATCGCACATTAAAAGCATCTCTTATGGCATGTGGAGATCAGAATTGGGTGGAGAAGCTCCCACTTGTTTTGCTCGGCTTGAGAGCCACAGTGCGTGAAGATCTAAAATATTCACCAGCAGAACTGACATACGGTAGAACGTTAAAATTACCTTGCGACTTCTTCACAGCAACTCCACGTGAAGAGCCAGATACGTATATTGGACGACTCCAGAGAAAGTTCGATGACATCAAATCGACACCAGCGAGCGCCCATGGTTCAGGAAAGTTCTTCGTTCATAAGGATCTACCTAATACGACGCATGTGTTTCTCAGAACAGACAGCACAAAAAGGCCCCTCCAGTGTCCATATGATGGCCCATATAAGGTTGAGGAGCGCAATGAAAAGACATTCACCATTACAATTAACGGAAAAACAAAATGCGTTTCGATAGATCGATTAAAGCCAGCTTTTATCCCCATTGAAGATAATGTACCTGTCTCTACAACTGTTCCAGACCCTTCCGCCACAATACCAACAAGAACAACAAGATCTGGGCGAAAAGTTCATTTCCCAGACAGATTAGGGCAAGCTTAGAGCATAAAAAGGCATTTCATTTTTATCAAAAATACATAAGAACTCTCAATAATTAATACTAAAAATCATAAAATTACTCTAACAAGATTTCAAAAGTAAAACTATTTTTAAATTACTAAGAATAAAAAAATAACAAAGTCTACAATATTTCATACAAATGTTGAGCTTTTTGTTTATTATCATCATTCATAATTGAATATTTTTTACAAACAACATAATTAGAATACAATACTAATATATGCAATTCATTGTCATAGAAATGATGCATTATCAATTGATGAAAAATTTCATCCTTCAAAATCATGTACCTGCATGTAATTAATTTAAGCATATTTAAAACATTGTATATCAATCAATGAAAACTGCGTGTCTAGCTATAATCGCTTTTCACAAGAATTGTAATTATTATGCTAAAAATAACCTTTCATAAGTGTATAACTCTGACAGCGTGGAATCTTAATGTATACTATATGGGATAGGTATCCAATATAGCATATATTGACATTCATATACTTAAAATAGTATCTAGCATTATGCGAATAACTTTTAACTAACAAAGGTATTAGATATAAAGAGCATTTAAACTAAGATAATACATTACAAAATTATCAAGCTATGTAGAGTAAAGTTTTGTTTTTAATAATCCCAACCATGATTACTCAGATGTACTTACAAAATACATACATCTGAGTGAGCATGTTGATGAAACTGTCACATAATATTATGTTATGATCATTTTCAAATGTTTACAAAAACGAGTATATTTTATTACTCATTAATAATTAATTGCAATAATCTAATAAAGACAATAATATATCTAATCTGGACGCTAAATCATAACCAGTCTAGTTACCTTTTATAAAAAACTCCTTAGTGTGTTGAGTAAAAATAAACCAGATTCGGTAAACATTTGAAAATAATTTTATTAGTTAAGAATTTATAATTGTAAAAATAAGAATGGTTGTCTGCGCAGTAAAGTATAGTATAACTCAAATAACAACTTGTCATTTGATAACATTCAATTACATCTAATGTGTTATAAGGAATTATTTTCCATTCAACTCGCTCTACGCGAGATATCTTATACAGCTTTTATATTATAAAAATAATTCAAGTAAAAATGATTATGTAAATAAATATATCTGCTCAATATTGCAGCATCGACTCTGACATCACTTGATGTAGCAAGTATTGAGTTTTTATAACTATATAGTGTATACTGAAACACATCTGTTTTCATATTTTGTTAAATCAATTAAATATTTACAATATGAAAACATACCATACCAACATAAACATAACAGATGATTACCATGTGTGCTTTAGTAAACATAGATTAATATATATATTTTTAAATTTTTGGTATAATCATTCTTGTATACAAATAGACACTTTAGTTATTATTTTCATATTTTTATGACACAGAGTCATGAGTAAGTTGAATAATAAAAACATTATTTCAACGTTTAGTGTCAAACTAACCTTCGCAATCAATGCAAAATATTATATCTAGTATAAGTTAAGTTAATCAAGTATGTATTTAAAATAATAATCTAATATAGGATAATTTACTATAGCGTACTGTGATACTTATACCAGCAGCTTATTAATTACATACATCCAATAATTGCTTATATCAATATTTCCTAAACATTTTAAACATTGAAAACAAGTAGGTTTAAAATAAATTAAACACTCAGTTATTTTTTATTATTATTATTTATATAACAGAATACAGGTGTGTATCACAAAATAAGGTGATTCAATTATCTTTTGTTTAAAAACAAGTAATATATCATGCTATTTCTATAGAGCTTGGCAACTTTTAACACAGCCAATGTTTGGTTATTGATTAATATAAAGATGTATATACAAGTAAAATTATGTTTAAAAACTTCCAATGCGTTCACAAATTTATGGAGATATTATTCATAAAAATACCTTCACACATATACTATATATTTCTGAGCGCATAGGAACAAAATATTTTGCAATGATGTCAAGTATAGAATATATTATATTTTAGTAACTCATTATATTTTCACATGATCTCACATCGCATCAGGAAGCCTATTGCAATTCA
This sequence comes from Limnephilus lunatus, assembly GCA_917563855.2. Taxonomy (NCBI): domain Eukaryota; kingdom Metazoa; phylum Arthropoda; class Insecta; order Trichoptera; family Limnephilidae; genus Limnephilus; species Limnephilus lunatus. The sequence continues at coordinate 35,032,297 of OU830596.1, forward strand.
AGACGTTTTTAACAGCGACTACCATCATTTATTAAAAAACCCAGGCACTGACACAATGTGACGTCATAAGTTAAATTTTCCTTTATCTTGTCCGACACGCTACACTCAAAAAATATCTTTTGGAATCCCTACCAAATATTTTTCATATCGTTTAGCAACTGGGGGGAAGGTATGTGGTGGTACCTACATTCGACATGAATTGAACAGCCCAAAAGGTATTTTCTGAGAGGGCAACACCGTTCATGACAGATACGGGTGACTTGCGGTTTACGGCAAGCTCCGATTTTATTCCCGCTGGAGACTCGCCTTCCGTTGGTCGTTCTGTGTAGCTTTCAATTATTGTAATTTACTAATTAAATATTGTCGCAAGTAAACTTAAATATATAATGCAATTTTATACAGCCTGATACTAAGTGCTTTTATTTCCCTCCTGTGATAGAGAGTTAAATATCGTAATGGTAGTAACAACACCCATACGATACAATATCTTTCGAAAAATGTGGATTGGGTTTGACAAATTTGGTAGAACACCACATTAAAACCAATGGCCCACCCATAAAGCAACGTTATTACAACTTAGCCCCCCAAAAGCTTAAACTTTTGGAAAAAGAACTTGATGAAATGTTAAAAATGGGTGTGGTGGTTCCCAGCAGAAGTGCATGGACCAACCCAACTCTTTTGGTTTCTAAAAAAGATGGCTCCGCACGTTTCTGTCTCGACAGTAGACGTTTAAATTCTTGTACGGAAGCTGACGCATACCCCTTACCTTACGTCCACGCGACCTTAGACAAACTGCGCAACGCCAAGTTCATCTCCTCTGTTGACCTAAGCAAAGCTTTTTGGCAAATACCTTTGGACGCAGAATCGTGTGAAAAAACTGGTTTCGTTGTACCTGGTAGGGGAATGTTCCATTTTAAAAGATTACCCTTTGGTCTAAAGAACAGCCCCGCCGAATTACAAAGACTGATGGACAAACTCTTCGGTCCTGAAGTCGATAACAGCCTGTTTTGTTATCGACATCGTCAGCGACACCTTTGAAAAACACCTATTAATGTTGGAAAAGGTTTTTCAACAACTCAAGTTCGCTGGTTTAACCATCAACTTGAAGAAGTCTGAATTCTGTAAGTCCCGTTTACGTTATTTGGGATTCATTGTCGACGAAAAAGGTCTAAGAACAGACCCCGCTAAGGTGGAAGCCATGGCAAATTTCCCCCGACCCAAAAACGCGAAAGAAGTCAAAGGTTTCCTTGGACTTGCAGGTTACTACAGAAGATTCATCAAAGACTTTTCCACAATAGAGAAGTCCAGTCCATTTTTTTTATTTTTTTTTATGAAAAATGACCTTCTAACTTAAATTACTGCATATTTTTTTTTTTTTTTAGAGTCAGTTTTAATAGTTAAAATAATTTTCAAAGTTTTAATTTTTGGAGATCCCTCGAAAACACCCATATCTATGGTGAATTTTGTGACGTCATCTACTAAAATAACGATTCACTATTTTTTGATTTTTATGTTGGTTTTCTTGAATCTCACATAGATTTGCGCAGGCGCGCGGCCATCTTTTTTATTATAACGCGTTGATTGGCTAATGGCTTATTTATTGCAAATGGCGAAATCAAATTCTTTGCAAAACAATGAATGACGTTGATGAATTTAAATTGCAGTCTTATGTTTTTGATGATAATTTTCGTTTAAATGATTAATTCACTGTGATATTAGTGTAATTCAGCATAAGTATTAATGCTGCCTGTACTTTTTTTCAGTTTTAGTCCTTAAATAATGTTTTTTTGGTGATTTAGTTTCGTTCGGTTTTTAGGTTACTGACATTACATAATCAAAGGTTACTTCTCTATAATTTTTATGACTTTTCCGCGTGAATTTAATAAAACTTCCATAAAAGTAATATTATTTGATAATGTAAAAGCCTTATGCATGTGTAAATAAATACAAATTCGAGAAATCAACGCATTAATTGCGTAAAACCTAGTCCAAGATGTCAGATTTTTTCAGTTATTTTTTCGGAATTATTATAATATTTTTTTATCCTTTTTAATTGTATGAACGAGATAAAAAGTGAAGTGACAGTTTTATTCCAAATTTATAAAGTAACAGGACTGTATTTTTTAAATTTTGAATTTTCCTAATTTTTTCGACCATTTAATAGAATATGTTTACAGTCGGCTGTTTTTTTTAAATTTTTTCATTTTGAAACTTAAAATACTGCATTTTTCAAACACAATCGTATATGTCAGATACAAAAATCTAAAAGGCAATTCTATTAACTTTCTATAAAGGTATATGCTTTTACGACATCTTCAAAAATAAGAAATATATAGAACATTCGCTTGTGTCATACCTAAATTCCCATATAAATGACGTATAGCATAAATAAACCAGTCATTACCGTGTATACTATCGTGACGTCACCATAACAGCATTACACAGCATACCAACCTGACGCTGTGTTTTAACGAGAATATTAAAAATGCACTTTTTAATATTTTTTTAAAAACTGTACGTTTAATATTATTAAATAAAAGTTATATATTCAGAATCAGCGTTTATTGGTCTATATGAACATATTTTTTTAAAGCCATAATATTTTTCACTGGAGTTCCTTATTGCAGCCCCCTTAAATAAAATTACCGGCACCCGTAAAGGTGTCAGCAACTTCCGATGGTCTGCTGAAACTGAAGAAGCGTTTACAACTTTAAAAAATGCCCTTCAAAAAGCCCCCGTTCTGAATTGCCCGGATTTTGCACTCTCTTTTACCCTCCACACGGATGCCTCCAACGTAGGAATCGGTGGAGTCCTAACTCAAGAATTCCCAGATGGCGAACACCCTGTAGCGTATTTTTCCCGTACACTAAATAAACACGAGAAAAACTACGGAATTACCGAAAAGGAGTTATTGGCTGTATTGGATTCTGTTCACCATTTCCGCGGTTACATAGACGGTAGCAAATTTACTGTAGTCACAGACCATAGTAGTTTGAAATGGTTGATCTCTTTAAGTAATCCCTCCGGTAGACTCGCTCGTTGGGCCTCCCGTTTGTCTCAATTCAATTTTGATGTTGTACACCGTAAAGGCGCGGACAATATTGTTCCTGACGCTCTTTCAAGAATTGAATTGGCTTCATTAAATGTTGACACAATTGCCCCCCCTCCATCTACAAAAGATGAATGGTACTTGAAAATCTTCGAAGGTTGTAAAAATAATCAACAAAAGTTTCCTAATTTTATCATAAAAGAAGGACAACTATACCGTAATTGCAAGGTACCACTATCCATCCTCGAAGATTACTCTTGGAAACTTGTCGTTCCCCTCGAAGGAAGAGAACAAATAATAATTGACAATCATAGTGCTCCCGACTCTATACACCCAGGAACTTTCAAGACGTATAAAAAGATTTCCTTGAAGTATTACTGGCCTGGTCTTTTCAAACAAATTCGCAATTACATCTCTAAATGTGAAACTTGTAAAGCTTATAAACATAGCACGGCAGCACCTGCCGGCCTAATGGGTAACCCCAAACGCGCCGACAGACCCCTACAGTCATTGTCAATGGACCTCGTCGGACCTTTTCCTCGAAGTTATGCCGGACACATGCACATACTTAGTGTAGTGGATGTTTTCACCAAATTCTGTTGGATCTTCCCTTTAAAAAGAGCCAACGCGTCCGCCATCATCAAACTTCTGGAAAAACACATTTTTATACCTTACGGAACACCCAGAACCGTAATTGTTGATAACGGAAAACAGTTTATTGCCCAGGAATTCAAAGAATTTCTTGCCAAATACGGAATCAAGGACATTTATTATAACACCTTGTACACTCCCCAAAACAACACTGTCGAACGTTACAACCAAACAATCAACACAGCTCTAGCTATTCTAGTTGATAAAGACCAACGCACTTGGTGTAAAAACCTAGATAAAATTCAGGCCGCTATGAACAACACTGTTAACCTGGCCACTGGTTACACACCTTTCTTCTTAAAACACGGTATGGAACAAGTCGTCCATGGTTCTCTACATAGGGACACAAACTTTCCTACGTCATCCGCCACCACAAGCAACCCTACCGCAGAGTATGCCCATCGCTTGGAAGAACTGTCGGCCATTTACAGTGAAGTCACTGATGCTTTGCTCCTGGCTCACCAAAAGAGTGCGGACAGATATAACTTACGTAGAAAACATGTCACCTTCAATACAGGAGACATAGTTTGGAGAAAGAACAACACACTTTCCCAAGGAGCCATGTATTTCTCTGCTAAGCTGGCACCACGTTTCGTGAAGGCCAAAGTCCTAAGGAAAATATCAGACCTAGTGTACTCCTTGTCTGACTCATCTGGAAAGCACATTGGTAATTACCACATTAAGGACATTGTAAAGTCTGGAAGTGAGGAGTCAAGTAAAACTGCCCCCACTATCTCAGCAAACGTAAAATGATCCAGTATGTATCACTTTTTTTTGTAAGCTTACAGAGTCTTACTACGTCAGGCGTGTATTGTGTCAATCACATGCCCATCGTTTCGTAAATGAAAGAAGTTGTAAATTATTTTGTAAATTAATGCGTACTCTCCTTGAAGTTACTTTCAAATGTTGTGTTTGCACTGTTTTTTCTTTCCCTCACGGCAATTTTTTCTTTTATTTTTTTCACCTGTTCTAAAACTGATCACTTTGGAACGGAGACACTTTTCGAGTTTCAATGTTTGGGAAGTCCCGAGCCCATTTATTGTCTCAACACGTACACTACGCAATGTTCATGCCACGTCATACCCTGCCTTGTCATGTAATTTTGTAATTTTTCTCCTATTTTTTTGTTGCATTTTTGTCGTGTGGAAAGGAACTTTCTCACCTGTTTATTTTGTTCATGTAAAGTAGTTGACAATTGCCCATCGGCGTGTCGTTCTAGAAGTCGGGTTTTGTAAATTCCAAAGTGTTAAATTCCGACTCAGAACCAGTTAACTATTTTTACAATTTTTCCTTTTATCTTGTTCATCATGAGTTGTAAAACCTTCCGAGGTATCTCTAGCATGAAAATCAAACAGTGGTTACTTACATAGTCGCCCCTCGTGTATATAAGTTTTTTTCAATTTTTTCCTCTTAAATTAAAAATTGATGGCGTCCTACCCAAATTCATGCTCTTGTACCAAAATTGGATATCGACACGTCCATTTTGGAACTTGTATTTATAAAACCAATCATTGGTCTTTATAACCCTGTATATAAATCAATTTGGCTCGTTTCAACTAAAGTACGTAAAACCGAATCATCCGGTCTTTGGTTGTTATAACAAAGCCACTTTTTGTTATTTTGTTTTTTGCTTGTACGTTACGTATGTCTTATATGACACGTTTCAACCCTACGAGACAGGTTAATAAAACCTTATGGTTATCCTGATTTTGGAATTCACAACTTTTAGGTGTTTATTTAACCAAGTATTTGCAACCCAAATTGCACATAACCTGGTATGTTTGTAACTGCACAAAGGGTATGTAAAACCGTAATTGGTCCCTTTTCTTTGGTCTTCCTCACTGCAGGTTGCCACAACAGACAGTATGTAAAACCATTATAGGTCTGTCTTTGTTTTAAATACTTGGTGTAAGTAGAATTATACTCTGCCATCACCCTTGTATTTTGTAACACATGAAGTAGCATCAAATTGTCTATCTTCTCTGTCGTACGCTCTTGGGCTACGGAGTTAGTTAATCTAACGAATCTTTATAAAATGTGTTAAAATCAAGCATCATTAACGTTTATTGTGTTGTATTTAAACGTAACCCTGTTACATTATAGGAGAGATCCTTAGAACATCCACCGTTATAGGAGGGATCCTTAAAATACCTGCCACGATACGAGAAGTTCGTCATAATCACTTTTGCTCATAGCTAAATGTTATTGAGTTGGTCGTGTGACATATTTGTCATGAGTACCACCCTTTCTGTACAATCTATTTTGGTCGTGTGTCATTCATTTGTCATGAGTACCGCTTTTGTATTTTGGTCGTGTGTCATTCATTTGTCATGAGTACCGTTTTTGTATTTTGGTCGTGTGTCATTCATTTGTCATGAGTACCGCTTGTATGTATAATTGTGTACAACCCTTGTACACGAGACGTGGAGACGTTAAAACACTTACCGTGATTCGTGCGAACGACATAATATCGGCCTTGCCATCTTCTTTAAGAGGCATTGTATAAACTCTTGACTTCTGTCTATAATTGAGTTTTATCTTGTATGTACTTACATGTTTTTGTACACTATACGTGGAGACGTTAAAACACTTACCATGAGTCGTGCGAACGAAATAATATCAAACCTTTTGTGTGCGATCTACGAAATGTAGTCCACAACCCTTTGTTGTCATTCAACGCCAATGCCCGTGGACCTCCTGTTTTTTTTACTTCTTTGCAAAAAGGAAAGAAGCCCAGGAGTATCTACTATCCCAAAAGGACTAGTTTGTAGCTTCACTGCTAACTATGGGGCATAGTGCTGTGGGAGTTAATCGATTGAGCACAAAACCACCCAACTCGTTGTCTGGGGAACGGATAAGAAAACCCCCAGGTTTGTGAAATTGGAGCAAGGGTCTGTCTTTTCTCACAATCACGCAGGAGTTTTTAAAATGACCCCTAATCTTTTGCCCAATACACGCAAAAGATTAGTCTCTTTGTTAATGTGTATTCAAATTTCTCCTCATCCTTTTAACAATTGTAAAGAGTCAGGAAATCTGCTGGTTGATCATGTTTCATTCTCACATGGAGTTTGAAGTGGAAATTAGTCCAGTCTCTAGCAAGTTTCGTCACTCAACTCCTTTCCTTTTCCTTTCCTTTCTCCTCACCATCATGTTCTCAGGTATATGTTATGAAGAGGAAAATCTGTTGTTAACCATAATTCGCCCTCACTGGGAGTGCGAATTGGTAAATTAACCAATTATCAGCAGGCTTTCTCCCTCACTCTCTGCATATGTCTCACCTTTTGTTCTTTTTCTCAATTTTACGAAACACATTCATGAATGTTGGATATGTACGATATGCACTTGGCGTACCGTCTGTCTCCTTTTGACAACCTTTATTCATGAATTGGTTTCTCTGCTTTTACCGTGACTCATTCACGACTTCTTTGTCTTGTTCGTTGAAATTCTACAAAAATGTTACCACCTTTATGTTAACATAGGCCATGGAAGGCCGGTTGTTTTTTTAACCAAGACATATTGTCACTCGGCAAACGCCAAGTCATCCTGGTAAAGGAAAATGTTCATGTAATCACAATTTAGTTAGAAAACTCTCTCTTCGTCACTCTCTGGGTCGGTGGTTAAAACTTCGTTTATTTCATTATCTGGACACATTTTGTTTCTCTCCAAACCTTTTCTTCATTGGTCCCTAGGCAGGTAAACTTCAAGAATTTTGCTCTAATAATAATTTCTCCCGGATTAAAAAGAAGCCCAGGCGGATGTCATCACCAACAGCCAAGCTGAGCTCCACTTCCTGACAGCACGCGCTGTGGTTACTAGGTCCCTCCTGCTGCCATTTTTCTACGCATTTGTTCCTGAAAGCACAGACCATACCGCTCATATGTATGTTGTTTTGTCGTGCCACAGCAAGTTGAGTTGTCCCACTATACATTATGACACTCTGAACCACCTTTTGGGCACGCTAGCTCCTAGGTTTGTTCTTACTCTTGCTATCGATGCCAACCATGTCGTCTCTTGCGCTGTCATGCAGTGACGCATATATCGTCATGTGTAAACCATCATTACCTTGACTTCCAGTATTCGCTGAATGCGTACCAATACAAGTTATGTTGAGCTACATTATGCCTCAATAACCATTATATACGATCCGTGTTTACCTTAATAACACTTTAGGATTCGTACTGGCATGTCTGCAGACACTGGATTCTCCTCTTCAATGACCTCTGTAACCATAGTCGCGGCACAGCAACCACAGTCTCCACTTCATGAACTTCGACGTCTTCGACAAAACCAAGTGTTTTCTAAGGCCCAAGTGTACTTTTGAGTGTTATCTCAAAGGGGTCTGATTACAGTGATAATGTAATCCTTAGAATCTGTGAAACCACGTCCTCCTCTTCGAAATTCTCCGAAACCAAACAAATCCACGCTTCGCAAACTTAGCTCCCAGACCAATGAAACTTTAGAATCACACAGGCATTTTTGTTCTTGTTTTTTTGTTCTTCGATTGTACAAATATGAATTGTTATTTTTCAATTGCATAACCATGTATTGTTATTTTTCAATTGCATAACCATGTATTGTTATTTTGTTCAATTGCATAACCATGTATTGTCATCTTTCAATTGCATAATCTTGTATGTTGTTTCACACCATGTACTTTCACCAAAACTGTTCTTTTCCAAACATTGTATGTACCCCTCACCCATTCCCTACAAACATTGTGACCTAAACTATAACATAAATTGCATGTTCTAGCTAGGCATCTCTCAAGCAACGAATCTCTCAAAAACCCCAATGAAAGTTTAAGAGGATTTTTTTTCCTACAGCTCCATTGCCACGTCGCTTTTTTTCCAAGCGCGGGGGGAAGTGTTACGATACGCCCCTGAAGCGAGTAAATACGAGAGCACAGAACGCAGCACAAGTCCACACGGCTCGGCCGCCGCCTCTCCCCGCCCCGTATCCTGTTTCTCCTTGCCTCTCCCCCGTGCCCTGCCACTCGGCATTCCCGCTGCGCTCGCCACAGAAGAGATCTGAGCGCCTTTGAGAACGCACGCTCGCGGCTCCCTTGTAGCCGGCGGACCCAATTCAATGGGGCCGCGATGTATTATTGAAATACTTTTGAGTAGAATCAGTCTTTTGCCACTATAGTTCGGTCTATTTAGACTACGAAAGTGCCTGATGAAGCTGCCACATGAGACGAGGTTCCTGCCAACCTACATGTAAGCTGTATCTTGATTTCCTCCTTAAATGTTGTCCGTAATTCAGTGAAATGTAGGGCCCCCGCGGAAATCACGACTCGGAGAGTTTCGTTTTGAGAGAGAGTCAGAGAGAGTTAAACACTTTAGCTAGGTTTGTGTAATCTGCATTTCTTGTAATTGAATTGTACTGTAGAAACCTATGTATGTGTTTGAGTTTACAATACATGTCTAAATGATTTAACATTGTTATTATTCTGCTACGGCGGGAGGATTGTTGACCAGTGAGGATCCCGTGGGTCACCGGAGGATGGAGAGAAGTTCCCTAGCCTTGAGCTGCCCACCCCCCTGAATAGAGAGTACCATAGTCCCGCTGAGAGCTAGTCAGGGACGTGTTTTGGGCCCAGGTGTTGGTTTAGAAGCCGACATCGAGGCACCCTAACAGTATCTGCATTATGGCCGGGAGCGACTATATTCGGCCGCGAAAATTCAATTTTCATGAATTTATTCGGAATAGGTATCTGCATTATGGCCGGCCGCGACGGGATTCGGCTGCAAAAATTCGATTTACGCGAAATATATCGTAGTTTTACGAATTTACTTCGAATATCTAAATTTGACAAGCCGGCCCCGGAGGCAATAAGCAGCAACATACCTATCTGAATTTAGAGGGCCGGCCGCAACGGGATTCGGTTTTTGAAATTTCCATTTACGCGAAATTTATCGTATTTTTACGAATTTACTTCGAGTATCTGAATTCAAAGGGCCAGTTACATCGGAAGTAGGCTGCGAAATTTCGATTTACGCGGTAATATATCATATTTTTTTTAGTTTAAATGGATGGCCGCGACGGTAATCGGCCGCGAAAATTTAATTTACTCGGAAAATATCGTATTTTTGTGAATTTACTTCGGATAGAGGGCCGTCCGCGGCGGTACACGGCTGCGAAAATTCGACTTACCCAGGGAATAAGTCGTATTACATATTACGCATTTATTCCAAAGAACCTACCCGAATTTGAATTTGCCGCTGAGATATTCAATTTTCGGCAATTTTTTATGATTTTTTTTCCGTAAAATTTCGAATTATGTGGGAATTGTTAATTCGAAATTTTATTTTTTATGTCCCGTGGATTTTAAATTAACGGGGTTCTACTGTATTATTGTATAAAATTTTTATTCCATCGAATTTGTAAAACACGAAAAACTTTTGATTAAATCTATCGGATCACGATTAATATGGAATATTTCACCTTCAAATAAATATAATTAGCTTCATTTTTATGTTCATAACAACATGATTAAATATGCCCAAGGAGATGGTAAAAGATGCATTATAATAACTTTTTTTTTTTCAATAAAACTTCAAAATTTGTCGTGCATCATGTAAGCTTGTTTTCACAACAATTTAACGTAGGTAGACATAGGAATGACGTATGCCCCAGACTCGAGTTATTAAATGGCTAAAATTGAATCCCACTTAAGAAGTTTTCCCACTTAAGAAGTTTTTTTTCCCCGGTCCCTTGGAAAACTTCTTAAGAGAGTTTCACTGTATATATATAAAAATCAAAATATGCTTGCTTGGGGATATATATGTACATGAGTATATCATTATGTGAGTTTATGATTGCGATGAAACTTTGGGGATTTGATGTACGCATGCCTGCGATGGTTTCTATATTCAAACGATTGCGATGAAACTTTGGTGAGTTGTTGTGAGCACGCCCGTGAAGGTTTCTATATATGCGCTGGTGGGTTCTGGCATTATGAAATTTGTATAAAAAAAATTGCAATAGGTGGCACGCGAGCTGTTTGAAAACTGAATATACCAGGACTGAATGTATGGAATGTGGGAGGAGGGAGGGTAACTTGAGAGTGGGGTTCGTGGGTCGGGGGAAGCGGGAGAGGGGAGTGGGGGAGGGAAGATGGAGTGGGAACGCGGGAGAGGAAAGGTAAGCGGAAGGGGAACGGGATGAATGGGTAAGGATAAGCAGGGCAAAAAAAAAAATCTTTATTGATTGGCATAGCAACGCATGGCGGGAACTCGCTAGTTGATCATAATGGTTAGTGATACTCACTGGCGAGACGGTGTGCGGGCGGAAGGTGGTATTGGCCGATCCCCACGGCGGGCGCACCCCTCCCAACAGCACTTCCCCGCTCAGCAGCAGCTCCAGCCAGGACTGCTGGTCAAACTCCGCCGTGAAGGCCGGAGACTCTTCCTTCATCCACTCTCCAAAGCCACCTGACAAACACACAATGCAAATAAATACGTGGCAATCACTAATCATTATTTTCGGGCCACACGCTCACTCCTACAATAACACGCCCACTAAGCGACGGAAATTATGCTGCGTCGAGTTTGCTAGAATGTACCTACATACCGAGAAAATACTAATACTAAGATGCTAAAAATAATTCTAAAACTACCAATCACAAGCAGTTCGGATGAAATCTTTAGGAGAATCGGTGTTTTGGACATTCAGCAACTTTATGCAAAAAATATACTAACTTAACTATTCAAACATAGAACTGTTTTTGACAATATCCAAACTATTTGTGATACGAGAACCAAAGAGCAAAATCTCTTACTTATCCCTTTCGCCAAAACAACGTTTGGTCAAAGAAACTTCAGGTACTTTGCAACAAAACTTTATAATACACTTCCACTGACCATTAGACAGCACACTAATTATGTAAAATACAAATCAGATATCAAGTCTTGGATCACTAGCAAAGACATCATATATTAACAATATTTTTAGAACCCCCTAATGTCGAACGTTATAGCAGTGTCTGCAGTACTATCTATGTATATGCGTGTATTCGTCGACCCAGCCCTGCTCTTGGTAGACCACCTAACACTCTGAGTGTTAATAAAATAAAAGTGGTCTACAACAAATTTATGTGTTTTTTATTGTAAATTATTGTAAGCCCCAAAGTTAATGCTTTTTACAAATACATAAAATTAAAAGAAAGCTGAAAAATAAAGAAAAAAAATATATTTTAAAGAAGATAGAAATAAAAATTGGTAGGTATTCATCTACAAGAGGTATTAATCAATCGATACAAAGTTATCTATTACGGGGAAGAAGGCATCAGAAGGTTGTGTTGGCGTGTGTTCGAACAGCGCCAGGCAGATAAAAGAGTTCAGTAGACTACGACCTAGCGACCCACTAGTTGCTTGCAGTTCACGCCGTGATAATTTTGCTTGTATTGTGTAAAACAACGTTGTTGTTATTTTTGTAAAGTTTTGTGAGTGTTTTTCAATCAAGAACAGAACACACAAGGTATCCCGACATCAGATTCCTCCACAAATACATTATATCAACAGTTGCCTTATAGTAGTAGCACTATATCAACAGTTGCCTTATAGTAGTAGCATTATATCAACAGTTGCCTTATAGTAGTAGCATTATATCAACAGTTGCCTTATAGTAGTAGCATTATATCAACAGTTGACTTATAGTAGTAGCATTACATCAACAGTTGACTTATAGTATTAGCATTACATCAACAGTTGCCTTATAGTAGTAGCATTATATCAACAGTTGACTTATAGTAGTAGCATTACATCAACAGTTGACTTATAGTAGTAGCATTACATCAACAGTTGACTTATAGTAGTAGCATTATATCAACAGTTGCCTTATAGTAGTAGCATTATATCAACAGTTGACTTATAGTAGTAGCATTACATCAACAGTTGACTTATAGTAGTAGCATTATATCAACAGTTGCCTTATAGTAGTAGCATTATATCAACAGTCGACTTGTTTTGAAATGTGGCTTCATCGGAGAATGCTCTAGGTCCCATGGACCGACATGATTACCAACACATAAATTCTCAGGCGGGCTAGAGCAGATATAGAACTGCTTACATTAATAAAAGTCAGGAAAATTTCATATCTGGGTCACATACTTTGAAGGGAGAAATATCAGTGTTCCAATTAATATTGAAAGGCAAAATAGAGGGTCCCTGCGGGCCTGGTAGGAGACAAATGTCTTGGCTGCGAAATGTACGAAATTGGACCGGCATTAGAAGTGTGGAGTAACTATTCCAGGAAGCGCAAGATAGAGAGACAATTTCCAGAGTGATCGTCAATGTCGGGCGGACTTGAGAGGGCACACCATGAAGAAGAACCGTTGCCTATCAGGGATACCAACAGGTGAACACATTAGCATGACAAATTCCTTACCTTCAGTGTCCCCACAAAACTTAAGATCAGTTAAGTTGAGCAGGCCCAGAATTTCCCTTCCCACAATGTCCCAACTGCTGCAGAAAGATTAAACTCTTGTTTGGTCGAAAGGAGTAATACATAACAGTAAAGTCACCTCTTATAGTCTTATCAGCAATGACCAGGTGCACTCTGGTCCAGGAATAGTCGGGACTCTGCTTGCGGAACCTCTGGACCCTGGGGAGCTGCTCCGGCTGCTGGCGCCACTCCACTGCAACCTGGTCTCGGAACACCGACACGGATAGGAAGTCTCCCAATGGGTTTTCGATGTGCAGAAGGGTTCCGCCACTCTTGGATCTAAAGGACAAATTAAGGATGTTAGCCGAGACCGATGGAGGACTTAAGGCATTCGACGGCCTCTGTAAATGAAGGGTAAGGCTCTTGACTGGCAATCAAATCAATTTCTTAAATCTTTAAATATAATAAATAGTATATTTGCGTCACGTTCCAGAGTGGAAGATACTCTTAGTGTCGCCCTGGTGTAAGACCACTATTCAGAATTAAAACGTTGCTTGAAATGGCTTTAGCCATGTTTGGCGACCAGATATGAATAGACAGGTACTTCTCCACCTTCCTCTTCCCCATCTCCTTCCTCTCTCAACTATCTTCAGCCTTACAACACACCCCAATTGGGGATGCCATGGTCTCACTGGCTCCAGACGGGAGCAGCTGGGACTCTTGTGAGATGTTCACTTAAAAAATAGGACCGGCGTAAAAGGAAAAACTACTCTTCCCATTCAAAGTGTGATAATAGACTGATTGTTGTAGCAAATGTCACATGTAGGTAAATTGTCCACGCACTGTCAGATAAGGAAAGGTACATGGATAGTTGGTTGGGTGGAGAAAGGGTAAGCGTCAACTGGTCCTCATACCCTTTTCCTAAATTGAGAGCATTCAAGTAGCAGCAACGAAACTGCCACATTTGACCGAGTAGAGACTGGGAGAGCTTACCTGTACATGATGGTGATGGAGTCAGCCTCAACCTGCGTGGTGTTGGGGTAGGGCGAGTAGAACATGGGGGGCCCTCGCCCGTCCAGCGTGGCGTTGGCGAGGCACTCGTATCCGTCATCCAGGTCTCTGCAGGACGAGCCCGCAGGACAGTCTTGCAGCTGGCAGAACTCCATCTCTTGGCAGGACTTACCCTTGTAGCCGCGGGGACATACACAACTGAAACAGACAGACATTTTATTACTAGCGAGTTAAGAAATTGTTTCTCCCTGCCTATCCTTTCCCATTCGACACGTTCCCCTTCCACCGCCCCTTCCCCTTATGCATTCCCCTTCCACCTTCCCCGCCTACCTTCTCTCCGCTCCCTCGTCCTGCTATCCCCACTCCTGCTTTCCCCTCCCCTCTCCCGCATTTCATATATTCAGTCCCAGTACATTCAGTTTTCAAACAGCTCGCATGCCACTTATTGCAATTTTTTTTACACAAATTTTCATCTTACTAATATTATAAATGCGAAAGTTTGTATGGACGTATGTCTGTTTGTTACTCTTTCACGCAAAAACTACTGAATGGATTTGAATGAAACTTTACAATAATATATCTCGTACATCAGAATAACATATAGGCTATAATTTATGTTGCTAGCTAGGAAGGGGACGCGGGAGGGGAACGGGGACGCACGGGAAAGGTGGTTCAGGGAGAAACAATGTATTTCTTTGAATACCTATTTAAAATTCTTGATTAGATTCCAAGTGTTCGATAAATTCAATCTAATTCAGATCTGTAAATACATTAATTTAAAGAGTTTATTCGAAAATTGAATTTGATGGAACAATCGATGGTTTGAAAAAGGTCGGTGCAAGGCGAAGGGTCTAGAGAGAACGGCTGGAGAGGTATAGGTTAAGTCTCTCTCATCCAGTCTCGCCCGATCCGGCCCGCCATGCAGAAGTGGGAAAACACATTCGCCGCCAAGACTTCGACAAACCTCACTCCATGAATCAGGGCACCCCTGCTAAGTCATCCGACGTTTGGTAGGGGTGTTGGTTATCCAATAAACGGTTCCCGGGGCGGCGGTATACAAATTGGTGATGATATGTATGGTAAGTAAATAACCTATAATCGTTCCAGGTGACTTTGCAGGTGGCATTATGTTTGCAGGGAGAGCCCGCACAACTGTCATCGGAGACCACTCCCTCCAGGACGGTGCGAGCTTCGAAGGTGACCTCCCCGAACTCCGGGGGCATTTCCAGCTCCGACACTTGCAGCGGGAAGAACTCCACGATCATGGTACGAGAGCCATTAGAAATCTGTCAACATACAAACATTGCAGAATTTAATACAGTGTGTCGGACAAGAAGGTGCTGCAATCGTTTCAAAACTGACATTACATGGCCAACTTAAATGCCGACCCGAACTTGATACGATCCATTCTAGTGCAGTTACAGTCACTTTACTGTCTTTACAATGATCGTAAACCAAAAAAAAAGATTCGTCAAACCAGTGGCGGTTCTTCGCAGGACGACAGAGGGTATAGTCCCCACCAGTTACACCCAAAACCTACAAAGGGGGCATACATTAATTACGTGAGCAGTTTTTCTTCCAATCTGGACCCCTCCCCCCCCTTGGTGAGATAAATTTGGGCCACTTTGTATATTCTTTTCAAGTAATGTGAGATTTTGCTGGACACCCCCCCCCCTCGGGAGGTATACCGCTTTCCGGACCTTAAATCTTTTGACAGTACGTAATATAGTAGAACTTGGGGATTTAGGAATGATATGTATATGTATCATAAGTGAAATTTAAAAATAAAAGTAACCTGAACATCCTGAATGATCCCCTTGTAGTTATCCTCCATGGTGGGGGGTGTGGGCCCCGGTAGGGGGGAGTCTGCCTGTCTCACCGTCCGGGCGGAGGGGCTCGTAATGGGCTGGCCCCCCAAATACAGCACCTGCAACCACAATATAACACACAATCTTACTACCCTTCATAGCAACAGCGGTGGACAAAGCAAACAGTAATTGAAACGGGTTAAAACATCGAACTCCTGTTTCCCGTTATAATATATCGAACCTACCAAATACATTGATTAGCTAACGGCCATCACTACATCAGTCTGACAGCTGTACAACAGAATATCTCTGCTTTGCTTCAGATCAGCAATCACCAAGAAAGAGTTAAAAAATGGCGACTTCAATATCAACATCATACGAATAACTTATTATTTTTACTGTTCTCCCGTATTGGTCTTACCATCCTAATTTCAATCAATATACTCATACATTTATTTATTTTTCATGTTCTCCCTAAAATGGTTATACACCAATATATCATGGAGAAGATAACAAATATAAGAGGGATGGGGACAGTTACTACTGTGTGACATGCTTCAGAAGATAGTTGCTGGCACTCAACCATTTAGCTTTACTTAATATGAAGATAAATTAAACTAACAAAGTCATATTCGAGCTTCGTTCATACCATGATGATTAATTAGAATAAATAATAACAGCCTTACTAAAAAACATTCTTAAAACATTATTTAAATAATTAAAATTAACAAAAAATATTACAAATAATAGTAATTATGTTGAATTATACTAATATAATAGTGAATTGGTCTTTATTTATTGTTAATAAGTTTAATTTGTAGAACTCAATTTTAATTTCTTTTATCCACTGGAGTGCCTTTTGCCACAATATGGCACTATTTAAAATACCTCGGATTGCTTTGCTATTTTTGTCGATTATTATATATTCGTAGGATTTATAAAAAAAATATTATAAAATCGTTAACTTCTACTTAATGTAAGTAATTAAGTAGAAGTTAACGATTTTATAATATTTTTTTTATAAATCCTACGAATATATAATAATCGAAAAAAATAGGTGAATTCATTTGCTATATAGAACTATAACCAGTTTGTATGTCTCTATATTAAAATTCGGAGGTATGATTTTTTTTTAATGTAGGCGGAAAATATTCAAAATGATTATCAAAAATCTCGGGCAATCGGAGAAAAAAGTTTTAAATTGCGTTGTCACTCCAGTGGTTATATATTCAATAATATTATTATTAAATAATAAAAACAGTTTATTTGCAAACAAGTTCTGTTAAAAAATGTTAATGAATTGGTCATTAGAATGGAAATTAAGTACGAAAACATATGAATCGTGCATAAAATATCACATGCGTGCACAGATCTACCAAAGTTTAATGTTGCAAACATAATGACATTTTTTTATTAGTAACGTTTCCCAAAATAAAATGTACCGTCTTTATACAACGTGTAACAAAAAACCGTTCAATGGTTGTGTTTGGTTTTAAAATGATAACATGCATAGTTCCATTTATCCAGTACCTACCCTCCCCAACCATGTCACCTCACTGAAGAAAGCATTTGAAAATAGAAATTACGAGACTGAATCTATATTTCAATCCTACTATAATAACACAACTTCTGGAGTGTAATGGTTCATGTATTTTATATTTTTATTGTTTTCAAGGTATAATCCCGTTGCACCGCAATAAAGTAGTTTGTTAACAGGATGTTAATGTTCAATTACAATTTAAACTACATACATAATATTATTACTATAACTATACAAATTGTCACAATTAACACCCATTAATTAATATAAATTATCTCTATTTAGTAACCATTGTTTCAGCATATATCTCAATCTATTTGTAGAGTCGCAATTTTTTATATTAATTGGTAACATGTTAAATATTTTTGGCATGTTAAATTCCAGGGTTCGCCGTCCGTAGTTATTATTATATTTTGGAACAAGCATTCCTTCATTCTTTGTGAATCTTGTATTATGTTCACGTTCCACTTTCCTCTTATAATCAGACTCAGATATATACTGAATCAAAATTGAAAGTCTGTAGCGATTCAAGGTAAAGCCTTGAAATAAAGGTGAATCGATAGTGAAATGAATTACCTGAGCATCAAGTTGTCCGGTAGCAGAGATGGGTTTCCTGAAGTATTCACTTCCATTGAGTTTTACTTGAACCAAGGTAGAGTTTCGCACCACCTGAAACATAAATATATTTTTTAACCATTTCTTTAAATTAACACAACAAGAATATCAGAAGACCAAGGGTAAGTCAGTCCTTTACTATAGATATTGGCACCTCTGGGACTAGAACCCAGGACCTCTCGCTTGACAGGGCGAATGAGCTGTCCACTGCGTGAAGGTGTCTATATCAAATTCGGTCATTTAACTGTATCATACTTCGACTAATTATTATCTTCATTTTCTTAACGCATATTTTATTGCTTTTATTGCAAGATTCAAACCCGAACTAAATTTTATTTTTTTTATTTTTACTTTTTACCTAATACTATATAGCTTGTACTTTATATTTCATACTTTAAAATTATACTTTTATACATTTTACCTTATAATCATTATTTATTACCTTACTTTTTACCTGTTTTCATAAATTTAATTCACATTTATAATGTTATTTTTTTCATGTTGTTGTACTATTTATAAGTAATGTCAATTATGTTAATATATATTATAAATATGCCGTATATCTGTAAATAAATACATAAATATCCCAATCTTTACCAACTCCCATAGTTGTGTCAATATGAAATTACATACAACTAGCTTATTTAGAATTGACCACGACGGATCTTGCTTTATATACACTTGCCACACATACAAAAAAGGCTTCAAATGGTCCACAATGTTCCAAAACATTCCACAACATTCGAGAGTGTTCTGGAATGTTCCACAATGATCTGTGATGTTCCGGGATGTTCCTGAAACTTCCAGACTATTCCAGAACATTCTACAACATTCCATTATGTTCCAGGATGTTTTGGAATGTTGTGGAATGCTCTCTAATACTCTCGAATGCTCTGGACTGTTCTAGATATATTATAGAGGGCGAAACTTTCAGCCCTTATATCTTCAAAAGCACGCCCTTCAGGTAAGAACGGGAACCTTGATTTTTATACAACTGCTAACCCTGTACAAATCACAAGTGCGCCCCGTTGATTTTGGCAGCCAACTTCTTCATGGATGGGGGATTGAGGGCTACCACATCGTATAACTCCCTAGATCATACCGGAACTCGTTTCCAAGTTTTAGCGGCAAGCATACTTTCGTACACTTTTATAATATATATATATAGATTTGCTGTTATGAAAATAAATAAGCACTAGTTTATTTTCAAACTCAA
Organism: Limnephilus lunatus; assembly: GCA_917563855.2. NCBI lineage: Eukaryota > Metazoa > Arthropoda > Insecta > Trichoptera > Limnephilidae > Limnephilus > Limnephilus lunatus. The sequence goes on from OU830596.1 coordinate 35,051,571, forward strand.
GTAAGTACTGAAATTATTTGTGGTTATTAATTGTCTATGGTTGATTTTTGGGTCGAAAGGAAAACGGAAAGGGTTGGACTACTTTCCGGCGGCGGCTGTTCAGGGCAGGCGGTCGCCACTGAGAGTCAAAGAAAATCTGCCATGTCTTGAATTTTAAAAGTGTGAACGAAGTGCTATCAGTTATCCCGGTACTTGGATGTATCCATGGGAATTCATTATAGAAGTTTTAAAAGTAATCCGCAGTAAAACGGAGTGTTGAAAACAAGTAAAATTATGGTCCGGGCGTGACCTTGCCTAGCCGACGGCTTCGTGATAAATTAAACTGAATCCATGTTGGTCCTAAACAACTGGGTTTTGTCGGCCGTGGTGAGTATTTGATTGGGGATAGGCACGAGAACATTCCCCTTTGATCCCACCACGTTGACGGGGAGCCTGACATTTCCTCGTGAGAGGCTGACCGGAGTACAACCACATCATCAATCCAGGGAGAGCCCTGGGTCGGTTTTTGTCCGAGCGGGGGGCCTGAACGCGTTGCCCGCTACTTGCTGATGGACCGAAGCCTTGGTCCAGCTTTCGTCCTGGGACGGACCTCACCAGGGATCATCGTCACGGCATTAGATAGACAGAATAAGCAGATGTTTAAAATTATTGTATAATATATTAACCTTTCACGCAAAACTTAACCCTTAGAATGGCAGGAAACCATATTAGTCCCAACGCACATAGGTCTCGTATAAAACGCTGTAACTCCCTTATTATCATAGTGAGAAATATGTTCTAAACGGTGTTAGAAAGGGAAAACACCACGCTTTATATTCCAATCTAAAAAATAGCCACCAAAAAAGTAAAATTTACACTTTTATGTATACAAAGTTTTGAATCGGAAATTGAAAAAAAAAAATTTTTAATTCGGGAATTTTTTATAAATTATTTTTACATAGAGCGACAAAAAGTGAGATAACAATATGTGTTTGTTATACGTTTGTCTAATAAAATATGTATGTGTTCTTATTTTTTTTTATTATCTGTAACTTTAGTTAGAAAAAACGTAAGATGAGCCATTTTTAAAACTTTTTTATGTTTGTAAGCAAAAATTTTATACTTAAAAAAATATATGGTTATTTCGAATTATATAATTTGAAAGCGTATTTCATCACCTTTCTAAAACAGTTTTTAGTTTTTGAATGTGCTCAGAAATAATCCAAATATTTGCATTTTATTGTAAAGCGAAAATATTTTGATCAACTGAAAAAAATGCCAATTTTTTACTCTTTTACTTCATGAAATTCCAAGTTGCACCCATTTACCAAGATAAATCATCCTTCCCATGACCCCATGAGATAAGCCCAACATATTCTGTTTCAAAAACAGAATTTGGCGCTCAGAATAAACTGTAAAGTTGTGGCCGAGCTCCCTATAATACGTTAATTGACGTTTAGCATATCATTGCATACAGATCAACCACCCGCTTGTCAGCCGGCTCGTCCACCACACAGACATTCTCCTTTATATATTTCATCCAATTTACATAAAACCTTGACAAATTATATACCAACCTTTCCCATGAATCACTCTATCTATTGGTGAAAACCGCATGAAAATCCGTTCAGTAGTTTTTGAGTTTATCGCAAGCAGACAGACAGACACGGCGGAGGACTTTAATTTATGATATGTAGTTATTAATTACAGGTCACAAATTAATTCGTAAAATACATTATGCGACTACAATACATATAACACGTACTAATGCCGAAATGGTGTAAAATTTTTCAATATTTAGTTTCGTTGTCGGTTAAGTAAAAACCAATTGATTCAGAACAGAACCATTGTTATTTGGTTGGCATACCTGTATGAGATGGTTGAACCCATTGTCCAGCCTGTTCCCCCCGACAGTATAAGCCTCCGAGGACTGGTTGAACTGCAAACGCAGACGTACCAACAGCTCTCCGTTGTTGAGGGACGCCGCCACAAATGTTTCCTCGGTAAAACCAATTCTGAAAAACAGATACACCCATGTCAAAGTAATGTTAGCCACAATTATTATAATTGGCTGCGCTAGGCGAATTGTTTTTGTGTTTATTTTGGAGGGAAGTATATTTTTTCTATGGCAATGACTGGCTCCCTTTTCCCGCTCCCCTTTTGTACCCTCATGTCATTATTATTCGCAATTCGCGAGTAACGGTGTTAGAAGCCCTCCTGTGAATGGTAACCATTGACGTATATCTAAAAGCTTCCGAGCTTGTCACATAGAGGGCAGTGCTAAAAGCTGTCCCGAAAGTCCGCTAGATGGCAATAAGTTTAGACGGCCGGCGTAGCGCAGCGGTAAGACGCTTGATTCGCACACCGAAGGTCGCGGGATCGAATCCCGGCGTGGCAAATAAATTTTATTTGATTAATTTATGTTATTTTCACAATTTATTCATTTAAAATAATATATAGTATACAGTGAAACCCTCTTAAGAAGTTCTCTCTTAAGACGTTTCGTGGCTTAAGAAGTTTGATATTTTCAGTCCCTCGGCTGAATATTGGTCCAATTTTTCCCACATATAAGGTTTTCCTGCTTAAGAAGTTTGTTTTTTCCGGTCCCTTGGAAAACTTCTTAAGAGGGTTTCACTGTATTTGAGGCACGTTCCAGAGTGGAAGATACTCTCCGTATCGCCCTGGTGTAAGACCACAATTCAGAATTGAAACGTTGCTTGAAATGGCATTAGCCGTGTTTGGTGACCAGATCTGAATAGCCAGGTACTTCCCCACCTTCCTCTTCCCTATCTCCTTTCCCTCCCCACTACCCTCAGCCTCACAACATACCCCAATTGGGGATGTCATAGTCTCACTGGCTTCAGACGGGAGCAGTTGGGACTCTTGTGCGGTATACATATAAAAAAAAATATTAAAAAAAGTTAAGTTCGGAGTTTGGGCACCAGGGGGGCCAAGGGCCCGGGAGCAGTCTACAGGAGCTCATTCTGCTAAAATAGGCCACGCCACATCTTTTATAGCTGTGAGCGGCACCCGTCTTGACGTTTATAATACATTTGTGCAATAAAATGTGTATGTGTTTTATTTTTTTTCATTATCTCTAATTTAAGTTGGAAAAAACGTTAGGTGAGCCTTTTTTAAAACTTTTTTATGTTTGCATGCAAAATTTTTATATTTCAAAAATTATATTATTAGGAATTATAAAATTTGAAAGCGTATTTCATCACCTTTCAAAATAGTTTTTAGTATTCGGATACATTCAGAAATATTCCATTCATTTGGATTTTACCCTCTGACAAAATATCGTCGATATCAATATCGATATCGTCGATAATAACAGTGATAATAGTTAGTGATGTTTGTCTATTACCTGGGCTTGGATCCCAGGTAGAAGATCTGACCCGAGGGTTTGCGGGTGCGGATAAACATGGAGATGTCCACGATGGAGCGCACGGCTCTCCGGGCCGTGTCATGTACTGCCACCGTCACCAGCGAATCTGTTGTGTTCTCGTAGCCAAAGGTAGCGGCTGTCACATCTGCAATTCATTATAATAAACATTAATTAAACAATAGGCCTTAAATGCTAGAAAGCATAAACTGACTACATGCGCCTTTGTGTGTCCTATCACTTACACTCCACGTTAGGACATGATAATCATTAATTTAATTAAAATTACCTACATCCCATATTATCCTCTGAACGATAATTACAATTTGCTTTGTGTTATCTACATACATACTTACTGTAATATCAAACTTCTGCCCATTTAAATATTTCTATAAATAGACTCGTGCGTAGATTATTTATTAACTTAAAACCAGTTTTGTGTTCGGAATGCAAAACAATAAAACCAGTTACGGAATCATCTGCCGACTAATTTCGAAAGAAACCATTTTCATGTTCCGAGTAAAATTATAAAATTCTGGTTCCAGATAAAATGCATAAAAATTCGGAGGGAAACCATTTACTTGTTCCGCGTGCAACAATAATTTTATCTTGTGGACTCTTACGCAGAATTACCGGTAAGTTTAAACCTTAAACCAGCCTTGTGTTCAGTGGCGGCTCGTGACTTTTGGGTGTGCTAGGGTACTAATATTTTAAAAATGACATCATGGATGTTGTCGTATGCGAAACTTTTTTTTATTTTTTTTTTAAATCGATGTTTTGTATAAAGATTTTTCAGGAAAACCGTGCGGCGCACGGCCAAACTGAAACTTCCTAAAATTTTTCATACAAAAAACTGATTTCCAAAAAAAAAAAGTTTTTTTTCGGCTACAACAACATCAATAATGCCATTTTTTTAATATCAGCAATCTAGCACACCCAAAAGTGACGAGCCGCCACTGCTTGTGTTCTGAAAGTTCTGAAACCATTCTCGTGCTTCAGAAGACTCGTTCAATAAATCAAGCGTTCCACAAGCTGAGTTGGTAACACTGATGCTGATCCAGTCAAAGTTGGTTCGGCGGCTCCATCTAATAAGGCTGGTTGAGTAGAGGTGAAATTGCAATTGATGTATGAAGAGCTAGAGAGAAGAACCCCTGCACTAGTCAATTAATAGACTGCACACTCTACAGCAGCGTTTCCTAACCTTTTTCAACCACGGACCCCACGGACCATGTACGTATATATTTTTTAATGATTTTATTTAAACTAAAATTAAAATTCTGAAACATACATTTACCAGATAATGTATTGATTTATTTAATGCATGATTATATGATTTGAAATGGGTGTTGTATAATACATGTACTTTTTTGAAAATTTAACAAATCCGCCAATGACCTATGATATAACCTTATTATATAAACTAAAAATAAACATTGTTTCTGAAATTTTAAAACATACGTTTACTAGATAAAAGAACAATCTTTCGAAACCAATTTATAAATTTTTGTGGAAAAGAGTCAATACGTCTAAACACTGATTTAAAAATGACATATTTCTGGTTTTCTCTGGTTATACGCTCTTAAGAAGTTTGGTTTTTTTAGTCTCTCGGCCAAAAATTGGCCCAATTTTTCCCATGTATTAGGTTTTCCTGCTGAAGAAGTTTGTTTTTTCCGGTCCCCTGGAAAACTTCTTAAGAGGGTTTCACTGTATATACAAGAGCAGAGAATCCCTTTTCACAGAAGTAAGTGTTTCAGTGCTTCTTCTGATATTTCCTTATAATCTTTCTTTACATCCACCCAAAAACTTGATAAGTAATATTCATTGAAATTACATTTCAATGCCGAATAACAAGATATTTCTATTAATTGGTTTTCCTGTGCCGTTGTCAAGCCGGTAATATCAGTAACATCTGTGTTGAAAGGGTCTAATATCTAATTTTTATTTTTGTTGGGTACTGGAAAATAATCCTGAAACGTTGATGAGTTGAGACTATTGGTGAAATTTAATTATTATTGTTAAATGGTCCAGAGATGAGACTGCAGACCCTCATACATATATGAGACCACAGGTTAAGAAACACTGCCCTACAGCAATCAGGGGGAAGTGAGAGATCTCTAGACTTACTGTACTGGCATGTGTGTCCCAGGTACGGTCGCTGGCAAGTGCAGTGAAAGGAGGTCCACAGGTCCGTGCAGCGCCCGCCAGAGTGGCACGGGTTCCGGGGCCCGCACTGCTCCACGCGGGGACACGTGGACTGCACTCCGTACAGCAGCCAGGATGCCGTGCCTGAGTACACCGGCACGGGGACCAGCGACGTGATGGCGGCGGCAGTCGTCAGGTCTGTTGAATCTGTCGAGTTTTCGGCACTGGGTAGGACCTGGAAAAAGAGAATTTTAAATAAATAAATGTTATTTATTCATCAAAAATGGTTGTTTGGCGGCCTCTGTGTATTGTCAATGACATTAAAATGTTTTGTGCCTGTTGAACTGCGGATGGACCACAGATGGCGTGCAAGTGTAAGTGTTTAACCACTCAGCAACGTAAGCAGATATACACGTTAATATGACAATAGCAGTCAAGTACAATAAGCGTGTTTTCACGTCAACAGGTATGTTTCCACAGAAATCGTTATAACTCCGTTATTGTTCTAGTGACATCCCTAAAACAAAAAGTAGAAGCTCCATAATAAATTAAGCTACCCATCGCTATTCAAGTTGTCCATAGAAATACAAAAAAGACCTATTCTGTCAGATACATGGTAGACCGAAAAATCACGTACCGGCCGTTAGACATTGTTATTTTTTTATTAAATATTCTTGTATCAAATGATAAAAAAAATGAGGTGACGAAATTGTTTGTTATACATTTATACAATAGAATAAGTATTGTTTTTTTTACATAATCTGTGATTTTTAGTACCGTTTTCACATAAAAATATCACGCGAGTCATTTTTACATTTTTTTTATGTTTGCATTCTAAATTTTAATATTTACAAATGTTAATATAACAATTTGAAAGCTTATTTCGTAATCTTTCAAAAACAGTTTTTAGTATTCGGCTACGTTCAGAAATGTTTAATTTATAGAGCTTTAATTGTGAAGTGGAAATAACACAAAGTTTTCGTAAATCTGACATGTCGTTTAAGACGTAAAAGGTGCATATTCGCGATAGATCGGAGTGGTTAAACAATAATTTGAATCGGACGTTATTAACCTGTTAGATGGTTTTTTTAATGATATTAGCGCAAGCGATTCTGATCTTGTCCTTATACAGTTTCTTTATGCATAATGGTTAAAATTGGATTTAAAAGTAAAGTCCGCCGGCGGGCTCGCGACAGATGATAGATTAATAGGCTTACGTCTGTACGGTTGGAAATTTAAGAATCCGGCTAAGAATGCAACTCTAACGCCGCGCCTTATGTCAAGTCGTCACAGTACTTGAAGTATGTTAAAAAGCTACTTTTGTAATAGAATCGAATTCAAGCAAGTTAGTAATAATGTCAAAGGATGGTGCCACTTACGTTAACAGATCGCATGAGGACCTGCCGCTGGCAGGTATACGCATTTGAAAATTTTGTGTGTCTCTCCAGATATGAAGAGATTGATGGTAATATGATTATTATTGTAACTGGCAGTTGTGAATAATAGTACCACGTGGCTGTAAATTACATATGACGTCATTGCCTGTTGTGGTTACTTTGTCCTGGTGACTAGCTGTCACTGGATCACAGTGGATCCGAGGATCCGGCTATTTTTTAATCCAGTTCCTATCGGATTTTTAAAATGGCCACCAGCAATCGAACCGGGAGAAGCCGAACCAAAAGCCGCCCACAGGGCCTAGCAGCAAAAGGGCGACTTGGTAAATTAACTTGTTTCTGTCACGAAATATTATATTGCAATTGTGCATGGTGAAATTTTATCGTGTTGAGACCAGCTGAAGAGCCGCCTACGCAGAAGACGTTCGCTTAGCAAGGTTAGTGTCAGTTTTTTATATATATTTAGGCTAGTGCGGATTACCATTCTTTGATGAATTTTTCTCCTTTTTTTTTCATTGTTTTACAATTTTTTTTTTTAAATGTGTCCTTACTGGGTACCCCGTTCTAAGGTCACATTGTACATGTTTTCATGTTTGAAATAAAAGTAAATACCTATGTTTAAATATTACAAGAGGAAAATTATAAAGTTATATCTAAAACAAAGCACAATACAAGCATTAATCTTTGTTAGGTTGCAAAATTCTATCTATTTTCTTCCTTCCCATGTCCATAATCCATATCTTAATGCTTCTTTTGAAGTCGGATATTTTTTTAACAGTTGCAAGAGGGAGTAAATTAAATAATTTTATAGAGAAGTATTGCATATTTCTTTGACCAAAAGCTGTTGTAGATTGGTGGAATGTATGTTGTGTTGTTGATCTTGTGAATCCCCGCCAAGTAAATTCATAAATCAATAATTTGTAGAGTAAAACGCCCATCAAATTTTGTGGTTACTTACATGCACTAAGCTTACATATTATGACACAGTTTTTCAAAAAAAAAGGCAGGAAAAGTATTACTGTTTACGCAATTATTATACGGGGGAGTAGAAGTGAGCATACAGTTGCATTCAGGTTGTTGGTCTGTTACTCGTTGGCAGTGAGATGACTTGATGATGACAAAGACATTACTCACCCATTCCCCGTTGATGATGACATCCTGCACGCAGCCGATGAAGGCGGCCGGGCCATGGGTCAGGCGGCTGAGGGCGGGAATGGTGCCCCCGAGGTAGGTGGTGGGGAAGGAGGTGTGCGAGCTGTTGCTGCCCTCGTTCAGGTTGATTGGATAGATGGTCTGCTCCTCATTGGCAGCCAGCACCAAGTGGGATGAGTTGATGGCCACAAACACCTGAGAAACAAAAAGAAACCAAGGTTATAATAGATCAACACAACATGTCAACGTTTGGTTCTGGTCCTCCATCTTTAGCAGGATTGGGGAATTTTTTTAAGTTTGGGGGCCATTTGAATGTTTATAGTGTCACCTGCGAGTCGCATTTAGATTTTCAGGCACAGGTTGGTAGTGGGGGGGGGGGGATTTGAATTCTCAATATATTATTATAATCTCATTTCACCAAATACCAATTTTTCTTTTAATATCACATCTGACGGGAAATTTTTGAATAAAAAAAAATGATAAATTGCAACCAAACATCAAAACTCTGCAAATAAAAATTTATATTTTGTTTTGAAGAGTTTTACTTTTCATGTACATTTGTTACTTAAATTTAAGTAACAAATGTAAATGGAAAATAAAGCTTTTCAAAATAAAATGTCTAGAAATAGTTACATGCCCAAGAAATACAAAAAAATAAATTATAATTGAACACGGAAAACGAGAAAGGATCCCCTTAAATTTGGCAGCAAATGGTATGCAGCTCGAATTTAATCTTAACTCGGAACATAAGAATGGTCAGCAGAAAAACCCACAACTGGAATTTTATCGTTACATTCTGAAGACAAAACTGGTTTTAATTAAAGTATGCGAGTACCCAGCTTAAAATATGGTTTCTAATGGTTTTCCTCAGAATTTTGCAGCATATTAGAATTTTAGACTCGACTCGGAACTTTTAGAACTGTACATATTTCGAATTTCATTTGTCAGTTTAAAAACAAAACTGGTTTTAACTTAAAAGTGAATTTATCATATTTAAATGGAAAATATTTAAATAGGACGTGGCCGTAGCTAGAAATTTTGCATTAGGGAAAGTAATTAGAACCTTATGCAATGAATTATTATGCCTTAGCTGGTTGCATATGGTTCTATTTGCACATTTAGGTATGTTCTAAAATAGTAAGTATACATCCTATTTAAATATTTTCCTTTAAAATTTGTTCAATTAAATACTTTACACAAGATACAACCTCAAAATCATAAATTTGTAAATAGATAATGAGAGAAATCGTCTTCGTAAACTTTGACAACTCATATCTCAGAACAAGGTCATCTAAACAAAATCGGAATTATAGATAACGCTAAAATAAGGATAAAGAGCTTCCTGAACTCTAGAAATCAATATGTAAAAATAAACAACAGTCTTAGAGAACCGAATACTAGAGACTTTGGAATACCACAAGGCACCATTTTGGGCCCTCTTCTATTCATCTTATATGTTAATAATATCTTTGAATTACCAATAACAGAAGAACTTATTTTATATGCAGATGATAAGTAAATACTACTAGACCATGTATGCATAACACAAGATCGAATAAAAACGATATAAAAAATATTCCAAGTTATAAAACCACTTTCGGACAAAGAAACTATACATACTTTGCAACAAAACTCCATAACATCCTTCCCCAAGACATAAAACTAATAAAAAATCCTAATGAATACAAATCAAGAATAAAAATATGGCTAAAAGAGGTCAATGAAAAAACCCTAATGAAGACATTAAAAACGACATAGAAGACAAATAAACCATATTTAAATAACTTTAGTCCGCCTCGGCACAGGACCCCCTAGTGAGGAGGACTAAGAAATACAATAATTTATACTTAATTTCACCATTATATTTTGTATGTAACAATTATTTTATATAGTCGCTAAAATAAAAAAAAAATAAAAAATAAAAAGTGAAGGTTTAGTGTCTGCTTACCTTCTGCCAGTGACTGTCGTTGAGGTTGGTGCCGATGAACACCCCCTCCCACTTGTTGAGCAGGCTGGAGTGCAGGTTGAGGCGCCCGTTCACTAGCTCCAGGATGTAGAAGGTCAGCCCCTTGCCGATGGCGAGCAACCCGTTGCCCAGCGTGGTCTTGAAGCGGAACTGGATATCGTAACCCTCCTCACGCGATGTGTTTACCACCACATAGCTGTGCCCGCCCAGGGACATTGTGGTAATCTGCAAACAAACATTACAGTTTTGGTTCAATGTTTCTGCAATCCCACACATCGCTTTCAGACTCCTATGACTAACAGAAAGGAAGATCAATACAGGCGATCTTTTTTTTTGTGCATTACAGATTAATATAATCCTATTACAATACACATAACATGTACATAACTTTAAACGAAAAATTTTATAATAATATATATTTTAGAGTAAAGTAATACTTGCCTAAAATAACTCTTGAAACCTTCCAAGGCCAATGTTGAAAATGTCAAGAGACCTAGAGATATCATTTAGCAGCACAATACCTTTTGTCATGCCATGCTGGGCCAGAACGTCTGTTCTGCTGTGTGGGATACAGAGCAAGTCGTGGTGACAACCCTGGCGGTAGTTGTTCGGTACAAACAATTTATTACATTCCAAGAGGTATAGACTGTCAATGTAATAGTTTATAATTTTAAAAGCTGTTACTGTTATGGTCCCATTCCTTCTACATTGGAGACTTTTGTAGCGCGTTTCAGAGAGCAAATCCCTTTGATGCATAAATCGCGGATATTCACCATGCATTTGAATGATCGAAGAAAGTAGTGTAAGAAGAATATATGACGCAAATGTGAATGGTAGAAGTCAGGGACGCCCGAGAAAGATGTGGTACATGAGTTGGGCCATGTCAAGAGTCAGAATAATAGAAGAGTATGTATGACACGATGCATGAGGCAAAGAGTGTGTGCCAAGAGTTGTTTGGCGGTTGGTCCTTTCTGCCTACCCCTGTGGAGAAACGGCGTGATGGTTAATTAGTTAAATGAAATACATGAATGTAGTCTAATCTGACTGACCATCTCGCAGGTATCTCCGTGGTATCCGGCGCTACATGTGCAGTTGAAGCGGTGCTGGGTCTCCTCGAAAAGCCAGGGACGGCACGTGCCGTTGTTGAGGCAGCGGTTGGTCTGGCAGCCCTGCAGGGACACGGAGCAGTTCTTGCCGCCCCAGCCCGACTCGCAGTCGCAGAAGTAGTTGGCGCGCCGGTCCTGACACTTGCCGCGCACGCAGGGCTTGTATCTGTAACACACGATCAAACCAACTATTGAACATTTCACACTCAAAAACTAAGTACAAAGCACATTTATTTTTCAGAAGGAAGGGTGTGCACTGTGCACACAATACAATAACATCTTTTCAGATGCTGATATTTTCCATTTTTCCTCAGATTCATTTATTAAAAGCTTATTATAAAAAAAATAAAAATAAATTATTTTTTTATTTATTAAAAGTATACAATACAGAATATAGTATATTATATAAAGCATTGTATTCCGAAGAGTTAATAAACTCATTGCGGGAATGATACGCATTACATGAAACATATAGCTGTATGTATTAAATGGACATATCATAGGACATACACAACATTATTATTTCAGATAGTCATTCATAAAATGAAGTTTGAGCATTTTAGTTTGGGTCTTTTTACATTGACTTGCACATTTGATCTCGTTGGGTAGTTGATTATATTTTGTGTAAGCTATGTATTCTAGGGATCTTAGTCCATATTTTGTTGATTTGATTTTTGGTATATGAAGTTTGTTGTGATTTCTTGTGTTGTGTTGGTGTACGTCGCAATTGTAATTGAGTGTAGTGTTGGAATGTGCCGAGTGTTGAATTACTTGTAATATAGTTTTTGTTATTTCAAAAGTGGGAATGGTGTTAAAAGGAAGTATTTGGGTGTTTCTGTAAATAAATAAACAAAAAAGATTAACTAAAAATTCTCTATCCCTTCTGTGGGTAATATCTTAACCCCTCAGGCCTCGGGTATATTTTGTCAGAAGGTCAAAGTATATTCGCTATGCAATAAAATCCAAATAAATTAAATATTTCTGAATGTATCTGCAAACTAAAAACTGATTTTGAAAGTCGATAAAATAAACACATAATTTTTGAAATATAAAAATTTCAAATGCAAACATAAGAATGTTAAAACACACATATTTTATTAGACAAATGTATTATAAATATTATCGTCAACTCGCTTTTTTGCCATTTCATGTAAAAATAATTAATAAAAAATTCCCAGAGTTTCACCATTTTTTTTTTCAAATTTTGGATTCATAAAGGCGTACATTTTTATTATTTTGTGATTAACTTTTAGATTTGAATAAAAATCGTGATGTTTTCTCCTCCAACACCGCTTAGACCATATTTCTAACCATGATAGTAAGGGAGACAATGATTTCTATGAGACCTACATGAGTTGTTCCTGTATGAGGAGTTAAATATAAATAACAGATAGAGTATAAAGTTAGGTATTTCGAAATAGGACGATACAACATTGAACATAAACCATTGTAAGAGTATAGGAACAAACCTTGCGCACTCATCGATGTCCCTCTGGCAGTGATCGCCCTCGAATCCGTCCTCGCACTCGCAATCGTAGCGTCCCACACGGTCCACGCACACGCCATACGGCCCGCACGGAGACGATTCGCACTCGTTGATGTTCACCTCACAGTGCGCGCCCGTGATTCCCACAATGCACACGCACTCAAAACTGGAATCAAAATCAATTATGAAAACTGTCACATCTCTAGCGTAAATAAGTACATAATTGCATTTCTTTTAATATTTGAAAGAGAGAGTATGAAAACAGTGTTCAATATACATAGTTGTAAATGATGAATACTTGGAGCAGGTGAATGAGTTTTTGGGATGTATGTTTACGAGAGATGGGAAGGCGGATAGAGATATTGAAAGAAGGGTAAATGCGGGTAACTCCATTAATGGAGGACTGAATGCCATTGGCGCCAATAAAAAACTGTCAAAAGAAGCAAAGCAGTCCACAATTGAGTCCTGGTACCTACCCTGATGTATGGCAGTGAGGCAAGGAACTGCCAGAGGAAGGATGAAAGTAAACTGAATGCTGTTGAAATGAGATCCCTGAGGCGTATGTGTGCTAAAACCATGTATAATCGTGTGAGAAATGTGGAGATCCGCAAAGAACGTAAGGATGATGTAGGCGTAATGAGTAAGATTAAGAAAGGGAAAGAGTGAATGAATGAAGAAAGTAGTATAAGAAGAATATATGACGCAAATGTGAATGGTAAAATAAGTGGGAGACGCCCGAGGAAGACATGGCACGATCAAGTGAATCAGATACTTGAGTCGGGCCATGTCAATAGTCAGAATAATAGAAGTGCATGTTTGAGCCGATATATGAATGTGAATAAGGCAAAGAGTGTGTGCCAAGACCGAGTTGTTTGGTAGTCCGTCCTCTCTGCCTACCCCTGCGGTGAAATGGCGTAACGGTTAGTGAGTTAGTCAACTCTCTCTAATTGACGGATCTGATTGAAATCTCAGATAGCCGTGTGTCACATGGGTAAATTGGCCACACACCGTTAGATAGGGATAGGTACTTGGAAAGGTGAAATAAGGAAGATGTATACAGTTGCGTCAACTCTCTCTGATTGAAAACTCAGATACCTGGGAGGCCAGAAGAAATGATCGCCAATGATTTACCACTACGAACTAACAGCTATAAATGTGAATAAGAATAATATCGTCACCCGCTAGCGTTGGCGTAGCTGAATTCCTGGTAGAAATGCATGGGGAGCAGCATGTTGAGCTCTTCGTCCACATAGACGGGGTTGTGCGGGTCCATGGAGCCGTTCTGGTACAGCGACATGTTGCTGCGCTCCAGGCACACTCCTCGGTACTGGCACGGACTGGACTCGCACTCCGGAATGTCCGTCTCGCAGTTCTTACCTGAAATGATATACATTCAATATTAAATTCAATCATACTTGCCTAAACTCCAATATCGACATTTTCTCAGATTCAGCTCAAATTTAAAAGAAGTATTTGCAAGAACCTTGTGAGATTTGTGAAGAACGATTTGTGCCCTTTCAGAATATATGGTTGACAAAGTAACAATACCGCCTAAGCAACATACACTTTTTTTTAAATAAAGCATACGACCGAGTTGACAGGAAAAAGCTATGGAAGGTGTTGTCTAAGTATGGAGTGAATACGAATTTCATATTGCATGTATTAGGGTGAACGGCGATTTTACGGGGTGGTTTAACATCACAAAAGACGCTAAGCAAGGCTCCGTAATGTCACCGTGGTTATTCAATCTATACATGGTTAATAGCATGCAAGAATTGAAAGAGATGTGAATGGGCGTGAAATTGAGTAATCTGAAAGTATGTTGCCTATTGTATGCTGATGATGCGGTGCTGATTTCTAACTGTATGGAAGATCTACTCGTATCTAGGATGTGTGAATGATGAATGCTCTAAAGTCTGGCAGAGGAAGGATGAAAGTAGACTGAAAGCTGTGGAAATGAGATCCCTGAGACATTTAATAATTAATAATAATAAAAACATTTATTCATCAATAGATTTTTTTTTTTACAATATATGTACATTTTTTCTCTTATCATTGATTCTAACTAACTAATTAACTAACCATCACGCCGTTTCCCCGCAGGGGTAGGCATAGAGGACGCACCACCAAACAACTCGGTCTTGGCACACACTCCTTGCCTCGTTCACATTCATACATTGTCTCATACATGCTCTTCTATTATTCTGACTCTTGCCATGACCCAACTCAAGTATCTGATTCACTTGGTCGTGCCATGTCTTTCTCGGGCGTCCACGACTTCTTCTACCATTCACATTTGCGTCATATATTCTCCTTACACTCCTTTCCTCGTTCATTTGCTCTAAATGCCCAAACCATCAGAGCGTTCTTTTCTTGATCTTACTCATTACGCTTACATTAGCCTTGCATTCTTTGCGGATCTCCGCGTTTCTCACATGATCATACATGGTTTTAACACACATATAAGGATCTCATTTCTACAGCATTCAGTCTACTTTCATCCTTCCTCTGCCAGTTCCATGCCTCACTGCCATACATCAGGGTAGGTACCAGTACTCCATTATGGACGGCTTGATTCTATTGATGAAAAGGTCACTGCTCAGCTACAATTCAGGATCTCTCATGGAAAGCAGCTGGTTTTCAGCAGTGCGGTAAAACCGAGTATGGGTATATAAGTGGTAAGAAAAGGGATGGCCACGATTTTAGAACATGGATAGCTGTTACCTATGTATCCAGGGTAACACAGGCACGTGTAGTCTTTGACCCCGTCCAGACAGGCGGCTCCGTTCTGGCAAGGGTCGGGGTCGCAGTCGTCGATGTTGGTCTGACAGCGCTGGCCCGTGTGACCCGTGTCTGAACAGTTGCAGGAGTAGCTGTTCAGCCCGTCCTGGCAAGCGCCCCCGTTCAGGCACGGAGATGACTGGAATGCAGAGGAAGGTTAATACATACACATATTTTATTCAACTCAATTCAATTTATTCATTTTAAAAACATTACAATATTACAATTATTTCAAAGCGTTTATGAGAAAAATATTTTTGGTGAGATAACCACTGGAGCGACAGCGCATATTAAAACTTTTTTCTCCGATTACTCGAGATTTTTTTTGGTGATCATTTTTAATATGTTCCGCCCACATTAAAAAAATCATACCTCCGAATTTTAAAAAGGAAACATACAAACTGATTATAGTTCTACGTAGCCAATAAATTCACCTATCTTTTTTCGATTATCACATATTCGTAGAATTTATACAAAAAATAATATAAAATCGTAAACTTCTACTTAATTACCTACAAATAAGGGAAAATTTGCCAAAATTGGCAACAAAGCAATATGAGGTATTTTAAATAGTGCTATATTGTGGCAAAAAGCGCTCCAGTGAATAAACAGATTTAGACTAACAGCAACAAAAGCTTCAAAGCTTGCCATTTGAATTGTGCTTCATTGATGTTAAACATATCGATATTCAAAGTGATTCTATTTAACAACAATATAGCTCTACCGACTGGCATAACCATTGGCAATTAGTTAGTCCTGCAGGCCGGGAGATAAAACAGTCTATGCTGTAAGTGACGGAGATAACCATCGGAAACATAGAACTAATGCTAAACTAATGCTCTCTATGATAGCTGAGTTTTCGGACCATCCACGAATCAGTCTGAAGAAATGTGTTACAATGAGCACATCCCTTCTGACCCGTAGACGGTTCATACCAAGCATACCCAAGAGAAAGTCGGACCAAGAAAGGAGTGTAAAGAGAATACATTCCAAGGATGATGATGGTAGAAGAAGTCGTAGATGCCCGAGGAAGACATGGCACCATCAACTGAATCATTTTTTTCTTTTTACATTAGTTCCACAAAGGAGGCCGCCCTGAAGAAGAAAAAATCCTCAGAGCCTATGTCATCTTTGAAGATGCTGTGTGAAGGGTCCTTTTAGGGAAAAAAAGGAGAGGAAGTTATTGTCCTGCAGTCGACTTTGAAGATGCTGTGTAGAGAGTCTTTTTGAGGGGAGCGAGTAGTAAACATGGATCTTAAAGAGACATGTTGCAGTAGTTGTGTTCTATCTGCAGTAGCTGCTGGCCCTGTACAGAACGCCCAGCTTCTGAGAGGCTAACTTAACCCCCAGATGGAGCCCCCATGCCAAGCATATCAATGGAAGGCATGGTGGGAAGATTGCTTCCGTTGATGGGAGTCTTACAAGGATGGAACAAGTAATGCTATAATTACCTCGCAATCGTCAATGTTGATCTCGCAAGTGGAACCGGTGAGACCCTCGCGGCAGAGACAGGTGAATGTGGCCATCCCATCGATGCACGTGGAGCCCTCCATGCACGGGTTGGATTCGCACTCATTTATGTCAATGGAGCAATCCTTACCTGGACAAGTACAAACAGAATATTAAATACTCAACACTGTGATAGTTTGGATACCGCGCGTTTTCATCCCGCGACAAAATATCCCCGGCACAATATACTCCAACAAAATATCCCCGGCACAATATACTCCAACAAAATATCCCCGACACAATATACTCCGACAAAATATGCCCGAAAAATATGCCCGACAAAATATGCCCGACAAAATATGCCCGACACAATATAATCTGACCAAATATCCCAGACACAATATACTCCGACAAAATGTCCCCGACACAATATATTCCAACAAAATATACCTCGACATAATATCCCAAGGACAAAATATCCTACGGACAAAGCATTCACCAACCAAGTATCTACTAAAACCTAACCTAACCTAACTTAACCTAATCTTATTTTAGATTTTTTGAACAATAATTTATTGTCTTTACAGGACGTCTGTAATATTTTTGTCTGATTTAACTATTTTTTAATAATAATAATATTTGGACGATTTATATAGCGCCGTTTTTGTGAAAAATCACCTCAAGGGCGCTGTACAAACTTACTATACATGTCTAAAAACTAGAAAGACTACAAGCTAGACAAACAATTAAAAACAACTTATGGCTAAAAATTGCGTACACCGGTTCATTGATCACCGATACGAAAATATATGTACAATATTTTGACCAATGAACGCGATGCTGCCTAAAAATGAATTAATACAGGACCATACTTACCTGGGAGGTCGCTTGAAATTAACACTGTTTATTGTCTATTTAAAGAAATTTAGATAGAGTTCGCACGCAGAGGACATAATTGTGAACACATGTTATTTAATACTGAAAAATATTTTAATATTAATATATAATATATTCTTTAATGAGTGTATTTTGGAAAGTAAAAGCAACATTTAATGGTGGGCGGTGCAGTAGTACAAGGATTTGATCTTCCGAGAGATAGATTGATGTGTAAGGATTTGAGTAATTTTAATTCAGTAAGAAAAGTGTGATTAAGACATATCATAGGCAAAACAAGTATGATACTCTCAGATAGGTATATTTAAATTAAGTTAAGGGTATGAGAGCCCGAAAAGGTAGGTTTTTAGTTTGGACCTAAACTCTGTTGGGCTTTTTATGCATCTTAATTCCGGAGGGAGTCTATTCCAAGCCTTAGGCCCAGATACTCCGAAAGCACGATCTCCGAACTTAGTATTTGGCTTTCGTTTGGGTTCTATTAGTCTGCCTATAGCAGATGAAGTTGCCGATCTAAGGGTTAATTGCCTCGGACCGGTGTTTTCCGGGACGCATAATTCAGAAATGTAAGGTGGGGCCATTTCGTTGATTGATTTAAACACCATCCAGCACAATTTGTTCTGGATTCCTTCAGGGCACTTGAGCCAGTGAAGGTTACAAAGGTGTTCTGAAATGTGTGAATATTTAGAGACCCCGGTTATGAGCCTTGCCGCTGCATTAAACACGGATTGAAGTTTGTCAGTAGTTTGGTATTTTGGAAGACTAGCGTAAATGCCGTTACAGTAATCAAGCCGTGAGACTACGTAAGAGTTGATTAATAGTTTTGTCGCCTCTGTAGGAAGGTTTCTTCGAACTGACTTGAGTTGTCTAAACAACTTCAACAACAACAACAGTCTTTAACAATAATGTATTGTTTTTACAGGTTGTCTGTATAATTTTTGTCCCATTTTTGTGTTAGGTTAGGTTAGGTTTTAATAGATATTTTGTCTGAGGATGTTTGTCCGTAGGATAGTTTGTCAGAGATATATCGTCGGGGGGTATTTTGTTGTGGAATGAAAAGTCGCGGAACCGATAGTTTGATCTGTATAGCACAAATCGTAACTTCATTTGGATAGGGTTCTAACTTCACTTCATCTTATTTTGTTTTTTTACAATAGCTCCACACAGGATCCCTCCCAGTGCAGTGTAAGGCGATGTTCCAAAATAGTTCTGCTTGAGAGGTCACAAGGTCTCCCTCAACCAGTCTCTCCCGATCCAGCCCGCCACGCAATAGGTGGGCAAAAGCATCGGCTGCCAAGACTTAGACAAATCACACCCCATGAACCCGGGCACCCAAGTCACCAAGTCACCAAATGAAGCGAACCTCTTGGGATGACCTGTGTTGTTGGTTATCCAATAAATGGTAGTAGTTGATTATAGTATAATAAATAGAATAAGATGATGACAAAAGCTAGCATTGCATTGTTGTGGTTCTAATGAACAAAAAAGAAATGAATTGAATGTAGTTTCTTACCGGTAAATCCAGGAGTGCAGAGACACTCGTAGTTGTTGATTTTGTTGACACAAGAACCACCATTTTGGCACGGTCGGGAGAGACACTCATCAAAGTCCACATTGCAATGTTCACCCGTGAAACCTGGAACGGGAAAACAAATTGCTTAACTCGTATAGATGTCATAGAAATAGTTGTGTCTCCCTAACTATCATGGTTAGAAATATCATCTAAAAAGCGTTGGAAAGAGAAAACACCAAGCTTTGCATTCAAATCTAAAAGTTAACTACAAAAGAATTAAAATGGACACCTTTATGAAACCAACGTTTCCGACCGCAATTTGAAATAAAATTATGAAACTTTGTAAATTTTTTATTAATTATTTTTACATGAAACAACAAAAAAGTGAGGTGCAGATAAAGTTTATTTATTATGAATGACGATGGAAATAATACTTGGCGAAACTGCAAGGCGAAATGTAACGATTGGATCAATGTTCTCGGCCAGGGGTCGGAATTTGTGGTTTGCGAGCCACATGCGACTCTTTGCAAAGGTATCTGCAGCTCTTCAGACATCAATGAATTCGCAACTGGAATTATTTTTTTGCATTCCGAACACAAAACTGGTTTTAATTTAATAAGGAATCTATGCGCGAGTCTGTTTATAGAAACATTTAAATGTGCAAAAGTGTGATATTACAGTACGAATGTAGATAAAACAAAGCAAATCGTAATTATCGCTCCACCACATTTACCACAGTACGATTAAAACCCCCCGGGAGCACCCTTACAATATGGTTCTCTGATATATTTGTTATGCTGTTTCTTTGAAAAATTGGCTCTTCTCACTTGAAAGTTTGCCGATCCCCGTTCTAGACTGACTAGCGATTATTGTCGGTGCTTATTATCGTAGGTACTCCCAAATTTGCGAATTCAGTATTCTGAATTCTGTCGATTTCACTGGCTGAATAGAACAAATACGCTAAGATACCAATCGGCGTTACGAAACACCAAGAAATACAGAAAATAATACAACTAACCCGGCTTGCAGTAGCATTGGTACGATCCTGGTTTGTTGACACATATGCCCTGGTTGCACTTACCAGGGATCTTGCACTCGTCTATATCTATATCACAGTTGCGCCCTGAAAACATACAAATAACAAATTTGTTAAATAAAGGGTACTGTTTTGGTGTATCAATCACATATTTTATTCAATCTCTTCCTTTTATAATAATAGAAACAGTAGGATGCGTTTTCATGAGTTTACAATTTTGAAGAGGGAAAACTTAGTCTTGAAAATAACAAGGAAAAATGGTAGAGATGATAAAACAAATCTACATGCAGTGTATGTATGTAGTATGTATAATATATACACGATAAGACCACGTTCGTTCGGAGACTCTCGGGCGGCGCCGAATGTTTCCGAATGTGCGTTCCAGGACGGCAGTCGACCGTTGGGCAAACGGTCTTCAGATCTAAATAGAGAGATCCTGCGATCAGACTTTACTAACAATATAATTGTCCTCACTATTATTCACAATAAACCTAATAACGAACTTAAGTTGTAATCATTAATACTCCATTGTGGGCTAGTGAGCCATAACGCTAATAAGAGGACATTACACTACAGATATGGCTCTATTGCATGAAGGAAAACGGTTACTATGGTAAAACAGGAATCTATACATAATATTGTTCTATTCATAAGTAAAGGAAATGGTTACCATGATAAAACAGGAATCTATTAATATACTAGATGACATAGGTCCCGAAGGAATTATTTTCCTGAGGGCCTCCTCGGTGGAAACCCTCAGTGCTGAGAACCTGATCCCCACTCCGATTTCCACTGACATTCCGAACGTCAATGATATTTGATCACTGCAACGCATCATTCTTCCTCTTCTTCTCCTGGCAAACACTTTCCAATGTCCATGAGTTCTCCAGATTTAAATTCTCAGTTAGGCGACCAACGTTTCCAAAGTATTTAGAATACGCTGGAGTTGATAGTCTGGTCGATAGATAAAGGATTTATCGATAACATGTCAATCGTTCCCGAGTACGACTGCAGAATGCAAAACCTACAAACAACAGTTTAAATGGAATAAATTTAAAAATCTTGTCGTGGTGAACTATTGTTTGTTTGTTGACAATCTGCAGTCATAAATTACATTGAACAAAAGGTGGTTACCGGTGAATCCGTCTTCACACTGGCAGGTGTAGTTGTTCCCGTTGCCGCCTTCGTGACACGTGCCATTAACGCATGGCGAGGATGCGCAGAAGTCAGTCTTCTGCGTGCAGTTCTCACCCGAGTAGCCGTCCGGGCAACGGCAAGTGTGCGAGTTGATACCGTCATAGCATATCTAAAACACATTAAAGGACCAAATATTATACATATAAAATAAAGACATACTTCATAATGAAATCTTCACTAACCACTCAAGTGATTAGGTAGGTGATTTTTATGAATTAAAATTTCATTGTTACATTTTTACTATTTTTGAGATCAAGAAATAGAGTGTTGTTTTGATATTTTGCATTACATTAAAAAATTCCGAAAATACAGATTTTAAATCATCAAAATAAAATAAAAATAAGCCTACAAAATGATTTTCAATTTTTAACAGATCCAACGACATTGTTCTTCGAGACCGTCGACGTAAAGAAGAGTATTAGGCGGGGGGTGTGGCTTTGTTTTTTGTACAGATCGACAGTTTTATTCCAAGATTGATGAAATTTTACACACTTGATCTTCAAAACAGGAAGAATGTGACTTTCTACATGAGATTTCCAAAAAACATCCCCACCCCTTATTATTGATTGTTTTTTCAAATGGGATTTACAAATAAATAAAGTCGGTGAACGACTGAGATCTATTGTTAATAAGCAGATTATATAAATTAAAATTCAATGTTCCAATTTGCACTCTTCGAATAATTTATTTATCATTGGCTGAATCTATTATAAGGTATGGAATTACAGCTTGGGGACTTTCCTGCAAAAAAATGTAATTCAATCGGTTCAAAATTCATTAGTTAATGCAAACACCCCTTAATGCAGAATTTGGATACTTCTTGATGAATCTTTGCACACTTGGTGTTAAAAATAAGCAGAAAATTACTGTCTACATCTGATTTCGAAAACCCAGGGCAACGCCGGGGACTTCAGCCAGTGTTTGGTTTTGAAATGAGAATGTGCTTGGTTCCTACCGGGTTGTCATTTATCCAGTTTATACCTCTCAATAACCATCACTTTGCTGGAAAAATATTTGAAATTTGGAACAATGGCAAGAAAAATAGTGAAAATTCGAGTACATTTTTTTGAAAACAGAAAAAGTTTTTTTAACTAACTTGGAAGCAAGTTGTTACTGTTTTTTGAGTAAAGAGTCTCATTGTCTCTATATATTATAAATTAAAGTCCTTCGCCCCGTCTGTCTCTCTGTTCGCGATAAACTCAAAAGCTACTGAATGGATTTTCATGCTTTTTTGTGATTCATGAGGAAGGTTTAAGTACATAATTTGTCAAGGTTTTGTGTAAATTGGTTGAAATATATAATTTATAAAGGAGAATGCCTGTAACGCGCGGGCTGGCAAGCGGGCGGTTGGATTTGATTTGTATGCAAATCTACAGTTTTATGCCGAGGTTGAAGGTCACTGTCTACATTTGATTTCAAAAACTCTGTGTAAAGCCCGGTCGTCACCGGGGACTTCTGCTAGTTAACCCGTAAGCTGCGGATTGCATATATTGTTGTTTTTTCATGTTATTTCATTTTTGTAAATAAATATGTGTAAAAACGAAATTAGGTACTAAAGCGATTGGTGTAGGTATTTGTAAACATCGACAATATAATATCATATGACCTTCAGGAGATTCCTCGAAAACGAGTTGGTAAAACATTTTTTTTGTTCAGGAAAATATACCTGCCGAAATAATACTGCAGAATTAATTCAGCACCTTATGGGTTAAGTATAAAGAATTAATTTGACCATCTCGGAAGTACATAATATCGTTTTGTACTCATTTGTTTTGTTGTGGCGATAATAACATTGAGCTATCGCGGTGGAACTCTATAACTATATTGCGATTGTGTTGTGTGCTTCTTTGCAAAGATACAGTGGTAAGTGATTGGTTATCCCTTTTCCTTGCATACCTTGTTTTTCCTACACATATTATCACCCAATTTCAGCCAGCAATTTATGCCTCATTTTGTTTGATTATTTACATTTTCGAGCAGTTTCAGATGCAACAGATATAGTAAGTACCATGTTTGTATGTATGTACCTGGTGGTCAGGGCAGGTGACGTGCAGGCAGTCATCGATGTTCTTCTCACACATGCTGCCCTCGAAGCCGACAGCGCACTTGCACATGAAGTCGGTCCCGTTGCCCCCGGACAAGCACTCGCCTCCATTCTGGCACGGGTGCCCCACGCATGGGTCTATGATGGACTGGCAGCTCTTACCTGTGGGAGATTGAATCTTTACTATTATTTTTTAACCTTCCAGTAGTCGCACCCTTGCACCGAAAATAAATAGTAGCGAGCGGTCGGTGATTCTGCAACTTTAGGCGTCTGATTTTAGAAGAAAACTGAATATTTCATGATATTGTATATAACATAATATAATAAAAAGTCTGTCGTCTATATAAATAATAAATAAAATAAAAAAACATTATTTTACAATTTTTAATATGTTTATAGAGATCAATCAGCCTTATTGGCAATGGCTCCGTTTTATAGGAAATCTAAATGTCAATTATATAATGTTTTCTGCATGTTTTTTACTTAATAACTAAATTCTAATAAGCAATATGGAAGTCAAATGAAAAACTGTTAACAATGCTTTGTAGAAGTGGAAATACTATAAACTACTCATCATCAGAATCCACAGTATCTGCTAGAAATGCACAATCTCGGGCATTTCTTTCTCGAGAATAGTTGGACTGAATATTTCTTATAAATCTATTTATTTTCAACATCAGATGGTTGCGCCAATTGATATTTTAATTATCAAATTGTCTATTGCTCAAAAACGCTTTGTTCCTTTAATACATTCCTGCCCGACTTATCCATTCCTTTTGCCAAAGGCCTGTAAGGTTGCCAGAACTGTATATAGTTTTGTTACCAGACGAGCGTTGCAGTGCATTATTGAGTATATTGCCCGCCATTGTATTGTTCTGGCCCGCCACGCGCAAGTGTGTTTTTTTGTTATTACCGCTCTCGCTACGTACATCGTAGTTATTGGATTGTTTTACCCGCCAATTTTCTGAAATATCTTTATTGTAATATCCCCCGCTGTACGCGTGTTGTGTTAATTTGTTGAGTGAACACCGTGCATTTTATTGTGAATTGAAAACCCACAGATACTTTCAATTATCGCCTAATCTGTTCGCCCGCGCCGGGCGGCAATGCAGTCGTGTTTGTACTATATTGTTTGTGTGAACTGTTATGAGAGACATTTGATAAGAAACTAGCGGCAAATAATAGATCTCGAGGAACCAGCAGCCAAGAAGAAGGAGACCGAGGATGACAAAGGCAAGGTAGGTCTTTGGCATTCTTCCTTGAAACCTACCCCTTCCTCAAGGCATTTTGAGCAGTTTAGTAAATTATTATTTTGTTAATGAGACGCATCCGTAAACGAATGGATTTAATTTAATTCGCCCTACCATCAATCATCATCAAACAGTATTAATAGCCTAGCATCTGCGTGTGGTTGAATTTCAGAACCCAGCCACGAGTGCATGTTGACACCACGCTTAACGGCAAAGCCTCAAATAACATCTGTGTACGTGGAATTTCACACAAAGCTACTGTTATAGTTTGGTTTCAAATTCAAGAATTCGACACAAGATGTCACTACTTCCGTCAACAGCTCCCGTTTGATTATTTCCCCCCTAGGTATAAGTGCTACGGATTTTTATACTTCAAGTATCCTTCCGGATTTGGAAAGATTGTCGGCAATACTTGACGAAGTTGTTATAAATTACATATAACTTCATTGCGTGTCTCGATTACTTTGTCACTATTACTTTGTCTCGGTGAGTCACCGACGGTGTCTAGCTGTCACTGGATCACAGTAGATTCGAGGAACAGGCTATTTTAGGAACCAGTTCCTATCGGATTTATAAAATGGTCACAAACACTGAAACCGGGCGAAGCCGAACTAAAAGCACCAAAAACCTGCGGAGCTAGTTTTTAACTGCTAGTATAAATAAATGCAACTATTTATTTGCGTATATATATTATTCAAGAGATTTTTCAATTACACAAACTTTTTCACGTGGAATCTGAGATGTATGAAACATAAACAAACAAAAAGCTTGCGACGAATGTCACTGGGGTACTGAGGGGACGTACCTCACCCCCCGAGGATATAACGGAAGCGCAATTGTCTATTGTTTATAGTTAGCGCATAATCGGTATAATAAGTTCACTGCGGACTCACAGACCGTGCGCGACCGCTGAAAGGTTAAAAAACTATTGGAAAAACTGTAACCGGGATTTGAACTAAGTAACTTCAGTTTGGACGACTGCTCTATTAGCTGAATTAAATTAAGGTTTTTTATTTTGTCAAAAATTACACAATGAAGCAATTATTGATGCTTACTGTCCGCGTTTTTTTTTTGTCAGTATTTTCTTACTTTTCGACTTACTTTCGGGAATCGCGTTTCATTTTCTTAATACGTGTGACGGAGATTTATTATAATTATTGTATTTTTCCTTTGGAGGGGTGTAGACGTAGACATACGTTCACCGTTTGTCCCATTTTGACTGTTAACATATAGTGTGTAAGAAAAAGGGGCAGCATTATATGTTTAATATGAACAACTCTTTCCTCTTTCAATTCTTTCCTCTTTCAACTCTTTCCTGAATGCATCCACAAACTTCTATCGCAATGAATCTCTCCCCTTATACTTATATCCCTATGAAAGTCTTACTTTCTATCCAAAGGTGCACCAATCTATAGAAATATGTAAAAAAAAAATATTAAAAAAACTCAGCTCAATCCAGTAATGCAGAATTCAACAAAATTAATGAAAATAACTGGCCAAATTACATAAAAATTTTCACAGATGGTTCCAAACTCAGTTCGGACTCCCATTGTGAGCCAGTGTCTATGCACCTTACAGGAAATTGTGTTTCTCACGCAGACCTCCCAAATAAAGTTCCATTTTCTCTGCTGAATGCATAGCTCTCATATCATAGAAGCTTTACGACTCGTCAAATCTCTCAACATTAGAAATGATCTCATCCTTTCAGGCTCACTCAGCTCAGTACAAAAAATAAGCGCATCCCTTCTCAATCCCTAACTCTCTAACCTGATCTATCCGAGACCTCCTGCATTCCATGTCGCTGGCTCAAGCGTGTCTGGCCTGGATCCCATGACACTTTGGTATTGTTGGAAATGAAAAGGTTGATTCTATTGCTAAGGAATCCATTGTCCATGGTCCATTAAGTAGTATACATATTCCTGTAAGACACTATTTCCCTATTTTAAAAAATAAGGGACAACGCCAATAGTCCTCTGAATGGAAATCATCCTCTCTGATAAAAGGTCACCAGTACTCATTAATTCAACCTTCTCTTCCTGTCAAGCCCTGGTTTCACAAATACACTTCCATTCCTAAAAAAATACATCTCTTCCATAACTCGAATGTTTCTAGGTCACACTTGTTGTCTTAGCCATCTGGCCTGATTCCACATAGTCAATTCGCCTTATTGTGATTGTGGTTCAGAGGACACTTTAGACCATAATTTTTTTGAGTGTCCTAAGAATTACCAATTTCCAAACTACATACCTACATGAATTGGTAAAACCTAAAATTGAATTCTCTACCAGTGTACCCTGCCTTATTAGTATCAACTCTCCTGAAATTCACTATTTGTTAGAAAAATTTATTTGTAAAAATGGCCTAAACATTTAAGCATCAATCACATTTATTTCTCTTCCATACGTATGCATTTGTTCCTGCAGTGTTATTAGTACAATTGTACAGGTTCCTATTTTTTGGAACCTGTACATCTTCCTACTCTACTATTTTGTAATTATTATCAATACCAACTCTGTATGTTAGTATAACTTGCATAATCATATGAATATTTGTCTTAGCCCATTGTCAATATTTGCTAATATAATTTATCTATTCCATGTAAAAAACTGAAAATGTACCTAATTTTAAAAAACCTGAATATGTCACTAATTTTAAAAACACTGATAATGTAAAAAAAATGAAAATGTGAATAATTTTTAAAATAAAGAAATGTCCAAGGAAACCCTTAACGGGTGAAAGCCAAATAAATAATTAAAAAAAAGTTTAATAACAAAAGCAAAACAATCAGCGCGTTGACATTTGATGGTTTGAATTTTTGGAACTCACTCACTATTCAACATTATAGGTACTTATCACAAAATGCCCGCAGCTCTTTCAAATATGAGAATTCGTTCCAAAAAAAATGTATCGGGAAAAGAATTTTCTTAATAACTATATTTTTCATTATTTTTGGTGATGTTTTAATAGTTATTATCCTTTCCGGGGCGGAGACAAATCCAACAAATCAAAGATCATCAGTAAGATCAGTAACTAACCCAACTTTGTTTTATATATTAAGATATTACATGAAACAAATATAACAATTTAACATAATCAAAAAATTCCATTAAATGTCAACCCGGTAGTCAGTTTAGAAATACAATAGACCCCAAAATGAAGAATTAAAAACATCAGGTAGGTACTCACCAGTAAATCCAGGCGGGCAGTGGCAATGGAAATTGTTGACCAGCTGTGTGCACTCAGCGCCATTTTGGCAAGGCTCGGATAGACACTCATTTATATCAGTCTCGCAAGTGATACCGGTCCAGCCGGGTTCACAATTGCAATAAAAGCCTCCGGGCTATATAATTTTTAATTCAACAGCCATACCACAAATGTTTTTCCAAATTGGCAACATGTTTTTCAACATGGCATCATTTTTTTCAATGATATGAAAAAATATTTAAAAATAGATTTTTCAAACATTGACGGTATCCATTTTGTTGTTTAATTTTGATTGTGTTTTGGTTCCAGTGTTTTAATATTTCCATTAAAATGTTTAACAGTGCGTAAAACAACAAATCCAGTGGTGTTTGTGCGGCAAATTACGATTTTGTTTGTTTTATCGATTGAGCGTGCATGAAAAAGAAATCAAAAACACACAATAAGTTACTATAAGCATAATAAATGTTTTTAAAGCATACCGCTGAAAGCTCAGTTGTAACTTTGTCACTATTTCACATAAGATAGGTTACAATAGAGTCCTCAGTAACAGATTCATAATTTACATATAAATACAGCATATTTATCTTTAATTAATAACTTTCATAAACTGCTCAGAGCTATTCTATATCTTTTGTGGGAACGAGATAGTTCTCGGCAGAGATCTGCTGTCAGATTTGTGTGATTTTATATAGCTGTTATTTACTTTTTCTATGGGCCGATGTCAGAATTTCAGCTGTAAGCTGTCACGTATTATAGTTTAGGTCGTTTTAAATGCGAATTCATGCAAGTATGCATGATTATTTATTCATTTAACATCATTACAAAATCACACAAATCTGATAAGAGATATAGAATAGCTGGTCAAGAAAATTATTTATTCAAAGTGATGAATTATATTGATTATTTTTTTTATTAAATGCAGTACAGAATGATGAACTAAATTAAATCATGTTTTAAAACAAACATTATGTACTTAGTTAGAATGATATATTAGAATCACTATCAAAATATTTTTTTCTATTAACATGCCAAGACAAAAAAAAACAATAAGTATGTAGCATAACAAATTTATGTATATATATATATATATATATTTTTTGCTAATCTAAGCATCTTTTAACCCTAAAACTATCAAATGAAATCACTTAATTTATAAATTAAAATATCACTGAGAAGAAGATAACACTAATAATTTAAACGAAAATATGAAAGAGAACAAGACACAGAAAAATAGAAAAGTTAATGGTCACAACTGGGACTCAAATCCAGAACCTCTCGTCTAACTGGGAAGTGCGCTTTTACCAATTAAGCCATTGCCACCTTCCATCAAACCGTCATAATTGTCAATCTCATATTTTAAAATTTTAGAGTTATCAATATTATCTTGGACTAATTTTTCCATATTATAGGCAACTACCCTTTTTCATTGGAAACAATCATTCTAAGAACTGGTTTGTAACCTAGATAGCATCTCAGATAAATATGTCCGATTTTATTTATACATAATATATTGATCTTTTTATAAAAGTCTAAATAAATAATAAATTTTTTATAAGAAAAATCTCGTTTTATAAATTTTGAAGGCTATTCCCATCAATGTAATATATTATTCAAGAAGAAGATAACACTAAATATGAAAGAGAACAAGACACAATAAAATAGAAATGGTCGATAAAGATGATGACCATTATCTTTTTCTATATTTCTGTGTCTTGTTCTCTTTCATATTTTCGTTTAGATTATTATTGTTATCTTCTTCTTCAATGATATATTACATTGATGGGAATAACCTTCAAAAATTATAAAAAGAGAGTTGTTCTTATAAAAATGTTTCTTAAATTTAACGAGAGATTGAACCCTTCAATTCTGGATAAGGGGAATCAAACCCACCAATTATATTTGTGTCAAAGTTTTTTTGAAATATTTCACAATCATATTAACACACTTTATGCGGGTTTGGCAATGATGAACATCCACAGAGAACATATCTTTCACCAAACGTATTTATTTCTGTCCCATTTGCTCCATATAGTTTGTATTCGGTCGTTGTAGACGAGTAAAATTATCTGGACGATAAAACGGAAAAGTAACTTTTAATTGAAATTGAGCCCTTGCCCGGAAGAATGTTGTATCCAACAATATTCTAGTTCCGAGAAAAATTGAAACGCGAAACCAGTTAACCATTGGAGCGCTTTCTGCCACAATATGGCACTACATATTTAAAACACCTCGGATTGCTTTGCTGCGAATTTTAGCAAATTTTCTCTTATTTGTAAGTAATTAAGTAGAAGTTAATGATTTTATAATTTTTTTTTTATTAATCCTAAGAATATGTGATAATCGACAAAAGATAGATGAAGTCATTGACTATATACAACTATAGTCAGTTTGTATGTCTCCATATTAAAATTCAGAGGTATAATTTTTTATAATGTGGGCGGAAAATATTCAAAAGGATCACCAAAAAATCTCGAGCAATCGGAGAAAAAGGTTTTAAATTGCGCTGTCGCTCCAGTGGTTACGTTTCATAACATTTTATATTTAAAATACATAAAACATACAATTTTTAAGAGTTTTATTTGAAAAGTCGTAGAAAGGAAATTAAATTGGAGTTTATTACTAGAATTTACGCTGAATTTGTGGAATAATGTTGTATATGAACACTTTCAAACCCAAAACGTTTTTTTTTTACTCTTCCTACCTTACAGAAAGCAACATTCTCTTCTAACATAAATGTTCTCATGTCATTGATGTTTTTGAGCTTAAAATGCAAAAAAAACTATATAAATAAATGAAAACATTTACGTTCTAGATATTGTGTTGCGATCAACATACAACATTATTTCACAAAACTGTTTCAACGGCTAAAAAGCAGTCTTAACAATATTTTTTCTGAATAAATTCTACTTTTCTGCATTCTTCAGCTTCTTGGCTTTGAAGACTTTCTAGTTGAAGCCGCCGTAAAAAGTTTGTTTTCTCCATTTATTCCCATAAATTAAACCATGCGCCATGATTTTGATAAATGGCGTTTTACAACATTTTTCCATAAACCAAACTTTAAAAGGCTCCCATAACTCAACATTGATAGTTTTGATGGATACAACATTATTCCATCAATAACTCAACATTGATAGTTTTGTTGGATACAACATTATTCCATCAAAAACTCAACATTGATAGTTTTGTTGGATACAACATTATTCCATCAATAACTCAACATTGATAGTTTTGTTGGATACAATGTTATTCTATCAATAGCTCAACATTGATAGTTTTGTTGGATACAACATTATTCCATCAATAACTCAACATTGATAGTTTTGTTGGATACAGCATTATTCCGGGCAAGGGCTCAATTATTATTTGACCATTTGATTAGGGGGGGAAGTACATAGCGGACAAGTCTCGCTCCTCCTACATAAATTAAGCAGTCGAACCACCTTTTCCGCATAAAGTGTGTTAATTTCTTTAGTAGCTTACAGCGCATGGTCTACTTACGTATTGCGTACAAGATGACGCATGTTTGCACGGCAAACGCGCGCACACGGCACTGCTGCGTCCAAACGCTTCGGACAGGGACATGGGCATCACGGCGTGCTCGCAATAAACACCTACACGTCGACACAAACAACAAGCAACACAATACATGCCCAAAATCCACAGAGCTACAACACAGTGGCGCATTTATGGACAAAATACTCCAAGACGTCTCTGAGGCATATTTGTGGTCAAACTTTTTATGACCATGATAAAAAGGAGGTAATGCAGAAAGAATGCAAAACTGAGATAAGTGCATTGATTACTTTTTTTTTACATTAAATCCACACAGGAGAGGAAACCAATTTCCCTCAGGGCCTATGTCATCTTTGGGGATGCTGTGTGGAGGGTCTTTTTAGGAAAGGAAGGAGAGGTAGTTCTGGGGAGGGAAAAAGGTATGAGGGGTGGGTAGGAATCTGGGGGTCGATATGTCCAGGAGTGATGGACTTATGGATCCATCCCTCCCACTGCGTTGCAAGGCGATGGGTCATATTTTTTTTCTTCTATTAACTTTTGTACTTATGCAACTTTTAAATTACTGTAAGATTTACTTTTTTTTTTGTAGTTATAAATCTTTAAATTTTTGTTCAATAAAGATACATATTATTATTATTATTATTATATAAGAGAGTCCGGTTGGAGAAATCAAAAGGTCTCCCTCAACCAGTCTCATCCAACGCAGTAGGTGGGCAAACGCATCTGCCGCCAAGACCTAGACAAATCTCACCCCATGAACCCAGACACCCTTCCAAAGCCACCAAACGTAGCGCACCACTTGGGGTGACCTATGGCAAAGGTGTTGGTTTTCCAATAAATGGTTCCCGGGGTGGCGGTACCCATATCCGCCTCCCAAATTGATGTTATGATGTTACTGCCTCTCTGCCTAAACGGCGTGATAGTTGGTTAGTTTTCACTTTTACTCCAGATAAAAAAAAATTACTTTCACAAATTATTCAAAATGCACTCAGTTGGGTCTTGAAATATTATTTCCACCATAAATGTGTCATCGCTCTTGCATCATTTTACAAAACATAAATTCATTTCCCTAGACAAAAAATCATTTAAAAAAAACATTTCATTCACATAAGCATTAAAAAAAGTATAAAACTTGCACTCCTACATATTTAATTAACAGGAATAGCTGCGCAGCCTTTTTCACGCACAACTTAATTTTGAATTTGAGGTCAAACAATACACCTGAAGAACTATTTTTTACTTTAACCCGTCTATTCACAAGATACCATATTTGTCCCAGCTCACATAGGTTTACTATCTTAGTGAGAAATAAGTTATAAACGGTGTTAGAAAGGCAAAACACCATGCTTTATATTCAAATCTAATAACTAACCATCAAAAAAGTAAAACGTACACCTTTATGAAACTAAAGTTTGGAATCACAATTTGAAAAAAAAAAATTTGAAAGTTTGTGAATTTTTTATAAATTATTTTCACATGGAACGACAAAAAAAGTGAGGTAAGGTTTATAACACATTTGTCTAATAAAATATGAATGTGTTTTTTTTTGTTATCAGTAATTTCAGTTAGAAAAAAAGTAAGGCGAGCCATTTTTAAAACTTTTTCATGTTTGTATGCAAAATATTTACATTTCCAAAATTATATGTTTAATTCAAACTATAAAATGAGAAAGCCTATTGCATCACCTTTCAAAAACAGTTTTTAGTTTTCAGATATGTTCAAAAATATTCCATTTATTTGCATTTTATTGTAAAGCAGTTTGAACATCTGAAAAATACGCCAAATTTCAGTTAACGGGTTAAATTATAAATTAAATAATACATTTTTTCATGATTTTAGAGGCAACTATGACATTTTTTTGTGAGTTAATGTGTTAAAAAAATAATATTACCAAATCTACTATTTAAATATAATGAAATAAAAAATAAAACATTCCGAGAAAGGCATTTTTTAGGTGAAAATTTTAAATTTACATATGACAAATTTGTGTTCTAACGTAAATCGTTTTTTTAGTAATTGGAATTTACGCTCATCAAAACACTTTCTAATATTACATTTCATCATTTTTGTAAAGAAAATAGAATAAAATTATTTGTTTGACAAATATTAATTCACAAATACATATTGCCAAAGTTGCCTCTAAAATCATGAAAAATTGAATTCTTGAATGGCCTATATTTTATAATTTAAAACATAATTCAAATAAAGCAGCACATATCCATACTAGATATTTGCTATATATTCTGCTTTAAAAAAAATATTCATTTAGTTTGGGTGTTTTGGACTCAAATCCAAAATTAAGTTTGCAGCCATTCCCCTTACAGTCTGGATAAAAACATTTCATTGCAAAAATATGTATCTTACCAAAATAAAACATAAAAAGCATTTCATAAATATAACATGCAAAATGTAATATTTAAAACTAAAACGTAAACTGAATAAAGCGTCTATATGGAAAGCTGAAAATGATGAATGAAAACAATGCATATGTTGATTTTGTGAATTTACACAAAGCCCAAAACATTGTGATTTCAATGGAAGCTTCTGATGGGCAAATATAGGATAGAACCCTTGGCGTAGAAGATGTCAAACATTAATGCAGTCCACAGTTTGTCAAAAGATATCACGACCAAAGCCAACTTTAAAGGTTACATGATGTTATCACCAAATCAGAAAAAAAAACTATAAGGGAATGAAGAGAAAGATAATATACCGGAATACGTGGCTATTAACCTGTTGATGTTTTTTTTAATATGAATACCGCACAAGAATCACAACTGCTCCCGTCTGAAGCCAGTGAGACTATGGCATCCCCAATTGGGGTATGTTGTGAGGCTGAAGGTAGTGGGGAGGGGAAGGAGATAGGGAAGAGGAAAGTGGGGAAGTACATGGCTATTCACATCTGGTCACCAAAGACGGCTAATGCCATTTCAAGCAATGTTTCAATTCTGAATGGTGGTCTTACACCAGGGCGATACTGAGAGTATCTTCCACCCTGGAACATGCCGCAAATATACTACATATATATTATTTTAAATTGATAAATTGTTAAATAACACAAATTAATCAAGTAAAAGTTATTTGCCACACCAGGATTCGATCCCGCAACCTTCGCTGTGCGAGTCAGGAGCCTTACCGCTGGACTACACCAGCCGTCGATGTTTTTTTTTTTATTTCTTTTTTATTAAAAAATATAAAAGGTTACAGTTTTACAACATAATAATACATCAATATTTCAATCACTCTCCTAATAAAGCAGCTGCTTGTGTTTAGGAGAGGACAACTAAAAAAAAAATTACATTTGTTTAAATTAAAACAAAAAAATATTAGTAATTTAACAAAAAAAATTAGTGATTTCATGAGAAAATACAGATAAAAGTAATAAAAATATGGGTTAGTTAAAATAAATGATTTAAAGTATTGATAAGGCAAAAATATATTTCTAAATATGCAATACATATTTCTAGATATAATATACAATAAGTTAAGTTATGAGGTGGTACTAGAATATTTTAATTTTTTTTTTTTTTATATTTTTCGTAGCTTTCTTCCGATCGTATATCAAGAGGTAATTTATTAATTAAATATTGTATGGTATCACCATTTTTGTAAAACTCACGCACACACAACGCGCGGTCGCTCCCAAGAAATGCTTTCCCCAAATGAATTCCCAAGAACCAGGCTACTGATTGACATATCCCCTGCGCCCCTCAGAAAAATTGCGTTCACTCAGTAAGCAAAACAAATTTAAACTTTCTTTTGAGACACCCTGTATATAGTATATTTGCGGCACGTTCCAGAGTGGAAGATACTCTCAGTATCGCCCTGGTGTAAGACCACCATTCAGAATTGAAACATTGCTTGAAATGGCATTAACTGTCTTTGGTGACCAGATGTGAATAGCCATGTACTTCCCCACTTTCCTCTTCCCTATCTCCTTCCCCTCCCTACTACCTTCAGCCTCACAACATACCCCAATTGGGGATGCCATAGTCTCACTGGCTTCAGACGGGAGCAGTTGGGACTCTTGTAAGGTAGGTGTTCATGCAAAAAAAATTAAAAAAGTTGAGGAAGGTAAAATAAAAAATAGAATGAAACAAGTACTTTGTTTAAAAACCACTTTATTTTTATTTATATTCGTCGACCGGTTTCGGTTGAACTCAACCTTCTTCAGGACAATAAACATATAAACTGAAATATAAATAAAAATAAAGTGATTTTTAAAAAAAGTACTTGTTTCATTCTATATAATGTCAAGCCACAAAGTGTTTGCTTTCTACGATAATAAAATAAAAAAGGTAATTCTGAAATTTCTATAATTCTGCAAATAATGAAGTAAATTAATAGTGTTGGAAATGAGGCAAACATCTTGAATACCAGAAGAATATCTACAGCATTGACTGCATTATCTATGGCTTTGGACGTGATGTCATTAGATAAATTATGGGAAATCCCTGTCGCAAGTGATGAATGATCACAAGAATAGGAAAGTCCCAAAGTTTGACTTACCAGTGAAGCCGGCCGGGCAGGAACAGTTGAAGGAATCAAAGACACTGTTATAGGCGCACGTGCCCCCGTTGAGGCACGGGTTGGTGGTGCACTCTATGATGGAAGCTATGGTGCAGTTTGGTGGCGTTCCTGTAAATCAATCAAAACCTCCGTTAATGCACTCTTGACTCTGCGAAGAAATGGCTGATATTTAGAACACAAACAGTTTGTGAATGCTGCATCTGTTTTTTTGGTGACTGAAATTGTAATATTGTAAAGAGTCTATGATCAGTTTAGTTAGTAGTCTTTGATTAGTTTAACCACTGGAGCGACAGCGCATTTTTAAACTTTTTCCTCCGTTTGCTCACTTTTTTCAGAAGATCATTTTAAAAATTTTTCAGCAAAATTAAAAAAATATCTTCGAATTTTAACATAAAAAATTATTTTAGTGCTTTATAGCCAATGAATTAACCTGTATTTACCGTTAGTTTCATATTTGTAGGATTTATAAAAAATATATATAAAAATCGTTGTAACAAGTTTATAACCGTGCAAATCCTGCGTGGTTGTAACTTTGAAACTGCCGTGAGAGGTACTTATTCGAATCAACATAGAATATTTTCAATTTCTATACATTTTCTGCGGTATGCTTGATAATTAAAGGTGCATATCTGTGGAAAAAGGACCTAATTTTAACCATAAACAGCTGAATAGAAATTCTGTGTGAAAAAAATTTTTTTTTTTTTTTTTTTAACATCGTTATAAAATAGTCTATGAAGTTTGGATTTGCGATCATTAAAGATAAAGCATTTCAATAGGTTCGTTTTAAGTCCAAAATAATAAACGTGGGAGATACAATTTTTTTTTTTTTTAAATTTGCCGAATCAAGGAGATAATTGCCATTTTTATCCGAGGAGCAATCGGAGACCTTTAAAATGGTGCCAATATATGGCAAAAATCGCTCCAGTGGTTATAGGCAATTCGGGTCAAATAGTCTGCTCTGTCATTATATCGCGGCAGCCTAGCAGACAAAACATAGCTTCCCAGCAGTAAGGTTACAATTCCTCCTAAACTATATTTGTAAAGTACGAAATAACAAAAAACAGTCACTGTGATCTCAAGAACCTTCAAGTCTTTTAAACTAACAAATTGACTAACCATCACGCCATTTCTCCGCAGGGGTAGGCAGAGAGGACGGACTGCCAAACAAATCGGTCTTGGCATACACTCTTTGCCTCATCTTTACACATTTCACATTCATACATCCTCTTCTATTATTCTGACTCTTGACATGACCCGACTCAAGTATCTGATTCACTTGATCGTGCCATGTCTTCCTCAGGTGTCCCTGACTTCTTATGCTATTCACATTTGCATCACATATTCACTTTACACTCCTTTCTTCATTGATTAGCTCTTCATGCCCAAATCATCTAAGCGCTCCTTTCTGAATCCATTTGAAGCATTTGCTTGTGTATGTATTTCTATGAGACTAAAACAGACTTTAAAAGACAAGGGGTTAAATGCCTGACCAAACCGGCGTGTTCATTTTGCATCCGCGGTGGCGTGCGTGGTGGCGGTCAGTTATTGTGTACGAACTTGTAGTGACATGTTCAAACTGCGGCGGCCGTGGCCAAATTGCGGCGTCCTGTGCAGCGTCTGCACACGGCGGGGGCGATCAGATCGCGCATGTTGTGTTCGGACGCTGCACGCAGCTATTATTTATGTGTAAACGGGCGCTTTTTGATCGCTAGTTTGGTGTGAACAGTTTCTGCACGCACATAGGACGCCACCATGCACGCCATGGCGGACGCAAAATGAACGCGCCGGTTTGACCTTCCCTTAAGTAATAAATGTAAATGTGAAATAAAACTCTTCAAAACAAAATATCAAGAAATTGTTACATAGTTAATGCCCATGAAATATAAAAAAATTGTTCACCTGTGTAAGGGGGCTGACAGACGCACTGCCCCCTGTCAGTCTGGCAGGCCGAGTGCGGGGGGCAGTCTGCGCAGCGAACGTTCCGGCGCTGGGTACAACGGGGGCCCGCCCAGCCCGAGCTGCACTGGCAGTGGAACGAGCCCACCAGGTCGGAGCAGCTGCCTCCGTTCTGGCACGGGGACGAGAGGCATTCATTCTGGTTCTGGAATTCAAACATTTACTATTAAATAATACATCTCAGGTTTTAAATGGTTTGTACGGCAAGCAGGGTTTGTTTAACGGGTATGTGTAATTATTCTAATACCTCTCTTTACATGTTCTTCTGTTATAAATACAGGTTCAAACTTGTCAATAATGCATTCACTTCATAACACAAATAAATTATTGTTTTATATGGCAATAATAATTTTTCTATGATTAGCAACATTGATTATATCTATAGAACAGTTCAGATATCGCGAAAGTGAATTAATATTAACAAAATTAAATTGTAAAATTCATATCTTTTGCATATTTTTTCATCTCCCCGACATAAACTCTGACTTTTGGTAATAATAAAGCTAAATATTCCGTACTAGCTGTTTTCCGGCATGCGTTGGTTGCAATGCCATATTCAAAGAAATAAAATGTTTCTCCCTGCTTGTCCTTTCCGGTGCGTTCCCCTCCAGCATTCCACTTCCACCTTCCCCGTCACTGCTCTCCCGCTCCCCCGACCCGCCAACCCCCCTTCCGCGTTCCAAATATTCAGTCCTAGCCGGGTACCATAGCCGTATTGTACCGTAATTTTTTTACACCTTGGGTTACATTATTGGAGTTTTAGTAAGGATCCCTAATTTTTTTGAAAATATAATAAAGCCTATGTCACCCGGGGATAGTGTTGCTTCCCAACAGTGAAAGAATTTTTCAAATCGGTTCAGTAGTTTCGGAGCCATTAATGCA
Source organism: Limnephilus lunatus (assembly GCA_917563855.2). Classification (NCBI taxonomy): domain Eukaryota; kingdom Metazoa; phylum Arthropoda; class Insecta; order Trichoptera; family Limnephilidae; genus Limnephilus; species Limnephilus lunatus. The sequence continues at coordinate 35,090,427 of OU830596.1, forward strand.
AACAAACAAACAAACAATCAAATCTTTCCTCTTTATATAGTGTGTTAGATTAGATTAGATTAACCGAGAAGCAGAGTAAGACATAAATAATCTTTACATAGTATAAAGCAAAGTCGCTCCTGCTGTCTGTATGCTTAGATCTTTTAAACTATGCAACGGATTTTCATACGATTTTCACCAATAGATAGAGTGATTGAGGAGTGTTGAGTCAATATTTCGGCTCAACATTTGATCAGTAAGATTGAAACAACGGCCGCTAGATTAAGGTGAATACTCTAGAGAAGGACACTAACCTGTTGGCAATTGTTGCCCAAGTATCCGGCTTGACAGTGACAGACGTACCCGCCGTACGTGTCGAAGCACACTCCGTGGTTCAAGCACGGGCCGGGCTGCAGTTCGCACTCGTTGATATTGATCTCGCATCGTGCTCCAGAATAACCTGAAAATATTTCATTTCAATTTGAGAAATCTTATAATGACGTATTTGTATTAACAAATGTACAGTCACACAAAAACGAAGGAAGCAGCAATCGTTTACATCGCTTTAAGATGGTTCAAAGATAAAAGGGATTTACTTTAAAAAAGCACAATTTGGAAGACGGGTACCACTGCCCCTGGAACCATTCGCCGGCCCGCCACGCAGTAGATGAGCAAACGCATCCGCCGTCAAGACCTGGACAAACCTCACCCCATGAACCCGGTTACCCCTGCTAAGTCATCAAAGGTATTGAACCACTTGGGGTAACCTGTGGCAGGGGTGTTGGCCATCCAACAAATGGTTCCTGGGGTAGTAGTACTCACAACCGCCTTCCATAAAGTAGTTGAACTATTGTAATTTTGGGGTTTGATCTCTCATCTGTGGCTTGCCCACCGATTTTAACCCTTATGTATAAAGAAATTGTTCGAAAGACAAGCTCAGAATCGCTTGTGCCAATATCAATCTGGGACCTAATTGCTATTTGAACATTGTTAACTACTGTGAATAATTTCAAATTAATTATCTATTCTACATTTGCATGAGACTTTTGGCAGCTGTCAAGGACAAAATTTTAAAAGAGTATAAAGGTCATTATTTCTTTGAAAACTCCTTGAATGAAACACTAGTATATATTGAATTATTTGGCTGGTATTAGATAAGCCGCCACAGCTCAGTGGTCAAGAGCACCTGACCGGCAAACAGAAGGACACGGGTTCAAGTCCCGTTGGCGGCCAGTATCTTTTCTCGGAAGATTTTTTCAATGTAGATGAGTGTTTCTGGCTGATAATTATTGCTTATAATAATTATTATAAAAGTCCTCTGTCGCATCTGTCTATCTGTCTGTTCGCGATAAACTCAAAAACTACTGAACAGATTTTCGTGTGGTTTTCACCAATAGATAGAGTGATTCATGAGGAAAGTTTAGGTATATAATTTGTCAAGTTTTTGTGTAAATTGGTTGAAATATATAATACATAAAAGAGAATGTCTGTATGTGGTGGACGAGCGGGCTGGCAAGCGGGCAGTGCGGATGTGATTTGTAGGCAAATCTACAGTTTTATGCCGAGGTTGATGAAATTTTGCACATACGACCTTCAAAACAAGAGGAAGGTCACTGTCTACATTTGATTTCGAAAACTCTGTATAAAGCCTGGGCATCGCCGGGGACGTAAGCTAGTGAATATATTATTATTTTTTAATTGATAAACTAACGTTTAAGACAAGATTTTTATGCATAGCACGAAGGGTAACAATTATTATAAGCAATAATTATCAGCCTGAAACACTCATCTACATTGAAAAAGTCTTCCGAGAAAATATACTGGCCGCCAACGGGACTCGAACCCGTGTCCCTCTGATTGCCGGTCAGGAGCTCTACCACTGAGCTATGGCGGCTTATCTAATACCCGCCAAATAATTCAATATATACTAGTGCTTCATTCAACAATTACTGCTTATTACATTTTTCACCTGAAAACAACCAACTTTATTTTTGTGAGAGAGGCATTGTTTATGCTAATATTTTTGAAAATTGTTTCAAAACGGGATATTTTTATTTTTTAGTCTTAGTTAGTTAGCTATTCTGGAAAAACTTCTCACAATATTATAATGTAATATAAACGAATAATAAGACATATTATCTGGTAAATAGAAACAATCGCAAAAAAAAATCTATTGCTCTGTTTTTATATCGATATTTGACCAGAACTCATCAAGGTAAGTCTCGCGTGGTTTTTCAAAATTTCATCTCACGTTCAATGGGTTGAATTGCAAAGTTGATGCAGCGATAAAATGAGATGTCATATTCATGTTACCAGGCTGAAATTTATTACCAGTATTGGTGCATATGCAGGTGTAGTTATTGAGAGAGTCCTGACAGAAGCCCCCGTTCTGGCAAGCAGGCTGCGGGGCCGTCAGGCAGTCATCGATGTTCACTTCGCAGTTGGCACCCGTGAAACCTGGAAAGGTTCATGTTACTGTTTGGTTTTAAAATGACGATATGCATAAGACAATTCAATTCTCACATTCTTATGGAAAAATGATTTGATGGAGAAAACACAAAAAAAAATTCACACTCGGTACTCTTCACACTTAAAATGCATAATTCCTACAACTAAAACAACTTTTTCACAGGGACAGTTCTCCTATATTGCCCCCAAAATGTTTAACTTACTGAGTATTGATACAAGGAAATCGAAAACTGACAAGCTTTATATCATAAATGTACAGGATTGGTTATTTACAAAGGGGAGGAACTACTTTAAAGAATGCCTGAAGTCAACAAATTAAGTTAGTTTGTTTTATTATTATTATTTTTAATTTAATTTTATTTTATTTTACATTCAAATTAAAAAAAAAATAAAAAAAAAAACCTTTTGATATTGATCATATTAATATTTGGATGAATTATTTTCAACATCTCCACAAGAAGAGTTATTCATTTATTTATCTATCTATCATGTATTTATGTACCTATTTCATTTAAGCGAAAAAGCAGCCAACAATAAGAATGGTTTATTGCTATCTATTATTTTATATCTATTATTATTGTTTATTGCTATCTATTATTTTATTCTATTATTTTTTATCTACTTAATTGCGAAATCACTTAAAGAATTCGTTGTTATACAAAAATATTGTACCTAACTAAACTATGTATTAACCAATAACAATTCTTACATTTATACATATAATTAAATATTCATAATTCGACTACCATAATACGGGCATGTGCCTAGCGTGGTAGTTGAATCACTGTAAAACTGTACACAAATTATATAATGAATAAAGAAAGAAAAAAAAAAAAGAAAAAAAAATAGTTCCTACCGGGATGTCATTTATCCAGTTCCTACCCTCCCTAACCTTATCACCTTACAAGAAAAGCATTTGAAAATAGAACAGTGACAAGAGTGAATTGAAGTGCTTTTGTTTCTGAAAAAAACAGAAGAAGATTTTGGACTTCATTGAAAGCATTTTTGTTGGTTGTTCGTGTTTATATATATTCGTTCATGAACCAAAATAAGGTCTTTTGACCGTATCAAGATCGTTTTATACTTATTTGTGTGGTTGTGGCAATAATTACCTCGAGGTACCGCAGTGAAACTAAATAAACAAAATTAGTAATTGTGTTGTTAGCCTTCGCAGAGGTAAGTGATTGGTTGTCCTTCTTCTTTGTAATTCATTAGTTTTCCCTACACATATTATCACCCAATTCCAGCAAACACCATTTTGTTTATTATCTAGAGTCCTTTTTCAGGTGCGTCTGAAGCTGTAATTCGGAAACAGTTTCGGATACAACAGTTATTTTGTGCCAATTCTATTGCAACCAGCAAAATGCTTCACATCCTCTCATCGTTAATCCATTTCACTACCCCCACGAAGACATCTATTAAACCTGGGTTGGTTGATTGGCAGAAATAGTCGTTTGGCAATAAATCGAACTTTATGCTATTCATATTGGAAGACCTAAGCATCCGCTTCTTCTCAAGTCAGTTCCTCATTGCTGAGGAAAGGGACCTCTACTCCAATTTCATGGTAGACAAGGCTCCTTCACTCTTCCTGGTTCCGCACTTTGTGGAGAGCCAAGGACACCCTAGTACTGGACGCTTGGTTCTCTTGGTTCTTGGATACTTGGTCACTCCAGTGCATCGGTGACCTTACTCTGCTTCTTCTGCCAAACACTTTGCCGGTGACTATGAGTTTATCTAACTAACTAACTAACCATCACGCCGTTTCCCGCAGGGGTAGGCAGAGAGGACGGACCGCCAAACAACTCTGTCTTGGTAAACACTCTTTGCCTCACTCACATTCATACATCTTCTCATACATTCTCTTCTATTATTCTAACTTTTGACATGGCCCGACTCAAGTATCTGATTCACTTGATCGTGCCATGTCTTCCTCGGGCGTCCCCGACTTCTTCTAACATTCACATTTGCGTCGTATATTCTTCTTACACTACTTTCTTCGTTCATTCGCTCTACATGTCCAAACCATCTGAGGGTCCCTTTCTTAATCTTACTCATTATTCTTAAGATCAGCCTTACATTCTTCGCAGATATCCACATTTCTCACAAGATCATACATGGTTTTACTACACATTCGCCTACACATCAATCTCATTTCAACAGCATTCAGTTTACTTTCATCCTTCCTCTGCCAGTTCCATGCCTCACTGCCATACATCAGGGTAGGTACCAGGACTCCATTGTGGACTGCTAGCTTCGCTTCTTTTGACATTTTTTTATTAGCGCCAACGGCATTCAGTCCTCCATTAAAGGAGTTACCGGCATTCACCCTTCTTTCAATATCTCTATCAGCCTTCCCATCTCTCGTAAACATACTACCCAGGTACACAAACTGATCCAACTGCTCCAAGTATTCATGAGTTTCTCCATGTTGTAATCCTCAGTTTGGCGAGCAACGTGTCAAAAGTATCTTAAGATTATTCTAATGTATTTAAAATGCGACGTGAGATAGCCGGCAGTGGCAAGTAGTGACATCTAACATCTTAAATGGAAGCTTTCTTTTCCACGCACTATGATTAGCTGGGTGAGTTTATCAAATGTCCCAATATCATGTCATCTGTCTCTTTACGTGCCGTACAATAAACGAGATGGCACTATGTTGCAAAGTGTTTGGCAGGAGAAAGAGAAGAAGAACAATGATGCAGTGAACAAATATCACTGGGATCTGGTACATCAGTGATAATCAGGTTCTCAATGAGGGAAGAATTAAAGAAGATGTATGTATTGTATTGGAGAGGATAGTCACCTATGGCGCAGGTACATTGGTAGCTATCGGCACTAGCTGGTACTCGACAGGTGCCGTTGTTGTGACACGGGTTGGGGGTACACATGGGGTGCACTTCATACTCGCAGTTGGTACCTGCAAACATCAATCAATTAAACATCAGCTGAGAGAATCTGCATCATTATCATTCACCCTCCTGTAAGTCAGATCAAAAGCAAGGATATTGAAAGAATACAAAATAAATTCTTATGCTTTCTTAGTTTTAAAATGGGTATTCCAGCAATTCCGTTGAACTATAACATTCTTTTAACCCTTAATTAGGCATGTGTCAAAATGAAAACAAAATATGTTAGAGTGTTTGGAATGCGACAGCGCTCTTTCTAGCTTCCTACCTTCCCGCGGGGTGTGCAAACGGCCAGAAAACAAATGCTGTCCCTGTTCTCTTGGGTTTACCAATAATGTAACAAAAAAGAACAACAAAAAAGTACCAATTAAGTGCTTTAAGAGTGGTAAATGTATTTGTCAGCAACACTTCAGAGCTTACTGCATTGTTTGCAAAACTGATGAATCTGCTGATGAGTCTGAATAAAAAAAATTTAAGTTGATCTCGGCTATACCAAAAATAGTTTTAAGAGAGATTAGAAGCTGTTTTATTTTTTTAATTGTTTAAAATTTAAAGTCAAAGTTATGTTTTTGTTTCTTGATGTTAATTATAATAAAGTATATTAATATTTTTGATAATACATATTTTTTTTTATTTATTTTTTCCACTACATTTTCATTCATTTATTTGGGGTCAGTAGTGACCCCATGCGACTAATTGTGCGATTTTCTTAACGCGCCCAATTAAAAGTTAAAAGATCTGAATACGCATAAACTATCGAAGGATTGTCACTGGTTTTTTTTATACAATTCTTAATGATGCAGTAGATAGTTAAGAATTGCATGTATTGATAGGCTTCCAGATTCCACTATGGTATGCTAAGTCGAAATTTATTTCAGTGCAGAAATTCTGGAACTGACCACCGTATACAAGGGGGGATCCAAAAGTAACGGTAGTTGTGCTATGGTGGAAAGGAAGAGTGAGGGACCCATTGTTCCACCAGGTATCCCTTAGGGTCACTCCTCCTGAGTCAGTATGCGAAGTTGTGTCACTGTGAGTGCTTCGGTTCGCCCGTGAGATTTTTTTAAGTAAAACAACTTTTTCCATTTCGGCGAAAAAGTGATGGCAGATTATCGAGAGTAACGAGGGATTAACGAGGGATTATCGAGGGAAATCTAATTAAAAACGGTTTTTGAAAGGTGACAAAATAAGCTTTCAAATTAATTCGAAATAAACATACATATTATTTTTGAAAAATAAAAATTTTGCACAATCACTTAATGTTTTTTCTAATTAAAATTACTGATAATGAAAAAAACGCAGATATTTTATTAGACAAATGCATTATAAACATTACTGTCACCTAACTTTTTTGTCGTTCCATGTAAAAATAATGAATAAAAAATTCCCAAAGTTTCATAAATTTATCTCAAATTAAAAAAGTTTTTTATTTGAATTGTGGTGTTTTTTCTTTTGAACACTGTTTATATTTATATCATATTTCTCATTATGATAGTTAGAGAGATACAACGATTTTTAAGAGACCTTTATGAGTTGTAGATAATAATAGACTTTACGGGTTAATAATGAAATAAATAAAATATATAGAGCGACAGGCAGACACTATAGCATTGGAGGTTATCCACCACTTACCCGCCCTGGTATAAGTAACGGATGGTTACTCCTTCAAGGCTCTCGCAAGGACTCTAATTTTTATGAAAGAACCAAGCTACATTTAGTTTAGAACGAATCTAGACCTCCAATGTCCCTGCATACATTGTTAGTAAGCAGCACACAAGTGCTTACATAATAAACTTGATACAAAGGTGTTAGTAAAACATATATAATGGCATGAAAATATGAAAGCAGTAAATCTTACTAATATTATAAATGCGAATGTTTGTATGCATGGATGTTTGTTACTCTTTCACGCAATAAATAACGAATGGAAAATAAATTTTTTTTCACTAATCGAAAGCTACATTATTTGTGACTTGCTACATTACATGAGTAATAAAGGCTATTTATATTGGTAAGCTCTGGCGTTATGAATAAGCTGTGGCGTAAGGAAATTATTTATTATACGTTTATTATCCCGTAAGTAATTGTTTGACGAGGGCTGTCATTTTGTTATTTGTTTAGGTTACTTTGGAGATTCCTTTGATAGCAAAAATTCAAATATGCGACCTCCGTAGTCCAGTGGCTAAGACTCTTGACTCACAATCCAGAGGTCGCTGGTTCGAACCCGGCGTGCACAAATAAATTTTATTTGATTAATTTGTGTTATTTCACAATTAATTCATTTAAAATAATATATAGTATATTTGCGGCACGTTCCAGAGTGGAAGATACTATCAGTATCGCCCTGGTGTAAGACCACCATTCAGAATTGAAAAGTTGCTTGAAAATGGCTTTAGCTATGTTTGGTGACCAGATCTGAATAGCCAGGTACTTCCCAACCTTCCTCGTCCCCACCTTCTTCCCCTCCCCACTACCTTCAGCCTCACAACATACCCCAATTGGGGATGCCATAGTCTCACTGGCTCCAGACGGGAGCAGTTGAGATTCTTGTGCGGTATTCACTGTAAAAAAAAAAAAAAATGTGAGTATTTAAATATGAATATTTATTGTAGAAATATAAAATAGGTACTAATCTACATTTTGACCTAAGCCAACAGCTATACTAATATTATGAATGCGAAACGGCACGTATTTGATTGTTGATTGATTGGTGGAAGGGGAGGGGGGGATGGAGGGGTGAATAGGGGGGGGGGGGAATATGCGAGCAAAGCCGGGGGCAAAAGCTAGTATATAATAAGGTGATTTGTAACCATAGTATCCTTGTGAGCAGGTGCAGACATAGTCCCCCTGCTTGGTCTCCTCGCAGTGACCCCCATTGAGGCAGGGGTCCGAGTTGCAGGGCGGGCCGTTGTCTATCTGACAGTTGTTGCCCGAGTAGCGCGCGGCGCAATGGCACTCGTAGCGGTCTGCGCGCGACAGGCACACGCCGTGACGCATGCACGGCTCGTGGTAGCAGTGGTCCACGGGGGGCGTGGTGAGCACGTCTTTCCTGTCCACACCTGCAAGTTAGACACAGTATTAAAGTTGTGGAGGTCGAACAAAGGACCCTAACAACCAATCGAATTCATTTTCAGTCACAGACCTCTCCTCGCGCTGCATCAAAACCATCGATCATTCTGCTCTAAACTCTCGGTCAAGAGTCCCTTGCATATCGTGTTTGTTCGCCCTTCACATTAATTATTATTGCAAATATTTAAATATGGAATTGATTTATGTGTTCTGTTGTAATTTATTAATAAACTTGTAAGTGTTGAACCGACATCTTGCTTATTCACTTTGCCTCAACAACTTACACAAACCTACACGTAAAACACTGTCACATAAATATTATGTGACTGGTGCAGTTCTTGCCTATTTGGTTATTTTGTCTATGGTAATTTTTTTGGAGACTGGCAATTTTTCTTGGGAAGAAAAAATGCGAGTTTGTCTATGGGGACTTCCTTTTCTCCTGGCGACGGGCTAGCCGGCTGAAAAATTAGTCACTGACTATGAAAGTCTTTTATTGAAAATATCATGTGAATCCAAGTGGATTTTGTCTTGTAAAGGTCGCGGGGCGTTTTACCGTGTCACGAGAAGTTCGTGCACGTTTTTATTTTGGTGGATCGGTGAATCTCACCTGTTACTGAGTTGGCGGATCGCCATGTTTTGTGAAAAGTATTTGAATGGATTTGAGTATTTGAATATCGTTACGGTCCTCAAAAGGCACAACCAGCTTCCAGGCTGTATCCTCTTGCAAAGCGAAACGAGATTTAGAATGTCGAAATAAACAATTATCTTTAATTTGGAAATTATTGAAACATTGGGGATTATTCGTACAATTGGAAAACAAATTACTATACCAACTATCCGAAGTTGTGGGCGTAGAATCTATGGCAGCAACAGTAAAATCGTCTTTACGAGAAAGAACATCTGGAACAGTATTTAATTTACCCTTTCTGTGCACCACATCAAAAGAATACTGAGAAAGACGCGTAGACCAACGAGCAAGTCTACCAGTTGGATTGGACAACGAAACCAACCACTGCAAACTGGAGTGATCCGTCACCACTGTGAAATGAACACCTTCTACGTAAGGCCTGAAATGATTCACTGAATCTAACACCGCAAGGAGTTCGCGCTCCGTAACGCCGTAGTTTCGCTCGTGAACATTTAAACACCTAGAGAAATAGGAAACAGGATGTTCTTCACCGTCAAACACCTGGGTAAGCACGCCGGCGATTCCAACGTTGCTCGCGTCGCAATGGATAGTAAATGGCAAAGAAAAATCTGGACAACTAATAACGGGAGCAGAAGTTAGAGCTTTTTTTAATTTTTTAAACGCGTCTTCTGCTTCTGTAGACCAAGAAAAATTACTTATTCCCATTCTAGAACCAGTGAGTTTTGTTAACGGGGCCGCAATAGTAGAGAAATCTTTAATAAAACGCCTGTAATAACCGCAAAGACCTATAAAAGCTTTAATTTGCTTCGAATTCTTAGGGGTAGGGTAAGTACGAATACATTCTAATTTAACGGGGTCTGTACGAAGACCTTTCGCGTCTACGATGTAACCTAGATACTTTAACTCTTCTTTACAAAACTCGCATTTTTTGAGGTTAACTGTTAGGCCTGCATCTCTTAAACGTTCATAAATTTTATTCAAAATCTTCAAATGTGATTCAAAATCTTCAGAAATAATAATTAAATCATCGAGATAACAAAAGACGTTCTCGTCGAACTCAGGACCAAAAAGAGCATCCACAAGACGCTGTAATTCGCTGGGAGCATTCTTAAGACCGAACGGCATCCTCACAAATTCAAACAAACCATGGCCTGGTACAACGAAAGCCGTTTTAGGACAGGATTCCTTATCCAAGGGAATCTGCCAAAATGATTTCGACAAATCTATAGATGAAATAAAACGAGCACCCCTAAGTTTATCTAAAATACGCGAAATATAAGGGAGCGGGTAGGAATCTGCCAATGTAACGCTGTTTAAGCGCCTCGAGTCCAAACAAAATCTGACAGAACCATCCTTCTTAGGAACAATTAAAACTGGGTTTGACCAAGCCGAACGAGAACGACGGACAACACCTAGATCCAACATTTCTTTTAATTGTTCTTCCAATTGTCTCTGGCGAGTTTGAGACAATGGGTAGTAACGCTGCTTAATAGGATCCCCTGTTGTATTTATTTTATGACGAACTAAATGTGTTTTACCTAAACCACGGTCTTCGAAAGAAATTGATTTAAACTTTACTATAAGCGAATTTAATTTGAGATTGTCTTGGGGGGACAGCAAGGAAGCTGATGTTAATTTGCGAACCTCACTGACAACCTTCCCACAATTAACATTGCTGTCGACTTTTGGAAACAACTGAGGGGCCACGTCGAATTGCTTCCAAAAGTCCACTCCCAAAACAATAGATGAGGACAGAGACGGTATAACGAAAAACTTAATATATTTCTTAATGTTATTATAAAATACTAATACTCGCATAGTACCAATTATATCCTGACGTTTGCCATCCGCGGTGGTAACGTAGGAATCCAACTTATTTAACCTATATCCTAAACTTACGAAAAAATTATAAACAGAACCACCGAAACAACTGACAGATGCTCCACTGTCCAAAAGTCCCGAAAAAACCAAATTCTTAATTTTAATATTAACATGTGGTCTAACATCTTGTCCACAATCAGATACCGGCAGACATGCGTCCATGTTGCGCGTGGTAAACTTTGATTTATTACTATGAACCGACGACGATCTCCTGTCATCCTCGTGCACAGAACGCAAAAGATCGTCGGCTAGTTTTTTGAATTATATCTATTTGATTCATTATGTTTAAAATTATCCTTTTTCCATTTTTTACAAAATTGTTTCGTATGCCCCTGTTCCTTACAATAGAAACAATTAAAAGTTTTCTTACTATTCAAAGAAGTACCTGAGGAAGAAGCGCGAGGGGAAAAGGAAGCCTGATTATAAGGAGCACGGGGAGAATACGATGTTTTGGTAAAAGCTACCCGCGAAGATGAATTAAATTGTGGTGCGGGCTTGTCTACTGAAAGCTTATCAAATTTACTGCACACACTTACTAACGCTGAAAGACTCTTTTCCGAGAAATAGGCAACGGCCAAGGCGTATTTTGGTTGAAGACTGTCACAGACTAAGTCCACCAATTGTTCCTCAGAGAGTGGAACATCTAACCTCAAATTTGCTAATTGGACATCCTCAACATATTCCACTACAGCCTGGTTAAACTTTTGCTTCATAGCGAACAAGGCTTTTAAAGCTTCCGTTTGATTGGTACAAACGTCAAAACGAGAAATGAGGAGCTTTTTTAAGGTCGACCAAGACAAAGTGTCATCAAAAATAGTTCTAAACCAGGAAAGTGCTCTTCCCTCAAGGAGGTCAGTGAAAGAGGTGACAACCGAGGACAACTCCACCTTCCGGCATCTAGATAGTTCTTCTATGCGTAAAATGAAATCCCTGACGTCCGAAGACCCAGAAAATTTCAAACCCCAAGAATGGACGGACGAAGAAGAAGAAGTTGAAGGAATAGCTGACTGGTAATATTTATTAATTATGGTTTTAGTATTTTCTGAACAAACTGTATTATCATCACCCGAAAGTATATTGGAGGCACCCCCCTCCTTCAAACTTTTATTAAAAGAACGAGCCTGTTCGCGCATACTGGCTAATGTCCTTTCCGGAACAATCTCTCGATCCGTTAACAATTTTATCATTTCCTCCTTTGACAGTCCATTAATATCGGAAATCGCCATTGTAATAATATAATTAACCAAACTGATATAAATAAAAAAATATATATCTGTAACACTCCAATTACCAAACACCCTGTTCTTATGAATTTAATAAAAAGTTATTGTTTATTAATAACGATTATGCAATGTAAAACTGATAAACACAGATGAAACCACTGACAGATAAAGTCGGCTTGCCAGTCAACAGAAAATTAATTCCCAACAACATTTCGGTCATAACCTAGAGATAGCAAGTATTAATTAATATTTATGTTATTTAATTATTAGCAACACTTAAAGTTTGTCTGTCACTGAAGACAATTCAGTGAATAGATAAGACACACACACACTGATAATACGTATTTCACTGTAATAATACATATGAGAAAAAAGTACCTAAAATCACTCGTACATGACAGAAATTTTTCGAGCACCGAAAATAATTTAAATTTTACACGTTGGGCGTCAATGTAACGGCTGCGAGCTCCGCTCAGGTTTGTGGGGATTTCTGTCAGTGTAAGAGGGATTTTAGATAAATAAAAGAGTATGAACTGTTCAAAAAAAAACTATATTGTCGGCATCAAAGTTAGGGCCATCAATCACGGCCATCAAAATTAATCAAAACAAACAAACACTAAAACATACCAGATGGACTCCGGGAAAAAGAAAGGCTATCCTAACTAAACACTGGGTTCGCGGAGTGCGACGATATCGGGACGTTTCACGCAGAAACCAGGGAACCGGGGAGCCAGGGTCATCCTTCTATGTGATTCGGTGCCGCTACTTCCATCCCAGGCGGCCTCCACCCTTTCCACACCAACAGCACGTGGCCCCAAATAGTCTGCCAGGCCTTCAGATATCGTCTCACGGAGCTTACACCCATCCGTGGCTTCGCGACGCGGGGTCACCCAAGGGCATAATCAAAAGCCACTGCCAGGACCAGTCATTTAACGATATGCTGTCCATTCAAATACTTTTCACAAAACATGGCGATCCGCCAACTCAGTAACAGGTGAGATTCACCGATCCACCAAAATAAAAACGTGCACGAACTTCTCGTGACACGGTAAAACGCCCCGCGACCTTTACAAGACAAAATCCACTTGGATTCACATGATATTTTCAATAAAAGACTTTCATAGTCAGTGACTAATTTTTCAGCCGGCTAGCCCGTCGCCAGGAGAAAAGGAAGTCCCCATAGACAAACTCGCATTTTTTCTTCCCAAGAAAAATTGCCAGTCTCCAAAAAAATTACCATAGACAAAATAACCAAATAGGCAAGAACTGCACCAGTCACATAATATTTATGTGACAACACATAACTCCATAAAGTAACCAATTCATACGATACTAGTCGCTTTTCCTGAAATGGGATATCCTTTTTATTTTTTTACATTAACCTATCATTTGCTGGAAAATCGCAATTTATATGTTTGATTGAAAAAAAAAATTGATTCAAAAAGCCCCTGGCATCCAGCACTCGTTGTTCTATCGATTATATTATTTGTACGATTTTAAAACGTCTAAGTAACACCCTTAATTTCCTAAGTTAATTTTGAATGCGTGCATAGTGTACGTGATGTCTCTGCCAGGGGAATCCCCATTGGATCTAGAACTAGGGGCTACACAAGCTCAGCTGAATAGCGGTTGAACGTCAAGCGAAACGATGATCACGCATCTCACGAGAGGGGACGCTACTCATCAAGAGGGGGTGCCACTATCAAGTTTCTGCCCCGGTTTGAAAAAGTCGTAGATCCAGGGCTGGTTCACTGTTTCAAATGACAGTTACATTATGCGCATATCAATTTGGGAGGCGGGTATGGGTATCATTTACTGGATAATGTATAGTTACACTTGTCGGTGGAGAGCGGGCATTTGCCCAGCTGCACGTTCCAGTGCTGCATGAGGGAGGTGTTGAAGACCAGGCCCGGCCCCTCCAGCAGACAGCCGGAGAACTGACTGCCGCCCACCTGCAGCACGGCCTGGTCGCTTTCAAACTCCGGAGTGCTGAGGATCTCCGCATTGTACGTAGCGTTGGCCACCACCTAAAACATCATATATTCATTTTTAACTTTATGAGTAAAATCTCAAATTGTAGTATTTAATTAAATGAAGATAATATTAGCAAAACTCAATAAAAAATCAGAAAAAAGAAAAATCAGAAAAAGATAATATGGGCACATCTGGGACTCGAACCCAGGACCTTAGGCTTTCCGGGCCACAGCTCTAACCACTGAGCTAATTGCCAAGCAGTTTTCTGTTTCTCCAAGAGCGAAGGCCTTTACCGTCAATTTAGAGCATTATGTGGAGATGCTGGTAAATTTTTGGGTGCTTGAACTGCAAAACATTCCTGGTTTTAATCAAAGAACATGGATCCAGAAAGATGGAGCAATCCCTTTTCCCTAAAAAAACGAGTGTGCCTTAGACCACAGGACTGAAGTAAAACTTCACTAACTTATAAAGAACATATGACATTGGGGTGACCTATGACATTGGGGTGACATATGACCCTGGGGTGACTTACGACTGTGGGGTGACCTACGACCGTGGGGTGACCTACGACCTTGGGGTGACCTACGACCTTGGGGTGACCTACGACCTTGGGTTAGTATGTACGCCTCACCTTAGTTGTGCAGTATGTACACCTCGCCCGATCACCGTTCGCATCGATCACCATTCGCATCAATTACTGTTCGCATAACACTTTTCGTAACGCATTCACCAGTTTACCCCCCAAGTCGAGCGTGCGTAAAGAAGTTTTATTTAATTTTTATTTTTAACTTTATGAGTAAAACCTCAAATTGTAACATTTAATTAAATTAAGACAATGTAAGCGAAACTCAATCGAAAATCTGGAAACAGAAAAATCAGAAAAAGATATTGGCACCTCTGGGACTCGAACCCAGGACCTCTCGCTTTCCGGGCGAAGTCGAGTCCCAGAGGTGCCAATATCTTTTTCTGATTTTTCTGTTTCCAGATTTTCGTTTGAGTTTCGCTTACATTGTCTTCATTTAATTAAAAGAAGTTTTACTTCAAAAATTGATCTCCAGGAGAGGTGACATTAATTGGCCTCCACACACACAGCCCTCAATTAACCAATTTTTTCTTGTGGGGTATACCTCAAAATTAAAAATATTTTAAATCGAGTTCTCTGATACAGTTACAAGAAAACATTAGTCACGAAATAGCAGCCGTCTTAAGGAATTTTGGTGTTCGTTTAGACGAGTGTCGTGCGTGAGAAGGGTTGCATTTATAGGACATTATTTTTTACAAAGTAATTCCCTAAAATGTGTATGTTAGTAATTAATAAAAGGTTCTCTTAATGAGCATCTCCGTTTTATTAATATCACTATATTATGTATTAAATAGGAACTTTCTTTTGCAAGACTAGTATTCTATCCCTAGCTTTATAATACTATATTTGGTCAATAGTCTTATGGAATGACAGCACTGTGGGGTTGTACGAAGGTCAGTCAAAAACTAATGCCTCCTATTTTTTTCTATTTAAATAAAGTTAGTTACATGAAAAACTTGAATTTGGCGCTATTCCTCAAATCTTCTACAATCTACTGCAGTAGAAACTTTGTGCGTCAACAGGTAGCAGCACTGCAGTCGCTTGCAAAATGGCCGACATCGAGGTTCGTATTAGACAGCATTCTGTGATTGAATTCTGGAATGCAGAAGGTGAAACGCCCATTCGCATTCATGAAGACTTAAAAATGTGTATGGTGGCGCAACTGTACAAAAATTGTGACCGAAGATGAAATATGGGTTCGTTTTTTTTAATCTGAATCTAAGAGGCAGTCAATGCAATTGCATCACATAATCTAACCGAGGACAAACAAAATTCAAAACTGTGCATTCGGCAGGGAAAATTATGGCGACAGTGTTCTAGGATGCAGAGGGTTTGATTGTGGTTGAGTTTTTAGAGCTGGGATGCACAACAAATTCTGTCCAATACGTCACAACCTTTAAAAGGCTTAAGACTTTCTTCTTTTACATGGCAATGCAATATAACACACCAATCATCACACCACTGAAGAGATTGTGAAAACTGGATGGATAGTCTTGCCCCCTGACCTGGCGCCATCAGATTTCCATCTGTTTGGGCTGCTAAAAAAAGCTCATTGTGGGATTCCCTTTGAAGAGGCCGGGAAAATTTCCGCGGAAAACTTCCTGGCTTAGGAAGCAGGATCGTGCGTTTTACCATTATATAGATACATGCCCTTGTTAAAAGATGAACCAAAACTATGGAAATGGACAGAGATTATATTGAAAAGTGACAAACTTATTTATTTCTTGACAATAAAAAGAAAAAATAGGAGGCATTAGTTTTTGACTGACCCTAGTATATGTATGAACGTAAAAAGAGTTTCCACTGACCACACTGTGACCGCTCTCGTCGCTCAGCGTGAGCTCTGGCGGGCGGTAGACCAGGCCCACGTAGTGCCAGCGGTTGTCCAGCGGCCGCAGAGGCAGTCGCACCTCGGCGCGCGGTCGTCCCGGCCACTTGGCCGTGAACAGCACGTGGTCGGCCAGCGCGGTCAGCTGGATCGAGTAGCCCTTGGCACCCTGGCGCTGGGAGAATAGCTCGCCACCTGGAAATGAAAAAACACAATAATATTTTTTATCATTATTTCTACATACGTTTCAAAAATTACTTTTTACATAGTTTTTAAATACAGTAAGATGCTAACGTAAGACACAAGTAATGTAAAACTAATGGAAATAGGGCCATGCCTAGTGTATCGAATAGGTACTCTTATGTTGACTTGACTCAAGACAGGAGTTGGCAAAATTCAACCTCAGAATTTACAATTTTAAAAAAGAAGCACGGGTCGCTCATCCTCCTTCGATTCTCAAGTGTAAATATCGATCGTCCAGTTGATTAGTCAGACATCTCCAAGTACTAAGTTTTGAAGTAATGAGGAAAACAATATTCTAATGCTCACCATAAATCAAATATTACATATTTACATGTTTTTTATAGTAAATATGATGTAAAATAATGGGAGGCATATAACACTCTGGTAAATTGGTATGACATTGAAATACGCTACTAGTAAGCCAGAAAACATCAGCATGTTGTTGAATTCACTATGAGTTTTTCTGCATTATAATATATTGATTTGGTGGTGTTTATGAGTAATCTGAGTATTGTACCAGATAGAGGGTACACTTTTACATATAACTGCATACTCAACTCAAATTTAAATTTTTCGAAGATGTCTGACTAAACAACTGGACGATTGATGTTTTTAAGGTATTTAATAAAACAGTGTAGTTTATTAGTTCTAAGCGAATATTTAACTTATAATTAATAGTCTTGTAACATTTTCGATGTGAACTTTACGGGGAGATGACCAAATGGCGGTATTATATTCTAATTGGTTACAAACTAATGAGACAAATTAAATATTCTGACCATACATTCGATGCGTCTGCCCACCAGCTGCATGTCAGGCCGGATCGGGAGAAAATGGTCAATGGGTCCCTTTGAGACTTCTCCAGCCATACCCTATCGGAACATCGCCTTGCACCGCAGTGGGAGGGATGGATTCATAGGTCCTTCGCTCCTGGGCACATCGATCCCCAGATTCCTACCCACCCTTAATACCCTTTTCCTTTCCAAAACTTCCTCTCATTCCTTTCTTATAAAGATCCTCCACACAGCATTCCCAAAGATGACATAGGCCCTGACAGGAATTACTTTCCTCAGGGCCTCCTGTGTGGAGCTAAGGTAAAAAAAAAATTCCCGATGAAATTGAAGAGGTCCACAGGAGGCCCTAGACTAGCTCGAAGACCAAGATCAGGGGTGCCCAACCCAAATCGTTGTGTGCTACACGAGGAGGGGGGGGGGGGGGGGGGTAAACGACGGACATTAACGTTAATTTTTACAGGTATTTTTAGGTGTCCAAAATTGCTGTTATTGTGAAACCGCTACCTTCAATTCTAGAAGGCATAAACTGACCATACACGAGTCTACATGTGTCCCTTTCCACTTACCCTCCACTTATTAAAATCAGGTCAGTTGCATTCAATCGACTGAGAAATTTGGGGAAAAAATATACTGGTTCGAATTAGAAAAAAGAAAGTTCTAAATTCACAAAATATATTTTTTTTTTTTACATTAGCTCCACACAGGAGGTCATGAGAAAAATAATTTCTCTCAGGGCCTATGTCATCCTATGGAATGCTGTGTAGAGGGTCTTTTTAAGGAAGGGAAGGATAGGATGTTCTGAGAAGGAAAAAGGTATGAGGGGTGGGTAGGAATTTGGGAGTCAGTGTGTCCGGGAGTGACGGACGTATGAATCCATCCCTCCAACTGCGGCGCAAGACAATGGGTCGAGAGAGTATGGTCGGAAAGGTCAAAAGGTCTCTTTCGATCCGGCCCGTCACGAAGCAGATGGGCAGATGCATCTGCCGCCAAGACCTGGGCAAACCTCACCCCATGAACCCGGGCACCCCTACTAAGTCACCAAACGTGGCGAACCACTTTGGGTGACCTATGACAGAGGTGTTGGTTACCCATACTCGCCTCCCAAATAATGATTGCTAAAATAAATCCCTAGTGCGATCATGCGGCTAAAACTTTTCAAGCAATAAATCAAAACTTCCATCAAGAGTCCGAGGTCTAATAACAATGTTTTAAATTCACAAAATATAATATATATGTGATAAATTTACGAGAACAATTTTTTCTTTTTTGTATGAATACCAACATCACAATTGGTTAGTGAACTTACCAGTGCAAGAGCGGAAGCTGATGCCCGTGTGGTCATGCAGAGAGATGGTGTAGGACATGCGCATGTACGAGGAGCCGTTCATGTAGGCCTCGCGCGCCTCGGGCAGACCGGGGGGCGACGGGCTGCGTGCGCACGAGTGCCATTGCACCGCGAATACTGCAATAAACAGAAAGAAAATAAATCAATTTTACCGCACAACAAAAACACCACATATTTTTTTAACATTGCATTACATTACAATTTGGCAGGCGGGTATGATAACCAACACCTCTGCCATAGGTCACCCCAAGTGCTTCGCTACGTTTGATGACTGTGCACGGGTTCATGGGGTGATGTTTGTCCAGGTCTTGGCGGTGAATGCGGATTAAGAGACTGGTTGAGGGAGGCCTTTTGACCTTTCCAGCCGGACTCTCGACCCATTGCCTTGCACCGCAGTTGGAGGGATGGATTCATACGTCCGTCTCTACTAGATACACTGACCCTCAGATTTCTACCCACTCCTCATACCTTTTTCCTTCCCAGATCCTCCACACAGCATCCCCTAAGATAACATAGGCCCTGAGGGAAATTATTTTCCCCAGGGTCTCCTGTGTAGAGCTAATGTTAAAAAAAAACATTAGCTCCACACATGAGGCCCTGAGGAAAATAATTCTCCTCAGGCCCTTGTCATTTTTGGGGATGTTGTGTGGAGGGTCTTTTTAGGAAAGGAAGGAGAGGAAGTTCTGGGAAGGAAAATGGTATTAGGGGTGGGTAGAAATCTGGGTGTCAGTATGTCCAGGAGTGACGGACGTACGAATCCATCCCTCCAACTGCGGTGCAAGGCGACATTCCGAGAGAGTTAGACTGGAGAAGTTCAACCATTCTTTTCCGATCCGCCTGTCACGCAGCCAGTGGGCAGACATATCCGCAGCCAGGGCCCGGATAAACCTCACCCCATGAACCCGGGCACCTCTGCTAAGTCACCAAACGTAGCGAACCACTAGGGGTATGATCTACGGCAGAGGTGTTGATTATCCAATAAATGGTTCCCGGCGGTACCTATTTGTAGAGTTGTAGAGTTGTCATAGAACCCCTCAAAATACAGAAAATTTTAGATGGAATATAAATCGAAAATCAAGAAGCATTTAGCTGTGATATCGATGTATCTGACAGTTACAACAGTACTTTGGTAATAATATGATTACTGCAGCCTGCACTCTGCAGCTAAACGAGCGGTGCTTTCAACAACAGTTACAGCAATGTCACTGTAACCATCTGACAGTTACATCACGCGACATATTTAAAATATCACGACAATTTTCAAGTAGCGAAGTATTTGTCGCCGAGAAACTATTGTTGCCATTGTAGCTCTTAACTCCCGAATACTGAGCGAAAGAGACAACTGCACCTTAGGATGATAATACCCTTGAACCTAGTAACGATATACACAACATAATATATACTTTAAGACAGTGGTTCGATCGAACCCCAGGGGTTCGGTGAGCCAGTCTCAGGGGTTCGGTGGAAGGCAAGACACACCCCGAAAAAAATGACGAAGAATATTGTCACTATCCCATCCCGCCCCAACCTATCCCATTGCGCTAAAATAAAACCAAAATAAAATCGTCAAAATCGAGGTTTGGTATTCCCGATTTTTTTCCTAGAAAACTTCTTTACCATCGTTGTGATTTGACACACATATACATCTACAGGATTTAGCCTACAAGAGAATGAGATAGTATAATCGGTCTTTTTGCGGTGCTTCATAGTCTACCCACTCTTGTCTACTTTAGTTTTCTGAAGGTTACACTTCTACCGGGTGCGAATTGCACACTCTGATTTTTTTTACCAACTGTATTAGAAGAACATATTACCTATATTATGTACGTTTTGCATTTTTTCTTAAATAATTTTTTTGAAGTAAAACTTCTTTAAGCACGCTTGACTTGGGGGTAAGCTGGTGAATGCGTTATAAAAAGTGTGACGCGAACGGTGATCGGGCGAGGCGAACGGCGAACCCCAAGTTCATAGGTCACCCCATGGAACGGTGATCGGTCGAGGCGAACGGCGAACCCCAAGGCCATAGGTCACCCCATGGTTATATGTCACCCCATGGTTATATGTCACCCCAATGTCATATGTCACCCCTAGGTCATAGGTCACTCCGTTGGCTACGTTTGGTAACTTAGCAGGGATACCTGGGTTCATGGGGCGAGGTTTGTCTTGTAGTTTTACTTCAGTCGTGTGGTCTAAAGCACACTAGTTTTTTAGTTTGTATAATGAACGTATGTTGATGGCTTCAAAACAGGCAATTTTAACGATTTTTGGAGTCTCCAACTTCCCATAACAAGTAACTTATCAAAAAAAAACAAAACATACCGACACCCTAGTGGTCAATATCTATCTATATTAAAAAAAATGTTTGCACCAGTGTCAAAATCCAGAGAGGAAATTGGGGAATACTTTTTTATGGACAAAACGCCGCCCGGTTTACGGAAACTAGCGGTACAAACAGGAAACTGATGAATCTACTTAGAGAGAACCGAAAAAAACTTATTTTTTCGATCTGAACATTTTGCAACTAAAGTAAAAATACAAGTGTGCAGTTCACACGCGGTAGAGCTGAAACCTTCAGAAAACTAAAGTAGACAAGAGTGAGAAGGCTACGAACCACCGCACAAAGGGGAGACCGATTATTCTATCTCATTCTCTCGCAGGCTGAATAGTATAGAATGTATAAATGTATGTGTGAAGAGCTTTAGACTCTTACGTGGCTTGGGTTAGGCATTAATTTGATTATCTTGATCGTGTTATGTCCAAGCCACAAAAACCTGATTAGTAATTAGTACATTAGTAAATTAGTAGAATTCTACAACTTCTTTTAGTATATATTCTTCCAGAGATCAGGCAATAGGCATATCTGCTGATTCATTGATCTTATTTGAAAGTTGTACATGCTAAACTCACGATTCTGTAACTTTTTTAATGTCAAGTTTTATTACACAATGGGTATTGGTCATTCCGGTATCGGTCCGTTCGATGTTTGCGTGCCTTATAGCTAAAATCACTATTTGCCCTGACTCATGACGCATACAAAGATTCCAAGTGGTCAACCAAACCAAATCTGATGTAAGGATATTTATCAACTTGGTCAGACCAAAGAAGTAGTCCAGCGGTAAGGCTCTCGACTCGCAATCCGAAGGTCGCGGGATCGAATCCCGGTTAATTTGTGTTATTTCACAACTTATGAGCGCAATACACGAGCCCGATTTTCAGCCCGATTCCAATTAGAGACAAAAGTCAACATTTTTCGATTTGCGCGATCGCTATTTTCACCTCTATTTTCATATCTAGGATTTCAATTGTCATCACTGCAAACAACACATGAACCATACTGTTTGTTGTGATGCCTACTGAAATCGTAGGTATGAAAATAGAGTTGAAAACAGCGATCGCGTAAAGCGAAAAATGTTGACTTTTGTCTCTAATTGGAATCGGGCTGAAAATCGGGCTCATGTATTACGCTCATTATTCATTTAAAATAATACATAGTATATTTGCGGCACGTTCCAGAGTGGAAGATACTCACAGTATCGCCATTCAGACTGAAACGTTGCTTGAAATGGCTTTAGCCGTATTTGGTGATCAGATCTGAATAGCCAGTATTTCCCCACCTTCCTCTTCCTCATGTCCTTCCCCACCCCACTTACCTAAAGCCTCACAAAATATCCCAATTGGGGATGCCATAGTCTCACTGGCTCCAGATGGGAGCAGTTGGGACTCTTGTAAGGTGTTCAAATTAAAAAATATATATAATGTGCAATTCACAGGCGGAAAAGTTAAACCTTCAGAAAAATAAGAAGGATGATTTTTTCCATATTTTTGTCGTCGAATTCCTGGGCAGCTTTTCCTGTACATTTGGTCATCGTATTAGTATTTGTGTTTTCTTCTTCGAAGTCGCTAGATGTCGCTTTCTTTTGTGTTTGCATTTGCCTGTTCATTTTGGAGTGGTTTCAATTCATTGGATATTGATTTAACAAAAAAAATTTTGATTTCGTAGGATTCAATCCTAGGCCCGCTGAATGTCTGGCAGCTGAGGTTCGTCAGGCGTTTTATACCACAACGACCACTACACCATAGGAAACTTGCGTGGGCCTGTGAATTTATAGTATCATATTGGAACCTAGTACGCATGAATTAAATAAATATTGTATTGCTATCTCATTATCTCGCATAATCCTATAGATGTATGTGTTTATCTCTTTTTAGTGTCGCTCGTTTCAGTTTCATCGAGTTTCAGATCACAACGATGCTGAAAGTTTTCAAACTTTACTTACATTGAAAATAACAACAAAAATCATTTTGTGGATAAGGATTCCCAAAGAGTGATTTGACAAAGGACCAAATATAAATTTACAGGACTCCTTCGAATCAAAACTTTCCGTCTTTGTACTTTCTGTGTACTTTGCAGTTTTCTTCCATGACAAATATTGCTATTTTCCTTACCGTGTTATCGAAGGGCTTCAACAAATTAGCATAATAATACATTTCCTAGAAACATGACTAATTTTCCCCTTTGTAAAATAAAAAGTGGTTGTTTCCATTTAGAACCAAGGTTAACAGCTTATTTTCCTCACAAACGTTTTAACCCCTCACACCTCGATCTATCGTATTTTGTCAGAGGTTCAAAATATTTCCGATTTGCAATAAAATGCAAATATGTACTAAATAATAACTGCTTTGGAAAGGTGATGAAATACGCTTTACAATTTGAGAATTTTAAATGAACATAGAATTTTCGAAATATAAAATTTTTTGCATGCAAATATAAAAAAGTTTTTAAAAAGGCTCACCTGAGGGGGCATCCATTAATTACGTGAGCAATTTTTCTTCCAATCAAGACCCCCCCCCCCCTCCCCCTCGGTGAGATAAATTTGGGTCAATTTGTATATTTTTTTCAAGTAACGTGAGATTTTGCTGGACCCCCCCCCCCGTTTGTGCTGACGTAATTAATGGATGCCCCCTTACGTTTTTTCTAACAATTTTTTTTTTTTTACATGATTACCGCACAAGAGTCCCAACTGTTCCCGTCTGAAGCCAGTGAGACTATGGCATCCCCATTTGGGGTATTTTGTGAGGCTGAGGGTAGAGGGGAGGGGGAGGAGATAGGGAAGAGGGAGGTGGGGAAGTTCCTGGCTATTCAGATCTGGTCACCAAACACGGCTAATGCCATTTCAAGCAACGTTTCAATTCTGAATGGTGGTCTTACACCAGGGCGATACAGGGAGTATCTTATCCACTCTGGAACGTGCCGCAAATATACCATATATTATTTTTAATGAATAACTTGTGAAATAACACAAATTAATCAAATAAAATTTATTTGCCACGCCGGGATTCGATCCCGCGACCTTAGGTGTGCGAGTCAAGCGCCTTAACCGCTGCGCTATGCCGAAGAAGACAACGAAAGAAAAATTTCATAGTGTGAAATTCACACGCGGTAGAAGTAAAATCTTCAGCTAAAGTAGACAAGAGTGGTGAGACAACGAAGCACCGCACAAAGAAGATACCGTTAGGCTACGAAGCACCGCACAATTAGGAGACCGATTATACTATTTCAATCATTTTTCATTTCATTGAGTTTCAAATCACAGCGGTAGAAATTTTCATTTAAAAAATAAAAACAAATACATAATTTATTAGACAAATGTATTATAAACGTTATCGTCAACTTACTTTTTTTGTGGTTTCATGTAAAAATAGTTAATAAAAAATTCTCAAAAGTTTCATTTCTTTTTTAAACGACTTCGAAAAGGAGGAGGTTATCAATTCGACGGTATTTCGACGGGGTGAACCGATATTGATGATTCATTTCGATTTATTAGAAAGCTGGTGCTTCCCGTGTGGTCCCATTTTAATTTGGTCCAGTTCTAACAATGGTATCCATAAGAAAACCATATATGTCTCACATTTGCAATAAGTATGTGCGCGGCAAATGGACGAATAACTCAATATTACGCCAACAGATTTCGATGATTCTATTTTTGAAGTAAAACTTCTTTACGCACGCTCGCCACTAAAAATCAAAAAATAAACAAAAAATTTAACAAAACAAAAAACGACTTAAAAAAATGCACTAAAAAGTAAAAAAATTATTTCGTACGATTGTTATTTTTGGAGTCGGTGTCAGCCAAGATCTCCACATCTCACCTATAACTACCTATGTATGTAGTTACCTTGGCTGACACCGACTCCAAAAATAACAATCGTGCGAAATTATTTTTTTACTTTTTAGTGCATTTTTTAAGTCGTTTTTTGTGTTGTTAAAATTTTTGTTTATTCAAATTGCGGTCGGAAATTTTAGATTCATAAAGGTGTACATTTGAATCATTTTGCGGTTACCTTTTGCAATTTAATATAAAGCGTGATAATTTCTCTTTCTAACACCGTTTTGATCATATTACTAACCATGATAGTAAGAGAGACACAACGATTTTTATGAGACCTATATGAATTGTTCCGAAAACCGAACAAATAGACCCGACGCGCGACGGGTTAAATGCAGTTACTGGATTTTTCCAATTATTATTTACTATAAATACTGCGTTAGTTGTATATATTTATAAAGTAGTCACTTACTTAGTCAGTAAGCTAGCTGGGGATGCGAAGCCAACACGCTCAGAACGGCATCCATTGCCCTGGTTTTCTCAGCAGCTGAATACTGTGCTCCAGTATGGGCTAGAAGCGCCCATACCTCCATAGTCGACGTTCAGCTTAATGCCACAATGCGAACCATCAGCGGAACCTTAAAATCGACTCCTCTTCCTTGGCTCCCCGTACTTGCAAACATAACCCCGCCAAATATCAGGCGAGAGATTGCAACACTGAGGGAATACAAGGCGCTGCTAAAAAGCGCAATACCTTTGCACGATGATGTCGTTTTTCACCCGGCATGCCGCTTGAAGTCTCGAAAACCCTTCTGGACGGAAGGAGAAAGACTCCTTCGAACACCTCTCACCCCAGAAGATAGGTGGAAGCCTGAGTGGCAATCAGAGAACGTCAAAAACGCCCATCTCATTCAAGACCCCGTACTGAGAGACAGCCTGGGTTCTCATTGCCTCGCAAACTCTGGACCGCCATCAATAGAATAAGGAGCTCCCATAGCCGTTGTGCTCACATGATGCATAGATGGGGCCTTAAAGAGTAGGCGATGTGTGAATGCGGTGCGGTTCAGACTACTGAACATGCGGTCAACGAATGCCCGCTCCATTCATTCCCCGGCGGGATTGATGAGGTCCACAGGGCAACGCCTGAGGCCCTAGACTGGCTCGCAGACCTAGATGTCCCCCTCTGACCCCCACCATACGAAAGAAAAAGACGTAGTCATTATAGACCTGTTACTTCAGTGGCGTAGCGATAAACATGTCCCGACCCACCCAGCCTATTTATCTAGCCAGCCCTTTGCAACCAATGTAGGTGAATGGTAAATACAATTAGGCAGTCCAATGACAATATTTGGTAATAGCTGGGGTACCCGGCTTCGCTCAGGGAGTTGATATGAGATTAAACTGACGTTTGAACCCACGACGGATCTTGCTTTATATACCCCTAGTCCCCTACCAATGGGTAACCCTACGCGTACAAAAAAGTCCACAATGTTCCCGAATATACCTTTTTCTTTTCCAGAACTTCCTCTCCTTCCTTTGTTTAAAAATACTCTCCACACACATCCCATAAGACGATATAGGCCCCGATGGAAATTATTATCCTCAGGAGCTAATGAAAAAAAAGCTTAGCGGTTAGCTTTTCTAACACCTATCTAATTTAACCTCTGATATGTGGTTGGTCCGCCGCGCCGGTGGGCACAAAAAAATCTTTGCTATTTTAATGCGATTTTAGCCCTTATGTATAAAGAGACTGTATAAAGGACAAGGTCAGAATCGCTAGCGCCAATATCAATCTCGGACTATGTTCTCTTTGATTATTGTAGCTACTCTGAATGATTTTAAAATAATTTTCTATGAAATTTGCATGTGACTTTTGGCAGCTGTCAATAGCGGAAATATCGATATTTTATATTTTCAAATGAGTATCAAGGTCATTATTTCTTTGAAAACTTCTTTGAATTATTTATTTTTCATGTTGGGTATGTATTCAGATTTGTGTAGAAATAATGAAATCACTTAATGTTTTAATAATGAATATATTTTTTGACAAATGACAATGCAAAAAGGGAAATTATTTAATCTTTTTTTTAGTTATTTAGCTATTCTGGAAAAACTTTTTACGACATTATCATGCAATATACATATGAATAATAAGATATATTATTTGGTAAACAGAAAACAATGGCTTTGTTTTTATATGATATTTGACCAGAACTAATCAAGGTAATTTTCGCACGATTTTATAAATATCATCCCACGTTCAACAGGTTAAAGAATTTTTAGACTAACATTTCCTCTGTTCGCATAAATCGTAATCTATATACCAGGGGTTACCAAATGGCGGACCGCGGTCCGGATCCGGACCGCCGACCTATTTTGTTCGGACCTTGTGTTGACAATACAAAATATTTTTATGAAGGATCTTAAATCGGAATTTGAATACAGATTCACAGATTTTAATAAAATTGAGAATGTCGTCGACATCCTCAGTAACATTTACTCTCTGCAACCTGGTGATGAATGGAGCAATGAAGCTGCAAATATTTTCGGGAGTTCGCAATAAAGCTGCTCTACCATTGACGTGTATATCCGATGTGCTCTCCAGATGGAAATGATCGATTTACAAGAAAATACAGTTTTAAAACACCAAAAACAGGAAGTTTCTGGTTAAGAGTTTTAGATAAAATTTGTTTGTGCTAATAAATACCAGAATTAAAAAAAAGCCTTGAAACTTCTCACTTTGTTTGGGTCAACATATGTTTGTGAAGCAGCATTTTCCAAGATGAACTTCATGAAAAATAAATTCCGGAGCAGACTTACCGATGAACATCTCCAAGATTTAATGACAATAGCCAGCACAAACTTTAGTTCAAATTTCGGACGGAGGCAAAATGTCATTTTTCTAATTATTATTGTAAAAAACCCTTGGTTCTTCTTCTTATTCATAACATTTGTTTATTATTTAAATAAATGTTCCGGAACCCAATCGTTTTATTAGTTTTATTGTATCTACACATATTTACAGAGTATAGTTTATTATTTCAATTGTTAAGCCGGAGGGGGAGTAGGGGGGGGGGGGGGGGGGAGTTAGGCTATACCCTTCCGGACCGCGACAGTCATGTTATTTTAAAAACGGACCCCTAATGAAAGTAATTGGTGACCCCTGTCATAATACCATCATCGATCTATATACGATCATCACGTTCTAGGTAGGTACGTAATGTAGCGAACTAGTTTGTAATAGCTTGTTTTAGCTATTCAAAGAGCCAAGAAAGGGGCAATAAAAACAAACACACATACTTTGTGTCTACCGAACTACGGGCTACTATTTACGGCCCGGTAGTACTCGCTCAAAAAGAAGAAGGAGAGATATGTAAATACGAAATTTAGAGGGAGCGCGCCAGTATTAAAACGATGCGTGAAAATGTTTAATAAAACACGACTCTTTTAAAACAAAGCAAAAATCTCATGTGGAATGTCTAAAATAGCATTTAATGACACACTGAATTTTTCATACATTTAACTTGTAAAAAAAAAATAACTGAAAAAACGTGTTTATAATAATTTTCGGAGCATTCTTTGCGATTTTTTCCATCAAGAGAATTTCATATAATTGCCGTTTCGGCGTAGGGAATGTATAGATATTATCTTCAAGAATAACATATATTTTTTTAAGAGCTTTTAAACTTGAGGGTTTAAGGAAAATCCATACTAATATTATGAATGCGAAAGTGCGTGTGTTTGTTTGTTACGCTTTCGCGCCTAAACCACTGAATCGATTTTAAAAATTCTTTCACCAATAGAAAACTACATTATCAGCGAGTTCTATTGTCTGTATATAATGGTAAGCTCTGGCGTTATGAAATTTATACAAATGAAAATGTGTGCATTTCAGATATTTTAGCGGAAGGTGACTTCGCGAGAGGGAAGAGACGAGGGAGGGGAAGGCGGGGAAGGTGGAAGGGAACGGGAACGCACGGAAAAGGACATTAATTTATTTCTTTGAATGGCATTGCAACGCATGCCGGGTACCAGCTAGTATGTAATAAATCGGTAGAAATGCGGGAAGCCGAGCCTTTATGTGTTGAGTTTTAGCTATTCAAAGAGCCAGGAAAAAGGACAATAAAAACAAACACACGTACATTAGTGTCTAGTACGTGCCACTATTTATGTAAGTACAATGTAAATGACACGGGTCAGTTGTGTGCGGTTCAGAAAGTCCCAGGTACTGTCACTACATTGACGTCAGAATAACTGATCTGTTTGGAATGTCTTACGAGTATGCGAAATAATTCATACCGCTTTATAAATGTACTAGCGAGTTCCCGGCATGCGTTGTTAAGCCACCTAATAAATAAATTGTTTATCCTACAAACATTTATTTTTGTATATTATAAGAACAATCTATCCAATTTGGTACCTAAAATAGGTACCTATTTAAAATATTAAATATATTTTTTATTATATTCAAAGTATACGATTTTGGTTAGTATCATAATAGGTAAGTACTTCAAATAAATTCATTAATTTAAAGATTTTCGCAAATTGACTTTTGATTGAACAACCATTGTTTTGCAAAATGTCATTCTCAAATTGTGACATTTTCAGTAAGTCCGTCATTCCTGGACCCCCAGAATCCTATACACCTCTCCTACACACCAATCCTCATACCTTTTTTCCTTTCTACTCTCCTTCCTTTCAATCAAAAGACCCTCCACACAGTATCCCCAAATATGACAGAGGTCCTGAGGAATTTGTTTTCCTCGAGGCCTCATGTGTGGAGCTAATGTAAAAAAAGAATACACCAGGAAGTTGAACCGTCTGAATATAATGTTATCTTTTTTTATCTCCCGGTTAGAGACCATTTTCCTTTCTAGATTGTGGATGCATTTGTGGTTTTTGGTTTCCGTTGAACTCATCAATTTTTAATGATCTATTTATTTATTTTTTTACATTTTTTTAGAAAAGAATCGTGACCTTACTGGGTACCCCGTTCTAATGTCACATTGTACGTGTTTGAATTATAAGTAAGTACCTATGTTAAAATATGACTAGATAGATAGGCGTAAGTTTTATATCGATGTCACGAGCACGGTTTCACCGTTGACAGCCCAACCGATATTGACAGGGAATAAATAAGAAATCTATATACGCCGACTACACTGAAGGTATTTTCTATGAATTAACACTCCGAAATGCCAAACGCCAAACGATTACGTAAAATATTAATAAAATGGCAATTTTTAATTGAAATACTAACCTAAATATGCATTGACTGTCAATTAGTTAAAGAGGTCTTTAGTCAAATTTAAACCACTTTACTTTCCCAAAGATCGAACAGAATAAATTGGTCGCGTCTTAGTTGAATTATCGCGTATACAACTTCTTTCAATTCTAAGAGCTTCATTATTTGAACTTAAGGGACATTAACCAGCCAGCGGCCTAGAATTCAAATTTCGTCGAAAGATCCAGCTTTTTTATTAATAACTCAATATAAATTTATTTCATTCAAAATTTGCTTTAATTTATCCTACATTTAAAAATGCTGAAAGGCGTGATGATAAAAGTATTAAAATTATGTACTTTATGTAATTATTTTTTGAACATAAGTATTTATAATTGTTCAATAATGTCTAAGCAAAGTAAGAATTGACAGAAAATCTTAAATATATTAGTTTGTAAGACCGTAAATAAATAGAAAAACGGAAGTATTTTCATCACAAAACACGTGCGCGGATCTTTTTTTAATGATTTTATTTAAAATTTAAACTGAACTTAAAATTCTGAAACATTGCTTTCCCAGATAATTTATTGATTTATTTTACCGCATGATTATATGATTTGAAATGTGTGTTGTATAATACAAAATTTGGTTTGAAAATTTAACATATCTGCCGGTGACCTACGGTATAAACCTTATTATGCTAGAAATAAACCTATTTTCTTATAATTTAAAACATAAATTTACCAGATAAAAGAACAATCTTTCGAGATCAATTTATAATTTTTTGTGGTAAAGAGTCAAACCTACGTCTAAAATTTTATTTTTAAATTACATATTTACGGTTTTGCATGGTTATTCCCTCTTATAATTTTGCATAACGAACGACATTGTCCAAATAAATGCGTATATTGACAGTTAAGCAAAACATATTCGATACTTTGGAGGCCGGGCTAAAATATATCAATCGTGGGTCGGGATATCTCTTACCAATAACTGTTGACCGTGTTCGCAAATATTGATAACTGACCGTAGACGACGAATTTATTGACGAAAACATTATAATTCGAAATATACACATAATTTTTAAAATACACAAATTTTGAAGGCAAACATAAAAAAGTTTTCAAAAATGCCTGTTTGGAGTGGATTACGTTTTTTCTAATTAAAATTACATTACTTTGAACTCACTTTTTAGTCGTTTCATGCAAAAATAATTCATAAAAAAATTCCCAAAGTTTCATAATTTTTATTCAAATTGCCGCCGGAAACTTTGGTTTCATGAAGGTGAACATTTGAATTATTTTGTGGTTAATTTTTAGATTTGAATATAAAGCTTGGTATTTTCTCTTTCTAACATCGTTTAGAACAAATTTTTAACCATGATGATAGTAGGGGAGACGGCGATTTCCATGAAACCTAACATGAGTTGTTTTGAGGCTTCCCGCATTTCTATCGATTTATTACACATTTTTCTTAAATACTTTTAAGTTTTAAACTCTTAAAAAATGTACGTTATTCTTGAAGATACTATCCATACATTCCCCACTCCGAAAAGGCAATTATATGAAATTCTCTCAATAGAAAAAAATCGCAAAGTATGATCCAAAAATTATTAAAAACAAGCCTGTTTCTATTATCTTATAAATTATATTTGTGAAAAAATTCACAATGTTTCTTTCAATGATACTTAAGAGTGTATAAGCAGAGAAACCAGAAATATGTCATTTTTAAATCAGTGGTTAGACGTATTGACTCTTTTCCACAAAAAACTATAAATAGATTTCAAAAGATTGTTCTTTTATCTAGTAAACTTATGTTTTAGATTTTGAGAAAAAAAAAATATTTTTAGAATAATAAGGTTATACCATAGGTCGTTCGCAGATTTGTTCAATTTTCAAAAAAGTACATTTCTTATACAACACCCATTTCAAATCATATAATCATGCAGTAAAATAAATCAATACATTATCTGGTAAACGTATGTTTCAGAATTTTAATTTTAGTTTAAATAAAATTATTAAAAAATATATACGGACATGTGTTTCTTGACGAAAATTGGTCGGTTTGTGCATTTATTTGTGCACTTACAAACAAATATATTTCGGATTTTTTTACATACTTATTTTGCTAAGACGTTATTGACAAATCATAAATAATTTGATCGTAAAATAATTTCAGGAAGTATTTAATTTTAAAT
Source organism: Limnephilus lunatus (assembly GCA_917563855.2). Taxonomy (NCBI): domain Eukaryota; kingdom Metazoa; phylum Arthropoda; class Insecta; order Trichoptera; family Limnephilidae; genus Limnephilus; species Limnephilus lunatus. The sequence goes on from OU830596.1 coordinate 35,122,898, forward strand.
AATTTTGAACATCGCATTTTACCATTTTTATCGCAGCCCGTAAACACAAATTTCAGATTTCATTACGGGCCCAAACGCGGCCAGGAGAGCACGTCTTCGCGACGCTTTGAATAATAATATTTGGAAATGAAATTTGAAAACGAAATTTGAAATAAACACGAATTCCTTGATTCATGTTTGTTAAATCTACAGGGTTGCCCGAACGCAATTTTTCATGTTCATTGAATATTTTTTTGCAAAAATTTTTATAATTTCGAATATTTTTTTTATTTTAAATTTTTCTTTTGTGAATACCGCACAAGAGTCCCAACTGCTCCAAAATATTTTTTTGGGGTAAATCTTTTTTACGCACGCTCGACACTTGGGGGTAAACTGGTGAATGGGTTACGAAAAGTGGTGATAGTTACGAAAAATGACATGCGAACGGTAATCAATGCGAACGGTGATCGATTGCTCGGCGGGTCGGGCCTTTACGCACGCTTGTTTTTCGTGTTATTGTTATATTGTTAATGGACTATTTGTCCGTAAATAAATAAATAAATTATATACAGCGGGTACCCGGCATGCGTTTCATGGGCACTGTAACCTCGCGGTCAACTAAACTGTTATGGTTCCATCACAAGTCCCGGGAATTATAATGCAAGCGCCTGCACTATATAACATTATATACAGCGGGTACCCGGCATGCGTTGCAAGGCCACTCAAAGAAAGAAAGGGTTTGTGCGCTTTAATTCTGTTTGTTGAAGTGCTTATTATTAATTATGCACACGAATAAATATTTCAAAATGCGACATTTTTTACAATCCAACTTAATATTACTCGTTTTTTTTCATGAATACCGCACAAGTCTGGAGCCAGTGGGACTATTGCATCCCCAATTTGGAGTATGTTGTAAGACTGAAGGTAGTGGGGAGGGGAAGGATATAGGGAAGAGGAAGGTGGGGAAGTACCAAGCTATTCAGATCTGATCACTAAACACGGCTAAAGCCATTTCAAGCAACGTTTCAATTCTTAATGGTGGTCTTACACCAGGGCGATACTGAGAGTATCTTCCACTCTAATGGCCGTAAAATACAATTGAAAAACAAAAAACCAAAATATTAAAAAGAATATAACAAATTGTTTATTCATGTAGCTATCTACTTAATACCTACTGTGTTTACGCATTTCACTTGTATCTATTTATGTTTATGCACTTCAATATACAAATAACTACTACTAATTAAAATTCTGGAAGCGAGAATAGTAATATAAAGTAGCAATAGTAGCGGGTAGCCCTAGCTCGAGTGAACAAAACCCTCAAAACTCGGATTGCCGCGGAACGAAATTTAGTTCTGAAAACGCCCGCTCGCGAGCCCTGATGTGTTAGCGCTAGTGTCGGAATCGAAGTTGTCATGTGCTGGTTATTCACTCTTAAGATGCTCCCAACGAGATTTTTTTCTATTTCATATGAGTCGTGTTTTATTAAACATTTTCGCATCGAATTTGTCGCTGTAAACGTGAGCGCGCTCCTCTAACATTCGTAATTTCGTATCTCTCCGTCTTCTTTTCGAGCCCTACTTTTACTGACGAGGGAGTGTGGGGGGGTTAATAATTGCAAAAAATCGGCTTATAATATTTGAACGGTCCTAAGAGGAATTCCGGTCGCCGAGAAAATTGAACAATAGGTATTTTACTAAACTGTCGCTGTCACTTTTGCTCTCCTGCATACTGCTGCATCTGGCGGCATTTTCTCTTTCTAACATCGTTTAGAACAATTTTTTACTATGATAGTAAGAGAGACCCAACGATTTCTTTGACACATATATGAGTTGTTCTGAAAAGCGATCAAATTAGCCTGAGGGGTTAAAATAACAATCACAATGTAGGTAGCCGTGTTGTAAGTATTGGCATGATAGTACCTACTGAAAGAGAGATGATCCACGTAGAGCGGAGATATCGCCCAGTACACAGTAGTAGACACAGTAGACTACAGAGCCTGGGAAACTTTTTATTAGATATTGTATATTGTTAGTGAGAAAATATTAAAGCCACTGTGCCAGTGTTCTACATGTTAATGGGGTAATTCATTTATTACGGCATTCGATTAATAAATCTCTCTTTTGTGTGGGGTAACGGAGGCGTCTACTAATATCTACAGGAATTCCAAAAACAGAACAAATCGGACTAATATCTATGAGAACCAAAGTGAGGACGAAAATATACAGCTCAAACTGCTGACTAATATCTATGGAGCAGGTGATGTCTACGAATATCTACAGCACTGGCAGAGGTTGGATTTGCAATTATGTATAGCATATTGGCATAACGTAATATTGCGTATGCAGTTTAAAAACTTAATTTATGTTAAGTTAGGTTAGGTTAGGTTAGGTTAGGTGCTCAGGTGCCCTCTGTATATATTAGTCCCACCTAAGCTCCATAGATATTCGTCACCACTGGGACCGTCATAGATATTTATCCGACCTTAGCTCTGTAGATATTAATTTTTTACCCTGAAGTTCATAGATATTTGTCCAACATATGAGCTGTAGATATTCGTCAGACATACAGGTTGTAGATATTAGTATCTGGAGTCTGGGATCACTAACTCCGGGCCGATATCCGGAGTTTAGGTTTTAGGCTTTTCAAATGTTTAATTCAAATGCAACAACACTGTGGTGATTTGGAATACGTTTGCACTACTTTTCATCCCGCGACAAAATATCCTATGGACAAAACATTCCATTTTGGGAGGCGGGTATGGGTACCGCCGCCCGGGAACTATTTAAGTATTAGATAACCAACACCTCTGCATCAGTGGCGGTCCACGAGTTTTCAGTTAGCTAGAGTGCTAAGATTGAAAAATACGACACTAAGATGACACAGGCCCTGAGGAAAATTATTTTTCTCAGGGCCTCCTGTGTAGAACTAATGTAAAAAAATCCCCCCACAAAATATTTATTAAAACCTAACCTAACCAAACAAAAAATATGTCAAAAAACGAGTAATACAGACATCCCGTAAAGACAATAAATTATTGTTATCTGTATTATTTTTGTCCCATTTTTTGTTGTTGTTTTAGTAGATATTTTTTTGGGGATATTTTGTTGGGGATATTTTGTCGGGAATATTTTGTCGCGGGATGAAAACACCTTGAAAAACGGGATAAGGGATAAATAGACAGACAAACTTGGGCGAAAATAATGACTAGGGTATACCTTAGTATTCATTCATATCTGTGTACATACGTACAGTAGAGTGCTAGTTAACAGTGCTTCCACTCTTAAATAAAGTACAAACCTTGTGTTCTTACAAAGATAAATAAACCATTTTCTTATACGTGACTAAACACATTTGTGTACATTTTCATTTGCACTTCGCTGGGCGGTGACCCCGTGACCTCCATCCAAGGATCTTACAGCTCTGCGGACTTGTTCGATTAGCTAAAAATGGATGTTTAGTAAGGCATACAACAAAGATTACACAGCTGATGTATGCAACTGCACAAATGCAGAATTAATTTGAACTAATAAATTGGCTTAGGATTATATCGGTCTGCAATTAGTTTTGGAGGCGGGCCTTATGAATATCATTCGACGGGCCTTATGTCGACGTCACAGGTGCGCGTGCGAGCCTGCTCAGTCAGTGCACTTGTGCAACCTTCTCCATTCAGACCTCGGCCGTGTTAGTTCAGAAGTTTCAGAAGGTCAAAATATATCCGCTTTACAATAAAATCCAAATAAATGGAATATTTCTTAACATATCCGAAAACTAAAAACTGTTATAGGTACTCGTAGAAAGGTGGTGAAATACGCTTTCAAACTTATTTATAAATCAAAATAAACATTTAATTTTCAAAATATAAAAATTTTGCACGCAAACGTAAAAAAACTTTTAAAAATGGCCCACCTTATGTTTTTCTAACTAAAATTAATAACTATAAAAGTAAAAACACATACATATTTTATTAGACAAATGTATTATAAAACTATTATCACCTCACTTTTTGAGGTTCCATGTAAAAATAATCTATAAAAAACTCCCAAAATATCAATATTTTGGTTTCATAAAGGTGTAAATTTTACTTCTTTTGTGGTTAGTACTTATTTGTATTTTAATATAAATCGTGATCTTTTCTCTTTCTAACACCGTTTATGTTAAATTTCTCACTATGATAGTAAGGGAGATACAACATGTCTATGAGACCTGTATGAGTTGGCTCCTGTAAAGGCCAAATAGACTCTAAGGGTAGCCCAATTTATATAAAGTATGTATATCTTTCTTAGGGAAAAATTGGTACAATAATTAGAGGAACTAGGTAGGTGTGTTACCAGCGTCCAGCACCACCCTACCTATTACGGCCTATGGGCACATGGCCAAACCGAATCAGAGAAACGGTTCGTACTCGGGACCAATGTTACTAAGTAAGTAGATACTCCGACAAGGAAGTCTAGCATGGATGATCGATAAAACCCTATATCAATACAATATTGACTAAATCCGTCATTATCAATATTTGCGAGCACGGTCAACGATTATTAACAGATATTCCTACCGATGATCCAATATCAGATGAGGTTTGGTTAACTGTCAATGTACACATAATTTTGAAAAACATCGTTCGTTATGCAAAATTACTGGCTTTATAATGAGCGGATTGAACTAACGAAGCTCTTAGAATTCAAATAAGTCATATAAGCGATCCATAGACTTAAATAATGCACCTAAAACGCGATCAATCTATTCCGTTCGATCTACGAGAAACGAAAGAGGTTGAAATGTGACTAAAGACATTATTTAATCAATTTTTGTAAGGACTGTTATGTTGTTAACAATTTTTGTACTAACACTATAAGATTATTTTTAATTTATGATAATTAAGAGCACTTGAAGTGAAATATCACAAAACTGCGCTATTTAAATACTACGTTATTATCATTAAAGACCTCATTAACCAATTAACTCCCGTTTGGTGTCAAAACGTAGATAAAGACTTTCAATGCATATTTAGGTTAGTATTTCTATTTAACATTGTCATTTTATTAAATTTTTAACGTAATTGTTTGACGCTTCGGAAAGTGAATTCATAGAAAACACTTTCAGCATTGTCGAAGTATATCGATTTCTTATTTATTCCCTGTAAATATCAGGAATCGCAGGTTAAAATCCTTCGGATGCATACTGATACATCCTGTATAGACAGAATTAATCAGTAGGTATTCAGTTGCAGATTATTTAATCAATTAGCTAATCCTCTGCTTTTCCATTATTTTCCGACTTAGCTCACTCTAATCCGAAGCCAGCGTTCAATAATCGAATTATTCACTTTCAATACTACAGTCCGCTCTCCGTATAAATGTGACAGACACTTTACAACAGGGGTGGCAAACCGAATAATAGCTGTCCCCAAGACCTTTGTATACATTTGATTTGTTGTATTTTCCTATCAACGTATTCTAGTTACGACGTTATCTAGATCTTTTGATTTTTTTTTAAATATGAATACCTCACAAGAGTCCCAGCTGCTCCCGTCTGGAGCCAGTGAGACTATGGCATCCCCAATTGGGGTATATTGTGAGGCTGAAGGTAGTGGGAAGGGGAAGGAGATGGGGAAGAGGAAGGTGGGAAAGTACCTGGCTATTCAGTTCTGCTCACCAAACATGGCTAAAGCCATTTCAATTCTGAATGGTGGTCTTACACCAGGGCGATACAGAGCGAGTATCTTCCACTCTGCAACGTGACGCAAATATACTACCTATATATTATTTTTAGTGAATAAATTGTGAAATAACACAAATTAATCAATAAAATTTATTTGCCACGCCGGGGTTCGATCCTGCAACCTTCGGATTGCGAGTCAAGATAATTACCGCTGGACTACGCCTAGCATGCACCAAGTCTTAAACTGATCGAAAATCCAGTTTCTATAGTACCACGTAGGGATTTTTTTTAAGGGCCCCCTTCTTTTGTTTTATGAATCATGAAAATTTTCCATAAAAACCGGAAATAAGATTCGTTGGTCCGCCATTTTTTTTTTAGATATTAAAATTCCCCTACGTGATGCTGTAAACCTATATGTCTAGTTTCTAAAAAAAATTTTATTTTATTTTGCTGATTAACCGTATGACTTAATTTTAATTGTTGTCAACAACAGAGCAGCAATTTCGTCGTAGTCCTGTTGAAAACGGCGTACACCGTACACCGTACACCGCATACTATATATACTTTAGATTCAAGTACTAAAATTTGAATGCAGCCTTCTACATACAAGGTGTCCAAAAAGGGTGTAGGGGGTTTGATGGTTGAATAAAATAAAAAATATAAATAATCAAATAGGTTTTTTTATGTTTTATTTACAGACACTGAACGGAAAATTACGCTGCTGGCACTCCTCTAACCTTGAGCGAAGATTAGTAAAAACGTGCAGATTATTTTGAAAAAATAATGATGTAAGTGCTCGCCCGCGTCGGTCTCCGTGGAAAAACGGACCGATGGTGCCTTTAGCAGACATTGCTGCCCAGACTGACCTTTGGGCTTTGGAGTGGTCGCTGATGTTTCTGTTTTGGATTCTCCTCAGCCCAGTAGCGACAATTCTGCTTATTAACGTAGCCATTTAAATTAAAAATTAAAATTGGCTTCGTCGCTAAACAGAATGTTTCCAATGTTAGAGAACCTCCCTATCATTTCATTGGCAAATCTTAGTCGATAAGCGTAATCGGTGTCCCTCAGTTCCTGAACCACCTGGATTTTAAAGGCTTTAAGATGTAAGTCCTTCTTCAAAATTAACTGCAAAGACGATTTTTTTATATTGAGTGTTTGACTTTATTTGCGAATGGATAACGATGGATTTTTGCCAACCGAAGTCCTTACTTCTTCGATTGTTTTTTCACCCCTAATAGACCGTAGGTGACCCGTGTTTTGAATTCGCACAGTTGATCCGGTATTTTTGAACATCCGAATCCATTTTCTAATGCTCTCGCCATTTGGTGCATTGCGAGAATGATATTCCGCACGATAAAAACGCTCAGCGCTGACTATAGAATTAACGTTTTGGTAATAGGCTCGCACGCAAAAAGCACCGTACGTCCCCGGGTACGACCTAATTGCTACTTAATCTCCACGAAGTAGTGATCGACGCTGTCCATATCCCGCATCCCGCACCGCTCCTTTATGACGTCACAAATAAAACAAACCCCCTATACTCTTCTTGGACACCAGTATATTGACCATGAGTTTTAATTTTAAAAGTTACATTAATCGTTTGCTTGAAAATAATTATGAAAAAAAAAAAACCTTCACCGTCCACGCACCGTGGGCTGCCCCCTTAAGAATTTAGAAAAATAAAAGCTGTGTTTATTAAGAGCTATTTTTTTATTTTAAATAAATAGATTGCTAACCCCTGCTCTAATGACTATTTGCACAGCTGCAAAAGGTGACTTACCTAAGATGAATGGATGAAATATGAACATATTGCCATTGTGAATTGTGAGGACATTATTTGTATTAATGGCTGTTGATTGTTGGTATATTGCCTCGATAATAAGCCCCCAACATAAAAAACCACTGATCAATTATGATTATTATGAACGTGTTTTGCGCATTTTCGCGGTTATTCATTTTGCAAGGCGCAATAAACGGAATAAATACCATAAACAATTAATTACAACAATTGTTGCGTATTTCGATTCACAATTATTGCTTGATATCATTGCAAAGGCTAAGGTTTTTTTTCAGTTTGGGAATCAACAACTGAAAAAGGATTTTTTACATAATAAAATAGCTTTTGTATATATCAATATCTTTTTTAATGATACAAGGTGTAGCAGCACGTACCTAAAGGATTTAAACCAGCGATTCCTGAGCATATTTGGAGAAAAAAATGTACCTGTCATTTTGCTGACCGACGATATTTTGTCTTTTTTACGTTAGCTCCACACTGTAGGCCCTGAGGGTCTATGTCATCTTATGGAAATGCTGTGTGAATGTTTCAACCTTCTCCCTGACAACCTAAATACCGAATCCTGACTCCTTACTTTCAAACATGAAATAACGCTATGGAACCTTACATCTGAAATACTTTTCAATCATAATACCCATACATTTTACACTCCATCCATCTAATCTACCTTCATACATTCCCACAATCCCTATCTAATTTTCTAAATTTAAATACTAAGTAAAATATTTTAAATTTGATCTGAATTATACTCGTATAATCGAATTACTTACTATTATTGTCAAGCATATTATGTATAATTCCAGATGTTACGTGTGTGTGTGTGTCTCTTCGCTTGAGATCCGATCTGCATACCTAAGTTTAGTAGTCTCCGTAGTTTCCGCATTTCTCAGCATTCCTCCACGCCACTCCACTATCCCACGGAGTTTAGGTTATTATATCACTTCTTCACGCATCATCAATTATCGTCTTCAGTCACAAGTCAAGGAATTTACAGCGTGGCGTCTCGGCTCGGAGTTCGAATTGCTCAAATTCATGGTCACGCTCGTTCATGCTCGATGCTTTTAAGCTCATTCGAACATGTCTTAACGTGTGCATCTTGCTGTATCGTCACTTCATTCGGATAGGGTTCTAACTTCACTTCACCTTATTCTGAGATATGAAACTTAAAAATCTTTCACCTTCACATTCAATGCCCGCGACACTATAAATAACTAATTTGGAGAAAGAAAAAGAAGAAAAAAATCCTATTTGTAAGCGTTTGTAAAGGTCATTTCATGAAAATTCTCCAGCCCCGAAAAGTCCTAAATTCTCCAGTCTCTTAAAAATAAATTTCAACTCTTGCCATTAATCTTTTCATAAATGTAATACTAATAGTGATGGGGTAGCAAATGTAAAGTCGTGCAATGTCCAGTGTTTTAAATAGAATGTCCTCCGTGTGCAAAGCCGTATCTTCTCCAAGCATAAACTTTCTAATTAAAATGTTTATCGGAAGTGACCTGCCAGGTAAGTATGTTTCTGTATCCATTTTTAAATAGTAAAATTAGTAAATTCTTAATAAATTGTACAGATTTTTCACAAAAACGGCGCTCTACAAATTATCCAATTATTATTATTATGAGGTGTCAAAGTTTGTAAAAACATGCACTCATTATCTATTTACGAATTTCCGGTTTTGAGGTTGAATTTTGTAATCGAACATATTTTAAAATAAAATATTTAAATAGGCCGTACACTTACCATTTTAGAACATACCTAAACATGCAAATAGAAGCGTATATAACCAGCTAGGGCATAATAATTCATTAGGTTCTAATTACATTTACCTAATACAATAAATTTACCATTTACCTAATACAATAAACCAAGCTAGGGACACACCCTATTTAAATATTTTCCATTAAAATATGATAAACTAAAATACTTTAATTAAAATTGTTAAATAGATTACGAAAATTCGTCTTTGCAATCTTTGAAACCTTAAAACATGGCAAGGCGAAGTTAGAACCCTATCCAAAAAAAGTTTCGAACCATGGGTAATGCGCCTCGTCGTGTCCGTTGTCGTGTTGTAACCTTGTAAAATGAATCATTATTTAAAATGTTTGATGTTAGAACTTTGTCATACATATATCTACGAAAATACAACATGGTTGTGAAAAATATTTTGGGTATAGAAATGAGCAAAAGAAATGGTTTGAGATTCAAAGGTCATTTTCAAAGATCAGTTAAAACCCTATCCAAATGAAGAGACGGTTTGCTTTTTGTTAGATATCGAGCGAACGGCTCTATGTGAAAAGTAGGGCCGTAATTCTTGCACGATGTTCCGACAGAAATTTACTGGTAGGTATTTATTTAATTTTTATTATATTAGTTACATTTATACAGCAAAATTACATAATAATAATATTTCAAAGAGTTAAGATATAAAACATAACGAGTCAGGTCCGTGGATAGAAAATGAAGAACTCAATTGTTCAGACATTGAACAAATGAGTTTTTCTGATATATCGGTTGAATTGTTAGCCAAAATTATAAAAAGTACTCATAATTGGAAAGCCACGGGTTGCGATTGGATACATAATTTTTGGTATAAACGTCTGACTACTTTACATCCCCTTTTGGCAAAAAATCTTTCAAAATTTGTCAGAGAACCTCAAAATTTTCCAAATTTTCTAACTAAGGGCATTACTTATATGTTGCCTAAAAGCGAACATATTAATAATCCCTCTCAGTATAGACCCATTACATGTTTACCGACAATATATAAAATTTTAACCTCTTGCTTGACAGATTTAATATACACTCATTTAGATGAAAAAAATGTTTTATCTGAACAACAAAAAGGTTGTCGCAGAAAACATATGGGATGTAAAGAACAATTAGTTATTGATTCTGTAATTCTAAAACAGATTCAAACCCAAAAACGTAATTTACATATTTGTTATATAGATTACCAAAAGGCTTATGATAGTGTCCCGCACTCGTGGCTGATAAAAGTTTTAAATATATACAAAATTAACCCAATTATTATTAGCTTTTTGGAAAAAATTATGGCATTTTGGAATACCGATTTGCTTTTGAATTTGAAAGATAAGAAAATTATAGTACCGGGCATTTCAATAAAAAGAGGGATTTTTCAAGGAGACTCATTGAGTCCTCTTTGGTTTTGCTTAGCATTAAATCCTCTATCTAAAATGTTAATTAAAAGCAAGTTTGGAATAAAAATTAAAGGTAATACTAGAGAGAGAAATATAATTTCTCATTTATTATTTATGGATGATTTAAAATTATATTCGAATTCTGAACCAAATTTAGAGAAAATGATTAAAGTAGTTAAAATTTTTTCAGATGATATTAAAATGACTTTTGGTTTAGATAAATGTAGAACGATCCATATAGAGAAAGGTAAAATTGTAGATGGAGACGAGGGTATATTTAGAAATTTCAAAATTGAAAGTATGAAAGGGGGTGAGGTTTATAAATATTTAGGATATCCGCAATCAAATAGATTAGATCATACTAGTATTAAAAATGATATTAGAATTAAATTTAAAACTAGGATCAGAAAAATTTTGAAATGCAATCTATCTGCTAAAAATTTAGTAAAGGCGATAAATACTTGGGCAATACCTCTATTAACTTACTCATTTGGCATAATTAAATGGTCTAATACAGATTTAGATAGCTTAGAACGATTAATTAGAACTACATTAACAAAATTTCATTGCCATCATCCAAATTCAGCTGTAGAACGAATTAATTTACCCAGAAATTTAGGAGGTAGAGGTATAGTCAAAATAACATCTTTAAAACATAATCAGGTAGAAATGCTAAGAAATTTTTTCCATAGGAAAGCTGATAGTTCAAAAATGCACGAAATAATTTGCAAGGCAGATAGAAATATTTCACCATTAAATTTATAAGACGAGAATGCCAGCATTCTTATAAATACCAACCAGGAATTATTAGATTCCTGGACAAATAAAATTCTTCACGCAAAACACTTCAATAATCTCAACCAAACATATGTTGACAAATTTTCGTCAAACAAATGGTTGAGTATTGGAGAGTTGAGCGCAGAAATAGAAGGCTTTATGCTTGCCATACAAGATAGAGTCATTAATACTAAAAATTATAGGAAGCATATCATCAAAGATGCAAAACAAATTGATGATTTATGTAGAAAATGTTTGGCTTTTCCGGAAACTATAGAACATATTATATCGGGATGTTCTGTATTAGCGCCGTCCGAGTATACATTTAGGCACAATCAAGTTTTAAAAATAATTCACCAAAGTTTGGTAATTAAACATAACTTGATTGACTGCCGTAATGTACCATATTATGAATATGAACCAAATTCATTTTTAGAAAATGAATTTTATAAAATTTATTATGATAAAACTATTCTGACAGACAGAACAATTAGTCATAATAGACCCGATATAGTTTTACATGACAAAATTAAGAAAATAACTTATATCATTGATGTCGCTATTCCAAATTCTTGTAATATTCAGAAAACTGTTTCTGAAAAAATAAGAAAATATACAGATTTAGGAAATGAAATCAAAAGAATTTGGCATTCTCAGACTATAAAAATATTACCATTTGTTATTTCGGCTACTGGCATTATACCTAGCTCTCTCATTCAAAATTTAGGCGTATTAGATTTGTCAAAAAATTTGTACATAAAAATGCAAAAGTCGGTCATTTTAAATACATGTAGGATTACGAAAGATTTTTTAAATATTTATATTGAGGGATCAGTGGGATTTATCGGACCAGTTAGGATTTCATCAGAGCCGAACCCTCTGATATGAAAATATCTGGAGTCGGTGAAATATTTTCCCATTATGTTTCTGGTGGATTGACGTATTGTTCTTGTATTGTTTTATTCTTATATAGTGCACTTACATTGCGTTAATTTACTAGATATTCATTTGTGGAAAAGTGTGTGGAAGGGTTTATTCTTTCATTTGGGAAAGATTCAACCCGGACATAAAATCTGGAGCACCGTAAAACTGTAGATTTTAAAATGTGTACAAGTGTTATGTCTTGTACGTTATTAGTTCCTAGCTAGGCAGATTGCCTACTGTTCTAAGGAACCAAATGTATGTACTACCTACCTAACGTATATTCATGTTCGACGGTTTGGCTCGATCAAACTTGTTGTCTTGGAGCCATGCTTTTTTTGAGCGTTTCTTGGCGCGGGAGACAATGTCAGTATGAGATGTAAAAAAAATTAGAGTGCAGTTTTACACGCGGTAGAAGCGAAAATTTACCAAAACAATCTCAACCAATACTTGAAAAGTAAGGCCGAAATCAAAGCGATCAGTGAGCGCAGACCTATCGTTATTTCCGTTTGATATCTCAACCAATAGGAGCCTTCAATAGTGACATCATAATCAAAGCGGCCAATGAGCGCAGTTGATGCGTCGCAGGTTCAGTAATCGTCATTTCCGTTTCATCCGAAATCCGAATCACAGCGGGGCTATAAAAGTATTGACCGGTCAGTGGTTGAGTGGGCATAGCGCGAGCGTCGCGTGTTCGATTCCTCGGCTGGCTATGTCCTCCATCACAACACAAGCAACATTTTCGGCTTTCTGTGGTGGTAGTAGGAGATTTTCAAACATTGTTGGGTTATTCGTAACCCGGGAATGTTTGTCTTTCTTAAAATAAAAAATAAAAACTTACTTTAAAAACAGCACAAAAATCTCGTTCAGGGGATGTGCATAACCCCAGGAGGGTTAACACAATTACGGATTGAACATCATTAAAAAAAAAGTTGAGTATAATTATGTAAAACCAGTGTTGTTTTATTTTTTGTTCAGTTGATCAGACGACATGATATGTAGCTCGCATATGATTCGGTTCATCGTGCATAGCTGCTCACCAACCGTGGCATAATTAGTTGTTATTACTATTATTGCCTGTTTCATGCACCGGACCACTAAACTAGACTTACATCATGTACTCGTATCATTGTCCTTACAACAGTCTGTCTGGTGCAGCGGCCACTGGGACTGGACAGCCAGTCTACTGGAACCGGTGAACACACAACACTTATCTTCAAACCATCTAGTTTAGTAACCGTTTCATCAGTTATACCCGGGATTCTCAACATTTATTGTTAACCAGTGGGGCGATTGCGGAGGAATTTTCCTTAACCTTATAACTATTAACGACTTTTTGTTAAAAATAGGAGCGATTGCGAAAGAATTTGCCTTTTAACGACTTTTCGTTTAAAATAGGAGCGATTGCGAAAGAATTTGCCTTAACCTTGATGGCAAAGGAATTATCCTTAGCCTTAAAATTATTACCGACTTTTTTCGTTAAATGCCATTCCGGTTCTTCTAAGGATAAAGAACTGTTCTTAACCTTAAAATTAAGGAATTTAGACAGCGTAAATAATAATAAAAAAATATAAACTTTGCACACAAACATAAAAAAGTTTTATAAATAGCTCATCTTACGTTTTTTTCTAACTGGACTTACTAAGAAAAAAAAACATAAATATTTTATTGGACAAATGTATATGTATATACAAATCAAAACATGCTTGCTTATATGTATATACGCGAGTTGTTTATGTATTGCTTTATATTATTAAGCAAGCATAGGAAGACTTTCTACCTTCTTTCCACCCTCACGAAGGTTTCTAGATTATTACAACCACATGACAATAAATCAGAAAAAAAATTTAATCAATAAAAAAATCTTAAGAAACTTTCAAAAATGTCACAATTTGATAATGACATTTAGCAAAACAATGATTGTTTAATCAAAATTCAATTTTCAAATAAACTTTTTAAATTAATGAATTTAGTTGAAGTACTAAGAAAGTGAGAATAATTTTAAATAGGTACCTACGCTAGGCACGCGAGCTGTTTGAAAACTGAAAGTACTGGAAAATAATACACGGAACGCTGGACGGGGGAGCGGGAGAGGGGAGAGGGAAGGCGGGAAAGGTGGAAGGGGAACTGGACGAATGGGAACGGAATGGAAAACTCACTAGTCTAAAAGTTTTTGTATTTTAAAATTTTAATTTTGTAATGTTATCAAAACGAATAAATTGAATTCAATTCAGTTAATGTTTTCTTATGTTTGGTGGACCACCGTTTGAAAACCCCTGGCGTTATAGGAAAGCGATTTGATGGTTAAGAGATGCAATCTCTTTACCACGTCATGTTATTATTAACACGGAATATAAACTTCTTGCAACATCTCCACCGCCGATAAGTCTCTCGTCCGCGAAGGAATTCCAAGCAAATTGACCATCACGTATTGTGCTAATTATGTAAATAATAATTACTGGGAAAAACTCAAATTTCACTGGTGTTGTCTATCATTAGATCAGGAATGCGAATATGTACGAGTGTAGGATTCAGGGTTGCCAATTCGTGGGAGATTCCTCAAATTGCGGGGAATTTCTGAGATTTTTTTTTAAAACTGGGTATTTTTCGGGGAGAACTTTTGTGAGAGGGGTAATGTCGAGATTCTGGGCATCTTTTGAATTTCCAAATATTTTCAAAAGAATATTTAACATAATTTTGAATACACTATAATGCCATGGAGTCAAAATGTCTCGAAAATTGACGATAATAGTTTTCTTTAAAATCGGTGTGTATTACAGTTCAAGGAAAGTTTTTCAAATAAGAAATATTATTACGCGACAGCAGTTTCGCCTTCTGAAGGCATTATCAAACTATGGTAAATCAGTGTGAGTTTTAACAATAATATTGATTTGTTCGCTAGATGTGTGCAGTTCACACGCGGTAGAAGTGAAACCTTCAGAAAACTAAAGGAGACAAGGGTGGGGAGGCTACGAAACACCGCATAAAGAGGAGACCGATTATTCTATTTCATTCTCTCGTAAGCTAAATCCTGTAGATGTGTTTTTCTCTTTTTAGTCGTTTCGGTTTCATCGAGTTTCAATTATTTTTAATCATTTCATCGAGTTTCAATTATTTTTCATCATAACGGTGATGATTTTCACTTCAAAAATAGAGCGACAGGAAGACGAGATACCAGTAAATATATAACAAGCTAAAGCTAGAGCAAAGCTAAAAACTCACCTTTTCAAATTGTCATATCCAGAAAAATAACTGCTTTTCTTCAATAGTATCTATGTCATTACTCAGTCCATAATTTACTTACATTGTTTTCAAATATTTTTCATAACTTACACTGACAGCACGGGCAGTAATCACAAAAAAAATGTGTTTGTAAATATAAATATGTATAATAGTCATAAATAACTAATTTTAAGACAGTTGAAAGTAATAGTACGATTAGAGCAGTATTGTACTCGGTTATAAAAATATGTATAGTTTTTAGTCATTAGTTATATAAGGCTTAGTTATAAGTCATTAGTTACCAATCTTAGTTATAAGCCACTAACTTGTAATATACATGTATAGATTAAATGTGTAAATGAATTCTAAAGCGCCATGATTTTCTCACGAAAATGGCGCTATAAAAATTATCCAACCAATATTATTATTATTAACAGGTGATTTTTAATAAAAATTAATAAATATATGTTCTGGCAACCCTGTTTGCCGTGCGTATGATTTCCATTTTTTAATGTTTCACAATTCACAATGGACAGATGAAAAGTAGAACAAGACGCTTCGGACCAATCTTATTCAACAATTCTCTCTCACACCCCCCCCCCCTCTCGCTCTCTCTCTCTTTCTATACTGCCACACTAATAATAATAATAATAACTCTATTGTATGGATAATCAATGATTTAGTTCCGTTGTGTCGTAAATTCCAAAACCACAAAAGGCTGCAAAGCGGTTTATCAACTATGTATTTTAATTTAATTGTTTATTTATTTTTATTCATTTATTGCTTCTTCACAATTTAAATACATTTTTTAGCATGTAATTATTAAACCCTGTCTATTACCGAGAGACGAATCATATTTATGAAGATAAATATTACGATTATATACCTAATATCTCGATTTTGACGATTTTATTATATCTACCTAAATAAAATCGTGAAAATCGAGGTTTTGTACTCCCCATTTTTCCGCCAAAATTGGACCGACTTTTAAGTTATTTTTTTAATAACTGTATAATAATAATAAAATAATCTATGTCCGTACGTTTTGATTTTTTTAAACGTTGTGTAGTTTGTATAATGAACGTCTGCTGATGGTGTTAAATTATAGGAAAATTTAACAATGTTTGAAAGGTCGTAACTCCTATAAGAAGTAACTTATCAAAACAGCAAAACGTACCCATTAACTAGTGGTCGATATCTACATTACATTGAAAAATATTAGCAGTAGTGTCAAAATTCAGAAAGGAAATTGAGGAATACGTTTGTATGGACAAAATGCCGATCAATTCAGGGATTCTAAGGTGAACTGTGTTCGGGTGTTAAGGGCCTTTCGTCGAAAGATGTTCTTACGATCGTACAGGGCGGTTCCAATGAGGAAGATTAATTATTCTCCGTACCAGCTTTTTAAAATTATAACTCAATATCGATTTTATTGCATTCCAAATTTGCTTTAATTTATAACTACATCCAAAAATGCTGAAAGTCGTGATGATAAAAATATTAAAATTATGTGCTTTTTGTAATTATATCAATTTGTAAGACCGTAAATAGATAGACAAAATAGAGAATTTTCGTCAAAAATAAGTGTTCGGAAATTTTTTTAAACTAAAATTAAAATTATGAAACATGCATTTAATAGATAACATATTGATTTACAATAATGTATGATTAAACGATATGAAATATGTCTTGTAAAATAAGACTTTTCGTTTGAAAATTAAACAAATCTGCCAATGTCCTATGGTATAACCTTATTATACTAAAAATAAACATCTTTCTGAAAATTTAAAACATGCGTTTACTAGATAAAATAACAGTCTTTCGAAATCAATTTTTAATTTTGTTTGTGGAAAAGAGTCAATAACTCTAAAATATGATTTAAAAATGACAAATTTCCGGTTTTTTCTGGTAATACCCTCTTAAATGAATTTATAAGGTGGAGGAAGGCATTTAGTTGTAGATTTGTACCTGACTGAATGCAAAAAATGTCATCTACATATCTTTTCCAAATCAGCACGTATTTCAGGAGAGGGGATTTGGAAGATTTTTTTTTCTAGATTATCCATAAATATATCAGCGACCAACGGTTTTCTCGTGATGACTGGTGACTATTCTATTATGAAAAACCACATCATCACTTGATCTTACAAAATGAACACAGAAACTGCTTTTCCAGCAGAACACAGAAAAGCATAGAATCGCTATAATTCAGTTAATAGGAAAGTCGGTTGGTTTACATTCGTGCGATGTGTGGTAATAATACAGTAACAATGGATAGTACGAACACCATTGTGTGAAATTGGCTTTTTACTTGTGACACAGATCGAGTCGGGTCACGTGTGGAGAATGTGGCTTGTCAGGGAACAATAAAATCTATTCAATCTTGCTTAATTTCTCTATAAATTTACGATAATAAGACATAATGACATATTGAATTTAATGTTTTATAGACCCAATCATGCCTGATAGTCTGATCTGTCTAAAAGGGATCGAAATGAAAATCTAATCTCCTTCAACGGAATCAATCTTCCAATCTAATCTCCTTCAACGGAATCAATCTTCCGAACAGGCCGTCCATTGATATGCTTGGTGTAACTCTAAGTGACCAACTCAGATATGGGGATCCAGTTAAATTATCCTCTCAAAAGCTGGGCGTACTGTACAGGGCCCGCAGATACTGCAGATATTGATAGTACACATCTGTACTTTTTTTTTTTTTTACATTAACTCCACACAGGAGGCCCTGAGGAAAATAATTTCCCTCAGGGCCTATGTCATCTTTGGGGATGCTGTGTGGAGGGTGTTTTTGAGGAAAGGAAGGAGTTAACATGGGTCTTGAAGAGACTCATGTTGTAGGAGGGAGGAAACACAGAGGCCGGTAAATCGTTCCACAGCCGAGCTGTTGAACTCAAGAACGAATCGTAAAAACGACCCGTTCTCATGTGACTAATATCAACCGTGTACAAATGTTGGGCGCGTGTTTGGCGTGTTTCCAGACTATGCACCGGTGCCGAGGGGATCAATGACGCTAGTTCCTCGGAGCATCTTCCATTGTAATACCGGTAGAACAAGGACAGCATTCCCACCTGACGCCTATGCTCTAAAGATTGCAATCCGTCTGTTAAGATGGGAGAATCTATCAAACGGACCGCCCGTTTCTGCACAGAGTCAAGGGTTTTTTTAGGTATTTTGGAGCTCCTGTACAAATCACAAGTGCGCCTCACGGTTGAATTTTGCAGCCACCTCTGGTTTGGAGCCCCAAAATACCTGAAAACCCCTCGATTCTGTGCAGAAACGGGCGGTCCGTTTAATAGATTGATAGATTAACAACCGGATTGCAATCTTCAGAGCACAGGCGTCGAGTGGGAATGCTATCTTTGTTCTACCGGTATTTCAACGGTAGATGCTCCGAGGAACCAGTGTCATTGATTCCTTCGGCACCGGAGCATAGCCGGGAAATACGCCAAACGCGTGACCAACATATGCACACGATTGACATTAATTTGTCACGTGAGAACGGATCGCTTCTTCGACTTGTTCTCGTGTTCGACAGCTCGGCTGTGGAACGATTTGCCGGCCTTTGTATTTCTTCCTTCCTACAACATGGGTCTCTTCAAAAATACCCTCAACACAGCATCTCAGATGACATAGGCCCTGAGGGAAATTATTTTTCTCAGGGCCTCCTGTATGCATATTTCCACTGGACCTAGGTTATGTGACAAACTATGCGCGTTCTATCATCAGTCATCAGTAACGTGTGTTCACTCTATTAATTCGACCAACGAATGAGCTTTGGATTTTTTCTCCATTCTATCTGATTTTACGATAACACAGTAGTATAATTACTGTCGGGGCAACGGTAGTATATAATGTAGGTAGTCGATGTAAAGTAAACAGTGGCCGATGTCCAGTCAATGACTGTTACCGTTTCTGCTTACTGCCATAACTGCTAACTGCAACATGCTAATAGTAACCGCATGGCGACCTTCAATTCACGTGATAGACTCACGTTATATAACGTAGTTTGCATTCCATACAAAAAGTTATACCGACTACAAACTAGGTACCTACTATGTTTTCTTCAAGCTACTTATTTAGCCACTGGAGCGATCACGCGAAATAAATAAATTTGCCTCGATTGCCTGAGATTTCCCAGGTCATTTCGCCAACATTAAAAAAATCATACCCTCGAATTTTAACATGGAGACATAAAAACTTATTATAGTGCTGTATAGCCATGAATTAACCTGTATTTAACTGTTTATTTCATATTTGTAGGATTTATAAAAAAAATAAAATAAATCGTTAAGTATATAATCGCGCGAATCCTGGATATTTTTTACATGAAACCGCCGTGAGAGATACTTATTCGGGTCAACATAGAATATTTTCGGTTTCTGTATGTTGTCTGTGGTATACTTGATAATGAAAGGTGCATATCTATGGAAAAAGGACTCAATTTTATCCGTAAACAGCTGATCAAAAATTCAGCAGGAAATTTTTATTTTTTTATTTATTTTTAACATTGTTCTAAAATAGTCTACGAAGTTCGGATTTGCGACATCTTTTATCGTATTAGATAAAACATTTCAATAGCTTCGTGTTAAAATAAACGGCTAGCCAAAAAAAGGTTTTAAATAATTACAATAAATGTTTTACGAATGCTAGGAAAATGTTGCCCATTTTTGGACCGAAATCAATCGCAGAAAAACAAAAGTGGTCCATTTTTCGACCGAAATCGCTCCAGTGGCTAAAAGTTGTAACACATACGCGCAACTATTAGCATTACCTGCCACATTTCGCCCTTCACAACCCTTTGGGTCTCGACCGTATTACAAAATAATTCCGCTTTACATTCAAATGCAAATAAATGGAATATTTTTTAACCTGAAAACGAAAAACTGTTGTAGAAAGATGCTAAAATACGCTTACAAGTTTTATAACTTCAAAATACACATATATTTTTTGAAACATAAAAATTTTGCACGCAAACACAAAATGTTTTTAAAATGGCTCATCTTACGTTTTTTCTGACTAAAATTACTGATAACGAAAATAAATAAAAACACACACATTTTATAAGCCAAATGTATTATAAAAGTTATTATCACCTCACTTTTTTGTTGTTACTTATTTCACTTATTTCAAAATGCGATTTGAATTTTTTACATTTTACTTATTTTGTGGTTAGTTTTTGTATTTGAATATAAAGCGTGGCCTTTTATCTTTCTTACATAGTTTATATCATATTTCTCACTATGATAGTAAGGGAGATGCAACCATTTCTATGAGACCTACAAGAGTTGACCCCTATTTAGGTCAAATAGACTCTACGGGTAAGTTGTTAAGATTCTGATTTTGTATGTATATTTTAGGGCATTGTGTCGTCGCAACTTGGTTATTAGAGACTTACCCTGCATATTAAGTAGGTATTAGCACGTTGGACGTGTTCATATTATAATAATGCAAGATGTCCGGGGGTAAAGTGCACTAATTTCACATACATATGATAATGATTAATAAGTAAAAAATGAATTCAAATGTTTAAGACCTCCGTGGTTGAGGGGTAAGGGTCTCGATTAGCTATCCGTAGGACGCGGGTTCAAATCCTGGCGTGCGCAATAAAGTTTTATTTGTTTGATTTATGTTATTAAAATTTTTTAATTTAAATGTGTATGAATGTAAACGAGGCAAGGAGCGTATGCCAAGACCGAGTTATTTTGCGGTCCGTCCTCTCTGCCTACCCCTGCGGGGAAACGGCGTGATGGTTGGTTAGTTAAAAATAACATAAGGTATATTTGCGGCACGTTCCAGAGTGGAAAATACTCTCAGTATCGCCATGGTGTAAGACCACCATTCAGAATAGTTTGGCATGACTTTGGCCGTTTTTGGTGACTAGATTTGAATAGCCAGGTACTTTCACACTTTCCATGTACGACCACCGCTCATAATTTATTAAAAATAATATAAGGTATTATGCAGCACGTTCCAGAGTGGAAGATACTATATTGTATTGACCTGGTGTAATACCACCATTCAGAATTGAAAAATTGCTTGAAATGGATTTAACCGCGTTTGGTGACTAGATTTGAATAGCCAGGTACTTTCCCACCTTCCTCCTCTTCATCTCCTTCAACTCCGCTTTACCTTTGTGTCACTGACTTGCACCGATTAGTGTCACTGGCTCCAGACGGTTGGGAGCAGTTGGGACTCTTGTGCGGAATTCACATAAAAACAACATCAATAGTGCAATATTTTTCAATCTCACCACTCTACTGTCACTAAAGTCACGTACCGCCACTGAATCATCCAGCATCTCACTGACAACGTGACAACATGCAAACAGTTTCAAAGAACGGTTCTTTTGACCGCTGATTTGAATACAAGTACAGTAGGTTAAAAAGGAATTAGGCATTACCTACATAATCCGGTGGGTAAGCTTAACTGAATGCTTTTTAATACTTATCGTTAAAAGATAAAAAGATGACCATAGAGCTAAACTTAAAACTATCCATAAGTAAAAAAAAACCTTTCTTCTTCACTTTCAGCTGCCGCTATCTGAATTTCTACCGATTTCTTACATACATATCTCCCTTAAACATTTGAAGTTTTTAAGCTCTTAAAATATATGTTATTTTTTAAGATAATATCTA
Source organism: Limnephilus lunatus (assembly GCA_917563855.2). Classification (NCBI taxonomy): domain Eukaryota; kingdom Metazoa; phylum Arthropoda; class Insecta; order Trichoptera; family Limnephilidae; genus Limnephilus; species Limnephilus lunatus. The sequence continues at coordinate 35,145,064 of OU830596.1, forward strand.
TACATTCCCAATGCCGAAATGCAAATTATGTGAAATCCCCTCGATAGAAAAAAATCGCAAAGTATGCTCCAAAAATTATGTTTTTCACGTCTGTTTCTGTTATTTTACACGTAATATGTATGAAAAAATTCACTGTGTTTCTTTAAATGCTGTTTTAGACAGACCCCAAGAGTATTTTGCTCTATTTTAAACGAGTCGTATTTTATTAAACATTTTCACAATTTTCGCTTCAATTTTACCGTTTTAAATATGAGCACACTCTCTCCAACATTCGTAATTAGATATCTCTCCATCTTCTTCTTCTTGAGCGGGGATACGGCGCCTTCATTGCCGGTGACATTGTAAATAAAACTAATTAATGTGTAAAAATATACCTAAGCAAATTCTTATTTGTAAGCTTTTGTAAAGGTCATTTCGTGGAAATTCTCCAGCCCTAAAGAGTCTTAAATTCTCTAGTCTTACAAAATAAATATCAACTCAACTCTGGCATTAATCTTCTTATAAATATAATACTAACAATGATGGGGGTAGCAAGTGTAAAATCGTGCAATATCAAGTGTTTTAAATATAATGACCTCCGCATGCAAAGCCGTATCTTCTCCAAGCATACATAAACTTTCTAATAAAGTGTGTTTATCGGAATTGACCTGCAGGTAAATATGTTTCTGAACCTATTTGTAAATGATAAAGTTAGAGCCTAAGAATTCATAATAAATTGTACAGCACCCTTGAGGTGATTTTCACAAAAAACGGCGCTCTACAAATTATATAATAATTATTATAAAAGGGACATTTTGTTCCGCAAATTAAACGCCGATATCCGACAGCCACTCCATACTATAAATATGGCGATCGCCCGAATATTTATATTAACGATATCGACGTATATAACATTTGGTGGGCGTATCAGGCGAACATCAATACATACTAATATACTACTACCAGAGGTACAGTATTCACGCATTTTGACGATCGACGTGGTCTAGGGGTAAAGCTCTAGACTCGCAATCAGAAGGTCGCGGGATCGAATCCCGGCGTGCGCAAATAAATGTAATTTAATTAATTTGTGTCATTTCACGATAAATTAATTAAAAATAATATATAGAATATTATAGTATATTGATTTGACCTCTCCAGCAAGACTCTCTCGACCCATCACCTTCCACCGTATTGGGAGGGATAGTTTCATACGTCCGTTGAAGATCCTGGACACATTGAACCCCAGATTCCTACCCACCCCTCGTACCTTATTCCTTTCCAGAACTTCTCTCCTTTCCATAGAAAGACCTTCCACACATCATCCCCAAAGATGACATAGGCCCTGAAGGATGTTTTTTCCTCTGGGCATCCTGTGTGGCGCTAATGTAAACAAAAATCAGCCTTTCCATCTCTTGTAAACATACTTTCCAAATACACAAACTCATTCTTCTGCTCCAAGTATTCATCATTCGTACGTAGTTATAAAGTTATTACGATAAGTTATTTAGAGTTCTTTGGGGGCAATTTCTCAATAAACAATAACAGTGTTAATCTTTAGTGACCTTCCAGTTGTATGGTCCTGTATATTTTCTGCCTGTACAGTACATTTTTACGTAGCATCGCGTTCATTGGTCAAATCATTGTAGGTACATATAGTTTTGTATCGGTGATCGATAAACTGGTGGAATACAATTTTTAGCAATAAGTTGTTATAAAGGTTTGTCTAGTTTGTAGTTAGAAGTTAGATTGTAGAGATATGTTATAAGTTTGTACAACGCCCTCGAGGTGATTTTTCACAAAAACGGTGCTGTACAAGTCATCGAAGTATTATTATTATATCCCAAAAGAAGAATGCACATCGGGGTCGGTAGGATTGCAATAAGTGGGTTGATCCCAGGCAGTGGTGGCTAGACTGCAGCTAGGTAGACGGTGAATACAGAGTGCAGGGTCCAAAAATGTCAGCCTCAGATGACACTGTAAATCATCCGTCAAATGGACAACTTCACTGAACCCGGCGACCAACCTCAGAGTAACAATATACCAACGATATCTCAGGTACCCAAAGCAGGGCTCCGCAATTTACGGCATTTGGGTTAAAAAAATAATAATACCTAATAACATAAAAATTTGGATAAAGAATAATGATAGGGCCTTTACCGGCGCGCTCACCCAAATTCGAAATTAAACCAATTTACTGATTGTTATTATACAAAATTATTGTTAATGCAACAAATCTATTGTATGATTATATTTTAATATAAGTGTAGGTATGTTAATAAGTAATATAAATTGACTTAAAAATTACTGCCTCAAGGCTAGAGCCTAGTGAGGCGGATTACGAAAAACCTAAATTTATAACCATTTTCTATTCTTCAACCTACTGTTCATATATATATTATTCTCTATTGTTAATTTTTGTACTTACATGAACCATGGTAAATATCAACACTGAATATGTACGTTTATTTTTTAGTTATAAATCGTGCAAATTTTGTTTAATAAAGATATATTATTATTATTAATACTTTGATGATTTGTACAGCGCCGTTTTTGAGAAAAATCACCCCAAGAGTATATACAAATATATACATTTTTAATGGTTCCATTCCAACTCAGAATCAAGACAACTCAACACCTCTTTGAAAAGTTATTAAGAGCTACGAAAAAAATAATTTAAAAAATTACATATCCGTATATTATCCAAAACATATCCCGAGTTTATTTTATTGTTTTGAATTGTACATTCACCCGAAAACTGTATTTGGTGCAGGTGGATGAGTTTGTGTATCCGGGTAGTATGTTTATGAGAGATGGGAAGGCTGATAGAGATTTATACAGAAGGGTAGATATAGGTAACTCCATTAATGGAGGACTGAATGCCGTTGGCGCTAATAAAAAACTGTCAAAAGAAGCGAAGCTAGGCGTCCACAATGGAGTGTTGGTACCTAACCTGAGTATGGCAATGAGGCATGGAACTAGCAGAGGAAGGATGAAAGTAAGCTAAATGCTGTTGAAATGAGGTCCCTGAGGCGTAGGTGTGGTAAAATCATGTATGATCATATGAAAAACGTGGAGATCCGCAAAGAATGCAAAGCTGATGCAACCGTAATGAGTAAGATTAAGAAAGGGACGCTTCAGGTTTGGGCATGTAGAGCGAATGAACGAAAACAGTGAAAAAGAATATGTGATGCAAATGTGAATGGTAGAAGAAGCCTGGGACGCCCGAGGAAGACATGGCACGATCAAGTGAATCAGATACTTGAGACGGGTCATGTCAAAAGTCAGAATAATAGAAGAGTATGTATGAGATGATTTATGAATGTGAATGAGGCGAGGAGTGTGTGCCAAGACCGAGTTGTTTGGTGGTCCGTCCTCTCTGTCTACCCCTGCGGGGAAACGGCGTGATGATTAGTTGGTTCGTTAGGTTCCACGACATTTCAACCCGCGACAAAATATCCCCGACAAAATATCCTACGGACAAAAAATCCCCCCAACAAAATATCTACCAAAACCTAACCTAAAAAATAAAGGTAATACAAATAAATTATTCCTCTAAAAATAGTAAAATATAAAATAAGGTTAGGTTAGGTGAGGTTAGGTTAGGTTTTAGTAGATATTTTGTTGGAGGATGTTTTGACCCTACGATTCGACTGCCCTGGATTTCGCTACTATCACTTCAAATCTTCAAATGCAGACCTTCTGAGCTTAACTTTAAGAGCAGCGGTTACATTTTCTTAATAAATTATGATTATTAAGTTTGCAGTTAAAAATTCCCAAGACCAACTATTGACTATACCACAAAAATGCTGATTCTCAACCTGTGACTCGCGTACCCATTCCGTACGGCCTAATTGTCTAAATAATAAATAAATAAACAGATTGTGTAATTCACACTTGCGGTATAAGTGAAACCTTCAGAATACTAAAGTAGACAAGAGCGGGGAGACTAGGAGGCACTTTTTGTTATCAATGTGAAGGATGGGTTTTAACCATAGACATATGAATATTAGTAGACCTGCCCTAAGCGATAAAAGCGCATTATTTCCCCCTCCCATTGGAACCATTCCATTGGAACCGGCTGGGATCGTGTATGGCTTCGCCTTAATCTAAAAAATGTGACGTCATCATTCTTCTGCAAGCCAGCGTTGAGCACTCATCGGTGCATTTTACGAAATAAAACGGTAAACATAGTGGCTTGTGTTTTGAAAACGTGTAAAAATAGAAGTGAAAAAGAGAATAAACAAAATTGTCGTATTACATTCCATAGGCAAGCATTATTTTACACTATTTTAAGCCAATTCAGATCACATAATATGATAATTTTTGTAACATACACTGTCACTCGAGATACATGGCGTGTGCCCGTCCCTGTTTACTGTGGTAAGTAAATTATGAAACATTTATAAAAGTGTCTTCACTTAATACAGCAACAAAATATTGAACTCGACCTTATAGACGAACTTACTTTGCATATTTGGACTTCGCAAATGTGTTCATTACGCGGCGAACAATTCGCGCTCCTATGTAAAAAGGTATATTAATTTAAAAGCACAGTTTACTTTTAAGAACGAAAGTGTGATATTATAATGCGAGATGCCTATATACTGTCAGATTGAGTTTTGACGAATCACATATCACCAAAGCCGTCTTCCTGCCCTTCGTCCCGCTGTAGTTGGTTTCTACCCCTCACCTTTCTGTTCTGGTCTATTAATATTCATATGTCTATGGTTTTAACATATTTTTGTCGTCGAGTTCCAGTGCACCTTTTCCTATACATTTGGTCATCTTATTAGTATTTGTATTTTCTTCTTCGGAGTCGCTAGATGACGCTTTTTAGTATTTTCGTTGCCTGTTCCATTTTGGAGCGGTTTGAAGATTGGATATTGATTTAACATCAAATGTTCAAAATTTGATGTAACCCCCGACACAAAAAAGAGCTGATGACCTTGAAACGCCCGAACAGATTTTTATGAATTGTAGCTAAGAACCATCTCGATCACGTCAGCTTTCAAGCAAACAAAAAAAAACGCATCATAATCGGTCCATTCATTAAGGAGCTACGATGCTACAAAGAGACACACAGACACACAGAAAGTCAAACTTATAACACCGCTCCTTGCGTCGGGGGTTAAAAAATAATAAAAAAATATTTTTTGAATCTAATAGGATTCCATCCTCGATCCTTTGAATGTTTGGCCGCTAAGTTCGTCAGGCGCTTTATACCGCTGGACTAAAGGAGGCCTGTATGGGACCGTGGATTTATCGTATTACTTGAAACCGAGTAGGTTCCCGTGCAATAAATATATATTTTATTGCTATCTCATTCTCTCGCAGGCTAAATCCTATAGAAGTATGTGTTTGTATCTTTTTAGTGTCGCTCGCTTCCGTTTCATCGAGTTTAAAACCACAACGGTGCTAAAGAAGTTTTCACTTCAAAAGTTGAGTATAATTATTTAAAAAATGATTCGGTTGTTCTGGTGAAAAAAGGAGCGATGAAGTTTCCAAAAAAATGGTTGGACAAAAATTGTTTAATTTATTGTTTACTAGCAGACCCGGATGAAACCTAAATGAATATCCGTTGCGTAGTTTAAAAAATCTAAGCGCACAGACAGCGGGAGCGGCTTCATTTTATACTATGTAAAGAAGAAGATTGGTTTGTTAAGTTTGTAAAGGTATTAGAGAAGCTATTTTAGAGTAGCAATATAATATTTATCAATCTGAATCATTAAGTTATATTCACATTAAAGTTCACAAATCATACACATATTATAGTTATTATTAAAAAGGTTGTGGATCACTGTGCTAAAACAAAATGGCCAAACTGGTAAAATCAAGCCACTTAAGCTATTTATGGATATTTCTAAGAATAAAATGTATTTAGTAAGGGGGATTCAAAGTTTTTTCCTTACTTTTGGTGAAATTGATAAAAAAAACATCGTCAAAAATATCGAAATCCTGTCAATTTTTAGTTTTTTCTGATGACATTGAACTGGCAGAGGAAGGATAAGGATAAGTAGACTGCGTGTTGTAGAAATGAGATCCTTGAGGTATGTGTGGGAGAAAAATGGAGATCAGCAAAGAATGCAAAGCTGGTGTAAGCGAAATGAGTAATATTAAGAAAGGGACCCTCGGATGGTTTGTAAAGTAGTGTAAGAAGAATATATGACGCAAATGTGAATGGTAGAAGACGCCCGAGGCACGATCGAGTGAATCATATACTTGAGTCGGGCCATGTTAAGAGTCAGAATAATAGAAGAGCATGTATGAGATTATGCATGAATCTGAACGAGGTAAGGAGTGTGTGCCAAGACCGAGTTGTTTGGCTATTCGTCCTCTCTGCCTACCCCTGCGGGGAAACGGCGTATTGGTTAGTTAGTTAAATCGTCAAAAGTATCGAAACCCTCTAAGTTTTTTCTGATGAAATTTTATTTATTAATTTTTATTTTAGTAATTTGTACATTTAAGTTTACAAAATTTCGAATTAATTATAATATTTCATATTACAAACTAAATTTTATGTAGTTTTATGTAGCTGCTACAATACATCTTGAACTTTCCAATTGGTGTGGTCTTTAGTTTCTGGTAGCGTGTTTGTGTTATGTCTGTGAATGTCCTTGTCGAATATAATTTTATTTGAGAAGTATTTTGGTAAAATGTTGTTTATTATTTTATGTATAAATATCATCGTATTCATGGTCAGCATCTATTTCACGGTTAGCCAATTCAGTTCCTTTAACATTTTGTTTACTTTTGAAAATCTATTTCGCTGAAATATTATTCTCATTGCCCTGTTTTGGAGAATTTGGAACTTATATTGTTCTCTTTCGTAATAGAACATAGGAAAAGGATAGTTAAGCAATAATTAAAATGTGGAGCAATAATTCATTTGTAGATAGTGATTGCAGTTTTACTAGATAGTTTTTGCCGGATTCTTCTTAAAAAAAGATATTTTTTCCCAATTTTCTTTTGTGTGTGTATATTCAGCATGCTTGTTGAATGTTAGTTTGGAATCTAATATAACTCCTAAGTATTTCATTTCAGTAACGTTTTCAAAAATTTCACCATCAATTTTAATTTTGCTTAAATTATTGTCAGAAATATCGAAAACCTGTTAGATTTTTGTTTTTTTAGTATCTGTCAGGAGTCGAAATATAATAACTTCGTATTGTATAACTTCAATCAGTCGTATTAATTTGTTTCAAAGTGAACAATCCACAATCGGCTGAAGGTTGGTCGGTTGTGGGTTGTGGGAATTGGGAACATGAGTGCCCCGAGATTAGTGTCAGCAGATAATATTATGATCACATGCAGTACAGTACAGTGTTTAATATAATATGGTGGTAATACAATGCGCGACAAGTGTCAGCCATAATGCACTTCAAAACTGCTAACAATGAAATTGATTTATAAACATTTTCTTTCACAGTACCTACAGATCTAAGATGTTAGTCGATTCGGAATCTAAATGTGAATCAACGTAACTGATGAGAACTTGTTTCTGTCTTGAAGTGGTGCATTTATAATAAACTCGCAAGTTCATGGCATGCGTTGTAATTCCACTTTATAAAGAAATTGTTTCTCCCTGAGTGTCTTTTCCAATTCGTCCCGTTCCTCTCCCCACTCCCCTCTCCCGCTTCCCCCGTCCCGCGACCCACCTCCAAGTTCCATACATTCAGTTTTCTATTGCAATTTTTTATACAAATTTCATAATGCCAAAACACATCAGTATATATATTATATAGATACCTTTGCGGGCGTACACACAATAACTCACCAAAGATGCATCGCAATCGGATGAACAGTTTAGGAAATAATTTCATAACGCCAGAGCTCACCATTACACATAGAAGCTTTTGCAGGCATGCGCATAACAAATCACCAATGTTTCATAGCAATCGGATGAATGGTTTAGGAACGCAAAAGGAACAAAACAAAGAAACATTCATATTTTGTCTAAATTTATAACTAATTAAAATGCTTGCCCATGAACGATGAACACGGGTCGAATCATGATTCATTCCGAACGAACGAGATCACAGTCGAAGATTTGCTAATACCGTTGAATATTTTGTATCCGGTATCCGGAGAAATGGCGAAGAAATTACGAAGAAATGACGGAAAAATGACGGAGAAATGGCGGCGTTTCTTGCAGAAAGTGACCAAAGAAAAAACATACATGGAACCTTCTGCAGTCAATTGATTGGTATTTAAATTGGACGAATATACACTAAAGGAGAAAAATTACAGACTTACTCCCCTAAATACTGCTAGAAAACCAAGACGTGGACAGATATCATTAACACGGCTAAAGCTATTTCAAGCAACGTTTCAATTCTACATAAATGAATGATCATGTACCTAACTAACTAATATGAACGAAACCTATCTATTTGACTGTCCTAGAACGGGAGACCTTCCTAGTAGGACAGTCAAAGCTCCCTAACTGTGAATATATGAAATGTGTAAAAAGGTATGCACTAAGTATATATTATTTTAAATAAATTAATTGTGAATTAACCGGAGTGAGCAAATTAAATTTATTTGCTCACGCCGGGATTCGATCCCGCCACCCTCGGATTGCGAGTCAAGACCCTTACCCCTCGACCACGGAGGCCATCAAAACTTACAAACACCCTTTTTCGGTTACGGTTTTATAGTATAATGTGGAAAATTATTAGAAAATTGTCGTAAAACGTCCAAATATTTGTGGCTGGGCTTCGCAAAATAAAATAATACACGCTTTCTGGCGGTTTTTTTTTCTTGAATAAATCAAAACAGGCGGCTGGTGTTAAACGGCAATTTAAACCTTATCGCCATCTACATAAGGAGTGGTATTGTTGCGGCCTGGTGATTAGACGTACTACAATGCAAATGTTTGTAAAGAAAAACAAAGGTAAATCACAGTTTCAAATCGTCAAAACGCAAACCATTTCCGCCTATTTTAATATGAAAATTGGTGAGGTTGAATTGAAAAATTGAAAAATCGAAAAATTGTGAATTATGTAAATTTATCAAAAAGGGTATATATATTACTAGCAGACCCGGCCACACTTTGCTGTGGCTAACGAAACACAAGCTATCTACTAACAACGCTATTACCCAACTTTTATAACCAACGCCATCTGTTAATTTGCATGCCTGCTCGCTCCCTTTATATATTATACTAGCAGACCCGACCACACGTTCCTGTGGCTAACGAACCACAACGCCATTACCCAAACTTTATAAAATCCACACCACCCGCTTTCCAGCTGCCCGCTGCCTGAATTGAATATTTAAATTTCTCCTCTTTTCTCTACTATAATAAGCATGTATTATACATATAAACCTTCCCTTGAATCCTATATCTATTGGTGAAAACCGCATGAAAATCCGTTGCGTAGTTTAAAAGATCTAAGCGCACAAACATTTTGAGCGACTTCATTCTATACCATGTGCCCGCTGCCCCGCTGGCTAAATTGAGTATTTGAATTTCTCGGCTTTTCTCTACTATAATAAGCGTGTATTTTACATATAAACCTTCCTATTGAATCACTCTATCTATTGGCGAAAACCGCATGAAAATCCGTTGTGTAGCTTAAAAGATCTAAGCGCAAAGACAGCGTGAGCGACTTCAAATTATTATAAAGGTAAATGTTAAAATCTTAGATGATCATAATCATTGATTGTTTCGATAATCGAAAGACTTCAGTCGTGAGCAGTGTTGACAACTCTAAATTAAAACCGTCGGCAGCTCTAAAAAAGTGGTTTAGCTTCTCAGCTCGTTTTTTCAGATTATCTAGCTCCTTTTTTTAATACAGAACTAATCAACGAAAAATGATAAGAGTTATTCCTTTAGTCTAAATACTAAAAATAGCCACCACTACCAAGAAACGAAAATAATGACTCTGGCCACTCTCCCCACTCAAGGTGCAAGAAAATTCGAAGGAATCGGTCTTTTTTAAACGACTTCGAAAAGGAGGAGGTTATCAATTCGACGGATTTTTTTGTTTGTTTTATGTTTGTTACCTCAGAACTTTCGATTGGGTGAACCGATATTGATGATTCTTTTTTTATTAGAAAGCTGGTGCTTAACGTGTGGTCCCATTTTAATTTGGTTCAGTTCTGACAATGGGATCCATGAGAAAACCATATATGTCTTAAATTTGCAATAAGTATGTGCGCGACAAATGGACGAATAACTCAATATTACGCCAACAGATTTCGATGATTCTTTTTTTGAAGTAAAACTTCTTTACGCACAAATAACAATCGTACGAAATTATTTTTTTACTTTTTAGTGCATTTTTAGAAATCGTGTTTTGTTAAATTTTTTGTTTATTGAAGTAAACTTCTTAACGCACGCTCTACTTGGGGGGTAAGCTGGTGAATAAGTTACGAAAAAGTGTAATGCGAACAGTAATCGATGCGAACGGTGATCGATTCTAGCGGTGATCGATTCTAACGGTGATCGGGCGAGGTGAATGGTCGGGCCTTTATGCACGCTTGACTTAGGGAGTGATAAGGATAAGGATAATATTTTCTTATACGAAAAGTGTAATGCGAACGGTGATCGGGCGAGGCAAACGGTCGGGCCTTTACACACTTCAATGTCAATGTCAATGTTAATGTCAACGTCACCCCAATGCCATATGTTCTTTTATAAGTTAGTGAAGTGTTACTTCAGTCGTGTGGTCTAAAGAATCGTATTTTTTTACATTAGCTCCACACAGGAGGCGCCGAGGAAAATAATTCACCTCAGGGTCTATGTCATCTTTGGGGATGCTGTGTGGAGGGTCTTTAAGGAAATGAAGGAGAGGACGTTCTGGGAAGGGTGTAAGAAGTGGGTAGGAATTTGGGGGTCAGTGCGTCCAGGAGTGACGGACGTATGAGACCATCCCTCCCACTGCGGTGCAAGGCGATATTCCGAGAGAGAAATGCTGGAGAAGTCAAATGGACTCCCTCAACCATTTTCTGCCGATCACCATGTAGCTGGTGGCAGACGCATCACCCGCCAATACCCGGACAAACCTCATCCCATGAACCCGGGCACTCTTGCTAAATTACCAAACGTAGCGAACCACTTGGGGTGATCATGGCAGAGGTGTTGGTTAAGCAATAAATGGTTCCCGGGGCGGTGGTACCCATACCCGCCTAACAAATTGAAAATTTGTGAGGTGGAACCAGAGATGTATTTCTACTCAGAATCCCAAATTAGGTTTTAGAAGATTTTAGCTTTTTTTCGGGTAAATTCTAGCTTTATTTTAAGAATCGAGTTGCCAACACTAGTCGTGAGTTGATCTGTTATAAGGAAAGTTAAAGAGGTACTAACAAATGTTTTCAATACATTCAATGTATTGATTAAACATATTTAGGGGATATTTCTTGGGAAATAGGCATCTACTTGTCCACCCGGTAAAATCTAATCAATATCTCTACATATTATACATTAAAATCCTCCGATGCGTCTGCCTGTCTGTTCGCGATAAAATCAAAAACTACTGAACGGATTTTTAGGCGGTTTTCACCAATAGATATAGTGATTCATGAGGAAGGTTTAAGTATATAATTTGTCAAGGTTTTGAGTAAATTGGTTAAAATATATAATATATAGAAGAGAATGTATGCAGGTGGTGAACGAGCGGACTGGCAAGCGGGCGGTGTGGATTTGATTTGTATGTTGATTTCGAAAACTCTGTGTAAAGCCCGGGCATCGCCGGGGATCTTGTATATTATAAAAGAAAGTGTACAAAAGTGTGCGTCCCGCTAAAACTCAGAAATGAGTCCCAGTATGATCGCGGGAGTAATATGGTGCGGTAGCCCTCTATCCCCCATTCATGAATAAGGTTCCCGTTTTTACCAGAAGGGTGTGCTTTCGAAGATATAAGGGCTGAAAGTTTTCCCATCTAGAAATTTCTAGAACAGTCCAGAACATCCGAGAGTATTTGAGAGCATTCCACAACGTTCCAGAACATCCCAGATAATTATGGAACACTCCAGAACACAGTCTGACTACCGGCGTAGTCCAGCGGTAAGGCTCTGACTCGCACTCCGAAGGTCGCAGGATCGAATCCCGGCGTGGCAATTTTTTTTTTTTTACATTAACTCCACACAGGAGGCCCTGAGGCAAATAAAATTTATTTGAATAATTTGTGTTATTTCAAAATTAATTTATTTAAAATAATGTAGAGTACATTTGCGGCACGTTCCAAAGTGGAAGATACTAGCAGTATCGCCCTGGTGTAAAACCACCATCCAGAATTGAAACTTTGCTTGAAATGGCATTAGCCGTGTTTGGTGACCAGATCTGAATAGCCAGGTACTTCCCCACCTTCCTCTTCCCTATCTTCTTCCCCTCCCCGCTACCTTCAGCCTCACAACATGTGAATTTGGTATATAGTATCACTGGCTTCAGACAGGAGCAGTTGGGGCTCTTGTGCGTTATTCATATAAAAAATAATTTTACTTTTTTGTATGGGTGGGGCTATCCATTGGTAGGGGTATATGTATAAAGCAAGATCCGTTATGGGTTCGAACGTCAGTTCAATCTCATATCAACTCCCTGAGCGAAGCCGGGTACCCCAGCTAGTAGGTAATCAATATATATTATAATATAAAACAAAGTCGGATTAGATACACTATTTGTAACTCGAGAACGGACGGGCCGATTTTGATGATCTTTGATTTGTTGGATTTGTCTCCACCCCGGATAGGATAATAACTATTAAAACTTTATTAAGAAAATTCTTTTCCCCATACATTTTGTATGGAACGCATTCTCATATTTGAAAGAGCTGCGGGCATTTTGTGATAAGTACCTACCTATAAAATTGAACTGTGCGTGAATTCCAAAAATTCAAAAACGTCAAATGTCAATGCGCAATTGTTTTGCATTTGTTCTTAATCGTGTAATGCTGCCCCTCTTTCTTACACCCTAAGAATCAATAGCCAAAAATGAGACAAGCGGTGAACGTTTGTCTGCACCCAGTCTCGGATCTATGACTTTTTCGAACCCGAGCAGGAGACTATGAGGAGACTGTAAACCATATTAAAATTCGGAGGTATGATTTTTTTGCGGTGGGCGGAAAATATTCAAAACGGTCACCAAAATATTACGAACAATCCGAGGAAAAAAATAAAAATCGCGCCGTCGCTCCAGTGGACAGTGGTTAGGATACGTTCATAGATCAACTTAGGATGTGTTCAAAAACCAAATAGGCGTTTTAAAATGAAATGAATAATCGATAGAACAAGGTACGCTAGATACCAGGCGCTTTGTGAATCAATTTTTTTTTTCGAATGTAAATTACGATTTTGACGCCCCCTAAGAAGGGGAGGATAGGAAGTTCTGGGAAGGAAAAAGGTATGAGGGGTGGGTAGGAATCTGGGGGTCAGTGTGTCTGGGAGTGACGGACGTATGAATCCATCGCTCCAACTGCGGTGCAAAGCAATGGGTCAAGAGAGTCCGGTCAAAAGACTTCCCTCAACCAGTCTCTCTAGGACCGGCCCGCTAAGCAGCAGGTGGGCAGACGCATCCGCCGCCAAGAACCGGACAAACGTCAGCCCATGAACCCGGGCACCCCTGCTAAATCACTAAACGTAGCGAACCACTTGGGGTGACCTATTGCAGATGTGTTGGTTATCCAATAAATGGTTCCTGGGGCGGTGGCACCCGAACCCGCCTGCCAAATTCCCGAAAGTAAGCGGAAAAGTAAGAAAATCATAAAAAATATAAATCGGTATATAACGCCATCTCTGATACTTACAAAAACAAAACACGGACTGTTGCGCATCGATAATTGCTTCATTGTGTAATTTTTAATTTAATGAAAAAACTGAATTTAATTCAACAGTTATTGATTCTGAGAAGTACGAAGTTCGTCGGGTCATCTAGTATATTATAAAAGAAAGTCCAAAAAAACGTGCGGACCGCAAAAACTCAAAAACGAGTCCTGGTACGATCAAGTGAGTTATATGGTGTGGTAGATCTCCGTAGGTAGTATCCGTTTTTACCTAAAGGGCGTGCTTTTGAAGATATAAGGGATAAAAGTTTCGCCCTCTTGAAATTTCTAGAACAGTCTTCCGGAAAGTTCTAGAAGGTTCCATAGAGCTATAGAAATATCTGGAAGGAGTGTCGGAGTACGTCGTGGAATATTCGGGAATAGGAAATCGGGAACATCATCGTGAAACATTCCAGAAAACTCTCGAATGTTGTCCTGAGCGAAGCCGGGTAGTAATATAATATAAAGTGGGTTAAGTGATGAGACTAGAATTAGAAAGGGGAACAAACGAGAGGTGAAGGTCAGACCGATTAAGATTAATCTCTAGAGAATACTCGCTATAACCTTTCACTGAGATTATAATCGTAGTCACAATAATCACGTTGTTAGTAAATCAGTAATTTGAACGATAAACAATGAGATATGTAGATACATTGCTGTCAATAGATTTAGACCACCTCTGTAGTCAGAGCCTTAAGAGGAAACCGGGTGGAGTTTTGCCCGTACAAACGCATTCTTAAATTTCCTCTCTGGATCTTGACACTATTGCAAATAGTTTTTTTAATAAAATATAGATATCGACCACTAGCGTGTCGTTAAGTTTTGCTTTTTTTGATAAGTTACTTCTTATATGAGTAAGGACCCTCCAAAAATTGTTGAAATTGCCTGTTTTGAATGCCATCAACAGACGTTCAGTATACAAACTAGACAATGTATTTTTAAAAAAGTAAAACGTACAGACATATTATTATATTAGTATTGTCTTCTTATACAGTTGGTATAAAAAATCTTAAAAATCAGTTTAGTTTTGGAAAAGAAAAAATGGGGAATACGAAATTTTGATGATTTTATCAGCCTGAGGTGCAGTTGTACCTTTCGCTCAGTATTCGGAGGAGTAAGAGCGACAGTGGCAGCAACATTTGGTAAAATATCTATTGTTCAAATTTATCGACGACCGGGTTTCCTCTTAATTGAATTCAGCTGTTGGCTAACGAAACAAAAACACATAAATGGCGGGAAGTTTGTGGAGAAAAAGTTTATTTTCTTAAAAAATATAAATATTTAACAAAAATTGAGATATATTAGCATAATAATTGAAAACTTTGATTTTTTCGAGAATGCAAGGAGGCGTAAAAATCATAAAAAGTTAATAATATTTGAATAATTAATTTGTACAGCGCCGTTTTGAGTGAAAAATCGCCTAAAGTTATAACGTTGTTAAGCCGCGGTGGTAGGGTTCAACGCCTTGCCGAAATTACCATCAAATTAACGGATTAAGGTGATTCAACGGTTCAACTACTCTCCAGGGGTAACAAACCTACTAATAGAAATATTTATTCCATATGTGCCATATCTGCCCTGATGGTGGACACTGTAACGCTGTCCAAAACGTTGACTATAGAAGGAGGTAGCGAAACACAGCATAACACTCCAAAAATAAATAACGAAAATATGTGAGGCGGGTATCGGTACCGCCGCCTCGGGAACCATTTATTGAATAACCAACACCTCTAACATAGGTCACCCAAAGTGGTTCGCTTCGTTTGGTGACTTAGCAGGAGTGCCCGGGTTCATGGAGTGAGGTTTGTCCAGGTCTTGGCGGCGTATGATTACACACTGACCGATTCCTACCCATCCCTCGTACCTTTTTCCTTCCCAGAACTTTGCATCCTTCCCTTTATTGAAAATACCCTTCACACAGCATCCCCTAAGATGACATAGGCCCTCTAGGGAAAATTATTTTCCTCAGAGCCTCCTAGTGGAAATAACATAAAAAAGTATATTTTTGTTTAGCCTTTTTATAGGCCCAGAAAAAAGTATTAGGCTTATAAAAACTGCTTTAAAGTTCAAAATCTCCTACTTACGAACCCCTTTTTAGTTTTATCGTACATCGCGGCAAATTAAGTTCTTAGAAAATGACCGTAAAATATTTCAATAATAGGCCACTTGCATCACCTTTTTTTAAATTTTTTTCTGGTTTAGGCAAATATTCTAAGACATTCTGTATTTTTTTATTTTTTTATCGTATTTTTGAAACCCTGGCGATTATTGGAAAATTTCAATCCGAAAAATCAGACCATTTTTTTTAAACCGGAAAGACGGGACAATTTTATGGGTGCGAAAAAACGACATACACAATAGCATTAAATTTTACGGGGTTCTCTTCGTAACATCTGTTTAAACACCGACAACATTATCAAAAAATCGAAACAAAGGATAAGTTCGCATAGAACAAACAATAAATTTAGTGAACGTTAAACGCAAATTCAAAAATTCGCCGGAAATCAAAGTGTTGCCATATAAAAAAAAAATAATCAGTGTGGAATTTTACAAAATTAAGGGAACATAATCGGAGACGGGACATTTTCATGTAGTGACGTCAAGAGCTCAAATAATGGATTAATTTATTTAAAAATAAAAAAACTACATTTCTAAAAATTTTTACTAACATTTTCGTAATCTTAGTAAAAAAATCTATTAACACGATTTTTTCCAAGTCGTTATGAAATCCATGCAAGTGGCCTATTGTGCCTGAACTTCGCCAAATAAAATAAAAGCATTTTTGCTATGTTTTTTTCGTGAATATTAAACGGGATATTAAAAATATAACGTGGCGGCTGATATTAAACGGGAATTTAAACCTTATCGCCATCTACATAAGGAGGGTTATTGTTAGCGGCTTGATCCCTAATTTTTCATGACGTATTGCATCAATGTTTAATATTGAAACAGCTTTGGGAATATATAAAAAAAATGTTCAAAATATGACATTACTTTTGGTCCTTCAAGCGATATTCGGATATTCGTAGATTCAAAATTGTCAAATGCTCTTCTTTTCTAATTATTATTATTTTATTGTTTATATGAATACCCTACAAGAGTCCCAACTGCTCCCGTCTGAAGCCAGTGAGAGACTATGGCATCCCCAATTGGGGTATGTTGTGAGGCTGAAGGTAGTGGGGTGGGGAAGGAGATAGGAAAGAGGAAGGTGGGGAAGTACCTCGCTATTCAGATCTGGTCACCAAACACGGCTAATGCCATTTCAAACAACGTTTCAATTCCAAATGGTGGTCTTACAGCAGGGCGATACTGAAATATACTATACATTATTTTAAATGAATAAATTGCGAAATAACACAAATAAAATTTATTTGCCACGCCGGGATTCGATCCCGCGACCTTCGGTGTGCGAGTCAAGAGCCTTACCGCTGGACTACCCCGGCAGTCAATCACAACAGTCCATCTACCTGCCAATCGGACGTTAGACATTTTTGGTCTTTCGAGGCGGATATTTCGTAGATCGAATTGAACATCGGTTCAATTAAAATCTAATGTTCCGCGGCGTAGAAAAGGTTAACGATAGCTGAACACCACCAAACAATGGGCTACCGACGCGACGGATACTGCGATTAATTCGGTACTAAATCATATTCGGAAACAATGAGTCTGGAATTATAATCACAATTTAAACATTTCCAATTTTACAGTTTTAATGATAACTTAAGTCAAAAATAAATAACAAACTCTCCGATTAAAATAAAAACTTAATTACGTAGGTAGGTTATATTTTGAATTATCAATAATTCTTCTTCTTCTTCCTTGCACTGTCCCAACTCATTGCCTATGTAGACTGCCCGGGTCGGCTTTTCTCGTTCTTAGGCTAAACTTCTTCAGTTCAGAGTATAGCCTACATCCAAGCCGTTTTTCTGTCATATTTTGGAGCATTGAGTCATCCAGGAGTTCTTTGGTCTTCCTCTGGATGACTTTCGATGAAGCTCCATAGACATTGCCTGCTTCACTATGTGGTCTGATGGTATTCGTCTTATGTGCCCATACCATCTCAACTATCGTTGATCCAGCTTACTATCTTGTCCGTGACACCCAGGTTACCATGAATGCGTGAACTTTTAATCTTATCTTTTAGTGATACTCCTGCCGACCATCTATCTAAGTATTCGCATTAATGCTGTTTCGAGTTGCCTAAAGTGGGAGTCCAGCATTCGGAGCCATACATTATCGCGAGTCTAACAATAGTCTGGCTTATCTATAATAAATCATTTATTTTTAATGCTATTTTTAGTGGCTTGTTGTATATGAATAGGTAGTTTAAATTAACTGCCTCAGTAACAATATTTCTTATTGGTTTAGTGATAATTGAAGATGTAAATTGACTTGGCATAATTATTTCCCTCCATTAATATTCTGGACAAAGAGGAATAAATATGGTAATTAATCCAGAATTTCTACACTGAGAAAACTCGTCGTGGAATCCGATGCAAGCAATTCTGGACTAATCACTACACTATTTAAATTTTGTATAGAAATATTAAGTCAGTGAAAATCCTTCTGTCTGGAAATTTTAGCACATTCATATAATTTAAAAAGAGTGTTGTAGTTCAACACAATTGACTAATCACTACACTATTTAAATTTTGTATAGAAATATTAAGTCAGTGAAAATCCTTCTGTCTGGAAATTTTAGCACATTCATATAATTTAAAAAGAGTGTTGTAGTTCAACACAATTGCTGAAAAACCCATTTTAAAACTTAGAAAATATATTGTATATAATATTTTAAGATCTACAGTATATCAGGTCCAGGATGTATGCAGGATGGTTAATGATGAAAGTAAATATCTATTTATATAAGTCTAAAGTCATGGTGTTTGGAAAAGAGTGCACCATACGAAAGTTGTGAAAAATGTACACTTTTTTTACATTAGCTCTTCACAGGAGGCCCTAAACGAAAATTTTCCTTAGGGCTTATGTCATCTTTGGTTATGCTACGTGGATGGTCTTTTTAGGGGAAAGGAAGTTCCAGGAGTCAATATGTCTCTAGAAGTGGCGGAAATATGTATCCATTTCTCCCATTGCGGTGCAAGGCAATGGGTCAAGAGAGTCCGTCTAACCTGTTTTCTTTTTTTACATTAGCTCCACACAGGAGGCCCTGAGTAAAATAATTTCCCTCGGGGCCTGTGTCATCTTAGAGGATGTAGTGTGGAGGATATTTTTTAGGAAAAGAAGGAGAGGAAGTCTGGAAAGGAAAAGGGTATGAGGGGTAGGTAGGAATCTGGGGGTTAGTGTGTCTAGGAGTGACAGACGTATGAATCCATCCCTCCCACTGCGGTGCAAGACGAAGAGAGAGTACGGCTGGAGAAAAGGGACTCCCTCAACCATTCTCTCCCGATCCGGCCTGTCATGCGCTGGTGGGCAGACGCATCCGCCCCCAAGACCCGGACAAACCTAACCCCATGAACCAAACGTAGCGAACCACTTGATGTGACCTATGGCAGAGGTGTTGGTTATCTCTGCCCAAGACCTGCTAAGAAACGAAGTAATGTTTTAAGTTCCTGTGTGAAAAATGCAGTCGTATCGCCGACCGATCAGTTGGTTGTGATCAGGAGAGGTCACAACTTACAACGGAACTATCAGAAGAGTCAGAGGTACAAATTTACAAGACAAATGTGCGAATTGACCAGCGCAGGCCATTGACCATAGCGACGACATGCGCGCGCACGGAACGTGACGGGACATATCGGGCTAGCCAGCTCTGGTCACGAATCACGACGCGACGCGACGAGACAAACTGACAACCACTGTGGCGGATTGTTACAACAATAGTAATATTATGGACAAAACTATTCATAGAATCTGTTAATACCTTTTAAAAGATCCTTCCTAAAAAGACCCTCCACACAGCATCCCCAAAGATGACATAGGGCCGCGAGGGTAATTATTTTCCTCAGGGCCTCCTGTGATTTTTTTGTGCGCAAAACCGCGAATATATATATATATATGTAGAACAATTTTCTCGGTTTACCCGCGTAACGTAGTCCTTAAAAGGACTTTTTAACTCCTGACGTTTCGGACAGATCACACTGTCCATCTTCAGAGGCCTTATGTCTTGAGTTTTTGTCTCAAACTGATAGCTTTCGCATATCTGTTCGGTCCAGAAGCTAAGACTTAAGTGAGTGCAAGTCACTTCTTATGTCTAGAACGAAGTACCCGGGTTGAAGGTGATTGATGGTGGAGGGGGTTGGGGGCGGGGCCGGCAGTAGATACCTGATTGGTTAAGCTAATTGGAGATACTACTGGTAATTTTGGAAATGCCATTTTTGGGGGATTTTCATCGATTATGACTTTCCAGGTGTTGGGAATTCTGATTGAGTCATTTCTCGCATTCATATTATTTTTATGTTTATAGATTTCTATCGCTTCGCGGTAAATTCTTTTTGGTTCATTGTATATGCTAGCTATTGTTGTTGAATTATTAAAGTCTATTTTATGACCTTCATTAAGGACGTGTTGAACTATGGATGAAGTTAATCGTTTATTAGTGACATCTACTTTATGTTCTGCAATTCTACAAGATATTTTTCTATTGCATCGTCCAATATACACCTTTTCACATGCCCCACAAGGTATTTTATAAATACCATGTGACTCAAGTGGAATGTGGTCCTTCGGACTTCTTAATAGAGACGAGATTTTATTTTCTGATTTATAAATAGTTTTGATTTTATTGCTTTTGAGGATTCGACTGATTTTATCTGTCGAGCCTTTGATGTATGGGAGAATTGCTATAGAAAGGGGTTCTTCTTCCGTTTCAGGAATAGTTTTTTTGCTTTTATTTATAGATTTGTCTATTAAATATTTGGAGAAGCCGTTTGTTTGAAGAGCACTACTAAGTAGACCTAGTTCTTTGTGAATATGATCTTTGTCCGCTAGTCGTTTTGATCGTGTGACTAGGGTATTTATAACTGATGACAACTGAGATGGGTTATGATTTGAGTTGGCGTTTAAGTATCTATTTGTATGAGTCGGTTTACGATATATGGTATGGCCAAGGCTGCCGTTCTTTTTCTTTTCAACTAAAATATCGAGAAATGGGAGACAATCATTTTCTTCGATTTCCATTGTAAATTTAATATCTTCATGGATACTGTTCAAATGAATAAGGAAGTTATTTAATTCTTCAATTCCGTGTTGCCAGATAATGAAGGTATCATCTACATAGCGACGCCATAGTGAAGGTTTGAAAGGAGCGCTCTCTAATGCCTTTATTTCAAAGTACATCATGTAAATATTAGCGATTACCGGGCTGAGGGGTGAGCCCATCGGGGCCCCTTGAATTTGCTTATATATTTGTCCCTCAAATTGAAAATAGGTATTTTTAAGGCAATGTTCCGTCAGAGTGATAAAATCAGTGGGAACCACCATCAATCACCTTCAACCCGGGTACTTCGTTCTAGACATAAGAAGTGACTTGCACTCACTTAAGTCTTAGCTTCTGGACCGAACAGATATGCGAAAGCTATCAGTTTGAGACAAAAACTCAAGACATAAGGCCTCTGAAGATGGACAGTGTGATCTGTCCGAAACGTCAGGAGTTAAAAAGTCCTTTTAAGGACTACGTTACGCGGGTAAACCGAGAAAATTGTTCTACATCTTACACCCGTGAAAACCTTAACCATAACATATATATATATATATATATATACTAGCTGACCCGGTCATGCGTTGCTGTGGCTAACGAAACACAACGCCATCTACTGAATTGTTACCCAACATTTATAACCAAGTGTTTTTTCGATAAATTAACTCACACCGCCCTCTGTCAATTTGCATACATTCAAGTCCACACCACCCGCTTGCCAGCCCGCTCGTCCACCACTTACAGACATTCTCCTTTAATTATATATTTCAACAAAATTTTCACAAAACCTTAACAAATTATATAACTAAACCTTCCTCATGAATCACTCTATAAATAGAGTTTTTGAGTTTATCGCGAACAGGCAGACAGACGCGGCGGAGGACTTTAATTTATAATATGTAGAGATACATATAATGGTAAATTCTGGCTTAATGAAATTTGTAAATGAAAATGTGTGTATTTCATATAAATTAGAGGCAGGGAGGGAAGGAAGGGAAGATATGACGAGGGAGGGGGAAGGAAAGATCCTCCACACAGCATCCCTAAAGATGACACAGGTCCCGAGGGATTATTGCGTATTCACGTAAAACAAACAAAAAAAAACGATATGCCTTGGAGCGCGTATCATTGAAATACCGGTAAAACACAGCATTTCCACCTGTCGTCTGACTAGCCCTTATATTGCATACAGCGAGAGGTTAGATCATAAATCAAGTACTATAACAAATAATGGGTACATACTGTACGAGTATGTAAAGTGGTACATAATATAATACATTATTATAGGTATTATAAATATTCTAATACAGGGATCCATAACCTTTTTGAGGGGTCCAGAGATCAGGGTTCCGTAACAACTCAACACTTGACAAATAACACACAACGTTTTTGTAATATTTGTATATATTTTTATGTAACAAAAATTTATTATTAAAATTCCTCTGATGAACAAACAATACGACTCTGATGATCGGGAATTTGGGAGGCGGGTATGGGTACCGCTGCCACGGGAACAATTTATTGGATAACCAACACCTACGTTTGGTGACTTAGCAGGGGTGCCCGGGTTCATGGGGTGATATTTGTCTAGGTCTTGCCGACGGATTTTTTTACCTGCCTAATGCGTGGAAGGCAGGATCAGGAGAGACTGGCCGAGTTAGACCTTTTGACCTCTCCAGCCGGAATCTCTCGACCCATAACCTTGCACCGCAGTGAGAGGGATGGATTCATATGTCCGTCATTCCTAGACACACCGACTCCTGATTCTTACCCATCCCTAATACGCTTTTTATTCACATAACTTCCTCTCTTTCTTAAAAAGATCCTCCACACAGCATCCCCAAAGATCAGGCCCTCAGGGGAATTATTATCCTCAGGGCCTCCTGTGTGGAGCTAAAAAAACAAGTTAATTTATAAAGAAAATTCTAGATTTCGGTTCAAAATAAGCTGAAATAATATATATTTTTTTAATTGATGATAATTTAAAAAGCCATTTAGAGTCCGAAGACCACTGATTGAGCACCACCGTCCTAGTAAGTTAACGTTTTCTGTAAGAATTCAGAATAAGTAGCATGTATTTGTAATGCGGGGCACGATCAAAGTTGCGCGTGATAGCTAAAAATAAGACTAGAGGTGGCAGTTTATTACGAAATTAATAATAATAAAAGGTATTGTTGAATTAACTCGTAGGTGTGGAAGTTAAAATAGTATGTACTGAAAACGAGAAGTCAAAGGGCTACTCCTTTGTACACCAGGGCGATACTGAAAGTACTTAATAGTAATACTTCGTCACTTCATTTGGACAGGGTTCTAACTTCACTTTACCTTGTTCTGAGATGTCAAATTTTGCATATCTATTTACCAATTTTTCCGATGTTGATGTTTATCCTGCGTAAAGTATTTTAAGAACCGAATAAGATATAGCCTGAGAACGAGAAGAGCCGAACACAACAGGCTACATTGCAAGGAAGAAGAAGAAGGTAGTTTATTTCGAATTATAAAATTTGAAAGCGTATTTCATTACCCTTAAAAAATAGTTTTTGGTTTTCGGATGCGTTCTGAAATATTGAAATTTATTTGCAAAGCGGAAACATTTTGAACCTCCGACAAAACACGCCCGAGGCCTGAAGGATTAATAATAATAATAATAATATCTTTATTTGGAACAGCTTTACAAAGATACATAAAAAAGAAAGAGTGGTAAAATAAAACATTTGCAGCCTTACTAAAAAAAAACTACAGCACGACCGATGACCTGTGTTTTTGTAGCAACATCCGTACAACAAATTTACACTAAAACACGAAATTCTACCAATAAAGAATTTCACGCTAAAACAGATTTTAAAATCTGGCAACAGTGCAATTTTTAGTAATGTTCATACAAAATTGTTGTTTTCAATGTTTTCATTCATGGCCGCTAGATGGGGGCGCCGGCGCATTCGCTGTTCGCAGTGAAAACATATTTTAAGCCACGAAATATTATTTGGGTACGGCGATGTGCTTCGTAATATTACCAAAGTGATCGTAATTTTTATTAATATGACTAATTCACTCTTATATTCATATAATTGATATATTTACCGTGTTTTTTGTGGTTTTTCATAATTTTTAGTGAAGTTATAATAACAATAATTGTACTTTCAAATTTGAAATGTCAAAAAGTTTTTTATATGATACATAAAAATTCATATTTACATTTAATGATATTTATTTTATGAGAATTTCATAAAAGTGGTGGTTTTTCTAAATATTAATATCAAATTCACGTGTTGGTAAGCTTATCAAAGAAATTAACATCTTTAGTGGTGCAAGAAATGTGTTGAAATGTCAGAGATATTTTTAAGGTTATTTTTTTGGCATTAAAAAAAACTTTGAAATTTTTTATAATTTTTTTATTGTATGCACGAGGAAAAAGTGAGGTGACAGTTTCATTTCAAATTCATTATATAAAAGGTCTGTATTTTTTAAATTTTAATTTTTTAAATATTTCTGTACACTTTCATCAAAAATGTTTTGGTAAGAAATTATTTTACACATTTTTCCGTGTTTATATCTTATAATATGGCAGTTTTTTTAAACTATACTGTATTTCAAATACACAAATCTAATAGGTAATTTTATCTAGTTTTTAAAAATGGTATTTGTTTTTACGGCACCTTCAAAAATAAGAAATATATAGAACATTAAAAATACTTTGGAAAATTCCAAATTTCGTTCAGACATCATCCCTAAAACAGAGATAAACTAGCCCCCCAGGCTGTGTAAACGGTGTGCATTTTTTTCCAAGAACATTTTTTTAATTAGTAATGTTTTCACATCCGCGGCCGTTTGTCAATTGAATAAATTTTTCACGGGGTTTTTTAGTAAGGCCGTTAGTCTAAAAACATGTTTTCGCTGATAAAAAAAAAACATGTTCAGTAGTGTCAAAATCTAGAGAGGAAATTGGGGAATACGTTTCTTTGAATAAAATGCCGCCCGGTTTCTTCTTAATAAAAATAAATAACGACCATGTTTTTGTCATCTATTTATCATTAGCTGAATCTATTACTATAAGGTATGGAATTACAGCTTGGGGTCTTTCCTGTAAAACAAATGTAAACCATGTTCAATCAGTTTAAAATTCGTTACCTAAATTACTAGCTCATAAAAGTTTATACGAACGAAGGCATAATGTTCCATACTTTTACCAGAATCACAAAATTCTCTCAGTAAGAGCTAATAAGTAATTCTAATAAGTAATAAGTAATTCTGTGTTATAAAATAATATTTCAGCATATGAATAGCCCTATGTACAGCATATTATGTTACGACCATAAGACGGCATGATTACTGATTATTCCTAAACAGACCAAACAATTCATCATCATGTTTATTACGTATTGGGTTTTTCGGAAGAGCGATTCTGAGATTAACCGATTATAATTCTCCGTTGTTAAATTTAGCACTTTGAACATTTAAACACTTCGAGATGGTTGTTTGTTGATTAATTCACACATCTCCTCTGCGGTGAAGACGTTGCCATTCGTCACGCATGCACGGCGCATCTCCTCCGCTATTATCTGTACATAATTCCGTATACCGCAGCTGAATCTCCGCAACCACACTGAACATATCCTGGCAGAATTCAAGGTGCTTGCTTTCAGTATTCGCATTAATCTGCATGAGTTAATAAGGACTCAAGTATCAAATATTATAAAGTCTTATTTTTTAACTTTAAGTTTCATATATCCCGCAGGTCCCGTTTACAGTGATACGAACATAAGAGGAAACCGGGCGCCGTTTTGTCAATACAAACGTGTTCCCCAATTTCCCCTATGGATTTGGACAACAGAGTAAATACCAACAGCCTTACTAAAAAACGTCGTGAAAATTTTATTCAATTGATAAACGATCGTAGATTGGAAAACATTAATAATTTTAAAATGAAACAAAAATTCTCATGGAAAGACGTATACAATGTATACATTGCTTACACAGATATAGGGGATTGTTTATCTATTGTAGAGTCTGTCAAATAAGAGTAGAAAATATAAAAAATGGAACTACAAAATTTGGAGGCTGGCAACACCAATTTAACTGTCAAATATTCATCTAAAGTGAAATGTCACTGAAGGTGTAGAACACAGTAAACCACATTTAAAATTTTTTTTTTCTTTAATGACATAAATTTGATTAAAATGTGTTTTTTTATAAAGCGTTGTGCTTTAATTTAATTTAACATAAATTTTTATTTTACAATAGATAGAAAGGAAGAATCACTAATGGTGAGTTAAATATATGCAGATCTAAAATTAGAGATATGATCTAAAGCCCGGGCAACGCTAGGTACTTAAGCTAGTATTAAATAAATGTGAGCAATTTGTAAAGTGTGCTTTATATTTTATTACAATATCGTTATTCTTCATTATGTTAACACAAAATTGCAAAGGTATAATATACATACATGCAATTCTAATTTTGAGATCAGTGGGGGTATCTATACTGCATTAAAAAAATATATTTATTCCACTATGTCATTTTAATTTTTTTATAAAATTTTAGGTTACACAGCTTTACTTTAACACCATGAGTAATGTGTTCAGTATTGCCATTTGATCAACAGTGGCGCCCACCTATGTTTTCTAATTTTCTACTCTTATTTGACAAACTGTATATTATCTAATATGTTTATTTTATTAATAATATCTGAACGAATTTAGGAATTTTATTAACGTATTTTAAATGTCTTGTATATTTCTTATTTTTGAAGATGTCGTAAAAACAAATACTTTTATAGAAACTAAATAAAATTACTTTTTAAATTTGGATGTACCTGAAATATATTTTCGTGTATAAAAATTGCCATATTTTAAGCTTCAAACACGGAAAAAAGCTTACCAAAAACATTTTTAATCAAAATGTAGCAAAATTTAAAAAAAAATGGTTAACAACGACAGTGAAAGGAACATTTTGGTAAAATACCTATTATTCCAATTGACCGTGTTTCCTCTGAACTGCATTAGGGCCGGTATTTCAGTTTGATTAAGATATTCACTTTCGTCAACGGGTTGACTTGACAATAACTGACATCCCATCCGATTTATAACATTCTTGAGTAGGTACTCCCCACATTCCTCTTTCCACATCCTTCCCCTCCCCGCTCTCATCAAATCACGACATATCATAATAATAATAATAATAATAATAATTGGATAATTTATAGAGCGCCGTTTTTGTGAAAAATCACCCCAAGGGCGCTGTGATCGAATATCCCAATTGAGGATGCAATAGTTTCACTGGCTCCATGCGGTTAGGAGCAAATAAGAAATTAATCATAGGTGCTATTACACAGATGAATACTTGGAGCAGGTGGATGAGTTTGTGTAATTAGGAAGTGTGTTTACGAGAGATGGGAAGGCTGATAGATATTGAAAGGAGGGTAAATGCAGGTAACTCCATTAATGGAGAGCGGAGCACAGAAGCGAAGCTAGCCGTCCATAATGGAGTGAGTGCTGTACCTACCCTGATGTATGACAGTGAGGCATGAGAAACAGGCAGAGGAAGGATGAAACTGAATGCTGTTGAAATGAGGTAAAACCGTGTATGATCATGTGGAGATCCGAAAAAGAATGTAAGGCTGATGTAAGCGTAATTAGTAAGATTAAGGATACTCAGATGGTTTTGGCATGTAGAGCGAATGAAATTAGTGTAAGAAGAATATATGACGCAAATGTGAATGGCAGAAGAAGTCGGGGACGCCCGAGAAAGACATGGCACGATCAAGTGAATCAGATACTTGAGACGGACCATGTCAAGAGTCAGAATAATAGAAGAGCATGTATGAGACGATGTATGAATGTGAACGAGGCAAGGAGTGTATGCCAAGACCGAGTTGTTTGGCGGTCCGTCCTCTCTACCGACCCCTGCGGGTAAAAGGGGTGATGGTTAGTTAGTTAGGGACAGCCAGGTACACCTCACAAAGTTTATCTGCCCCTTGACCAATCTTTTTATATATGTACCTTATGTACCTATAATTAGTTCTTATAATGCAAGTGAGCAACATCACTTTTCACCATTTTCTAAATATGTAAAGTATTTGCAATTACCATATTGGATGGTAATCTACTAGGTATGGCTAGCTAGGAGGCAATCAGTGCGTGACGTCATCTCCAAAAGCAATTTCTATGCCGATTGATTATACACATTATTTTCTACTAGTTTGTCATCAAGATGATTTGAAACTTTTTAAAGCAATTCGAAGCCTGGAGTCTGGACGACTGTTATATTCTCTAAACTTGTCAAAATTAATTGAGTGGTGTAGCGTCAACAAGCTATACCTTAATGTTAATAAATGCATAACTATGAGATTTTTTTAAACAAAAATTCCAATTTATTTCAATTACACAATCAATAACATTATTCTCGAATCTGTTGCTGAAATTAATCAATTAGGTATTACTTTCGACACTAAACCTAGCTTCATATCACAAATTGAAAATATCTCAAAGAAGGGTATAAAAATGTTAGGTTTTTTACTAAGAGTGGCCAATTTTACCAACATTAAAACTTCTGTATACATCACTAGTGAGGAGTCAGGTTGAGTATAACTCAACTGTATGGTCTCCTCACTCTGGATTCTCTAACAATAGAAAGAGTACAAAAAAAAACCTAAGCTTTTTAAATTATAAACTAAAAATACCGAAAGAACAATTAAACTACATCTATCTACAGCAGGGGTTCCCAAACTTAAACGTTTCACGCCTCCCTACTGCTTAAAATGAATATGCCCACGCCTCCCCTCGGCCCAGGGCCCAGCAAGTAACAGCAAGTGGGCTCGCCTAGCAATTTTAAAATAAAATAAGGGTAGGTAAAAATTATTTCTGGCTTTCACCCTTCAAGGGTGTTCTAGGCCATCATTTAAAATTACAGAGAAAGGGAAAGGTGAATTTATATATTAATTTTATTTAAATGTACAAATTTCAGAATTATATGGAAGATTGGAGTTATATGGAGACTTAGAAGAGATGAAATGTTGAATGGAGGAGAGGCAATTTTAGATAACGCTTGATAGAAGAGAGGATATTTATTTAGAGAGGGACAACCAAAAAATATGTGATCTAAAGAGCCCACATCTAGACCACAGAACGTACAATCTGGGGAGTCAAGGATGTGAATTTTAAAAAGGTGAGAAGGAACGGAACAATGACCGATTCTCATTCGAATAAGTGAGGAAATTTCTTTTTTGGAAAAATGGGGAAATTTTTGAAACCACGGTTTTGATGGGATAGTCCTTTGTATTGAGGCGTAGCGAGCTCCCTTGGATTGACTGGCAATGTTCCAATACTCTGTCCAAACATTGCGGGATCTATCTTTGATGATGGAAAAAATATCAGATAGGGGAATATGGTTTACGAGGGTAACAATAGGGTTGGACGCTCCTTTTTTTGCCAAAGAATCTGCAATATCGTTACCCACTATGCCAATGTGTCCAGGGATCCAAACAAGAATTACGGTTTTTCCAGAGCTTTGAATGGAGGCTATCAGCACTCTAATGAGGCATACAAAGTGATCATCAGGATGAAGAAGAGGACAGGATTTAAGTTTTTGGAGGGAACTGAGAGAGTCAGAGAGAACAAGGGAATGTTCACAATTATTTTTGATATTATTTTTGAAGGGTAGGTAATAAAGTCCAAAAATACATTTTTAGATGTTTTATTATAAAAATATTTATTTTACACACTTTTTATAAGAAAAGTCAATGCGACGGATGAGCTTGCATGTTTTTGACAAGATTTGGAATAAAGAGCGGAGTGGTGACCGCCGCCTTCGCCCGCACCTGCGCCCTCCTCCACATATCTTCGCGCCCCCCACTTTGAAAATCAATGATCTACAGCGTTTATCTAATCTATTAAATTTGAGTGACAGAAGAACCGTTTTCGATCTAGTATTTTTATTTAAAATCTTGCATAATAAAATTAACAGCCCTGCAATCTTGGCGCTCATAAATTTTTATGAGCCGTTTTATTGTGGCAATACTAAGACCACGTCCATTTCAATATACCTCTACACAGAATTCAAAACTTAGGCAATATGTATTCGCACATAGATATATGGAATGTATCTATGTTAAAATATAAGCATGGAATAATAAATCATTTATCCTCTAAGTTATTTGCATATGTTTATTTACGGTTTGGGCATGTAGAGCGAATGAACGAGAAACGGAGTGTAAGGAGAATATATGACGCAAATGTGAATGGTAGAAGAAGTCGGGGACGCCCGAGGAAGACATGGCATGACCAAGTGAATCAGATACTTGAGTCGGGCCATGTGAAGAGTCGGAATAATGGAAGAGCTTGTATGAGACGATGTATGAATGTGAACGAGGCAAGGAGTGTGTGCCAAGATCGAGTTGTTTGGCGGTCCGTCCTCTCTGCCTACCCCTGCGGGGAAACGGCGTGATGGTTAGTTAGTTAGTTATATATAAATATATTTTTTCATTGTAAAATATTGTAATATTTAAATATCATAGCATTTATTTTCGTTTTATCATCTGAACATCAACATATGTCTTTCTCAACTATTTCTTACTGTTTTAAGAACTCACTAGAGCTGTATTATTCATGTTGTTGCTATACATTATGTTATATTATGTAAAAGCCGAAAGGCGTTAATATTATAAATAAATAAGAACCTAAAGTTATTGAGAAGTACCCTCACCGAACTAATAGTGTTTGAACGTAAATAATATCAAACATTATAATAATACAATCTTTCTGTTATTTAAACTTTCTACAGATAGACATCGTGACCTAAAAAGTATTGAATCATATGTATAATAAGTAGCAATATAAATTTAATAATGTAAACATTGTTATCATCGTCCTTGACAGGTAAACACTATAAATGTTACACCAGGTCAGTTGTCGCCGTTATCACTTATATTATTATTGTTTGATACGATGTACGTCTCAACATGTTCACCTTATCAGACTGAATTATTATTTATTTATTTATTTATTTATTTATTTACGCCCTAGTGGGCTTTTACAACAGAAATTAAAAACATAAAAAAATTAAACATCATAAAAGAAATGAAATACTATAAGTAATAAGAAAAAATCAGTAATAAGACCAGAAATACAATAAAGTGCAATGTGTAAAAGCTAGTTAGTAGGTATAAACAAACAATTATATGTGTATAATAATGTACGATGATAAAACAGAACTTAATAGAACAGCAAAATAAAATAAAATAAGGTTATAAATTACTGGTAAGATTTTAAATGAGAGGAGGTTTTATGAAAAGAACAAAAATAAGAAAAGTTAATTATTAACCGATAAAATAGAGATGAGTTGTCTCTTGAAAATTGCAAAACTGTCAACACCAAATATATCTATAGATTCACAATGTTTATTTGCAAGACTATGCATTCTAGGGATTGGTGAATTAATAGAATAGTTAGTATTGAGGGTATTGTTAAAATTGAAAATATCTTTATTGCGAGTTAGTCTAGCAGGTACATTAATACAGATTAATTCTAATAAATTAGGGCAGTCAACTAAAGATTTGATAATTTTGAATAAAAATAACAAATCAATTAATATTCTTCTATCTGATAATTTAAGGAGTCTGGTTTCTGCGCGTAAGTTATTATAATTTATAAGTTCAATTGGAATTTTCATTTTAAAATTAATATACCGAAGGAATTTGTTTTGTACATTTTCCAATAATTGAGAATGGATTTTGTAATATGGTGACCAAATGGTGGAATTGTACTCTAATTTGCTTCGTACTAACGAGCAATAAAGATTTTTTAATGTTGATACATTTTTAAAATTTGCACCCATTCTCAAAATAAAACCAAGAATTCTCATTGCATCACTTGTTATTTCATCGATGTGAACATTGAACTGTAGACTCTCATAAAATATGATACCAAGATCACGAATCTGTGATACACGAAGAAGATTAACACCATTCATATCATAGGAAAACTTAAGAGGATTTTTACCTTTGTAAAAACTAATAATCTGACATTTACCAATGTTTAGTTGTAAATCATTGACAGAACACCACGTAAATATTTTTTTCAGGTTCAACTGCAGAATGGCGCGATATGTGCCAATTTCACTTTTATTAGTGTGCCAATTGCCTCACATCATCGATATAACAACAGATCTGTAAATTAGCCCTCCCATGGTTCCATGACAACTCAGAATCCACTCAACTCAACACCTATTTGAAAGGTCATTAACCCTATAAAATTCGAGCGTTTTTTTTTCAGTTAACATTAAGAGGGTATAACCAGAGAAAACCAAAAATATGTCATTTTTAAATCAGATTTAAGACGTATTGACTCTTTTCTACAAAAAAATATAAATTGATTTCGAAAGATTGTTCTTTTATCTAGTAAACGTATGTTTTAAATTTTGAGAAAAAATGTTTATATTTAGTATAATAAGGTTATACCATAGGTCGTTGGCAGATTTGTTAAATTTTCAAAAAAGAATTTGTATAATACAACACCCATCAAATCATAAAATCATGCAGTAAAATAAATAAACACATTATCTGGGAAACTTATGTTACAGAATTTTAATTTTAGTTAAAATAAAATCATTAAAAATATATACACATACACATGTGTTTCTTGGCGAAAATTGGTCCGTTTGTGTATTTATTTGCGCACTTACAAACTAATATATTTCAGATTTTTTTTTAAATTCTTATTTTGCTTAGACATTATTAAAAAAATGTTAAATACTTATGATCAAAAAATAATTACAAATAGTACATAAGTAATTTTCATCACGCCTTTCAGCAGAATTAAATAAAATCGATATTGAGTTATAATTTTTAAAAGCTGGTGCGGAGAATAACTAATCTTTCTCTTGGAACCGCCCTGTACGATTTCCATTTACGTGTTCCAGACTATGCACCGGTGCTGAGGGGATCCATGACGCTAGTTCCTCGGAGCATCTTCCATTGACATACAGGTAGAACAAGGATAGCATACCCACCCGACGCCTGCGCTTTAAACCCCCCGTTTCTGCACAGTCTTCGTTTTTTTCAGGTATTTTTGATAACTAACACCTTTGCAATAGGTCACCCCAAGTGGTTCGCTTCGATAGTTGACTAAATCGAGATGCCCGGGTTCATGAGGTGAGATGTGTTCAGGTCTTGGCGGAGGATTTCAGAAAACTAAAGTACTTTCAGAAAACTAAGTAGACAAGAGTGGGAAGGCCACGAAACATCGCACAAAGAGAAGACCGATTATACTACATATCTCATCTTCTCGCAGGCAAAATCATATATAATATTTGTGTTTGCTCTTTTTAGTGACGCTATTTTTCGTTTCATCGAGTTTCAAATCACAACGGTGCTAAAGAAGCGTACACTTCAAAAAATTAATTCACAAAATGTGCACGCCACCCATTGTGAAAAGTTGTTTGTTATAAGCCGCGAGTGCAGGGTTGCCTGAGGGGTTTTCCCCCCAGATTTAGGGGTAAAATAAATGAGATGGGATTTTTTAAGGGGTTTAATATGTTCGCTCTTAGCCATCGATCTATCGTCAATGCTCCTAGCTAATTATTATTCATTATTTTTACAAAATACTTTTTTAGGGGTATTTTCAAGTAATTTGCCGGTTTCTAGGGGTTTTTGAGTTAAGTTTAGGGATAAATATTTTTGAGAGTTGGCAACACTGCGCGAGTGTATCCACGTTACGGTTGTTGGGGTGACGAACCCCCCCCCCCCCCCCTACCCGCTGTGCAGGTGTGCGCAAGTACCGGGTACGGGTGCTGAAGTGAGGGGAACTATTATATTTATGACTACAGTTATAGGGCAGCGCAGTACCTACCCTATACACAAATACCCACCCCCTCTTTATGGGTGTATTTATTCCCTTCCCCGTGTTAGTTACACCATTTATAACTCGAGAACGGCTGGACCGATTTTTATGATCTTTGAATTGTTGGATTTGTCTCCGCCCCGAATAGCAGAATAGCTATTAAAACAGGTGAAAAATT
The DNA here is from genome assembly GCA_917563855.2 of Limnephilus lunatus. NCBI lineage: Eukaryota > Metazoa > Arthropoda > Insecta > Trichoptera > Limnephilidae > Limnephilus > Limnephilus lunatus. Next base: position 35,178,970 of record OU830596.1, read on the forward strand.
CACGAAAAAAAATATGAAGAAAATTCTTTTACTCGTACAATTTGTATGGAATGAATTCTTTTCTTTTGAAAGAGCTGCAGGAATATTGTGACAAATATAATATTGAACAGTGAGTGAATTCCAAAAATTAAAAAAAAATTAAATTTCAATGTGCCGATTGTTTTGCTTTTGTTCTTAACCCTTTGAATAGCAGGAGACCATATTTGTCCCAACGCACATAGGTCTCGTATAAAACGCTATAACTCCTTAACTATCATAGTGAGAAATATGTTCTCAACGGTGTTAGAAAGGGAAAACACCACGCTTTATATTCCAATCTAAAAAATAGCCACCAAAAAAGTAAAATATACACTTTTATCTATTCAAAGTTTTGAATCGCAAATTGAAAATTTTTTTTGAAAATTCGGGATTTTTTTATAAATTATTTTTACATAGAGCGACAAAAAAGTGAGATTACAATATGTGTTTGTTATACGTTTGTCTAATAAAATATGTATGTGTTTTTATATTTTCTTTTATCAGCAACTTTAGTTAGAAAAAACGTAAGGTGAGCCATTTTTAAAACTTTTTTATGTTTGTATGCAAAAATTTTATAATTAAAAACATATATGTTTATTTCGAATTATATAATTAAGCGTATTTCATCACCTTTCTAAAACAGTTTTTAGTTTTTGAATGTGCTCAGAAATATTCCAAATATGTATTTGCATTTTATATTGGATATGTAAAGCGAAAATATTTTGACAATCTGAAAAAAATGCCAAATTTTTGAAGGGTTAAACATATAATGCTACCCCTCTTTCTTACACACTTAAATATCAACAATCTAAAATGGGGCAAACGGTGAACGTATGTCTGCACCCCTCCAAAGGAAAAATACAATAATTATAATAAATTTCCCTCACACGTACAAAGAAATTGAAACGCCATTCCTGTAAGTAAGTAGAAAAGTAAGAAAATAACAAAAAAATAAATCCGTACACAAAGCCATCTCTGCTACTGACAAAAACAAAACACGGACAGTTGCGCATCGATAATTGCTTCAATGTGTATTTTTTAACTTACTTAATAAAAATACTGAATTTAATTCAGCTAATAAGTTAATACAACAGTTATTGATTCTGAGGCGATACGACGTTCTCCGGGTCAGCTAGTTATAAATAAAATAACGATGTGATGCAGTTTGAGAGCAATACTTGCAAGTTTTAAGGTATTCCCCGAACAATACCGAAGTGAGCTACAAACCCGAGGTAATAAGCATACTGGGAATAACCAAAATAATTAGAAATTCGACAGTAAAAAAACCACTCAATAACACATGTAATTAATCTTACGTAATTGATTAAAACCCTTGTAGACCACCCCTCTCCTCCTTCCCATATGTTATACATATATATATAAAACGAAGGTTAAGAATAATTTTTATCAGTCTGGAGACGGCTTCAAGCTGAAACCTGTTACCTAATATTAAATTATAGCCTATATGTTATTCTGATGTTTTTATTTTATTTTTATATGAATACCGCGCAAGAGTCCCAACTGCTCCCGTCTAAATCCAGTGAGACTATGGCATCCCCAATTGGGGTAAGTTATGAGACTGAAGGTAGCGGGGAGGGGAAAGAGATAGGGGAGAGGAAGGTGGGTAAGTACCTGGCTATTACGGCTAAGAGAGTATCTTCCACTCTGGAACGTGACGCAAATATACTATATATTATTTTAAATGAATTAATTGTGAAATACTTAACACAAATTAATCAAATAAAAATGTTTTGCCACGCCGGGATTCGATCCCGCGACCTTCGGTGTGCGAGTCAAGGGCCTTACCGCTGGACTACGCCGGCCGTCAGTATGAGCTATATTATTGTAAAGTTTCATTAAAATCCATTCAGTAGTTTTTGCGTGAAAGAGTAACAAACACACTTACATCCATACAAACTTTCGCGTTTATAATATTAGTAAGATTTTAATGGAATTCCACCATGGATTGTCAGTTTCAAAAATAGAAATATTAAAAAAGAGAAATATTCAAAAAATACCCATTTAAAAATGTAGGCATAATTATTTATTTAGTAGCTGGTAGCTACCTAACCGCAATTTTTATAAGTAGGCCAAAAGAAGTAGGTAACTAACTACCATAAACAATCAATAATATGATTTATGATAATGTATTACAGGTAGGTACCTAGTTTCCCGCCAACTAATCACAATAAACAAATAAATATTACAATAAATAAAGAAAGCAACGCGTCAACAGTTATAAATTATGAATATCATCAGTATTACTTCATCAAGGTTGCAATAAATCACTTTAAAAAACATGGCTACCTCGGCGGTTGCTATTTCCGGAAATTAGTGGAAGAGATGAGACGAATCAATTCAATTTATTCATTTTAAAAACATTACAAAATTACAATTTCAAAGCCTTTTTAAAAGAGAAAATATTTCAGATTAGCTGGTTTCCCGTTGCAAATGCCATATTCAAATAAATACATTGTTTCTCCCTGAATCACCTTTCCCGTGCATCCCCGTTCCCCTCCGTGTCCCCTTCCTAGCTAGCAACATAAATTATAGCATAATATATTATGTTATTCTGATGTATGAGCTATATTATTGTAAAGTATCATTCAAATCCAATCAGTCCTTTTTGCATGAAAGAGTAACAGACACACATACATCCATGCAAACTTTCGCGTTTATAATATTAGTAAGATGAGATAAGCAGATTTAAACTAAGCAACAAAGCTCGCTTTGAATTTTGCTCCATTGATGACCTATCGATATTCGAAGTGATTCTATTTAACATCAAGACAGCTCTCCCGACTGGCATGACAATTTCGTCGAAAAATGGTCTTGCGATCATACCCTTACAACTGTACAGGGCGGTTCAGGTGAAAAAGATTGGTTATTCTTCGTAGCTGCATTTTTAACTAATAACTCAATATCGATTTTATATCATTCAAAATTTACATTCAAGTTGGCAATAAAAATGCTCAAACGCGTGATGATATAATTTTTAAAATTACGTACTTTTGTAATTATTTTTTGATCATACATACATACGTATTTACAATTTTTCAATCATTTCTAAGCAAATTATGTTGGTAAAAAATCTGAAATATATTTGTTTGCAAGACCGTAAATAAATAGACAAACCGAGGAATTTTCTTCGCAAAACACGCGCCTAGGTGATTTTTTAAATTTATTATATTTCAACTAAAATTAAAATGCTGAAAAATAGCTTTCCTAGATAATGTATTGATTTATTCTACTGTGTGATTTGAAATGTGTGTTGTATAATACCTACCACATTTTTTTTGAAAATTAAACAAATCTGCCAATGACCAACGGTTATTGTAATAAAAATAAACACATATTTTCAAAATTTAAAACATAACTTAACTAGATAAAATAACAATCTTTCGAAATCAATTTATATAATAAAATAATCGATACGTCTAGAATTTGATTTTAAAATGACACATTTCCGTTTGTATCTGGTTATTCCCTCGGTAAGATGTTACTTTGTATTTATAAACATTAAAATTGTGTACACAAGTTATTACATTTTCAATTTGTTTGAACGCTTTCATTGCCATTCGAGATTATAAACATAAACCACATAATTTGAATAAGAAATAGGTTAATAAAACTAGAAGACATCATTTCGACAACAGGATAGAAAATACTAGACAATTCTACAACGAACGAATCGATACAGACATACTTCGTTTTTTGTTTATTCTGACAAACCTTTAATTATACCGTTCAAAAGACACAACTAAAGAAATAAAGATATATTTGTCACAAAATAACTCAATACATCCTGATATGACCTATTCATTTACATATTTAAAAAAAATAAAAACTTTCGACAGAAAAACGACAATGTTTACACAAATTATCAACTTTACAATAAGTTTACTTTTAACATTCCAACGTGATAAACCAATAAGTAATAACAAAACGGTATTTTAAGCCGTACACAATGAAATCAAATAACGCACTAGTGTCGGCTCACAGGTTGTGTGATTCACCTGACCCTTCAACGTGATATATCAAAACGTCGGCCACGTTAATTCATTTTACCTGTACTCATCTATTCAAAATGATACTTTACTTTATTCAATTACGCTAGCAAGATAAATCATATTCAGCCTCGAAAAGGCAGCGAACGGTGAAATACAACAACGTTTAATGTTATGCCTTGACGGTTTTGAAATCCGTCTATTGTACACCTTCGCGATTTACAGGTAAACGAATTCCGACAACCGCCCACTTTCGTTACACATTTCATTAATATTCCAAGTATTTTAGCTGCACGGGTTCAGTTAAATGTAAATAAAGACTTACCGAATAAGATAAGTATTCCAAAATAATCCATGGTTCACTTTAACGGCGACATTTAAAAGAAAAATAACAAAAAAACACGACACAAACTGACAACGAACACCTCAATTAGGTGCCATGATTGAACTGAAGTTGGTTGGAAAAATAACAGGTAAATTTCAGTGTTGCCGACCGCTGGAGTGTTTGAGATATTTTTATGTTAAAAAACATGTTTTTTTTTCAACGAACTGCCTTGTAAAAATGCAATTGGTATAAATAAATAATTAACCCCATTGTTTCTCAAAAATCAACCGGATTTCATCAGGTATCGCTGATTGACATTTTGTAAATATATATATTTTTGATTGACAACACCAAAGTGTTGCGATGTTATGCATTTCGCTAGATCTAGCGAGTTTATAAAACTATTCGTTAACGTGATTGAGGAATAAAAATATATTGATATAAAATTATAATATCATGCATACTAATTTCAGTTGTTTCGATATGATTTGAGATGCGATGTAAAATATTTCTGCATATTCGAGTGTAAAATTATTCACGTTCAACGTACTTTTAGTTTGCAAAATTTTAAATGATTTTGCGAACAATTTAGACAAACGATAATAACCAAATTATTAATCAGTAATTTTAGATTCGAAATTTGTATTTCTCATGCAAAATTTGTTTTGTAAATTTCTTATATCTCTCTAATTTGTCAATCAAAATTAATGTACAATTATATTATGAAGAAAATTAACAATATTATAATTTTTTTTAAATCTCCTGGCAAATATTTTATAAAAAAGATTCTCAACCCTAACTAACTAACTAACTAACTAACTAACCATCACGCCGTTTCCCCGCAGGGGTAGGCAGAGAGGACGGACCGCCACACAACTCGATCTTGGCACACACTCTTTGCCTCGTTCACATTCATACATCGTCTCATACATGCTCTTCTATTATTCCGACTCTTCACATGGCCCGACTCAAGTATCTGATTCACTTGGTCGTGCCATGTCTTCCTCGGGCGTCCCCGACTTCTTCTACCATTCACATTTGCATCATATATTCTCCTTACACTCCTTTCCTCGTTCATTCGCTCTACATGCCCAAACCATCGGAGAGTCCCTTTCTTAATCTTACACATCACGCTTACATCAGCCTTGCATTCTTTACGGATATCCACGTTTCTCTCACGATCGTACATGGGTTTACACACATTCGCCTCAGGGATCTCATTTCTACAGCATTCAGTCTGCTTTCATCCTTCCTCTGCCAGTTCCATGCCTCACTGCCATACATCAGGGTAGGTACCAGCACTCCATTATGGACGACGGCTAGTTTCACGTCTTTGGACAGTTTTTTATTACCGCCAACGGCATTCAGTCCTCCATTAATGGAGTTACCGGCATTCACCCTTCTTTCAATATCTCTATCAGCCTTCCTATCTTTCGTAAACATACTACCCAGATACACAAACTCATCCACCTGCTCCAAGTATTCATCATTCACAACTATATTGCATACCGTTTTCGTACTCTCTCTTTCAAACACCATGACTTTAGACTTACTTACATTCATCATCAACTCATTCTTCATACATACTTCGTTCATCCTAGACACGGAGACTGTAGATCTTCCATACTGTTAGAAATTAGCACCGCATCATCAGCATACAATAGGCAACATACTTCCAGATTACTCGATTTGGCGCCCAATCCCATCTCTTTCAATTCTTGCATACAATTATCCATGTATAGATTGAATAACCACGGTGACATTACGCAGCCTTGTTTAACACCTTTTGTGATGTCAAACCACTCCGTAAAATCGCCGTTCACCCTAACACATGCAACGCTTCCCTCATATAGCGACGCAATTGCCTGAATGAGCTTCGTATTCACTCCGTACTTGGACAACACCTTCCATAGCTTTTTCCTGTCAACTTGGTCGTACGCTTTTTGTAGATCTACAAAGGCACAGAAGAGTTTTTGGTTTTTTGCAAGAAACTTCCCAGTGAGCATACGCAATGAGAAAATCTGGTCCATGCACCCCCGTCCACTCATAAAAGCACCTTGCACATCCCATATTTTATTCTTTGTTTCCATTCTTACCCTTTCAATCAATATTCTACCATACAGCTTGCCCACTGAACTAAGAAGGCTAATAGCCCTATGATTCCCACATTCCATACGTGACCCTTTACCTTTGTATAATGGCATGATTACAGCCCTTCTCCAATCTAATGGCGTGTAACCCTCCTCTAAACCTTGGTTAAAACGTCTGCACAGCCATGTGAGAATAATACGACTATCTCCTTTAAAGTATTCATACAATTATAATATCCCGTAATGTTACACGAGTCTGCGTAGTAGTGAAATGAAAGACATAACATTAAAAAATTATTTTTTCAGTAACAAAAGCCGAGGAATTGCCACTTTACAAGACAACTTGAGATAGCTTTTCATAATTGCATTTGTAATAATATTATGTATGAGTGGTCGGGTTGCGGTTTCATAAATATATTGTTTAGTTTTTAGTATAATAGGGAAAAAAATAATTACACGTTTCATAGTTGCAAAAACCAGTGAAGTTTCCGCAAAAAATTTATATTATCCAAAAAAAAAAATTAAAGAAAACCCTAAAGTTGAGTTGATGCAAAAAGAAAATGTAAAAGAGACACAACATATACCATAGTAAAAATTATACATACTTACAAATCTTTGACACTTTGATGTAAATATTCTGGTTGTGTTTCTAAAAAATCAGAGTGTGCAGTTCACATGTGGTAGAAGTGAAACCTTCAGAAAACTTAAACAGACAAGAGTGGGGGGGCTATGAAGCACCGTACAAAGAGGAGACCGATTAGTATATAAATGTGTGTGTTTGTCTCTTTTTAGTGTCTGCTGGGTCGTGGGCGCTACATTATATTAATAATTTTAATATAGTTACGTAGTAGTATTGGCTCATTTTCATTTAATATAATAAACTCTTAGTGAAAGTTTTTTCTGATCTAAATAATGTTTTTTGTTTGTTTATTACCGCTGCAAAAAAACGTTTGGCGGTTTTTGAAGTGAAAACTTCTTTAGCGCCCTTCTGATTTGAAACTCGATGAAATGAAAACTAGCCACACTAAAAAGAGACACACTGTTCTGGCGCACTGTGAACAAAAAAAACACTGTAGGATTTAGCCTGCGAGAGAATGAAGTAGTTTAATCGGTCTTCTCTTTGTGCGGTGTTTTATAGCCTTCCACTTCTTCTCTACTTTAGTTTTCTGAAGGTTTCAATTTTACCGCATGTGAATTGCACACTATATTTTTATATTATATTTTGGGGACCACCTAGTCAAAATCGAGAATGTGGCGAGATAGTTTTTTACACTGGTAACACCATTTACCCAATCTGGCATTTCTGAATTCTGACGTTTCGCTTGAAATCTGCCTACCATCCCGCAAGGCCACGTTATCGTGTATGTTGTGACAATTGTGTTTAATTTTAGACAAATTCATTAAAAATGTCTAAAAAGAAGGGCGGAAAGAAAAACCAGGACTTCGACGACGAAATTGAAGATAAACCAAAAGTCGCAGCTGGAAATAATGACGAAGAGATAACCTCAAAGTCAAAATCGGCGAAAGCTCCCAAGAAAAAGGCCAAGGGGAAGAAAGACGATTGGAGCGACGACGAAGAGAAAGAATCCAAGCCAAAGAAACCCGTTGTAGACTCAGACGAGGAAGAAATTGCGAAACAAAATCAAAAGAAAGCACAGAAAAAAGGTTAGCAGACCGTACTACATTTTACAGAGTTATGTTTACGCTTTCTTTTTTCACGTTGTTTTTCATATATACGCAAAACTCGTGCCATAAACATAAGTATGAATAGAGAAAGTAAGTGGCAAGTTGTATAATATATCGTCGCTGCATACATAATATGAACAATGTGACGTTTTTGACGAAAATGAACTAAATATACAGTTTTTTCTAGTTTTTTTTTCTCCACCTTCTACAATATGAACCATGTAATAATAACCAATATTTAAGGAGATAGAAAATGAATCATGTGCACACAGTCAAAATTTTGCATCTCAATAAGAACAATGTGAACTTATTTTACATGGTTCATATTAAATGTGCGCTTGTTCCCGCGTCTACGGTCACATGGTTCATATTTTACATCTACGATTACACCAGGGTTAGTATGTCTAGGGAAATTTCCTTAGATGTAGGGGAGAAAAATATTGAAAAGGGAAATCAGCACAAATTTAGGGAAATTTCGAACTCTGGCCATTTTTTTATTTTTTTTTATTAAAGTTGTAATCTTTTATAGGCGTCGCTATTTATTGTATTGCTAGTATTTGGCCTCAACTGTTTACTCCGTACACATGTTTTTCCTAAATATTGCCTATTACTAACACTTGCATCATTATTTAAGAACATTTAAAAACATTATTTCGTTTCAATTTAAATTTGGTTTTTTCCTAATTTCAAATTGTAAGAATTTTGGTTGGCAAATAATGCATTTAAAATATTAGTTGATACTCCACTAGCCGCCACACTTTTATTAAGCACTGATTTTGGTACATTTCAACTAAATTACTGCAAGTTACAACTAATTACGTTTGGATAGATGGTAAAGGATGCATACAAATTCCTTTTTTATTCAAAGTCAAAATTTACCATATAAAACGATTCCTTTGGTGCATTTTTATTTTTTTAAATGTACTTTTGTATGTATCACTGCGTGAGTTCCGTTTCAGTAAAAATATGCATGAATTATATATTTTTTTTGTTTTTTAAAGAAAGACAGACATTCCCGGGTTACGAATAACCTGATAATATTTGAAAATTTCCTGCTACCACCACAGAAAGTGGAAAATGTTGCTTGGGTCGTGATGGAGCCAATCGAACGACGCGACGCCTGGGTGGGACCCAAACGCGATGCCAACTCAGCCACTAACCGGACTTACCCAACTTAGAACCTAATAACCTATTTTTTATAACCTGAAAACCTCAGAAGAGTCCCAACTACTCCCGCCTGGAGCCAGTGAGATTATGGCATCCCCAATTTGGATATGTTGTGAGGAGGAAGAGGAAGATGGGGAAGTACCCGGGTAATCAGATCTAGCCACCAAACATGGCTGAAGAAGCCATTTCAGTATCTTCAAATCTGGGTTTTGTAGATGTTAATAAGGTTGTTTCTTTTATAATTGTAAAAACAAAGTGTAATTTTTGCGAAGAACCCAGTTGTTAGTTGTCGCAATGGACTTGTATTCAAGTCCATAGTCCCAAACTACTGGCGTCTGCTGTTATCACAAACAGAAATATCAACTCCTCAACTTCAGTTTGTATCATCTGAACAATGCAGATATCACTCTTTATGAGTGATATGAAGCAGATGGAAGCGTGACCGCTAATGAGTTCACAAGATGCATAATCAACTATGAGGAGAACATGCCCCCACAGTATAAGAATGTCATCCTTCACAATAGAACTTTTTTTTCTGGAGAAGGACCATACTATGATGGAAGCCTACAATGTCCATTCGGTGCTGGAGCATTACTTCCACCCGCCAATATATTCTCCAAGCGATTATTTATCTCGCATGCAAATGGCTTGTCCCAAATAGGCATACAATATAATAAATGTCCACTTCATTTTTTTTTAAATAACAAAACATTGAACACAAAACTTATATCTTTGAGACCGGGAAAGAAAGTAGGGGATCCTGTTGTCACTGATTTAAGAGCTCTTAAATACTTATCGTCGGGGAATATCCTTATAAGTTAGACCAGTCGAAGGATGGGCTGGAATTGCTCCAACGCCGCAAGACTGGCTATGTTCCACCATTGCCTCTATTCACCAAACCCCTTGCTCTATCAGAATCCAAATTCAGGCATTTGCAACAGTTAAAACTGGCAATAGACAAAGGTCATCCATCAATATGGGTGTTGTGATGACCCAAAGATGTGTGTCATTAACACTTAGGAATGTTCAAATAAAAAGATTCATTCATTCATATAATTAATACTTTTCCAAAATATAATACAAAATGTCATATCCTCTGCACACCACTAAATTCACATAATATATTTTGTAATAATAGAGTCTCCCATTTTAAATCTCTCCTTTAAACGAACTCAAAATTTGGGAGACGGGGATGGGTACCGCCGCCCCGGAAACCTTTATTGGATAACCAACACCTCTGCCATAGGTCACCACAAGTGGTTCACTACGTTTGGTGATTTAGCAGGGGTGCCCGGGTTCACGGGGTGAGGTTTGTCTAGGTCTTGAAGGCGGATGACCAAGACACACTGAACCCCATATTCCTATCCACCCCTTAAACCCTCTTCCTTCCCAGAACTATTCTCTTTTTAAAAAAAACTCCACACAGCATCCCCAAAGATGACATAAGGCCCTGAGGGAAATTATTTTCATATGTGGGGCTCATGCAAAAAAAAAAAAACACAGGACTTGAAGAAATATTTTGACAGCTGCTATTGAAAATGAACAATGTGACGAAAACTGTGCACAGAATATGAACCATGTGAGCAAAATCGCATTAAAATGCGATTTTCTGATATGAAATAAATAATATTTTCAGATAATATTTTCTTTTACCGAATTAAATGTATTTTTCCTACTTTGCTCATAAATAGAACTTTCGTTTTCCGTTTCGTTATTTTTTTAAACAGTTTTTATCGATTATCTCAGAATGTACTAAAGCTCACATTGTTCATATTATGTATGCAGCGACGATATGTATCTTTTGATTGTATACAAGCTGCTATAAATAGATTTTGATAGCCCTTTTGTTATGACGACGAGACAGTCAGAAATAATACTATATTCACGAAACAAAGCTTGAAAATTTATTTCTTAACCCTTAGCAACAACACTCGCTACATTAAGCCTACACAAATTCACTTGTGGGTGGACCTAGGTCCCCCATGAATTTATCCTTCATAAAAATAGATATAAGCACTTTTTTGGGATTTATTTTGGTAATTATTTAATACGAACTTTTTTTTGATAAAACCTTTAGCTTCATGTCATCATAATTTTAAAAAACATCCCAGGTTTTGAATGGTTTGAGTGCAAGGCAGGGTTTATCCTAGCGGGTTTGTGTAATTATGATTGATTGTTATGAAATAAATATTCCGTATTAACCGTTGACGTTTGTTCCGAAGAATTACCTTTATTTTTTTAAAATTAATGAAAGACAAATAATTTATCCAAGAAAACTAGTTTATTACATTTTTTAAACAAACATGTGACATTTATAGGAATTTCAAGCGGAGTCATCGCATTTTTCGATTGAGCTGGATCTCTTCGTCCAGGGAAATGCACAATAATGTTATGCTATCGAACTTGTGACCGCGATGGCGTTTTTCCCCATTTGTACCTGTTATATGTACTTGATCACCTTTGACGGCCGGCGTAGTCTAGCAATAAGGCTTTCGACTCGCAAACCGATGATCGCGGGATTGAATCCCAGCGTGGGCAAATAAATTTTATTTGAATAATTTGTGTTATTTCACAATTAATTCATTTAAAATAATGTATAGTATATTTGCGGCACGTTCCAGAGTGGAAGATACTATCAGTATCGCCATGGTGTAAAACCACCATTCAGAATTGAAACAATGCTTGAAATGGCTTTAGCCATTTTTGGTGACCAGATCTGAATAGCCAGGTACTTTCCCACCTTCCTCTTCCCATCTCCTTCCCCTCCCCACTACCTTCAGCCTCACAACATACCCCAATTGGGGATGCCATATTCTCACTGGCTCCAGACGGGAGCAGCTGAGACTCTTGTGAGGTATTACTATAAAAAATAAATAAAAACTTGCCATAAAATGCAATAGAGCTACTGTCACTTAGATTTGCAGTATCCAGGCTATCATTTTCCGAGTCACCAATGCATAAAACTGTAATTAAAAAAAAATACTTGCGTAACTACACTCATGGGGGACCTAGGTCCCAGGTTAGCCTGGGCAAGGAGCCAAGGATATATAAAGAAGCCATACAAGGAGCCGCAAGCGCGTAAGGCTTAAAATAAAAGAAATATTTGCAGTAACCTGCTTGGTGGGGGACTCTACTCCAATGCGAGAGGTGTTAAGTTTAATGGTGCCCAATACACATTGTCAACTGTTTTGAATGTTGTTGGATATTTTCGGTTTATGTGGCAGTGTTTTAATTCATTTGACTCCTTTCGTAAGTGTTGTTTGGGGAATACAGACATGGGTAAAGTACGTACCTATAATATATAATAGCCATTTTCAAAATTGAAATAATAAGGCCCTAATCTGTTATTTATCTGTTTGCTGTATTTGAATAATGATGTTTATTTGTTTGCAGTTAACAAGAAAAAAGCCCATGATGAATCTTTGGATGAGGGTGACTCCGAAGACGAGAAGAAGAAACCCCCGTCTGGCAAACAGGCTGTGAAGAAGAAAGCTAAAGGTAACAAACAAATATTAGATTTGGTCTTGATTCTACACTGTGAAAAGTGATATCGTGTTTTCTAAACTCCATCAAACCTCCAATGTTACAAACACGCATTTTAGAGGTTAACTCGCTTTCTAATCGTAGATATTACAAAAGAGTAGACTTGCCCCAACGTTAAATCTAAGTATTTTTTGTTTTTTTTTTACATTAGCTCGACACAGGAGGCCCTGAAGAAAATAATTCCCCAGGGCCTATGTCGTCTTTGGGGATGCCGTGTGAATAGTCTTTTTAGGAAAAGAAGGAGAGGAAGTTCTGGGAAGGAAAACGGTATTAGGGATGGGTAAAAATCTGGGGGTCAGTGTGTCCAGGAGTGATGGATTTATGAATCCATCACTACCACTGCGGTGCAAGGCGATGTTCCGAGAGATAATAATAATAATAATAGCTATTAACTTTTTGGGATGGTCCGATGCTCTGTGGGGAACCCGCTTGCACAGCGCGGGTGTAAACTGTGTGCCCTAAAGTTAAAGTTAAAGTTAAAGATACATACTGACTCCGGTTTCTGTTGTTTTAAAACCGTTCATATTGTTGTGCGTCTTGTTGTAGGCAAGGGAAAAAAGGATGATGACTGGTCAGATGATGAAGAAGAAGAGAAGAAACCCGACAAGAAAGCTGCTAAGAAAAAAGGTACCTAATAATACATATTAATTGAACATTTACACAAAGAGAAATATCCATAAAAACTTTTATTTCGTACTTTTATATCCGTAATAACTAATATAATAAATAAATAATACATATATAATAAACAGTATTAGTACAGTTTTAATCACTCGGGATCATTTGGAGGGCGCCCACCACTTTCCCGCCCTGTTAAAAATAACATATGGTTACTCCTTCAAGGCTCGCAAGGATAAACGAAACTAGACCTCCAAATCAGACACTCAGGATCTGTATTTTATGATTATCCTTACATGTCCATTTAACTGTTAAATATGATGAATAATAAGAAAACTTAATTCACTTTTGAAAAGCCATTTTTCTTTATCTCCTAAGGCTAATTTGTTCACTTTTCGGAACAACTCATATAGGTCTCATAGAAATCGTTGTGTCTCCCTTACTATTATAGTTAGAAATATGATCTAAAAGGTGTTAGAAAGAGAAAACACCAAGCTTTATATTCAAATCTAAAAGTTAACTGCAAAATAATTCCCTTTTGAATTCAAAGCTTACGACCGCAATTTAAAAAAAAATTATGAAACTTTGGGAATTTTTTGTTAATTATTTTTACATGAAATGACAAAAAAGGGAGTTAACGATAACGTTTATAATAGATTTGCCAAATAAATTATATATGTGTTTTTATTTATTATTTTTTTCATTATCAGTAATTTTAGTTAGAAAAAACTCAAGGTGAGCCATTTTTAAAACTTTTTATGTTTGCATTAAAGTTTTTTTTATTTATTTAAAATTATTTCAAATTATAAATTTTGAAAACGTATTTCACAACCTTTCAAAAGCACCTTTTTTAGTTTTCGGGTGCAATCAGAAATATTCCGTTTATTTGGATTTTACTGTAACTTGAAAATATTTTGAATCTTCGACAAAATAGGCCCTAGGCCTGAGCGGTTAAACAAAATATTTATGTTTTCTGGGTCACTTGTAGGATATTTCAAAATGTTATACTAATGTACCGGACCGTTATGCCTCCCGGTGTTATTTCATAGCATATTTAATTGATAGCAGAACTCATTCTCATATCTTACATGAATATAATTTAAATAATGTTAAATTAACACCGGTATCACAAATTCGTCACTTGGGAGTTATATTTGAATCAAACTTAACATTCACAGCACATATAGATGATATAACTAATAAGGCTTTAAAGATTCTTGGCTTCCTTTGTAGAACCCTAATTGATTTTAAGTCCTTGGATTGCATGAAAACACTCTACATTTCACTAGTTAGAAGTCAAGTGGAATATAATTCATCTATTTGGTCTCCTTTCTATAAAGTACACTCTAACAAATTAGAACGAGTTCAACACAAATTTCTTAGGTACTTAGATTTCAAGCTCAAAATTCCAATAGAAAATATTAATTATTTAAGTTTGATGAATCAACTTAATTTAATTACGCTGTCTGACAGAAGAATCATTTCAGACCTAATTTTATTATACAAAGTCATGAACAACCTTATTAACAGCCCTGCCATCGTTGCTGCTATTAAACTCTATGTACCGACAAGGAATAATAGTAGACAAAATATAACATTCTTTTGCAACACATACACAGCCAACTATCAATCACACTCACTTACAAATAGGATGCATGATTTGGGCAACAAGTTTGGTGGTATTATATGTTTTATATTATATTTTGTTCTATGTTATTGTCAAATATTATATTGTTTAAAATATTTCTTTACGCCATATTCTTCAAAAACTGCTTGTATATTCTTTAAATTTTTCACTTTTATAATTTTTGGTATAAATTCTAACTCGATAACTTAAAACTTATTTTATAATCTATGTAAAAGCTCCTATGGGCGTATAACAACAATAAATAAATATGTAAAACACAGACACATAAATCAGCAGGTGAGCATTGGAATATTGCTCTCCTCATTATCTCACAACTTAGTATTTGGAGATGTCGGACTAATCAATGTGCACCCGGGAATATTCCCCAACCTAATAAAAAAATTTTAGGAATTTTTTTTTCACTAAGTAACTTTTTCTAAATGAGGTTATCTACTATTTTTTTTATTTTGATCGAAAGTAACATTTGTTTTTCGATATCTCCAAAAACGACGATGTTTTGAGCCTTCAAAGTGAACTTAAGTAAAACGTATGCAAGAGAATGGGTCGTTTTTTCGACTCGTTTTTTCGGAAGTCTGCTCGTATGTAGAACAAGCTATCTGTCTTTCCTCCTTCATATAATCTGGGCCTCTTGAAGACCGGCATTATTAAATCCCTTCCTACAGTCCCTTCCTTAATCCGCCTCCCAACGCTGCCCAACCGGGTTGCTACATAGGGTCGCTGTCTTTACACCGTCGCTCTTGTGAGATGTCGCAAAAATATAAATTTGAATGTACAATTTTTATGTTTGTAGGCAAAGCCAAAAAGGATGATGACTCTGAAGATGAAATAAAAAAAGGTTAGAATACACATAATATACTTTGAAAAAAATAAATACTAATGGTATGGAATTGCAATGAAACCCGCTTAAGAAGTTCCCTCTTGAGAAGTTTCCTCTTAAGAAGTTTTCATGGTTAAGAAGTTTCCTCTTAAAAGTTTTCATGGTTAAGGAGTTTCCTCTTAAGAAGTTTTCATGATAAGAAGTTTCCTCTTAAAAGTTTTCATGGTTAAGAAGTTTCCTCTTAAGAAGTTTTCATGGTTAAGAAGTTTCCTCTTAAAAGTTTTCATGGTTAAGAAGTTCCCTCTTAAGAAGTTTTCATGGTTAAGAAGTTTCCTCTTAAAAGTTTTCATTGTTAAGAAGTTGCCTCTTAAGAAGTTTTCATGTTTAACCTGTCATTTGCCACCATTTACCGACCCTTTTCTTCTTTTTTCCAAAATTTTGAATTTCGAAGCACCACTTTGAATTTTGAATTGAATGTTTTGTGAATTAATTTTAAGCTCTCATATATTTTATTGACCGAAACACATTCCTAGAACAATAAACTATGTACTAAAACTTCATTACTTGCGTTCATTGAATAGGTTTTACGATGTTTTCGTAAAGAATTCCGCATCAGATTTAATCGCGGCAAAATTTTACACTTTGACTCCACAGATAAAAATCATTTTAAAATATTCTGGTGCTGCCAGGTGAATGAAATAAGTTGCTATATCTTCTGCGATATTTGGGCAAGCTATTCTGACCTTGTTCTTCATACAAATCCTGTACACAGAAGGGTCAAAATCGCATTCAAAAATATTTTTTTCGAACTTTTTCCGCGCGCATGCGCACAGACACGATGCATCCGCGCGGCTCCGGCCAATTACCGGTTGGTTAAGAAGTTTCCTCTTAAGAAGTTTTTATGCTTAAGAAGTTTGGTTTTTTTCGGTCCCTTGAGGACTGAATGGCCCAATTTATCCGAAAGGTTTTTCCACTCAATACACTTCAGGCGGGTGAAAACGAAGAACCTGTTGGAGAAAATGGAATTTGTTTTAAACCGATATTATCGTTAAAAACAATAGGTACATTTGAATGAATTTTTTATATAGTACTCACCACACCCCAATTATAAAACTATTGTCCAAAATTATAGCCTACTAGCTGGTTCCCGGCATGCGTTTCAATCCTTTTTCATTATTGGCTACTTGCTTGAATTCGGTTTTATTAAAAGTAGCTTTGCCGGACTCTTAAATTTCAACTGTACAGACTTAAGCCTATTAATAACGTCCGATATTTGTCAGTTGTGCCTTTCCAGGCATTCAAGTAGGACCAGCATTAAAGTTAGAACTACCCTTCCCACGCAAAGTATGTTAAGAAGATTTTTTTTCCGGTCCCATGGAAAGCTCACCAGTGTTCCATTTTCCAGTTCTAATGTACTGTCTTATTTTGTAGGAAAGGATGGTTCAGATGAAGAGGAAGTGAAAACTAAAAAAGCACCAGCTAAGAAGAAAGGTATTACTCATTTTTCTTAAACTTTTGTACAGATTAAGTTTTTGCATGCAATTGTATCAAATACATATATCTGAATCAAATTTTTACAAGTCTGGAATGAATATGTTCTATTTTTGGAATAACTTGATGAGTAAAAATTCTAATATTTAATCAATGAAGACAATAAAGATAGCAGCCAATAAAAATATGCATTGAGAAAAAAATAGAATGTTTGGCTTCTGCAAGAAGCCAAACATACAACTGTCAGTGGGGATTGGTACCTAAATAATGGATACATCAAGGAATTTATAGGTGCAGGTAATAATAATAATAATATTTGGATGATTTATATATTGCCGTTTTTGTGAAAAATCTCCTCAAGGGCGCTGTACAAACTTACCATACATGCCTAAAATCTAGAAAAACTACAAGCTAGACAAACAATTTATTAAAAACAGCTTATGTCTAAAATTGCATACACCGGTTCATTGATCACCGATACGAAAATATATGTGCAATGTTTTGACCAATGAACGCGATGCTGCCTAAAAATGAATGAATACAGGACCATACTTACCTGGGAGGTCGCTTGAAATTAACACTGTTTTTTGTCTATTTAAATAAATTTAGATAGAGTTCGCACGCAGAGGACATAATTGTGATTACATGTTATTTAATCCTGAAAAATATTTTAACATTGTGTATCTGGGTAGTATGTTTACGAGAGATGGGAAGGCTGATAGGGATATTGAAAGAAGGGTGAATTCTGGTAACTCCATTAATGGAGGACTGAATGCCGTTGGCGCTAATAAAAAACTGTCAAAAGAAGCGAAGCTAGCAGTCCACAATGGAGTCCTGGTACCTACCCTGATGTATGGCAGTGAGGCATGGAACTGGCAGAGGAAGGATGAAAGTAAACTGAATGCTGTTGAAATGAGATCCTTGAGG
Source organism: Limnephilus lunatus (assembly GCA_917563855.2). NCBI lineage: Eukaryota > Metazoa > Arthropoda > Insecta > Trichoptera > Limnephilidae > Limnephilus > Limnephilus lunatus. The sequence goes on from OU830596.1 coordinate 35,197,307, forward strand.
CGTATGTGTGGTAAAACAATGTATGATCGTGTGAGAAATGTGGATATCCGCAAAGAATGTAAGGCTGATGTATGCATAATGAGTAAGATTAAGAAAGGGACCCTCAGATGGTTTGGGCATGTAGAGCGAATGAATGAAGAAAGCAGTGTAAGAAGAATATACGACGCAAATGTGAATGGTAGAAGAGGTCGTGGACGTCCGAGGAAGACATGGCACGATCAAGTAAATCAGATACTTGAGTCGGGCCATGTCAAAAGTCAGAATAATACAAGAAAATGTGTGAGATGATGTATGAATGTGAGTGAGGCAAAGAGTGTGTGCCAAGACCGAGTTGTTTGGCGGTCCGTCCTCTCTGCCTACCCCTGCAGGGAAACGGCGTGATGGTTAGTTAGTTAGTTAGTCACACACATATGCCTCATTTCTACAGCATTCAGTCTACTTTCATCCTTCCTCTGCCAGTTCCATGCCTTACTGCTATACAACAGGGTAAGTGACAGCACTTCATTGTGAACTGCTGGCTTCGCTTCTTTGGACAGTCTTTTGTTGGCGCCAACGGTATCTATATGGAATTACCTGCATTTATCCTTCTTTTAATATCTTTCTATCTCTCTAATTTCCATTAGCTAATTTGTTAAAGTGTATTTGTTAATTGTTTTAGTATCTCATGCCGAAAAACCTCGTAAAATCACTGCAGGTTTCAAGAAAAAGGTCGAATTTGTCATCTACCGTATGACACAGAGATTCAGATATAAAATTGAAAGGCTCGCTTCTTCTTCTTCTCGTACCCTGTCCGTTCAATGGACGTTGGCAATCATGTTGGCTATGCGGACTTTGTTTACTGCGGCCCGGAACAGCTCTACAGTAGACTGGCCAAAACACTGCCTCAGGTTTTTCAGCCATGATGTTCTCCTTCTTCCAGGGCCCCGTCTTCCGGCAATCTTTCCCTGCATTATGAGATGCAAGATCTCGTACTTCTCTGGATGTCTCATCCCATATCCTAGATATTGAAGGACTCGCTAGACCAGTGGTTCCAAAACTCTTTTGGCCCACAGACCCCTTTCCCAAACTGTTTTGGCCCACGTGGCGGATAGCACAGTGGATGGGGCAGAATGGGATATGGGGTGGAACGAGGTAGGATGGGGTGTGGCGAAACATCCCGCCCCATCCCATCCCATTACGCCCCTCCCCCGACGAAACTTCGATATGAATAAAAATGTGTCAAAACCTTGCAGCGGACCCCTGATGTCATTCAGGGACCCCCAAATCATTTTAGTTCAAATTTCATAGTTCTGAGGTGTGATATAGTTAAATATGGCCGAAAGGGATATGGTCGAGTTAGCTCAGTGGTTAGATAAGAGCCCCAGCAAGCCTAAAGTCCTGGATTCAATTTCTAGATGTGACTGAATCTTTTATGAATTTTTTATTTCAAATTTTCATTTGAGAGTCGCTTATATTGTCTTCATTGATTGAATATTAGAACTTGAGGTTTTACTCATCGAGTTATTCCAAAGATAAAATATTAAATTAATTGATAAAAAAGGAACAATTTGATGACATAATGTTTCCGTTTTAGGTAAAAGTAAAAAGGATGATGATTGGTCTGATGATGAAGATTCCAAGCCCAAAGGAAAGAAAGGTTAGTAATTTTTTTAATGCGATTTTAACCCTTATGTATAAAGAAACTGTATGAAGGACAAGGTCAGAATCGCTTGCACCAACATCTTTCTTGATGTAACACTTTATTTGATTAATCTAGCTTCTCGGAATGCTTTCAAATGAATGTTCTAAAACATAAGTGCGTTACTTATGATGAAAAACCAAATGGCGAAAATAACGATATTTTACGTTTTCGAAGGAGTATCAATGTCATTATTTCTTTGAAAACTCCTTTGAATTGTTTTTTTTTTTTCATATAGGGTATGTATTCAGGTTTGTGTAGAAATAATAAAATCAGTTTATATTTGTATGAATATATTTTTTTGATATTTGTTTGCCGAATGGGAGATTTTTTGTTGTTAAAGTTCGCTATACTGGGAAAACTTACGATATTATCATGTAATATATGAATACAGTGTAAACCTCTTAAGAAGTTCTCTCTTAAGAAGTTTCGTGGCTTAAGAAGTTTGGTTTTTTCGGTCCCTCGGCCCAAAATTGGCCCAATTTTTCCCACATATATAAGATTTTCCTGCTTAAGAAGTTTGTTTTTTCCAGTCCCTTGGAAAACTTCTTAAGAGGGTTTCACTGTAATAAGATATATTATCTGGTAAACAGAAAACAATCATAAAAAAACAATTACTTTGTATTTGGATATTTGACCAGAACAGAACAGTTTTCGGAAATCTTATCCCACGTTCGACAGGTTAATGAATGTATGAAAACTGACAGAAATTTCTAGAGCTTGTTTTGCAACTGCAATTCGTATAATCAAATGTGACAATTTGCTACATGTTATTTATTCTATGGAGACCATAAACGTGCATGATCCTAATAATTGTTTATAATTTAGTTGCAGCCAAGAAGGGAAAGAAAGCCGAGTCCAGCGAAGACGAGGGAGAGGAATCTGAAGACGACAAGAAGTCAGTTGGTTCTGTGCCGGACATAAAGAAACTGGCCAAGCAACAGACAAAGAAAAAGACCAAGGGTGAGCATAGTCAAATTTATTTATCATCCTCACTGCCATCTTGGATATAAACAAATTGGAATCTTCAGAAAATTAAGTAGAAATGCTGTTTATTCTATCAATATTTCAATGCAAGGTGCTCCTAAAAACTAGCATCATTGATCCCTTCTGCACCAAGGGAGACAAGCCAAACGCGTATCCGAAATTTGAACACATTTCATTATTTACATACAAGAAGGATCATTTTTACGTACAATTCATTAAGCTCAACAGTTCAATTGTGAAATGATTTGCCAGCTTTTGTTTTTCCCCATCCTACAACACGAGTTTCTTCAATATATATAAGATTGGAATTTATATGATTTTTTTAAAATTAATCTGCCCTTCAAAACACGTAACTTTGAGATTGCTGTGTAAAATTGAGACTGTTATCCATAAATAACTAGTGAATATTGTTAATTATAATACATTGAGTCCAAAATCAAAATAAAAAATGCTGCCGTATAAAAACAAAAAAATAGGATGGGTCCTAATTTACTTCCTTGGGGAACTCCGAAAGTTATGTATCTGTTTGGGCTTGTTGAATGGCTGCGGTCAGTTATACAGCATTTGAACCGGTTATGTGCACAATTTTTAATACCTATGTTTTCTACTTTTTTTAACCTTTTCACCGCGATCAAATGTACCGAAAATTACACTCGTACGCGGTACTCACTTTGAAAATCAAAACCTACCACTTTAAACAGCTATAAATCTCTTATTTCATGAGATATTTATGATTTGATTATCTTAATAGCTTTAGTAATGCTCTTGAAGTTTGTTGAAACACATAAATAAACAATAAACCGCAGGATACAGATGTAATATTATAAACAGTGACGCATCACAAGAAATCAACAAGAACTGTCGCCATATGCATGCGCACTGCTATATTGTCTATAGTATTTACTTAACCGGTCTGATGGGATATGGACCACTGCGCCGATATCATCAAAACACAATTATGTTTATTATTATATCTACTAACAAATAAAGTTTTAATAAAAACTTAACACGAGAAGAAATATTTATAAGTTTTGTTTTTCGTGGTAGTTTCTAAAACATAGCCACACACACAATGGCACATCACACTCTGGGCATTTATACTGGGACATTTTCCTTTTTTTAGAAATGGCGCACACACTAACTTCTTAAGTAATTAGTACAGTAGAACCCCGTTAATTCGAAATCCATGGGACATCAAAAATAAAATTTTGAATTAACAAATTCCCACGTAATTCGAAATTTTACGAAAAAAAAAATCGTTAAATATCGTCGAAAAATGAGGTTCTCGGCCGCAAATCCAAATAAAGTCGTAATAATACGACTTATTCCCGGGGTAAATCGAATTTTTGCAGCCGTTTATCGCCGCGGTCGGCACTATATTCGAAGTAAATTCACAAAAATTCGATCTTTCCGATAACCTACATCGCGATAATTTTCGCAACATACTATTTTCGCGGCCCATTACCGTCGCGGCCATCCCTTTAAACTTTAGAAAAGTGATATATTACCGCTTTAATCGAAATTTTGCAGTCTATTTCCGATGCAGCTGGCCTTTTGAATTCAGATTCTCTGAAGTAAATTCGTAAAAATACGATATATTTTGCGTTAATCGAATTACCGCTGCCGAATCCCGTTACAGCCGGCCCTAATTCAAATACCTATTCGAAATAAAATTCATAAAAATACGATATACTTCGCGTAAATCGAATTTTCGTGGCCGAATCCCATCGCGGCCGGCCCTAATTCAAATTCCTATTTGGCATAAAATCATAAAAATACGATATATTTCGCGTAAATCGAATTTCCGCTGCTGAATCCCGTTACGGCCGGCCCTAATTCAAATACCTATTCGGAAAAAAAACATAAAAATACAATATATTTCGCGTAAATCGAATTTTGCGCGGCCGAATCCCATCGGGGCCGGCCCTAATTCAAATACCTATTCAGAATAAATTCATAAAAACACAATATATTTCGCGTAAACTGAATTTTTGCGGCCGAATCCCGTCGCGGCTGGCTTTAATACAAATACCTATTCGAAAAAAAATCATAAAAATACGATATATCTTTCGTAAATCGAATTTTGCGCGGCCGAATCCCGTCGGGGCCGGCCGTAATTCAAATACCTATTCGGAATAAGTTCATAAAAATACGACATATTTCACGTAAATAGAATTTTCGCGGCCGAATCCTGTCGCAGCCGGCCCTAATTCAGATACCTATTCGGCATAAATTCATAAAAATACGATATTTTTACGAGTAAATCGAAATTTCGCAGCTGATTTCCGCGGTAAAATTAATATATTCGAAGAAAATTCATAAATATACAACAACCAATTCAAATTTACAAAATAATAATACGAATTAGGAGTCTTGAGTATAACTATTTTTAAAACACGTCACGTCACTTAAGTTCACAAACAAACTAATGTCCCACAGAAAAATAGATTACTTCAAAAGATTCGCAAAATAGAAATCGGTCAATATTTTACATCGACGCATAAGTCCATCAAAGCAGATTGGGTCACCTAAGAAATACTATGGATAACACAACGGTTCAGCGGCGCGACATTCAAATGACTGAATGAAGATTTAACGAATCATCGCCTTACAATGCTTTATATAAACAATTTATTATATTTTAACCAGCAAACGCCAGATGTCAGTAAGATAAAGGATTGAACTATTTTTTGGTTCAGTTATTTGCTAAATTCGTCGCATATTTACGTAGTATACAGCCGCTAAAGTCGAACGCATGAAATGATGCGCGTAGCGCTGGGGGCACAAATTATTTTCGCACGAATTCATGCGCGTAGCGGCGAAAAAGTTAAAGGAGGATTTTATGGGGCACTGTATCGAAAGCTTTGCTTAGATCCAGAAAAACCGCAATGCAACTTTTCTTTTGGTCAAATTTAAAAAAATGTATTCTGTTACTTATAACATTGCATCATGTTACTTTTCTTTCGAAAACCATACTGCCGAGCGATTCTATGTATTTTGTGGGATCGTTATTAGGTAACGAACGTTATCTCCTGTCAGATTTGTGTGATTTTTACATATTTACTGTCATGTATTTTGGTTTAGATCGTTTTAAACACGAATTCCTGCAAGTATGCATGATTATTTATTCATTTAATGTTCGTTGTACATAGAAAAAGCAAATAACAGCCATAAAAATCCCACAAATCTGATAGGAGATCACGTCCGTTATCTAATAACGATCCCACAAAAGATATAGAATCGCTCGGCTGATTTTCTAATAATACTTTGTTTGTCGAAGTAGTCTACAAATTGAATTTGCACTCCATTTTTGATGAATTTTTGGGAGAACATTTAAAAGTGAGGCAGGCTTTTAGTTTGAGGTATTATTTTGATCACCGTATTTTTAAGTGGGCACCATATTTGCACTTTTAAAATGGCTGGGGAATACGTCGCTAGTACTGTTTAGCTTTTCGTCTTTTTGAAATTGTATGTTGATTTGCAATAAAATTTAAGTTTTTAATGAACCCCAAATGCGAAGGTGCTAATGTGGTATATATTTTTTAATTAAATGAAGACAATATTAGCGAAACTCAATCGCAAATCTGGAGACAGAAAAATCAGAAAAAGATATTGGTTCCACTGGGACACGAACCCAAGGGGAACCAATATCTTTTTCTGATTGAGTTCGAGTCCCAGTGGATCCAATATCTTTTACTGATTTTTCTGTCTCCAGATTTTCAATTGAGTTTCGCTAATATTGTCTTCATTTAATTAAATATTATAATTTGAGATTTTACGCATAAAGTTAAAAATAAAAATGGTATATACAGTCAAACTTGGTTATAACGAGCACGAGGGGACCGACTAAATTTGCTCCTTATAGCCATTACTCGTTATATCCAAAATAGGTTTATAAGAATTTATATAGGTACATACAACTACATAGTATAAAGCTCTCAAAAGACATATATATGCATTATAAATCAAACACGTTTTTTTTTAAATATATGTAAAAAAGGTACTTACCCTACTATACAATGATTAAACTTACAACTATTGTTTGGCAAGAAAGTGTAGAAATTAATTAATTTGGAACTAAATTTTTTCATTACTATGGTAACACCGAAATACTCGTTTTGTCAATGACATTTTGTATGGCTCTTGGCTTTACTGACTTTAATCATGTAGAACACACTGAAAATCGCTCGTTTAGTGTTTTTTTTTTCATTGTTTGCCTGTGCATTGTTTGAATTGAATTAAAATGAACAAACCAATACGTAGTGGTGCAAGAGAAGTTGTAAACTGCGTGTTTCAGCGCTGCCTAGCTGAATATCGTGCGAAGAAGCTCCTATCCAATTTGAAAGAAGTTTACAAACGAACTGCAGAAATGAATGGTACGTGGTATAGTTTTTTAATAAATTTCATTAGTGTTACAAGATTTATGCCAATTTTTGTGCGATTATAACCATTACAATCTGATTTGAGGTTATGTTTAAAAATCTGAATTTGACATTTCCATTTGACAGTTAATATTAGGCCACAAGAAAAATGGAATAACTCAATTTAAAAAAAAAAAAATAATATGCAACTTCTTTAAACTCGTAGAAATGTAACTTGTTCTTAATTTTCTCTTTCTTTCTTTCTAAATGAATATTATCAGGTGTGCTTTTTTAAAACTACCTTCTATAGAATAATCATTTTAATGATGTTTTCCACATACAGGTAAATCTGAAAAGTAAGATAAATCGTCAAGGAAGGGAAAAGGCAGATGGAAAATTTGAAACACCGGGAAAACGGAAAATAGCATAAGTGTTGATGATTAAAAAAAATTGTTGCAAAAACAATTGTCAAACAACATCAAATTGTGATGAAAATCGAGGCAGATTATTATGCACGAGGAAGTACTCTATATGATGATATAGATGAACTGATAAAACGTTTAGATGAAGATGAAGATATGGAAGAAGAAGAATCATATGAGGACTAAGACAATAATTATTACATGTCGGGTGTTGAATAAATATACTCAGATTTTTAAATACCTATGTACCTACGTTTTTATAACAAAATAAACTCCCACTTAAAACCTGTTTTGTTTTATTTTACTTCTATTAAATTATGTGTTTTTGTGCAAAATTTATGAAAACACAAACACGTTATGAAATATGCATTTTGGCTGAAGGGTTTTTTAAAACATACATTCATTGTCTTATGAGCCATCACGGTGTTGCCATTTAAAACCAAGAAATCGATCGCAGCGCCATCATTTATTTTCTACACTTAATTGCCAAACTGTACACTAATTATTATAATAAATTGTACAAACACTTAACATTAAACATAAGTTTTTATTTTACTCTAAATCACTTGTACCAAAAAAATTCAATATTGATGATTGTTTTAATGTTTTCACTTAAACCACTTTAGTAACGCTTCGTCAACGGCAGGAAGCACGCACTTTCTAAATTTTTTAGTTTCTGTGATGTTATTTTCCAACGAAGATAAATAAACATCCTTATTTTTCCACAACGTTGACACCGTTGAAGATGACAGAGAAGACTTCTTGCACACTTCGACATTTTTTGCGCCGCGTTCCATTTCCCGAATAATATCGACTTTATCGCGAATTGAGAGACACTTCCTCTTGTTATTAGACATGTTTGTAATCGAAGGGTTTACTTCTTACTGACTAGAGTAGAGATATGATTTTAATAAACTTACCCTGTGTACGTAGGTACCAACTCATACCAGCCTACACAACATTAAATTTATTGTTTTTCGAACGCAATTGGGAAAACCGGACGCAAATTTAACATTGAGTAGCAAAACGAAAGAAGTTATAAAAAGGGAACCAAATTGAAAGCCCAATATTCGTATGACTTAGGTTTTATGTGACCCCTTTTACATAGTGCGCGATAGTACTTACTGAATAGAAATGTTTCGTAGTGCGGCAACTCGGGCTAAATGTCTTAACAGCTTGGGATAATCCGTCCCTAATGGTATTTTAAGGGAAGTCCGAGCCGCCGCCGGGCGGCAACCTTTGTCTTGTTTATGACTGGTTTCGAGAATCGGTTTTTTTTTTCAAACGCAAATATGTATTTATCTATTTAGAAATCGTGTTGACAAAATTATTTGGACGTTACATCAATGATGCAACCTCGCTATAACATCATACGATTGTATGAAAACAAGCCCGAATTAAAATATCATTTTATAATTGCTCATTATAACCGTGACCTCGCTATTTCCGTGATCGTTATAACCAAGTTTGACTGTATTTATTTCCAGCTAAAAAGAAGGATGACTGGTCGGATGGTGACAGTGACAAAGAGCTCAAGTTGGATGCGGAAGAGGAACTAATTGCAAAACCAGTCTCTAAGAAAAAGAGTGAGTTATTTTCTAAATCATTATCATGTTCAAACTTATTATGAGACATGGACACTTAGAGCCAGCGAAAGAAAGCGGAAGACCTCAAAATCTGGTGCTGGTAAAGATGCTCAGGATTCTGTGAACAGCCAGATTTTTTTTTTAAAAAGAAAGACAAACATTTCCAGGTTACGAATAACCTGTCAATATTTGAAAATCTCCTAGTACCACCGCAGTAAGCCATTACTTGAGTCATGATGGAGGACTTAGCAGGCCTAGAATCGAACACGGAACGCCTGGATGGGATCCAAACGCGATGCCCACTCAACCACTGACTGTTCGATCCACTGATATATCCAATCTTGGAAGAGTTAGACATCCACAATAGTCTATAGACAGTGGCGTGCACAGAGTTTTTAGTGAGCTAGAGTGCTAAGATTGAAAAATTCGACATAAATGATGTTGTTGTAGCTGAAAATGATTTTTATTTTTTTTCGAAATTTCAATATTTTGTATGAAGATTTTTTATTCAGGGTAGGTATGCCTACGCTAGAAAAAAATTTTTATACAAAAAAATGAAATTTGAAAAAAAAAAATCATTTTCAGCTACAACAACATCAATAATGTTGTATTTTCCAGTCTTAGCGGCTAGCTCACTAAAATTTCTGTGCACGCCCCTGTCTATAGACATGTCTAAACCTTTTTTGTTATTCATATTAATTATTTTTTTACAATTAGTGATGTGCTATGCCTGTCTCACTTGGAACTGAGGGCTGGCGCCGTTTAAAACATGCAGTTTATAACAAAAATACAAATAACATTTAAAACAACAGACAATCATCATCGTACCATTGGAAATGCATACTTATAAATTGGTTTTGATATCTTTGATGTTATATCTGTCTTGGCTGATGATCCAAGACTTGATGTCGATTTATATTATTAAAATAAGTTGTGTTCTGTCTAAAAGCCAGTGGAAGTGCATTGTATAGCTTTGTTGCAAAGTATCTAAAATGTCTTTAGTCAAAAATTGTTTGAGCAAAAGGGATAAGTAAAAGATTTTATCGAGCAGTTTGGACATTTTCAAAAGCAGTTCTGTGTTAGAAGAGGTATGCTAGTATGTTTTTGGCATAAAGTTGTCTAATGTCCATTTCATCCAAACTGCTTGCTATTGGTAGTTTTAGATTAATCTTTATTTTCTGTTTCTGAGCTTTAAAAATCGGATCAATGGCGGCAGCGTTTGCTCCTCCCCAAGCTGTAATACCATACTCAATAATATAATACTCGATTAAAGATCCTAAGATACTTAAACACATTGCTCGCCACTGAGAACTCAAACCTGGATAAACTCATGGTTACTGACGAAGCGGAAGAAGGTCACTGATGTGTTGGAGGGATTATACACATTACAGACTTCCAGTATGTCAGGGTCCGCAAGTCTCCATGCAGGACAGGACTGCAAAGAGTGAAGGATCCTTGTCCACATGGAAAATTGGAAGTGAAGTCATCATCCTCAACAATGAGGAAACGACTAAAGAAGGAGATAAGACATATTGTCAAACGTAATGTCAGTAACCAAAATGTCAACATTAATTTGATTTGTTTTCAGATAAACCGAAAAAGAAGGCCGTATCGGAGTCTGAGCCTGAAGAGGATTTAGCCGAGGACCTCGCTGAGATAGAGCGGGAGCTGGTGCAGATGAAGATAGAGGAGACCAAAGTGGAAGAGGAGGAGGTCAAGCCAGAGAAGACCACAGAGAAGAAGGACAAGAAAGTAAAACAAATATCTTTACTCTTATACTGTTAGTAGCTGTTAAATATTTCCGCTTTGCAGTAAAATCCAAATAAATGGAATATTTCTGAAACCAAAAACTAATAACTATTTTTGAAAGATGGTGAAATATGTACACACACTTCAAATTTTATAATTCAAAATAAACATAAATTTTGAATGCAAACGTAAGAAAGTTTTAAAAATGGCTCACCTTATGTTTTCTCTAACTTAAATGACTGATAACGAAAAAAAATTAAAAAACACATATTTCATTAGGAAAATGTATTATAAACGTTATTGTGACCTCACTTGTCATTTCATGTAAAAATAATTAATAAAAAATTCACAGGGCTTCAAAAAACTTTTTTCAAATTGCGGTCGGAAATTTTGGCTGTTTTTTTGACAGGTAATAACCTGTCAAAAACCGTTTTTAGTTTTCAGATATGTTCAGAAATATTCCATTTATATGGATTTTATTGAAAAGCGGAAATATTTTAACCCTCTGAAAAAATATCGTTGAGGCCTGAAGGGTTAATAAATTAATAAAATAAATAAATTTGCCTCGATTGCTCGAGATTTCCCAGACGATCATTTTAAAATTTTTTTGCTAACATTAAAAAATATTTTATAAATTTATTTTTAACATTTTTCTATAGTCTACAAAGTTCGGATTTGCGACATATATGGTCATAATAGATAAAGCATTTCAATAGCTTCGTTATAAAATATATGGTTGGCCAAGGAAATGTTTTAAATAATTACAATAAATGTTTTACGAATGGTAGGAAAATGTGTAAAATGTACGCTATCAATCGCAGAAAAATAAAAGTGGTCCATTTTTTTTACCATAATCGCTCATGAAGTTGGTGCTGTTTCTGGACTATCCTGAATTAATTTAGAAGTTGTTGAACATAATCATCATTGGGCATTGTGTGTGCCAGAAGGTGATTTGACTTCTACAAATGTGTCCCTCTGACTGCGATCCTTCGCCATTTGTCCTTTTTTCGAACCTCACAGAAGTTATATTACTGCATAATTTTTCAGGATAAAAAATCTAAGACCCTCTCAAAGAACGAGCTGAAGAAGAAGTCCATCAAGAAGCGTGCCGTCTCCAGCGACGAGGAGATGGAAGAGGAAGTGGAACTGAGTGACGAGGATGAAGAGGACAAGAAGACCAAGGAGGTGGAGGTGGCCCCGGCTCCTGTCGAGGATGTGGCCAAGTTGACGCACAAGGATAAGAAGAAGCTCAAGAAGCAGCAGGAGTACGACAAGCAGATGGAGCTGATGACCAAGAAGGGCGGACAGGGAGCCAGCGAACTGGATAGTAACTTTACTATTAGCCAGATGCAAAGAACAGCAGGTAATTTAAATAATTAATAAATCTTCTGTCCCCATTCCAATCAGCCTTATACTGTGTTGCGCAGTGTTCATAAAGGCTGCAAAACCCTAATAACAATGAATACAAACAAAAATTTTAAGTTTTTCTTTTATGTATGGAGTGAAAGATACTCTCAGTAACGTCCTAGTGTAAAACCACCATTCGGAATTGAAACGTTGCTTGAAATGGCTTTAGCCGTGTTTGGTGACCAGATCTGAATAGCCAGGTAGGTACTTCCCCATATCCTTCCCCTCCCCACTATCTTCAGCCTCACAAAGTACCCCGTTGGAGATTCCATAGTCTCGCTGGTTCCTGAAGGGGGCAGTTGGGACTCTTTTGAGGTATTCACATAAAAAAATCTATAATCTTTAATTTTTATACAATTTAAAAAAAATATTTATTTAATTAAACCTTTTTCATGAAACCTTTTTACGTCACCCCGCCGTACTGCCGCCCCAGGAACCATTTATTGGATAACCAAAACCTCTGCCATAGGTCACCCCAAGTGGTACTGTTTGGTGACTTAGCAGGGATGCCCGGGTTCATGGCGAGAGGTTTGTCAAGGTCTTGGCAGTTGATGTGTCTGCCCACCTGCTGCATGGCAGGCTGGATCGAGAGAGACTGGTTGACGAGGTCTTTTGACCTCTCCAACCAGAATCCCTTGAAACATCACCTTGCACCGCAGTTGAATTCATACGTCCGTCACTCCTGGACACACTGACCCCCAGATTCCTACATACCCCTCATACCTATTTCCTTCCCAGAACTTATTCTTCTTCCTTTCACTACAAAAACCCTCCACACAGCATCCCCTAATATGACATAGGCCCTGAGGGATATTATTTTCCCCATTGCCTCCTCCTGTGTGGAGAAAGTGTAAAAATATATTGTTTAAAAAAAAGTTGTTTACATCTCCTTGAATGTCCAGGACAAATGGCGGCGCTGGAGAACGCCATCGACATCAAAGTCGAGAACTTCACCATCAGCGCCAAGGGCAACGAGCTGTTCGTCAACGCTAACCTTCTCATCGCCAACGGGCGGCGCTACGGTCTGGTCGGTCCAAACGGCCACGGCAAGACCACGCTGCTGCGCCATCTGGCCACGAGGGCCTTCGCCATACCGCCCACCATCGACATATTGCTCTGCGAACAGGAGGTGGTTGCCGACGACTTTACCGCCGTGGAGAGCGTCCTGAAAAGCGACGTAAAGCGAACAGGTTTGTATACTTTTCATTACCTTCCTGATCCCAAAATGAAATGCCACGTTATAGTACACGCCAAACTTTAAGACCGTCCTGACGTTGATCAGAAATTGTTACAATATGCAAGTTTAAGGACAGAAAAGTGGCATGCCCCCCCCCTGTCCAAGTCTTTCTCTTTCGCACATGTGTTTTTACGCATCTTTCTCTCTTGCTTACGTTTAATTTAAAATAACTGCGTGAGATCGTACGTGAGATCGTATATGTTCAGTTCGGTCTTAAAGTTTTATAAAAGACAACATTGGCATTCGGGGCGATGGAAAATACTTCATTCAAAATTTCGTGTTGTGTAAAATTCGGGATCTGGCTGCTAAAAACAATAATTTTATCTAGTTTCTAAAATGGTATTTGTTTTCGGGATATCTTAAAAAATAAGAAATATATAGAACATTTAAAATATGTTGGAAAGTTCCCAAATTCGATGACGAATTACTTTTAATAGCATTCTTCTTCTTCCGTATGGTGGGGGGTCAGAGGGGGACATCTAGGTCTGCGAGCCAGTCTAGGGCCTCAGGCGTTGCCCTGTGGATCTCATCAATCCCGCCGGAATGAATGGAGCGGGCATTCGTTGACCACACGTTCGGTGGTCTACACCGCATTGCATTCACACATCGCCGACTCTTTAAGGCCCCATCTATGCATCGTGTGAGCACAAGGGCTATGGGAGCACCTTATCCTATTGATGGCGGTCCAGAGTTTGCGAGGCAATGAGAACCCAGGCTGTCTCTCAGTGGGGTCTTGAACGAGATGGGCGTTTTTGACGTTGGCTGATTGCTACTCGAGCTTCCACCTATCTCCTGGGGTGAGAGGTGTTCGAAGGAGTCTTTCTCCTTCCGTCCAGAAGGGTTTTCGAGACTTCTTGTACGCACTGAGGGAACAGTGTTGCAATCTCTCGCCTGATATTTGGCGGGGTTATGTTTGCAAGTACGGGGAGCCAAGGTATAATAGCAATGTATTTAACAGACAAACTACCCCCTTTGGCTGTATAAGCAATGTATATATCTTTCCATTTCATTTATTCCTTTCCAACTATTTGTTGTCAGTTTCTAATTACATAGTAAGGTTTCCCATACACGGTCGTTTATCAATTGAATAAAATATTCACGACATTTTTAGTAAGGCTGTTGGTGTTATATTATACTGCTAGTCCAAAAGAATCTTTTTATTTATTTCCCTGTTTTTTCTTGTAGCCCTGATGAAGGAGTGTGCGGAACTGGAAGCCATTGTAGTGAAGGGAAAGTTATCCAAGCAAGATAGATTAAATGAGGTCAGTATGTCTTCAAACAGCCAAACTTATAAAAAAAACGCTTAACAACTGTTAAATAGTGTTTTTGTTCCACATTGTATAAAGATTGTGTATTTTATTGAAGAAGAAGATAATAAAAATATTCTAAACGAACATATGAAAGAGAACAAGAAACAGAAAAACGCAAAATATAATGGTCGCAACTGGGACTCGAACCCAGAACCTCTCGTCTAACCGGGACGAGTGCCTCTACCAATTCGGCCATTGCCACCTTTCATTAAACCTTCGTATTTGTCAAACTCATATTTTCATAATAAAGGAATTATTTTTTTATATTATGAATTTTATGAAAATTTTCAACATTTTACTCACAAATGTTTGACATATGGTTTTTTCTACTTTTTGTGTTTAAAGTTTAAAATATTGAAATTATTAAACACTAAAGTATATTTCAAATACAAAAATTTAAAAGGTAATTTTATCTAGTTTCTAAAATGTTGTTTTCAAGAATAAGAAACATCTTCAAGAATAAGAAATATATAGGCCATTTAAAATACCTTGGAAAAATTCACAAATTTGTTGAGACATTCTTAATAAAACAAGTATGTATATACAACAGATAAATATGCCCATTGGTTGTGTAAGCAATGTATATATATCTTTCCATGAACTATTTATTGTCATTTTTGAAGTGAAAACTTCTTAGCACCGTTGTGATTTGAAAGCCGATGAATCAAAAAATAGCGACACTAAAAAGAGACAAACACATACATCTATAGGATTTAGCCTGCGAGAGAATGAAATACAGTGAAACCCTCTTAAGAAGTTTTCCAAGGGACCGGAAAAAACAAACTTCTTAAGTAGGAAAACCTTATATGTGGGAAAAATTGGGCCAATTTTGGGCCGAGGGACCGAAAAAACTTCTTAAGCCACGAAACTTCTTAAGAGGGTTTCACTGTAGTATAATCAGTCTCCTCTTTGTGATTCGTAGCCTATCGGTCCCCTCTTTGTGCGGTGCTTCGTAGTGTCCCCACTCTTGTATATTTTAGTTTTCTGAGGATTTCACTTTTACCGCGTGTGAATGGCACACTCTTTTTTTAAAAAATTAATTTAGTAATGTTTTCACATCCACAGTCGTTTATCAATTGCATGAAATTTTCACAACTTTTTTTTTAGTAAGGTTGAATGTAATTATGTATTATTCAGTGGTACATTTGGGCAGAATATACTTACAGTGCTATTTCAGGCTGGCTAGGTTAACAGAAGTTGAAAAGTGTGTTATTTATGTTGTGCGTTAATTCCTGTTGAAAGGTGTACGCAGAGTTGAAGGCGATAGGAGCCGACTCTGCGGAGCCGCGAGCTCGCCGGATATTGGCGGGTCTGGGCTTCAACAAGGAGATGCAGAACCGCGCCACCAAGAACTTCTCCGGAGGCTGGAGAATGAGGGTCTCCCTAGCCAGGTACTTTCAACAAACATTCTCATTTCATTCTAACATTCTCAAACATTCTCATTCTAACACTGTAATTGCCTATGATGTATGCCTTATTCCTGTTTGAAACTATGGGGGATATGATATATGGTGTCAAGTAAATCAAATAAGCATTTGAAACTGTACTTACAAGTTTAGTATAACAATTTACATCCGTACCATATTTTATATTTACAAAATATTCTTATATGAAAAGTGGGAGCTAACAAGTAGGGATTTACACGCTGTTACGTCGTCGGCAATCTGGAACAGAATGGTTCTTCTTAATTTGTACCGGCAGTCGGTAACAAGGTGAAAATGTTGTGGGATCGTTGTTGGCGTGTGAGGAGCAAATACGAATGTTTCCGCAATTCAAAATAACTGTGTTGTTCGCTGCCACAAAATTATTCATATGCAATGTATTCTAATTTGTGTCATATTCAAAATTGGAACCAGTTGTGTGAAGAGTAATTCAGACAAGTGATAAAGTTTGTATATCAATCATTGAGTCAGACATCTCTTAAAAATCGAAATTTAAGTTGAGTATGGAGTTATATGTAAAAGTGCACCCTCTATCTGGTACAATACTCAGATTACTCATAAACACTACCAAATCAATTATAATGCACAAAAACTTGTAGTGAAATAAATAAAAATGTTTTCTTGATTACTAGTAGGAAATTTCATAATGTCATATTAATATACCGGACCGTTTTGCTTTCCAGTGTTATTTATTAGCATATTTAATATGTAAAATACAGACACATGTGAAAAATATTTGATTTATTGTGAGCGTTCTGAATATTGCTTTCTTCAATATCTCAAAACTTAGTATTTGGACTATTTGGATTGGGAGCGAATGGTTAAAGGAGTCTCTTTGACTTCTCCAGCCGGACTCTCTCGGAACATCGCCTTTCACTGCAGTGGGAGGGATAGATACATACGTTTATCACTCTGAACACACTGATCCCTAGATTCCTACCCACCCCTCATACCCTTTTCCTTCACAATACTTCTACTCCTTCCTTTCCTAAAAAGACCCTCCACACAGCATCCACAAAGATGACATAGGCCCTGAGAGAAATTATTTTCCTCTGGGCCTCCTGTGTAGAGCTCATGTAAAAAAATAAATAAAAATTAACAGCGTTCTTAACGACGATAGATAGTACTCTTCTGATATTATACTTAACTGCCATCTGTTGGGATATAGCAAAACTTTGTGCTATTAACTATGCTATCGACATCTATTGAAGGAAGCTGAAACTACATGACTAACCTATACACTCAGAGTCTCTTCATCCTCTTCACATTTCCTGCATCTTTTGATGTTTTCTATCCCCAACAGCTGTATGTATCTCCGGAGATGGCAAGTATCTCCGTTTAGTAATCCTACCAGTTCCCTCAGTGAGTGCACTGTCCCTATTGATTAATTGCCTGGTTGCTTTGGTTAAGGTTAAACGTCACGTACGTTATAATCTACGCATTCACAGATGGCGCCAATCAAATTATTTTAGGTTTTTAATGCTTTTTGCACCTTACGCTTTCAAATATTAAGGTAAGTTAATTGTTCGCGATCGTACATATTTTATTAGAATATAAATAAATAGTTTTGTCAATAAACAAACCCAAATCTTTCAAGAAAGGCTGAAAAATTCAATTTTGTATCGGTGACTCAATCCAATATTGTATATTTCAGCCTTTCTTCAAAGATTTCGGTTTGTTTATGGACAAAACTGTCTGTTTATATTCTAGTTAAATATGTACGATCGCAAATAATTAATTTACCTTAATATTTGAAAGCGTGACATGCAAAAAGCATTAAAAATCTAAAATAATTTGATTGGCGCCATCTGTGAATGCGTAGATTATAACGTACGTGACGTTTAACCTTAAGTTAAACAATCTCATCATAATATGTAATTTTTTTTATTCTATTAACTTTTCTTCCTACATACAGTAGAACCCTCTTAAGAAGTTCTCTGTTAAGAAGTTTCGTGGCTTAAGAAGTTTGGTTTTTTCGATCCCTCGGCCCAAGATTGGCCCAATTTTTCCCACACATAAGATTTTCCTGCATAAGAAGTTTATTTTTTCCGGTGGAAAACTTCTTAAGAGGGTTTCACTGTAAACTTTTATTTCAGCTACATCAAGTGGCGGAGATGAGACGTGATACTGTGAAATAAATAACTAACAACATGTACGCACTCGCATACTGCCTGCTAACAATATATGCCCGGACATTGAGGGTTTAGAGTCATTTTAAATAAAAAATAGTTTCTTTATAAACAAAAATTACAGTCCTGAGATGTACGGTGAAGGAGGAAACCATCTGTTTCCTTAGAACGCCGTGGGAAGGTGGTGGGCAACCTCCAATGTGCCTGGTTTCTCAATGGTCTGGTGTACTAATGTTTTTTTGATTTGTTCTAGAGCCCTGTTCATTGAACCAACGCTGCTACTACTCGATGAACCCACCAATCATTTGGATCTCAACGCCGTCATCTGGCTCGACAAGTAACTACATGTTTACATTTATCCTCTGTTTTAAGTCAACGCCAACTTTTAAATTTACATAATAGCATTAATAAATATCCACAAAACCCCACAGGCTAATTTGTTCACTTTTGGAAACAGCTCACGTAGGTCTCATAGAAATCGTTGTACCTCTCTCTTAACCTTTTAAATGCCAGTAGGTAGAAGTGTAGCTGTGTACAGCAGGCCGTAAATTTTTAATCAAAATAAATCATTTTTAAATCTTGTTTTAAAAAAAAAAAAAAATCAAAATCATCCCAATATCGTCTCTGTGTTCCATATTTTAAATTAATAAAAAACGGGACATATGTATGATACAGAGGCTCAAAGAAGAGCGAGAAAATTTACTATTTTTCTATGACCGGCCTGCTGGGCACAACCAAGGATGCGAGAAATCTCGCTCTTGGCACAGAAGCGGTTAATGTGGTGAGAAAACACCATGCTTTATATTAAAATCTGGAAGTTAACCACAGAAAAATTAAAATGTGCAACTCTATGAATCCAAAGTTTCTGAACGCTATTTTAGAAAAAATTATGAAACTTTGTGATTTTTTTAATGAATTATTTTTACATAAAATGTCGAATAAGTAAAAATTTTAAGTAATCCCCGACACAAAAAAACCTCTAATGAATTGTAGCTAAGAACCATCTCGATCACGTCAGCTTTCAAACAAAAAAAACACATCATAATCGGTCCATTCGTTTAGGAGCTACGATGCCACAGACAGACACACAGACATGTGAAACTTTTAATACCCCTCTTTTTGCGTCGGGGATTAAAAAGTGAGGTCGCAATAACATTTATAATACATTTGTCTAATATAGTATGTGTAATTTTTCTTTTTTTTCATTTTCAGTAATTTTAGTTACTAAAAACGTAAGCTAAACCATTTTTAAAACTTTTTATGTTTGCATTAAAAATTTTAATATTTTTATAATTATAAGTTTATTTCTAATAATAAAATTTGATAGCTTATTTCATCGCTTTTCAAAAACAGTTTTTAGTTTTCGGATACATTAAAAAATATTCAAGTGATTTGAATTTATTGCAAAGTTGAAATAATCTGACCATCTGAAAGAATATGCTCGAGGCCTGCCATGCGATTCTGTACCTTTTGTGGAAACGGAATCGACTGTCAAATTTGTGTAATTGTCCATGATTGCAATACCTTTTTCTATGGGCTGATGTGTCAGCTGTCGCCGATATACATGATTATTTATTCATTTAATCTACATTTAAAGTTGTATACCATGTATTTGACATTTACGAAGTTTCATTTCAATTTAAATATGTATGAATTACTTAGTTTGCCCAAATTAAGAACCTATTAACCTATTTTGTAGTAATTGTTAATCCGTGCCTAAAAGTGCAGTGGTTAGTGGAATAATTAATGTATTTCGTCCCCAAATATTCAATTATTCTGTATATGTATGTATACTGCCTCAATAGCTTTGCCTTAAATAGGTTCTTAATTTGGGAAAACTAAGTAATTCATGCGTATTTAGATTGAAAAGAAACTCTGCAAATGTCAAATCCATGCTATACAACTTTAAACGTACATTAAATTAATAAATAGTCGTGTATATTTACAGCGTTTCGTGTTATAAACTAGTTGAAATCGGTGACAGCGCCGACAGCTGACACATCAGTCCATAGAAAAAACAATTGCAAGCCATAGACAATCACACAAATTTGACAGTCGATTACATTTGGAATTGATTCCGTATCCACAAAAGTTACAGAATCGCTCTTCTGAGGGATTAAATAAAAAAAATACATTTGCTGAAGTAAGGTTTTTGTCAGGATTTAATTTGAAAGTGTTTGCCGTAATTCCAGTTACCTGCAGGGCTGGAAGAAGACCCTCCTCATCGTGTCCCACGACCAGTCCTTCCTGGACAACGTCTGCAACGAGATCATCCACCTGGACCAGCTCAAGCTACACTACTACAAGGGTAACTACTCCATGTTCAAGAAGATGTTTGTGCAGAAGAGGCGCGAGCAGAACAAGGAGTATGAGAAGCAGGAGAAGCGCATCAAGGAGTTGAAGGCGCACGGCACTTCCAAAAAAGCTGCCGTACGTTCATATGTATTACTTATTAGTCGTAGTCACCTCTGGTCTTGAGCCTGAAAAAATCTAAGTGCAGAAATCTTTTTTTTTTAAATGACAATCTTTAGCACCATTGTGATTTGAAATCCGATGAAACGGAAGCGAGCGACAATAAAAAGAAACAAACACATACATCTTTAGGATTTCGCCTGTGAGAGAATGAGATAGCAATAAATTATTTATTTTTTTCACAGATACTCAGTTCCAATATAATACAACAAATGCACGGTCCCATGCAAGTCCCTTTTGGTCTAGTGGTATAAAGCGCCTGACGAATCTTTACATACAAACAGTCGACCAGAGGTCAAATCCTACGAAATCCAAAAAAAAAGTATTTTTATTTTTGTAAAATCAATTATCCAATCTTTAAACCACTCCAAATTGAACAGGCTAAAGAAAGAGACTCCAAAGAAGAAAACACAAATACTAATTACTCATTTTATTTTATTTATTTATTTTATTTACATATTTATTCAACGCCCAGAGGGCTTTTACAGTAGTACAATTTGTTTATGACAGATGATTTTTAAACAGATTTTTATACACATTTGTATAAAATGTGTATGTAGGACTAGGTATTATTTGAAATGCAAACACAAGATACCATAATGTTTTAATAATTTACTTTTTAGTATGTATATATTACTTTTATGATAATTTAAATAACTCTGATAAGCAAAGCACGGTCCCATCCTAATTTGACTGTCCTAAAACGGGAATCCTCCTAGTTGGGCAGTCAAAAAATTTCTTAAATAATGTATATAAATGTATAATCTTTTACTAAATAAAAAAAATAAATAAAAAAAATAATAATAAGATGACCAAATGTATAGGAAAAGGTGCACTGAAATTCAACGACAAAAATATGGAAAAAATCATCCTTCACATTGATAAAAAAAGTGCTTCGTAGTTTCCCCACTCTTGTCTACTTTAGTTTTCTGAAGGTTTCACTTCTCTGTTTTTTAACTTACGTAAGGAAAAAGGCCTCCGTAAGAAGAATACTGAACTTCTTGTACAGTACTTGGACTACGTTGGACTTTCCTTCTTTAGTCAAGTTTTGGATTTCTTCAGCAAAGTATTGAACTCGATATAATTTGACTAGCTGGAGTACCCGACTTCGCTCAGAGAGTTGATATGAGATTGATGTTCGAACCCACGACAGATTTTGCTTTATGGCTTGAATGGTCCAAAATGTTCCAGAACATTCCCCAACATTCGAGAGTGTCCTGGAATGTTCCACAATGATGTTCCCAATTTCCTATTCTCGAACATTCCAGAATGTTCCGAAATGTTCTGGAATGTAAGTAGTCAAGATAAACAACTTTCTAAGTCTACCACTAACAAGTAATTTCGGGATACCTCAAGGCACAGTCCTAGGCCCCCTACTATTTATAATTTATGTCAACGACATTTTCAAACTACCAATTAACGCAGACATAATATCATATGCCGACGACACAGCTATCATAGTGAATGGGATCGACTGGGATATAGTAAACGAGCAAGCAAATAATAGCATGAATACCTTAAAACATTGGTTTGATACAAATCTTCTCTCATTGAACACTAACAAAACATACTACATACACTTCTCAATTAACAAACTAAAAACACTCCCCAACACTAAAATAATTATCCACAATAACAAATGTAATAAAATCACATGTATTCAAGACTGTTCAACGTTGAAATCAGTATCAGAAACTAAATATCTCGGAGTGATAATAGAACAACATATGAAGTGGAAGAGCCATATCTGTGAATTGGTTAAGCGTATCAGAAAGTGTATATATATATTCATAAGATTAAGAAATATTTTAAAACTCAACAATCTAAAAAGAGTATACTATGCACTAATCCAGTCATTAATTCAATATGGAATTATTGGATGGGGGGGGTCTTACAACAATATTCTAAACCCGATCAAAGTGATCCAGAAGCTAATCATTAAAGTAATCCTAAAGAAACCCTCCACATATCCAACAGAAACGCTTTTCGCAGATTTTACGGTGCCTCGAGTAGAGAATATCTTCAAAAAAAATGCAATTATCCAAATTTACAAAGATAATATCATCAAAAAATTTGAAACCTACCAATCAATAAGATATCAAGACAACATCAAAATACCAAAATTTAATACCAAACTAATGCAAAACAATTATATCTACTTAGGAATAAAGTATTTCAACAACCTTCCAATTGAAATAAAAAAAACCAAAGACATCAATAAACTGAAACTCAAACTGAAGCTACACTTCATCAGGAATAATTAAAACTAAATAATTACCTGTTTTTCTCTTTCTTTCCATTTATTATAAATTATATTCATTTCTATTTTATTTAGATTTTTCGAATTTCGTACCGTATCCTATGTATGTACACCTACACATATTGATGATCCAGAAGGCTCAATTGTTCGTATTATATACTTACCTTTTGCATAATGTTATTCTATTTCTGTTATAATTAGTGTAACTCGCTCATCAAGCACAAGAACTAGCTTCTTCTTTGATGAGATTGCAATTTTAAATAATTTCTGTACCGATATGTAATTTATGTAACACCTTTGTACACTTATATATCTATATTAAATAAATTAAAAAAAAAAAAAAAAAAAAAAATGTTGTGAAATGCTCTCGAATAATCTTGAATGTTCTGGACTATTCTAGAAATTTGTAGAGAGCGACACTTCTCGTCCTTATATTTTCAAAAGCACGCTCTTCAGGTAAAAATGGGAACCTTCTCCATGGATGGGGGATAGAGGGCTACCGCACCATACAACTCCCTTGATCGTGCTGGGACGCGTACATATTTCCAAAACCTATACCGGTTCAGTCGCTGTAGCGACAATTTACATTTTAAATACACTTCTATATTGGTTATTTTTTATCACTTTGCAAAAACAAAAAAATATTCTAAAATCTAGATAAAATAATCTTTCCAATGTGTGTATTGGAAATTAATAATTTTATTTCTTAATATTTACATTTTGATATTATTCCCATGTATTGTAAATACACCTCTTTATTGGTTATTTTTTATCATTTTGCAAAAACAAAAAATGTTCTAATATATGGATAAAATAATCTTTAAAATGTTGATACATATTAGAAATTAATTATTTTATTCCTAAATGTAAAACTATTGATATTGAAAATGTAAATTGTTGCTCCTGTGACTGAACCGGTATAGGTTTTGGAAATACGCTACCGGGACTCGTTTCTGAGTTTTAGCGGGATGCACACTTTTGTACCCTTTCTTTTATAATATATTTATTGTTTTTGATGATTGTATTGATGTTAACAGGAGAAGAAGACGAAGGAAGCCCTGACGAGGAAACAGGAGAAGGGGCGCAGCAAGATGCAGAAGGCGGAGGAGGAGACGGGTCCCAGCGAGCTGCTGGCGCGCCCCAAGGACTACCTCGTCAAGTTCTCCTTCCCCGACCCGCCCAACATGCAGCCGCCCATACTGGGACTTCACAGTTAGTATTGTCACCCCACCACCACACGTTATTCGTTAATATCCTTTCAGACATGAATCAAATCTGGCAGTGGTACATATAAAAATAAGGTGTTGATGCTTGATAACACCTCTCAAAGCCTCAATTACATTGAGCGAGTTTACAAGCTACTATCTACTAAGTTTAAAAGCAGGTGAATCGGCGACTGAGATTGTCATGATGACTCACAAAACTGTCCATTCGCTCAGCAGCGTTGGAAACTGAGGTTCGCTGCTAGCGCCAATAGCGAGAATAACGACGCCTGCGTGAACTAATTCTGTAGATGTTTGACAGTCGAAATCAGCTGTTTATTGGCAGCCATATTGAAAACATAAATAAACCAATCACGAGTAAGCGAGTGGCAAGTAAAGTTGACGACCTATCAACTTTTTTACAAGCTACTATCTGGGAAATTCACTATCTGTTAGTAAACTCGCTCAGTGTCATCGACGCTTTAGAGTAGGATTAATTGAAAATTTTTGTAGTTTTTTTTTCCATACTTTTGAAATTATTACTTCGTCCAGTTGATAAGTCAGACATCTTTTTTTGGCAGTTTTTTTTTTTTACTTGAACTCCACACAGGAGGCCCTAAGAAAAATAATTTCCCTCAAGGTCAATGTCATCTTTGGGGATGTTGTGTGGAGGTTTTTTTTTAAGGAAAGCAAGGAGAGAAGAGTTCTGGGAAGGAAAAAGTTTTGAGCGGTGGGTAGAAATCTGGGGGTCAGTGTGTCCAGGTCAACTTGGCAGCCGGCGTAGCGCAGCGGTAAGGAGCTTGACTCGCACACCGAAGGTCGCGGGATCGAGTCCCGGCGTGACAAATAAATTTTATTTGATTAATTTGTGTTATTTCACAAGTTATTCATTTAAAATAATGTATAGTATATTTGCGGCACGTTCCAGAGTGGAAGATACTCCCTGTATCGCCCTGGTGTAAGACCACGATTGAGAATTGAAACGTTGCTTGAAATGGCATTAGCCGTGTTTGGTGACCAGATCTGAAAAGCCAGGTACTTACCCACTTTCCTCTTCCCTATCTCCTTCCCCTCCGCACTACCCTCAGCCTCACAACATACCCCAATTGGGGATGCCATAGTCTCACTGGCTTCAGACGGGAGCAGTTGGGACTCTTGTGCGGTATTCATGTAAAAAAAAAAAAAAACTGCTGCCAAAACCTAGACAAACCTCACCTAATGAACCCGGGCACACCTACTAAACCACCAAACGTAGCGAACCACTTGGGGTGACCTATGGCAGAGATGTTGGTTATCGTCCTCCTCCGAAATTGAAAATGTTATCTCTGTCCCGCCTTAATGGGAAGAAAGGGATCAGGAGACTCGGGTGGTTGGAGTAACCTTGGCTCATCTCTTACTGTTTGTGTTCCAGATGTGGACTTCTTCTACGAGGGACAGAAGCCGCTGTTCAAGAAGGTGGAGTTTGGCATCGATCTGTCGTCTCGTATTGCCATCGTGGGCCCCAATGGAGTGGGCAAGTCCACTTTCCTCAAACTGCTGGTGGGGGACCTGTCTCCCATCCAGGGAGAGCTCATCCGGAACCATCGCCTGGTGAGAAATTTAATATTTTTATTATATTAAGATTGATTTAAAATGCAAACTGATTTGGATGCACTATCTGAATGGTCGTTGGCAAACAAATTAGATTTTAACACAAAAAAATGTGTCACAATGTCCTTCACTCGTTGTAAAAACATTATAGTTTACGATTATAAAATAAAGGGTGAAACGTTATCACGAGTAAAATCCGTGAAGGATCTCGGTGTCGTCTTTGATCCCGAAATGACATTCTCTAGCCATATATCGCAGCTCACTCAGTCTTGCTACAAACTTCTTGGGTTCATCATCAGGACTTGTTAGAAGTTTGATAACCAAATAAAAATTAAAAAAAATATTATTTTATATTAAAAACTATAATTTCATTATCCACTATATCCGATTTTTTTTTAAAATTATCTGAGTTGAACATCTTGTTCACATTTTTACCTCACAAACATCTCTTAGCACGACCAAAAACAATGTTAAAACTGTGAATGAGAAACAAAATCCGCTATATCATTTGTGATGTTACTGTCAAAATCCGCTATATCATTCGTGATGTTACTGTCAAAATCCGCTATATCATTCGTGATGTTACTGTCAAAATTCTCTATATCGTATTCAACGCTCGAGCATTGTGTTACGCGAGTATTTAGCTTTTTTTTAACATTAGCTCCACACAGGAGGCCCTGAGGAAAATAATTCCCATAAGGGCCTATGTCATCTTTGGGGATGCTGTGTGGAGGGTCTTTTTAGGAAAGGAAGGAGAGGAAGTACTGGGTAGGGATGGGTAGGAATCTGGGGGTCAGTGTGTCCAGGAGTGACGGACAGATGAATCCATCCCATTGCGGTGCAAGGCTGAGAGAGTACGGCTGGAGAAGTCAAAGGGACTCCCTCAACCACTCTCTCTCGATCCGGCCTGCCATTCAGTAAGTGGGCAGATGCATTTGCTGCCAAAACCCGCACAAACCTCACCCCATGAACCAGGGCACCCCTGCTAAGTCACCAAATATAGCAAACCCCTTGGGGTGACCTATGGCAGAGGTGTTGGTTATCCAATAAATTGTTACCGGGGCGGCAGTACCCAGTAATTGGATAGAAATTGAATTATGTTCTTTATCTATATAAACCTATGTAAAATGATGTTTTTCTTGTAAATTATGTTTTTCAAATATATTTTGTTTTGTTTGTTTTTGAATATTTATTTAGATGTGTGCAAAAAATTTTTTCATACATCTAGTAAGAAAATATATACAAATACAATTTAGAGATACAGTTACATTTTTACAAATACATAAGAGGAAAAAAAAAAGATTACTAGACAAAAATACATTTAAAGGATATACAGTGAAACCCTCTTAAGAAGTTTCGTGGCTTGAGAAGTTTGGTATTTTCGGTCCCTCGGCCTGAAATCGGCCCAATTTTTCCCACACATAAGGTTTTCCTGCTTAAGAAGTTTGTTTTTTCTGGTCCCTTGGAAAACTTCTTAAGAGGGTTTCACTATATATAGATAAGATAATCTCGGCTAATTTGTTATGTTATGTGTTAAGCGCATTGGCCGTTTCGACCAGCACTCGGGAGAGCACCTGACGGCCGAGGAGACGCCGGCGGAGTACCTCCAGCGCCTGTTTGGGCTGCAGCACGAGAAGGCTCGCAAGGCCCTGGGCTCCTTCGGCCTGGTGTCACACGCGCACATCATCAAGATGAAGGACCTGAGCGGGGGGCAGAAGGCTCGAGTGGCCCTAGCGGAGCTCACCCTCAACGCCCCCGATGTTATCATTCTGGTGAGTATTACCAAATACTGCAGCATAACATATGGTATGCAAACATATTAGCATACCTCTTCAAACACAGAACCACCTTTGAAAATGTCCAAACTGCTCAAGACACTAGAACCAAAGGGCATAACCTCCTACTTATCCCTTTTGCTAAAACAACCTTTGGCCAAAGAAATTTTAGATACTTTGCAGCAAAACTATATACAGTAGAACCCCGTTAATTCGAACCCCGATAATTCGAAAAAACGCGTAATTCGAAATTTTTGCCAAAAAAAAGTCCCCAGAAAATTTTTTCATACAAAATGATTTTTTAATTCGAAATTCGTAATTCGAAATTTATTTTTGCCCGCACACGAAAATTCGTTTGTGTAATTCGAAAAACATGGATTTTAGCAAAAAATAAATAAAAATAATTTCGTTAATTAGAATCTGGCAGACAGCCGTGGTGGTAAAATGCCGTAAAATGTCGATTTACGCGGTTAACATCGTCTTAATTCGTATTATTATTTTGTAAAATCTGAATTGGTTGTGGTATTTTTAACGAATTTTATTAGAATATAGTAATTTAAAGGATAGACCGCGACGGGATTCGGCCGCGAAAATCGATTTATGCGAAATATATTGTATTTTTATGAATTTATTCCGAATATGTATCTGAATTAGGGCCGGCCGCGACGGGATTCGGACGCGAAAACTCAATTTACGCGAAATATATCGTATTTTTATGAATTTATTCCGAATGGGTGTCTGAATTATAGCCGGCCGCCACGAGATTTGACCGCGAAAATTCAATTTACGCGATATATATCGTATTTTCATGAATTTATTCCGAAAAGGTATCTGCAAAAATTCGATTTGCGCGAAATATATCGAATTTTTAGGATTTTTTTCCAAATAGGTATCTGAACAAGTGCCGGCTGCGATGGCAATCGGCCGCGAAAATTTGATTTACGCGAAATACATCGTATTTTTATGAATTTATTCCGAATAGGTATTTGCATTATGGCCGGCCGCGACGGTATTCGGTCCTGAAATTTCGATTTACGCGAAATATACTGAGTTTTTACGATTTTTTTCCGAATAGGTATTTGAACAAGGGCCGGTAGCGATGGCAATCGGCCGCGAAACTTCGATTTACGCGAAATACATCGTATTTTTACGAATTTATTCCGAATAGGTATCTGCATTATGGCCGGCCGCGACGGTATTCGGTCCTGAAATTTCGATTTACGCGAAATATACCTAGTTTTTACGATTTTTTTCCGAATAGGTATTTGAACAAGGGCCGGCCACGACGGGATTCAGCCGCGAAAATTCGATTTACGCGATATATATCGTATTTTCATGAATTTATTCCGAAGAGGTATCTGCATTATGGCCGGCCGCAATGGGATTCGGCTGCAAAAATTCGATTTGCGCGATATATATCGAATTTTTACGTTTTTTTTTCCGAATAGGTATTTGAACAAGGGCCGGTAGCGATGGCAATCGGCCGCAAAAATTCGATTTACGCGAAATACATCGTATTTTTATGAATTTATTCCGAATAGGTATCTGCATTATGGCCGGCCGCGACGGTATTCGGTCCTGAAATTTCGATTTACGCGAAATATACCTAGTTTTTACGATTTTTTTCCGAATAGGTATTTGAACAAGGGACGGCCACGACGGGATTCGGCCGCGAAAATTCGATTTACGCGATATATATCGTATTTTCATGAATTTATTCCGAAGAGGTATCTGCATTATGGCCGGCCGCGACGGGATTCGGCCGTGAAAATTCAATTTACGTGAAATATATCGTATTTTCATGAATTTATTCCGAAGAGGTATCTGCATTATGGCCGGCCGCGAAGGGATTCGGTCGTGAAATTTCGATTTTAGCGAAATATATCGTAGTTTTACTTCGAATTTCTAAATTTCATAGCCGGCCCCGGAGGCAGTAAGCAGCAAAATTTTGATTTATGCAGAAATATGCAGTATTTTTACGAATTTATTTGGAATAGGTATTTGAATTTAGAGGGCCGGCTGCGACGGGATTTGTTCGTGAAATTTCGATTTACGCGAAATTTATCGTATTTTTACAAATTTACTTCGAGTAGGTACCTGAATTCAAAGGGCCAGCTGCATCGGATATAGGCTGCAAAATTTCGATTTACGCGGTAATATATCACATTTTTTTGAGTTTAAAGGGATGGCTGTAACGGTAATCGGCCGCGAAAATTTGATTTACTCGGAAAATATCGTATTTTTGTGAATTCATACCTACTTCGAATAGAGGTCCTTCAGCGGCGGTACACGGCTGAGTCAACTCGATTTACCCAGGGAATAAGCATATTATTACGAATTTATTCCGAAGAACCTACCCGAATTTGAATTTGCCACCAAAAAATTTAATTTTCGGCGATTTTTTTTTTTTTTTCGCGAAATTTCGAATTACGTGGGAATTTGTTAATTCGAAATTTTATTTTTGATGTCCCGTGGATTTCGAATTAACGGGGTTCTACTGTAATACACTTCCACTGGCAATTATACAAAGCACAATGTATCTTAAATATAAATCTGACACTAAGTCCTGGATTACCAGCCAAAACAGATCCAATATCAAAGATTTTTTCAACTAACTCAATGGTACATTGATGATTAACTGTTACTTGTAATATTGTGTTATTATTTGTATTTTGTATGTGTTATTATTATAAACTACTCATGCTAAGCCCCTGCTCTCAACACAGGTTCTCCTAGTGAGACAGGCATATAATAAAACAAATTGTATGTCAAAAATTAATAAAGATGAATAAAAAACTTGTTTAAATTTAGATTTTTCAGAGATGTCTGACTAGTAATTGATTTTACATGAAATATTTTCTTTATTTTACATTATTAAATTATTATTAAGGGGCGGTATACCCGCTCAAAACGAAGAAGATGAAGAGATATGTAAATATGAATGTTAGAGAGAGCGCCCTAATATTAAAAATGTTTAGGCGAAAAATGTGAAAATGTTTAATAAAACACGACTCGTTTAAAATAGAGAAAAAAATCTCATAGACGTTGTCTAAAATAGCATTTAAAGTAACAATGTGAATTTTTTCGTACATATAACTTGTAAAATAACTGAAAAACATGTTTATAATAATTTTCTGAGCATATTTTGCGATTTTTTTCTATCGAGGGAATTTCATATATTTGCCATTTCGGCGTGGGGAATCTATAGATAATATCTTCAAGAATAACATAAATTTTTTAAAGAGCTTTCAAACTTAAAGTATTTAAGGAAAATAATAATAATAAATCGGTAGAAATGCGGGAAGCCGGGCCTTAAAGAAAATAACAATTTTTTTTATCTTTCCAGGTGGGCCAATTATGAATTAGAAATGTTTTTTTATTCCTCTGGATTGATTGATTACAATTTGTGTTAACTTTTTGAGAATCAAATTATAATTTATATTTTTTTTATTTCTCAGGATGAACCCACGAACAACCTTGACATTGAATCCATCGACGCACTGGCCGAAGCTATCAATGCCTATAAGGGAGGAGTTGTCATTGTCTCTCACGACGAACGCTTGATACGAGAGACACAGTGCACACTTTACGTCATTGAAGAACAAACTATTAATGAGGTAAACAAAACAAAAATCTATCATATTTTTTATATTTACAATAAAGCTTTTGTTTTATGTTTCTTCTGTTTCATGTTTTCTGTCCCATTTTATTCTAGTTATACATATATTTTCAATTTCATTATCACTGTTCATCAATGTTCTGCACCATACACTTCCGTGTAGTCTATGCACCACTTCCTCATTCTGCTTCTGTGTCACTTCCTTTTTCCCTCTGGGGCGCACACAGTCATAACTATCATCCGGCATTCTTTCCTTGTCAACAGCCCATCACAGTCTTTGAGACCTACAGAATCTTACAAAGGCTTCATTCATCCTTCCTGTCTGCCTCATCTTCTTCCATATAGTCTTTTCACCACTTCCTCAGTCTGTCTCTGTATCACTTCCACTTTCACTCTGGGGCGCAGCGCAGTCATAACTATCATCCAGCATTCTTTCCTTGTCAACAGCCCACCACAGTCTTTGAGACCTACAGGATCTCACAATGGCTTCAAGATATGTTAGGTTTCATGTTCATGATTCATGATCAGCACACTTTGGGTGGGAAGGGTGGTTCTAATATTTTCCTTAATTTATGATAATTTTTCAATAATTTGTTGTTTTTTAATAATTTCAGATCGACGGAGACTTTGATGACTATAGGAAAGAACTGCTGGATAGTCTTGGTGAAGTCATCAACTCCCCTTCTATAGCCGCCAATGCAGCCATTCTACAATAGAAACTGCGCTACGTCATTCAGCGTGAAAATAATTGTGTCTTTAAATATATATATGACTTTAAAAGTGCATATCGGTTGCGACAAAATTACGAAATTTTGTATAATGTAAAACAGGTATTTTCTATCAATTTGTTCACAGTATATTTTATTTGATATATATATATCGATCAACACTAATCCACAAAAATAACCAACACCTCTTAAATACCATCATTTAATAGCTTAACTTTCTCTTAACCATGAGGGGTAACTGAATTACCCCATTGTTAAAATTCTTGTAGTAATAACTGATGTATAAATGTCCCACATAAGAAATACAAACCTTTTTCAATCCCTGGTAAACTGATTTTATAAAATCACTATTTGGATCTCACATAAAAAGATTTGTTTAAAAAAAAAACGAGTGTGCTTTAGACTTTTAGGCCACACGACTGAAGTAAAACTTCAATAACCTATAAAAGAAGAGAGAAAGAATATATTTCCCTCTCAACTTCAAGCGTGCGTAAAGGCCCAACCGTTCGCCTCGTCCGATCATCGTTCGCTTCACACTTTTCGTTGCGCATTCACCAGCTTACTCCCCAAGGCCCTACCGTTCGCCTCGCCCGATCACCGTTCGCATCACACTTTTCGTAGCGCATTCACCAGCTTACTCTCCAAGTCAAGCGTACTTAAAGGCCCTACTGTTCGCCTCGCCCGATCACCGTTTGCTCGATCACCGTTCGCATCACTTTTCGTAACGCATTCACCAGCTTACTCCCCAAGTCAAGCGTGCGTAAAGAAGACTTCAAAACCTTTTAACCACTCATGAGATATTTTTTTTATTATTTATTTATTGAGTTAGTTTATACTACATGAATATAAACTAATAAGCACAATGTTTCATTTTATAAATTTAAATATTTTTACAGTAAGCATAACATTTCTTTTTAAATACATTCATTCTTTCTTCATTCTTCATACTTTCAGGCATTTCATCATACATCCTTAGTCCTCTATACATTATCATATAAAATGTGATACAATAATTACATTGTCTAGTGCCTATACTTTTGCCACAGCGAAAGATTGTACGTGATGTCATTGTTTTAGTGCCTTTTTCATTTTCAAACAAGACGCTTGAGAGGGAAGACAATGAACGTCGATGACATCCGTGCGAGCTCTCGCAGGGACTAGTATAGTGTAATTTTCAAACGGGTCATCTGCCTGTTGTAATTGCACAATTTGTGATACAACCTGTCCTTAATAACTGAATTGCTCTTGAAATGATATTTTAAATTAAAAAGAAATGGCAGTACTCGCTATTCATAACTGTTTGAACGAGGCACCCATTATTAAATGAAATTATATGGGAGTCTTTCTAAACACATTATTTAATTTAACACTGGAAAAGCGAATGGGTAAGAGAGTTTTACTGTTGCTCCAAATATGTATAATTTTGCGGGGCAAGTTAGTGACCCCACATGGGATCTTGTTTTGTTTGGTAACTTAGCTTGTGGAAGGTTAATTCTGTTTGCATGTGCTGTGTTTTGAACACTTTTCCATGTATGTATTGCAAACTTTATTTAAATGTCCATTTGTGCAGCCACAAAACGGCCTTTTGCTATTGTAGACTTAAAGTCAAAGAGTGACGTGCTAAATTTGATTAATTACATTATTACTAGCTGGGGTACCCTGCTTAGCTCAGGGAGTTGATATGAGATTGAACTGACGTTAGAAGCCACCACGGATCTTGCTTTATATACCCCTACCAATGGGTAGCCCCATCCATACAAAAAAGACTTTGAATGGTCCACAATATTCCACAACATTCGAGAGTGTTATGGAATGTTCCACAATGATTTGGGATGTTCCCGAACATTCCACAACATTTCAGAATTTTCCGGGATGTCCTGGAATGTTGTGGAATGCTCTCGAATACTTCAAATGTTCTGTGGACTGTTCTAGAAATTTCTAGAGGACTAAACTTCCATCTTCTATATCTTCAAAAGCACACCCTTCAGGTAAAAACGGGAATCTTCTTCATGGATGGGGGATAGAGGGCTTCCACACCGTATAACTCCCTTGATATTACCGGGACTTGTTTCTGAGTTTTAGCGGGATGCACATTTTTTTATGCTTTCTTTTATAATATATATTGATTATAATATTTATATTAATTGAACTGACAGAACATCAACCATTTTGTGGTCAAATTAACAATACAAACATCACATTTTTATTAACGTCGGGTTGGTTCAAAGCCCTCTCGAATCTTGGAATTGGCCGCGCTGTCGCCCGCTGGCGATGACATTGCAATCGGTAACTTTCAAGACATAATAACTTTCACCGTGATCAGATTGCGGTCATTTTTTAACTGTTAAATTACTTGCGTATTAATGCGGGAAGGCGTAAGTTAGGGCCCGTTCCC
This sequence comes from Limnephilus lunatus, assembly GCA_917563855.2. NCBI lineage: Eukaryota > Metazoa > Arthropoda > Insecta > Trichoptera > Limnephilidae > Limnephilus > Limnephilus lunatus. Next base: position 35,231,656 of record OU830596.1, read on the forward strand.
AATTCTGTTTAAAAATCAGACAACACAAACTGGACATCGGACGCCCTCTTCACACCTCCGTTTAAAAAATCGGATGGTCACGCATATGCTGCATACACGCTTCCTTGCGTCGTGTTTTAAAATGTGCCGTATCGGACTTTTAATCGTGTCGGACAAGTGTGAACAGCTCCATATATTTCTCTACAGCCACTAGGGCATATGATTTTTAACGAAGAAAGACCTCCAATTTTTAAGCGGAAGTGGAAACAGGCTCTGAGGTTTTCCCACTTAAAAAGTTTTTTTTCCCATTGTAATTGTATTGTATTAGGCTCTCCCACACATTGGAACGAGCATTCGTCCGATAAAGTAAGGTAACGAAATACAGCGCAGACCATTGCAGGATTTTTTCTGCACGTCAGCCTAAAGCGGCGCGCGGAGCATACATGTAATGTACGCTTATTATCGATGTATTTTAAAAATGTTACGTTACCTTCCCCCCTTTTTGGTGGCTTTATTTTCTAGAACCCCCCCAAAACCAGAAACTGGCTAAACTCGTGTGTGTGCTTTCCCTAGAGGGTAGGTTACAAAGAATGCCATACATCTCTCGACATACACTCATTCTTTATTCACATCATGTTTTTACTTTGACTAAAAAAACTTTAGCTTTTAGTTTTTAGATAGGATAATAAATTGTAGGTATATTGTATGTTATGTCTAATGCAATGGAGAACTGTTTGTATAATAATATGTGTTTATGTGATGGTAGTCGGTCACTTTTTGAACATACAGCCTGAGAAATAATAATGTATGATAATAATTATAGGCAATTGATTTGTACATTCATACGCAATGTTTATTTATTATATTGTCCATTAAATTATTGTTTCTTATTCATTTGTTTTATTTATTTTTAAATATACTTCGCTCAGAATGTAATGACAAATTAGGAGATGCTTAATGGGTTTGTAAGGAGAGGAAGGAGTGAACCTAGGTCTTGAAGAGACCCATTTTGTGCGAAGCCATTCTGCAGTCAAGCTTGTTATCGAGGGATTGAGTCCATCCGCTCACGGGGCAATTGAAAAAAAAAACAGTTGGCAACTCAATCACTATCCACAGGAAACAACTTTCAACAAATTTCATTAGCGGTCCGCATACGGAAACTTCTTAAAGACCAGGTGTTAACCGCTTCTGTACCAAGAGCGAGATTTCTCGCATCCTTGGTCGAATATGCGAGCGAAGCCGGGGGCAAAAGCTAGTATGAAATAAATAAATAAACAAAAATTTTAACAAAACAAAAAACGACTTCAAAAATGCACTAAAAAGTAAAAAAAATAATTTCATATTCTTCTACAACTTAAACGAAAAAAGACCAGTCTGAAAATGTCCGTACTAGGATGAAACAGGTCCTGGTGAAAATAAATAAGTGGAACAAAGTGAAAAAGCTTTTTAATTTCAATTTTAATGAATAAATACACTTTGTAATACACCACTTCAAAAAGGTATCTTTTCATTTAATGAAGATTAAAGACATGTGAAAGGCAGTTGAAGACAATTGATACATTAATTTTATAAAGGCAGATGGAAGACAGTCGAGGGCACCCACCAGTTTTCCGAACCGAATTAAGGACCAGATGGGTCCGTCAATCGTCTTTTTTAAAAATTATTATAAGTAATAATTATTATTACCCTGAAACACTCATCTACATTGAAAAAATCTCCCGAGAAAAGATATATGCCGCCGACAGGACTTGAACCCGCGTCCTTCTGATTTCCGGTTAAATGCTCTGACCACTTACCCGCCAAATAATTCAATATATACTAGTGTTTCATTCGACAAATCAACAATCACTGCTTATTAAATATGTCAAGGTTGGTATGATCACTCCATTGTGGGTTGCTATTGCTGATGAAGGCGATCCAAACGTTAATGAATTGTTGTTGCAGAGCTACATAATGTGCGTGCAGAACTACTACTACATGGTGCTGAACAACGCTTTCCTCGTGCACCGGCCAGGGGTGAAGGTGAAGAAGCATGACCGCGAGAGGTATGTGGAGTCCACCAAGACAGACATCCTCATTCACGGAACCATCATCCCCGAATACAACATCATCTACGGCACCAGAGAGGGTTGCAGAGTGTGGTGATTGCAAAGTGTTAAAACCACCAATAATAATTCAACGTACCGAATTTGATTGCCGGCGAATTCTGTAAAATATTCCTTTGTATTCCCACGCAACGAAAATAGCTTTATAGTATCGCTAGCCCGATCTGGTCTAGTGACCGGATGGGTAATTAGTATGTAATTTTTTATTTCTTTCTTTCTCTGTGTAATATTTTAGTGTTTCGAAAGTAGTGTTTTTTTATGTTAGTGTTTTGTATGTCATGCATCCTCAAATTATAAATGTTAACCTCAATACAGGCATTAGTCCTAGAGAGGTTAATTTTTTTATGTAAAAAAAAAACTACAACAAATGTATGGTGAGAATACAATAAATAAATTTTTAAAAATATAACTGCTAACTGTTGTTTGTACGAGGGCTATTCAGAAACTAGGGAACGTTTCCGTCTGACGCCGCTAGGCGCGCGGCGATCACATATGTTTTGGTGTGCGCGTGCTCGTAGCTTCAGTCGGCATCCAGCCGTCAGAACGAGAACGTCTCCGCGCTGCCCATTTTCCCAATATTCCAATTTAAAATGTGCACTGCAATTTCGAATCCCGCCAGTTGTGAAGTGCGGTCCGTAATACTTATTACTTATTGTTAGCAAAAAACGAAAAACCGATAGAAATTCATCGGCAACTGTGCGAAGTGTATGGCAACGACGTAATGAATGAAAGTTCAGTGCGAAAATGGTGTATCCGGTTTAAAAATGGCCGAACCAACGTGCATGATGAAGAGAGGAGTGGACGCCCGAGCATTGTGACAGACGATCTTCTCGCCAAAGTTGATGAGAAGATTCGTGAAAACCGTCGCTTCACAATAACGGAGCTTTCGCTTTGCTTCCCACAAGTTTCACGGACTTTGTTGTTTGAAATTGTGACTCACAAGCTTGGCTGCCATAAATTTTGTGCAAGATGGGTGCCAAAAATGCTTACAGACCTCCATAAAGGTCAGCGAATGGGAGCAGCCTTAACATTTCTTGACGCCTACCACACACATGGTGATTCTTTACTGGATCGAATCGTAACGGGTGACGAGACCTGGGTGAAGCACGTCAATTGCGAGACAAAATTGCAGTCCATGGAGTGGGGGCACACAAGTTCCCCCAAAAAACCAAAAAAAATTTTGCAAACCTTGTCAGCGAGGAAGATTATGGCTACTGTTTTTTGGGATAGGCAAGGTGTGCTGCTTATTGACTTTCTCGAGCGTGGTGCAACAATCAACTCTGATCGGTACTGCCAAACATTGCGCAAGCTTAGAAGAGCAATGCAAAACAAGCGCCGAGGAAAGTTATCGTCAAAAATTTTGTTTTTTCATGACAATGCCCGACCTCACACGGCAAATCGAACTGCAGAACTTCTTGACTCATTCAAATGGGAGATTTTCCCACATCCACCCTACAGTCCCGACCTAGCACCGAGTGATTTTCACTTGTTCCCGAAGATGAAGAACTGGCTAGCGACACAGCGTTTTGATGACGACGACGAGCTCTGGGCGTGCGTCACTGCGTGGCTGAGATCGCAGGCGGCGGATTTCTATGACGAAGGAATTTCGAAGCTTGTCCACCGCTACGATAAGTGCCTTAATTTGTTTGGTGACTATGTAGAAAAGTAGCATTTTAGTCACTCTTTCAGATGTATATAATAAAATATTTTTCCTGTACCTAGTTTTTGTTTTATTACAAAATGTTCCCTAGTTTCTGAATAGCCCTCGTACGTTAGTGATCTGCAGTTGTCCTAGGGAACGACCAAAAGTAACCGAAAGTTATCCTATCAATCCTTATCAATGGACTATGCTAGGACCTCTGGTCTTGGCGGCGGATGCGCCTGCCCACCAACTGCGATAAGGCCGCTTTAGGAAGACCCTTTGACTTCTTCTCTCCAGCTGGTCTTTTTTGACCCATCGTCATGTACCGTAGCGGGAGAGTTGGATTCACACGTCCGTCCCTCCTGGATGCACAGATCATAGATTCCTACCCACCCCTCATACCCTTTTTCTTCTCAGAACTTCGTCTCTTTCTCTCCTTAAAAAAACTTCACAATTTGGGAGGCGGGTATGGGTACCGCCGCCCCGGGAACCATATATTGGATAACCAACATCTCTGCCATAGGTCACCCCAAGTGGTTCCCTACGTTTGGTGACTTGGCATGGGGAGAGGTTTGTACGGGACTTGGCAGCGGATACGTCTGTCCACCAGCTGCATGGCAGGCCGGATCAGGAGAGAATGGTTGAGGGAGTCCCTTTGACTTCTCCAGCCATACTCTCTCGGAACATCACCTTGCACCGCAGTTGGAGGGGTAGATTCATACGTCCGTCATGCCTGGATACGTTGACTTCCAGATTCCTACCCACCCTAATACCCTTTTCCTTCGCAGAACTTCCTCTCCTCCCTATCCTAAAAAGACCCTCCACACAGCATCCCCAAAGATGATACAGGCCCTGAGGGGAATTATTTTCCTCAAGGCCTCCTATGTATAGTCCCAGTTGCTCCCGTCTGCAGCCAGTGAGGCTATGGCTTCCCCAATTGTGGTTTGTTGTGAGGCTGAAGGTAGTGGTGATCGGAAGAAGATGGGGAGGAGGAAAGTGGGAAAAGTACCTGGCTATTCAGACCTGGTCACCAAATACGTCTAAAGCCATTTCAAGCAACGTTTCAATTCTGAATGGTGGTCTTACACCAGGGCGATACTGAGAGTATCTTTTACTCTGGATCGTGCTGCAAATGTACCATACATTATTTATAAATTAATTAATTAATTTTGCATACATCTAAATAAATATTCAAAAACAAACAAACAAACAAAAAATTGTGAAATAACACAAATCATTCAAATAAAATTTATTTGCCCACGCTGGGATTCGATCCCGCGACCTTCCGATTGCGAGTCAAGAGCCTCAACCTTGGATCAAGCCGGCCACCAATGTAAAAAAAAATCTTTCCAAACACAGGGAAGATGCAAACTTCAAGTCCCATAGTAAAATAATTAATTCATGTTTGCATTGTTCTGTTATTTTCAATGGAAACTACGAGTACAAAGGATCTAACATGAAATTGCTTTAAATGGTATTAGCCTTTTGTGACCAAATCAGAATAGCTCGGTTCTACCAACTTTCCACTTGCCCACCTTCTTCACCTCCCCATTTCCTTGCAACATCGCAACATATCCCAGATTGGTGATGCCCATATTGCCTACGGTCCCACTGCTGACGGGTAGTTGGGACTCTTTTGCGGTATTCTAGAACCCATATCCTGTTTTTTCAATCACAAATTAGAAAAAAAAAAACTAGAAAAGTTGCCAGGCAGGTAGGTACTAGGGAATGCAAATCTCGCGAGATTGGGGCTCAAGCGAGATCCTGCGAGTTTATGAATAACAATACTGCGAGATCTCACCAATTTCGAGATCTCGCGAGATTGGCAGTTTTGTGTGTTTTTTTATGCAAATAATCACAATATTTGAATAAATTAGGAAAAAAATAATCAAAATTATAAGTACTATAAGATAAACATTTATTTTCAGGAGACTTGTTGTTTGACCTATTTGTCTATAATTTTTTAATAAACTTCTAAGTAGGTAGTAAACTTTGACGTACGTTTCTATCAAATAACAAATGAAAGAAACAACCAGTCTTCTCTTCTAATATCAAACAAAAATCTTTTGTAATAAAACAGTTCTTTTATAACAAACAAAACAACGAGAAGTTAAAAAAATGACTTAATATCTAAGTTGAGTTGACCATTAAACTGAGATATTATAATCATTGAAATAAAACTATATCTACTCAGTAGATCCATTAGATATTACAGATTAATTAACAAAATATGTATAATAATTAGTCAGACTATTAGAAATTACAGATTGCAACTCCGTCCGTGTCAGTCCGTGCTTCGAATAAGACGTTTTTATGCTCGAGTGCAATCTCGTTAAACTCGCGAGATCTCGCCCTTTTTTACATAGTTGGTCAATTTCATTACATAGTTGGTCGAAAACTTCCGACTTCGAATCCTAACATCAGCTATGAAAAGAAAAGTGGAAAGCAAAAATGATACACTTGTTATTATCTTTATTTTTTGGTACGTACCAAATCTTTTGGAATTCAAGTACCTACCTACTTTTAGACGCAGATATTGGGTAGGTATGATCTGTAAATTTGCCAATATTATAAGGCCAATCGGCTGTAGTCAGCTATCATAAAATACTCACATTTAAATTTTAAAGTGTTTTTATATATTAGATCACGTGAAGTGGAATTAAGTTTGATAAATAAAATAAAATTAGTAAAACCTTGGGTGTGAAACCAAAAAACTATTTAATTTTAAGATATAATTCCTACATTGCTAGCCTAATATAAATACGTATTTCTTGTCAAAATTTAGTTTTTTTTGTCAAAATATTATAAATTAAACATTATAATATATATCAATCTCGTCGCGCGTTGTTAATACGGTTTTTCAGAATGACATAATTCATAATTATTTTTTTTAAATGAAAACTTTATTTTTGAAATAGGTAATTCACCCTAAGAATAGTGCTTTTGGTAGTGAAAACTTCTTTAGCACCGTTGTGATTTGAAACTCGATGAAACGAAAAATAATGACACCAAAAAGAGGCAAACTCATACATCTATAGGATTTAGTCTGCGAGAGAATGAGATAGCATATTCGGTCTTCTCTTTGAGCGATGCTTCTTAGCCTATCGGTCTCCTCTTTATGTGGTGCTTCGTAGACTAACGGTGTCTTCTTTTTGGAGTGCGTCGTAGACTCTCCACTCATGTCTACTTTAGTTTTCTGAAGGTTTCACTTCTACTAACGTTTTAGATAATTTATTTTTATTTTATTTATTTGAGACACAAACAGGATATTTATAAAACATTTTTGCAGGTAATATAAAACAAATTCTAATACAAATATAAATATCCCTAGACTAATGCGTCTGCAGTAATCACATTTGCATATTTACAAAAGCAAACAAATGAAAAAGAATGTAAGTATTACTTAAACATAACTTGAAAACTAAAATACAGAATTTGAAAACTAAAATACAAAATATTGAAAACTAAAATACGAAATTTGAAACACATAATAAATATGAAATATTTATGAAGTAATTATTGAAAAGTAAAGAATCAACATTTTTTTTTTATTTTTAGATGCACAAATCATGGAGATATTTTTTGAAACTAGTTATATTATTTAAAAAAATATCTATGATGGCGTGTATTGTTATATATTATTATGTATTATAATATTATTATGTATTATAATATATATATACATATAAGCAGTTTGTTGTTGGATACATTTTTAGATTTTCACGGCCAAAATTATATTCATTATTTGTTTTTGGGGTGTTATGCCGTATGCGCTACCTCCTTCTTTAGCCAATGTTTCGGACAGCGTTGCAGTGTCCATCATCAGGGCAGATCTGGCAGATGCCGGAAACGTTGGCTAAAGAAGGACGTAGCACAACCAGCACCCAAAAACAAATAACCAAAAAAGTTGTTTTTTTATTTATTTATTTAATTGAATTAAAGGAATGAATAAAATGAATCAATTTAAAAGGCCAGAGGAATCAGACTGAATCGATTCACTCCTGAGAATGAATCTGCCCACGTCTACTGAAGAACATCATAAATAATTTTAAAAAAAAATACTAATTTCAGTTATGAATCTGTCTATAACTCCGGTTTAGTGAACTCTACAACTTTTACTTTAATTTTTAGTTTGGATCATTTTCAAAACTTCAAGTGTTTGTTGGGAGAATTCAGACAACCGTTAAAGTACCTACCTACAATATCATGTTTTTAACCGATTCATTTTTACTACCATTTTCAAAATTTGATTGTGGAGAATTCAACTATCCCGATTTTACGCTGGTCTGTGCTAGTACGTAATACATATTTTTAAATGGAAAATAATAATAATGGTGAAATATAGTTGTGAATGATGAAAACTTGGAGCAAGTGGATTAGTTTGTGTATCTGGAAAGTAGTTTACGAAAGATGGGAAGGCTGATAGAGATATTGAAATAATGGTAAATGCAGGGAACTCTATTAATGGAGGACTGAATGCCGTTGGCGCTAATAAAAAACTGTTAAAAGAAGCGAAGCTTGCAGTCCTACCCTGATGTATGGCAATGAGGCATGAAACTGGCAGAGGAAAGATGAAAGTAGACTGAATGCTGTCTAAATGAGATCCCTGAGGCGCATGTGTGGTAAAACCATGTGTGAGAAATGTGGAGATCCGCAAATAATGCAAGGCTGACCTAAGCGTAATGATTAAGAATAAGAAAGGGATCCTCAGAGGGTTTGGGCATGAAGAGCGAATGAATGAAGAAAGTAGTGTAAGAAGAACATATGAAGCAAATGTGAATGGTAGAAGAGGTTGGGGACGCCCTAGGAAGACACGGCACGATCAAATGAATCAGATACTTGAGACGGGCCATGTCAAAGTCAGAATAATAGAAGAGTATGTATGAGACAGTGAATGAATGTGAATGAGGCAAAGAGTGTGTGCTAAGACCGAGTTGTTTGGTGGTCCGTCCTCTTTGCCTATCCCTGTGGGGAAATCCCTGATGGTTTTTATTTATTATAAGAATATTGCATAGTATTTTGGTGTTATTTCAACCGCCATGCTAGGGATGTCCCTGTGTCCCTGTGCAGATTATTAGGTTAGTTAGACAGTTAGAAAATAATTCAATTCAATTCAATTCAATTTATTTATTCTTTTAAAAACATTACAAAATTAAACATTTTAATGTGTTTTTAAAATACAATTGTAAGAGTATTACATTAAACATAAATATAAATATAAAACAAATGGTAGGCAAAAACTATACAAGCATTAATAGAGCTTGCCTTTTAAAAGCAGCTTCACTAACGCTAAATATGTCGATATCCGAATTATTTCTGTTCAACAGCAAGATTGCTCTCCCGATCGGCATGACCATTGGCAAGTTAGTCCTGCAAGCCGGAAGATAGAACAGTCTATGCTGTCGGTGGCGAAGATAACCATCGGGAACATAGAAGTGAATGCTCTCCAAGATAGCTGTATTTTCAAACCATCCACGAATCAATCTGAAGAAATGCGTAGCAATGTGTACATCCCTTCTGACCCGTAGATGGTTCATTCCGAGCATACCCAAAAGAAAGTCGGTAGGATAGAGCCACGGGTAATAGCCATACTCCCTCATGTACAAAAATCTCAGAAATTTTTTCTGAACTCTCTCCAACATGAGGGAATATTTTACTTGGTGTGGACTCCAAATCACCGACCCACTTTCAAGTCTACTCTTTACTAAGGAATTGAATAGGATTATGAGAACCCGGGTATCTCTAAAATTTCTTGCAGTACGCAGAACAAAACCCAGCATTCTCAATGAAGTGCTACAAGCCATCTGAATATGAGTATGAAATGTCAGCCTACTATCAAACATGATTCCAAGGTCCTTCATGGTGGAGACATGTTTTAGACTTCGGGCGTTCATCGTATACCGGTAATACCAGGTATGACACGCCCTAGTGAATGACAAAATTAAACATTTAGATATATTGAACTCAATCCGATTTCTTTTACTCCAGTCAATAATTCTATCAATATCTGACTCGAGTCGATTGCAGTCTTCTGGGGTTAGTATTTCTAAGAATAGTTTCAGGTCATCAGCAAAAAGAAGAATCCTGGAGTGCAGAATTACTTCTGAGAAATCATTAATAAATATGGAAAAAAGGAGTGGGCCTAAAGAACCTTGAGGTACTCCTGATCGTACAAAAAATAGAATAGACTGGAATAGTCCATGAGATACAAACTGTTTCCTGTTTGCAAGATAGCTAGCAAAAAAGATGAGAAGTCACATGGAGAATCACAGTTTATTGAGTAAGACGTCGTGATTAACTCTATCGAAGGCCTTTGAAAAGTCGTTATAAGAACAATCTACCTGATAGCCTTTATCTAAAGATTTTGATACATAATCAGTAAACACTATTAAGTTGTTTCTGTAGATCGACCTTTTCTAAATCCGTGCTGTTCCGAAACTAAGTACGGCTCCACTTGTGGCAGTATTTATGAATAATCGATTCAAACAATTTAGACGGTGCAGATAGTATTGCTACCGGCCTAAAATTTTCTACAGAAGTCTTTGTACCGCTTTTATAAATCGGACAAATCTTCGAAATTTTCCAGGAATCAGGAAATACACCGGTTTCTAAGGAAAGGTTAAACATGAAACTTGTGGCTTTTTTAAAAACTCAGCACAACCTTTAAAGAAGAATACAAGAAGAAATTCTGGACCAAGTGAATGTGTATTTTTCATTTTTCTAATTGAAATTTCTATATCTGATTCATCAATTTGATCAATATCGATATTCTGGGCCCCTTTTATATTCAACTTGGCAGCAATATTAGTATTTAGTAATGGAGACTCATTACTATAAACGGATTGGAAGTGTGTTGCAAAAGCGTTAGCTACATCTATTCCCCGAACTTCCCGATCACGATGCGTCATGGTGTCTTGAATGCCACCATCTTTCCTTAGCGATTTGACGCAGTCCCAAAACATGTTGGGATCATGCTTGATATCGTGTTCAATGGAATTTACATATTGGAAAGCAGTGCGAATATTGCGCCTAACTACGGCTCTATGCACACTGAACAAATCATAGTCACTTCGACAGCCAGTAGCCTTCCATTTTTTATGGAGAGCATGTTTCAACCTAATGCTCGCGATGGTATCTCGACAGAACCACTTCGGATATCGACGACCACCTCTACTGGGAGGTTTTCTAGGGAAACAGGTATCAAAAATATTGTAAACACAAGCATAAAAATGTTTTCCCGCCTCATTTATATTGCTAAAATTGTAAAGTTCTTGCCAATCTAGTTGGCTCATCATATTGTATAGCTTACAAACATCGCCCTTCCCAAAATTCCATCCATGTAAAGCAAGCTTATCATTTTTTGGAATTTTTGTAGTTTTAGCATTGTTTTTGCATGAAAAAATAAATTCTAGTGCAGGATGATGTTTATCTTCAGTTACAAGGGGAGAATCGCAATGAATAACATTTATGGTTGTATTGCATAAAATTATATCTAATACATACTCTTGAGTTTACGTTTGGAACGTTATTACATTGGGAGAGACCAAAAACGGCACATAGAAAATTCAGGTCGTTTTAAATTTCTACGACACCTCTTGCGGAGTGTAGGTAAATTAAAGTCTTCAAGCACAATTACGTTTTTTCCGCCAATAATATCCACATATTGTTGAATTTTATCAAAAGACGATTTATATGTTTCAAAGTGTGATGCGGGCGGAAAATAAACTGTACATATAAAAGTGACACACGATTTGTATGTAATTTTAACCCACAGGTCCTCGTTGACAGTTTCCAGAGCAGGCAAGTGCTCTGCCTTAATTAGGCCATTCGCGCTCTTTATGGCTAATAGACAGCCTCCTCCCTGTCTACGGCCACTTCCACTGTCTCTGTCTTTTCTAAATATTTTGAAGCTGTCATCGAAGAGTTCTGGTTGAACACACTTGAGTTTAGCCACGTCACAGTGAGTCCAATTACATCATAATTGTTTACCAAAATATTAGAATAAAACGAGGCGCATTTACTCTTTAGTCCTCTAAAATTTTGGTAAAAAAAATGTAATTTATCTGTAAGTCAACTGTGTTTTAAATCAGGAAGCCGCGGAGTATTAATTTTATTCCTCCATTCTTTTAGATAAGAATATTTGGGCCAGTGTTCCGGTTTAAGAATTTCGTTTTTTACTGAATTTGGAATACCTACCTTGAATGAGGCGTATTCTCCCTTTGATTTTATTTTAGACAGTTTAAACGAGGCGGTACTTACAATAGAATGTAGATATGACGTCAAATCATTGATAGAAGTTTCTGGATGCAGCGGGTACAAGTGGAAATACGAGTAGGTACCTTGTTCCTTAAGGTTACCTATTACAGTAGAGGGCCGTTTTTTACCACCAACAACAGTCCAGAGCTGGTCATGATTCATTGGGCGTGACGGCCCTGCCGAGGTCTGTTTGGTTGAGGGCTGCGACTCCTTTGCTGGTTTCGGTTTTTGGCCATCAGAGGTTCCAGCTGAAGATGTGGATGCTTCTGGTTGCTGGACGTCTTTTTGGCTAGCAGGAATTTTCGACGTTTTCTCCTTGCCCTTTGGGTCCGTCTGGACTTTGGTAGAATTGACCACTTTAGCTTGTGAGGGGAACGCGGAGGGCTCGGGGGGCACTACGGGCGTTACGGGCGACACGGGCGTTACGGGCGGCACGGGAATAGCGGGCGGCTGGACATTTTCTCCTTGTTGGGCCGGGCGGAACGCGGGGTTCGGGCAGCGAGCGCACCGTCGGGCGTAGTAGGCGGACCTTTAGCGCAATCAGCCAGTTTCGTGAATTCTGAAGATGATTCGGTGACACTTTGCATATTGTCATCCTGAGATTGATTAAATACACCTTTTTCAAGGTGCTTTACACGTCGTAAAACATCCATTATTAAAACGGTCTGTGCGTTAATGATGTTCATCAACTCACGGGTCGTAGGTTCTGCCATTTTTAAACAATGATATGATCAGAACGACTTGATAAGAGATTTTAAGTTTGCACGGAAAAATAACACGTCCGTACATCAAGCAGCGGTACTGACTATAATGTTCTTGGCATACACTGGAATAAGTATGGCTATATTATATGCTATAGTTAGTTGCTATTGGTCACCCAAGTGGTTCGCTACGTTTGGTGACTTAGCAAGGGTGCCCGGGTTCATGGGATGAGGTTTGTTCGGATCTTGGCGGAGGATGCATCTGCCCATCAGCTGCATGGCAGGCCGGATCGGGAGAGAATGGTTGAAGGAGTCCCGATAACTTCTCTCGAAACATCGCATTGCACCGCAATGGGAGGGATGGATGGATTCATACATCCGTCACTCCAGTACACATTGACCCCCAGGTTCCGACCTACCCCTAATACCCTATTCTTCCTTTCCTAAAAAGACACCATACAGCATCCCCAAAGATGACATTGGCCATGAAGTAATTATTTTCCTCAGGGTCTCCTGTATGGATCTAACTTGTTTTTTTGTCAATACCTCACAAGAGTCCCAGCTGCTCCCGTCTGGAGTGAGACTACGGCATCCCCAATTGGGGTATGTTGTGAGGCTGAAGGTAGTGGGGAGGGGAAGAAAATGTGGAGGAAGACGGTGGGGGATGTACCTGGATATTCAGATCTGATCACCAAACGTGGCTAAGCCATTTCAAGCAACGTTTCAAATGTGAATGGTGGTCTTACACCAGGGCGATACTGAGAGTATCTTCCACTCTTGATCGTGCCGCAAATGTATCATACATTATTTATAAATAAATTAATTGTGAAATAACACAAATAAAAAGAGTGTGTGCCAAGACCGAGTTGTTTGGCGGTTCGTCCTCTCTGCCAACCCCTGCGGAGAAACAGCGTGATGGTTTTTATTTATTATAAGAATATTGTATAGTATTTTGGTGTTATTTCGACCGCCATGCTAGGGATGTCCCTGTGTCCCTGTGCAGATTATTAGGTTGGTTAGACAGTTAGAAAATAATAATGTTCTTGGCATACACTGGAATAAGTATGGCAGATGTTTTTCAGGATAGGTACCTACCTACTTCTTATTAATCATGTTGAAACTCAATATGTGAATAAATATTGTATGGTTTTAATTCTGTTATCTTGGTTGGCTGGTTGGCTGGTTGGCTGGTTGGCCAGATGCAGATGAAATTTTAATCTATTAATGTGTGGGCGGGTGACTGATGTCAATGAAAGATATCATTTCATAAAAAATGTTATGTTTCATTGTATTTTTCGTGTTTTCGTAATTCACAGATCTGGTTGACCACTATGGTCATTATTATTATCACTGTGATTACACCGTTATTTGGTTATTTTTAAAATTAAACTAATAAATGCTAACCGTTTACTGTGACTGTTTACTTTATATTAAACGAGCTGGAGCCCTGGCGTTGCCGGGTTTTTGCACAGATTTTTCAAAACAGGATGTGGAGAGAAATTATTTTCCTCTTAATTTAAATGTCAGTTGTGCAGGCTAAAACTATTTTTAAATATATTTTTTTTATATTAGCACCACACAGGAGGCCCTGAAGGAAATAGTTTCCCTCAGGGCCTATGTTAACTTGGGGATGCTGTGAGGAGGATCTTTTGGTAAAGGAACGAGAGGAATTCTGGGAAGGAAAGGGGTATTAGGGGTGGGTAGGAATCTGTGGGATAGTTTGTCCAGAAATGACGGACGTATGAATCCATCCCTCCCACGCGATGTTCCGAGAATGCTGGAGAAGTCAAAGGGACTCCTTCAACCATTCTCTCCTGATCCAGCCTGCCACGAAGCTGATAGGCAGACGCACCCGCTACCAAGACCCATACAAACCTCAGATACCCCTACTGAGTCACCAAACATAGCGAAACACTTGGGGTTACCTACGGCAGAGGTGTTGGTTATCCAATAAATGGTTCCCGGGGCGGCGAACCCATACCCGCCTCCTAATTGCTTTTTTTAATTCCGAATGATGGTCTTTCACTAGGGCGATACCGAGAGTATCTTCCACTCTGTGCTGCAAATTTACTACATAAATTATTTTAAAAAATGAATTGTAAAACAACACGAATTTGAACCCCTTGATCGGTGTACTCTTAGTCGAGAGCCTTATTTCTCGACCACGGAGGCAGTTTATTTACTAAAAACGAGTCTAAAATTAGTCAACAGTGTTAACACGTCAATTTGACAGGTTTCCCTAGAAATACTTACCTATACACAAATATAGATACTATTCTTATCTGCAAAATTAGAAGGCAGAAAAATAAAATCGAGTCAGATTGTGTGATTAAATAAAAATTGTGTTTTCTTTCTTTATTTTAAATCTAAAAAGTTCAATTCGTCAAATTAACGGGTGTTAAATTAGGCTGGAAAAATAAGAAAACCGCTCATCCAAAACCTAGAAATGATTCGTGGGGGAGTTTCGTGGTCCAAATCTTCGGTGACCGGACAATTCAGAATGAATTCAATGCATCACCTCATTTGAAAAGTCATTAAAAATACATAAAAAATGTTTACGTTTTGTTAGGCTATTTTCCTTTTTTTTCATAACTTTTAGTGAATTTTCATAGAGGTGTTGAGTTGAGTTGACTCTGAGTTGTTAATAAGGAACCAAATGTATGCCTAGTCGGGGCTTAAATATAAAATACAAAACTGCGCTTATGAAATACAAATGGGACGGAAAATCACATATAATACACATACAACACTAAGGAGCCGTAACCGGTTGATTTATTTCTATTTACTTACTCAAAAAGTGGTTTTCAAAAAGAGTTTTTTTAATTAAAAAAATTATTACTCAAGTTTTTTCCACCATGCCACGGGTTAAAAGTTTATCACAAAATTTAAAATACGTTCTGGATATGAATAAATGGTGTTCTCTCCAGAAATAAATCATTCTTATTTGCACCATTATCTGGCCGAGTCGCTGATTTATCCTTGTTAGTGAAACAGAAGGGTATTAGTTTATTGTAAAATGTGTCGCGGTCTCTTATTTCTTCTGGGATTTCTATGCATATCTTGTATAGAAGGTAAGCAGGCATTAAACATTTCTACATTCTTGTCATATGAGAAGCTTAATTAAATAACGTTTACCCATCTCCACCGCGATCCATTTCAGGGTGGAGTTTGATGTTCTCAGTGAATATTTATTTAATATAAGACCTTTGTACACTGTATAGATTTTCGTGTTAATTCATCCGCCATGCTAGGGTTGTCCCTGTGTTACGGCGGGTGAAGTTTATAGGTTAGAATTAATTATAATATGGTTGATAAATTAAATTATGTGTTGTTAAATTGTACAAGTTAAATTAAATTACAAGTTTTATGTATCATGGTTAAATAAATTAAATTATTAGCTATTAAATCATTCAAATTAAATTAAATTATAAATTTTATATATCATGGTTAATAAATGTAGTAATGATAATTTACCGTAATAATAATAAAAGAATACATTAATTTACCTACAAATGTAGGAAATTAATTTACCTATAAATTTAGGAGGTAGAGGTATAGTCAAAATAACATATTTAAACATAATCAGGTAGAAATGCTAAGAAAATTTTTCCATAGGAAAGCTGATAGTTCAGAAATGCACCAAATAATTTAATAATAATAATAATAATTAGATGACTTCTATAGCGCCATTTTCGTGAGAAAATCACCTCAAGGGCGCTTTAAAATTGTAAGGCAGATAGAAATATTTTGCCATTAAATTTATACGACGACGAGAATGCTAACATTCTCCAACCAACCAGGAATTATTAGATTCATGGTCAAATAAAATTCTTCACGCAAAACACTTCAACTATCTCAACAAAACATATGTTGACAAACTTTCGTCAAACAAATAGTTGAGTATTGGAGAGTTGAGCGCAGAAATAGAAGGATTTATGCTTACCATTCAAGATAGAGTCATTAATACTTAAAATTATAGGAAGCATATCATCAAAGATACAAAACAAATTGATGATTTATGTAGAAAATTTTTGGCTTTTCCGGAAACTATAGAACATATTATATCGGGATGTTCTGTATTAGCGCCGTCCGAGTATACATTTAGGCACAATCAAGTTTTAAAAATAATTCACCAAAGTTTGGTAACTAAAAATATCTTGATTGACTGCCATATTATGAATATGAACCAATTTCATTTTTAGAAAATGAATTTTATAAAATTTATTACGATAAAACAATACTAACAGACAGAACAGTTAGTCATAATAGACCCGATATAGTTTTACATAACAAAATTAAAAAAATAACATATCATTGATGTCGCTATTCCAAATTCCTGTAATATTCAAAAAACTGTTTCTGAAAAAAAAGAAAATATACATTTTTTTTAGGAAATGAGATTAAAAGAATTTGGCATTCTCAGAATATAAAAATATTACCATTTGTTATTTCGGCTACTTGCATTATACCCAGCTCTCTCATTCAAAATTTAGGCGTATTAGATTTGTCAAAGAATTTATAAATAAAAATGCAAAAGTCAGTTATTTTAAATACATTTAGGATTACGAAAGATTTTTTAAATATTTATATTGAGGGATCAGTAGGATTTATCGGTCCAGTAAGGATTTCATCAAAGCCGAACCATCTGATCTGGAGTCGGTGAATTATTTTCCCATTATGTTTCTGGTGGATTGACATATTGTTCTTGTATTGTTTTGTATTTATTATACTTATATAGTGCACTTACATTGCGTGGATTTACTAGATAATCCTTTATTGAAAAGTGTGTGGAAGGGTTTAGTCTTTCATTTGGGAAAGATTTAACCCTGACATAAAATCTGGAGCACCAATAATAGAATTGTTAGGATGATAATAATATTTATTATACAATTTGATTTTGATACAAAAAATGCATATATCGTAGTTCCTAAGTGTAAGGATCCATTGTGATCATTTTTTAAAGGTATGAGGCTGGGTTTCGGTTTTTAAGTTCTAAGTGAATATTATTCATTGATCTGTCGTCCCCTGTCATTCTTTTCCAGTCCTCCAGCCTTCCCATCCTGCTCCAATCGACTTCCACACAGTCAACCTGCCTCTTCCACGGTTTGTCACTAGTCACTTCCACTGGGATTTGGTTTCGATTTTTGCTGCCATCTGCCATTAACACCAAGTGCCCATTGATACTTTTTAAATAAACGTCTTACGATTTCACAGTTTGCAGCAAATATTTTCAACATTGAGTTGTATTCTAGTTGTATCAGCCAAAGACCCTGAACCATTCTTCAGAGATGACTACTTTTACTCCGCCGCTTATAATGCATTCTTAAAAGAACACAAAGCTGCTCTGGGCTGGAGAGAGGCGGTGTCCAGGTGTTCCTTGGAAGGCGCTGAGCTTGTGGTGCCAACATCTGAGGAAGAGATGAATTTGTTGCTAACCTACATGGCCATCTCCACCAGCCAAGTGTGGATTGGGATACATGACTTATTCGAACAAAAGAACTATGTGGCAATTAATGGTATGATTTCATGTTTTAACTATGTACATTGTACAATTTATATTTATGTTGGCACTTTTTAACGAGTTCCTTTTGAAACTTTTTCGTCTCTAGTTGGAGATCTTTTTATTTATTTATTTATTAACCAATACATATAATATACAATTAAACAAAATATGTATAATATATAATATTGGTGGTAACAATACCTCCCTAATTGAGAAATTTTCGTGTTTAGAGAGGGATCTTGAATCAGCAACATCGTCAGTTATTGAATGGCTGAAGGTAACAAAAGCCAATCCTGATGAAGTTTGGATGTCGTGTTTCCGAAGTATCACGCCCCAAATCTCTGAAACATCCATAGCAGCGGCCGGCAATTATTAGTTTTGGTGGAGGGCTATACGAATATGTAAATTTTTTTGGGGGGCCAAGCGACCGTCGACGTCACTCGTGCGCGTGTGACCCTGCTCACTCAGTGCGCTTGCAACCTCCCGTCCAGAATATATCGCAAGACAGAAAACACGGAAAAAACACCGCAATGCAAAAAAATTAAGTGAAGATTAAGTGCTTTGAAATTTCACAACTGACCGGTTGGTAGCGTGGTAGTTATTGGTTCCCACTCTGATGCAGCTGATTCTACCCTCTATTCATTACAGCTCTTATCATTTCAGAACCCACATTTTCCACATAAAATGATGGAAGTGAGTGGATTCCTAATATTCTGAGATTAATTGAATTGAATTTTTGTAATATTAATTGAATTTTCCAAATGAGATGATATTGTAGTAGACTTTATATTACTTATTATTTTCGTTCTATTTTCTTTTTAGGCATTCCGACATCAAAGTTATACTTGAACCACCCAGAGCCCAACCCCGGCGATGGACGAGATTGCGTGAGGATGCTGAGAGACGGTTCTTACTCTGACGGGCCCTGTGAGACGGCCAGCTTGTTTATCTGTAAGAAAGCCCTCAGCACTCTGACGGTTAATGGGGTTTGTGGAACCTACGATACGGGTACGTAAAAACCACTAATTTATTTTGATAGTGATCACTTTGACGATTAATCAAAATTTTAGGTTTGGTAATTCCCTGTATCCACAGAAATTAAATATTTTGTTAGAACTTCTCACAAATAACATAATTAAAATGATGCTTTAAATTTTTCAACATTTACAATGATGAATAACATCTCTCGTATTTATAATAATTATTAAAATAAATGAACACACTGATGACGCCCCCAACGTTTAACGCCGCCTTTACGTACAACGTCATTGAATCTACTTCTCTATCACTCTTAATTTGTTCCAGAATACAAAAAGTTTCCTACAATTGACGATCACTGTTATAAATTCCATCAAAAGCCAAGGACCTGGTACGATGCCTATGAAGTCTGTTCGGCCGAACAAGCTCATCTCGTGGTTCTTAACAGTACCGAGGAGGCTCAACACTGCTTGGATATATTTAATATGTACACTGGCAGCGCACTGGATCACAACTTTGATAGGAATGATATATGGCTTGGATTTCACGACCTGATTATTCCAGGGCAATACGAGACAATCGACGGTATGCTTCAGAGTTTACTTATTAAACCTAATTAAATTTACATTATTTTTTATAAGCTCTTAGTTTAGTACCTAGTTATTATCGGCAATCATTAATCCTCATTATTTCTTGAGTCTTGCAGATGTTATTACAGTTTTTCCGATTCAGCAATCACATTAAATCATATTTTTAAATACATTAACATTTATTTTAATTTCACTTTTGTTTGCATGAATGAAACGGTATCTTGGAAGTGGAAATTTACCAACTTTGTGCTTACACAATCATGTTTTGTGTTGTCTATCTCAAATTGCACAAGAAAACCTCTCCCGTTTCAGTAGCGGCAGCGACGTTTGTTAAGTTTTGTAAAGACCCCCAATGAAGTTTCCCAACCATACTGATTTATAGATATACTTATTTGATTCCTAATTCTTGGAGACCATTCACAAATACCATGCAATTGATAGAGGTTATTGAACTCCACTTAAAGGGGAGCGGCTATAATTTAAAAAAACAGGTATTTTAACTGTGTTTGTTTTTCAAATGAATTTAATTTATTCATTTTAAAAACATTACAAAATAATAAATTCAAGGCGTTATTAAAAGAGAAAAGTATGTTAGATGAGATAAACAGATTTACACTAACAGCAACAAAGCTTGCCGTTTGAATTTTACTTCATTGGTGTTAAATATATCGATATCCGAAGTGATTCTATTTAACAACAAGATAGTTTTCCCGACTGGCATAACCATTGGCAAGTTAGTTAAAACAGTCTATGCTGTCGGTGACGGAGATAACCATCGGGAACATAAAAAATAATGCTCTCCACGATAGCCGAGTTTTCGAACCATCCACGAATCAATCTGAAGAAATGTGTTACAATAAGCAAATATCTTCTGACCCGTAGACTGTTCGTGCCGAGCATGCCCAAGAGAAAGTCGGTAGGATAGAGCCACGGATAGTAGCTATACTCTTTCAGGTAAAGAAATCTCATAAATTTCTTCTGAATCTTTTCCAACGTGAGAGAATACTTCACTTGGTGTGGACTCCAATGCACCGATTTACTCGCAAGCCTACTCCTAAATAAAGTATTGTATAGTACTGTGAGAACCCGGGTGTTTCTGAAATTTCTCGCAGTGCGTAAGGACCAAACCTAAGGTAAAGAAGTGACCTGGAATGCAGAAAAATTTCCGTTTTATCGATAATATAAATCGAAAAGAGGATCAGTCCTAAATTAGATCACTGATGAACTCCTTAGAAAACAAGAAATAATTTTGATAAGAATATTCCATGTGATACAAATTGTTTTTCAAGTACCTTTCTTGTTGATATTGTAGGACTTAAGCTAGAGAGAGCGGGGTACAGTGAATGGCAGGAAGGACAGCCCGATAATGCTAATCACGACGAACACTGCGGGACTATGATGGTGGGCTTGGGAAGGAAACTGAACGACAGGTCCTGTGATTCACGGCTCCTCTTTATGTGCGAAAGGAAGATATCGCCCAAACCCAAACCCAAACCTCAAGCGGTTTCTGCTTTTTGTCCTTCAGGTATGCTGAACTCATTTCAGGATAATATTCCGGAATTTTAAATTTTCATTAATTTAAAAAAAAATGCAGTTACTTTTAAAACCTGTTTATCACTGAACAAGATTTTATTCGAAACGAGAAACACCAAAATTTTAGGAGATTTTTCATACGAAAAAATTGTTTATTTTTCAAAGATATTCAAGAAATAGACAATAATATATAGTTGATTTCAAAACTGTTTGCATTTATCCTCTTACATGTTGGTGTTCATCGTGTAATATTATACAAAATGTTCATGATATTTAAAAAGACAAAATTTCGTGAATTTACCATTCCTGGCTGCTTTGTTTTTTTATTATTATTAAGTTAAAATAAATATAATATTTCGCTTTCTTAACTTAAATACACAGCATATAAAGTATAATAGTACAAGTATAGTAGTAATATTTTTAATTTTGTTCCAACATCGTTTAAATAGTTAATATATTTTTTAAAGGTTTTTATATTCTTTTCCGTTTTTAGGTTAGGTATCTGGAAGGAGATTATATAATATGTGAACTCACTTTCAGTCTTGACAGTATTTGTGTACATTTATTGTATTGTCTAGTATGTTAGTGTACTTGTGATGTTTTTATAAATGTTGTGTTTGTGTGTATAAGTCCATTTTGTATTTCGCAGATTAAAAGACATATGTATGTTATATTCGTACAATGTTCTTATTTTCAAAAGGTTTATTTCCTGATAAGTTTTTTTGTGGTAGTGTCTGTGTTATAGTTGAAGAGTTCTTTAATAACTTTGTTCTGTATTATTTGTAAGTCGTTTAAGTACGTAATGTATGTGTTTCCCCATATTTCTATTAAATAATTTAGGTGGGACTGGTCCCACCTAAATTATTAATAACCCCGGTCCTAGGGGGCCCCCAAACGCCTTCATGTTCCCTTAACCAAATTCTAAACAAGGCTTTAAGTCACCACTATAAAAAAAAAAGTTTTTTTATTTCATTTTTTGATTGATGCACTTGTTTAGAATGCTCTCACCAAATTTATTAAAAATATATTCGAAAAATTGACGGAGATACAACATTTTATGTGAAACCGTTTGAAACAGTTTGTATGTTGAGTTATCCTTCAGAAAAACTTTGAATGCGTTTTATTTTTGAATGAATTTTATTTTAGATTTTTTATGGTTAATTTTCACTCTTCATAAAAAAAAAATAGAACGGGTATATTAATAAAACAATCCCTACATAGGGTCATAGTCAGGGCTGGATTAAAGATGTCAGGGACCCTAGGCAATGCACGTCTCGGGGCACCTACCTGATGCCAGTGTGGCCTACACTGCCTTATGGAAAATAGGGCCCTGCCAGGGCCGGCTTAAATATGTCGATGTCCATAGGCAATGCACGTCTTGTGGCCCTTTTACCCTAGGGGGCCCTACCCAATGCGGGGCCCCTAGGCATTTGCCTATACGTCTTATGGATCGTACGAAATATAATTAATTTTATTTTCGATTTTTTATGGTAAATTTCATGGCTTCGTTAAAAATAAAATGGAAGGGGGCCATTTATAAAACAATCCCTACGTAGGGTCATAATCAGGGCCGGATTAAACATGTCGGGGCCCCTAGGCAATGCGCGCCTCGAGGCCCTTTTACCCAATGGGCCCCTACTCGATGTGGGCCATATGGACAATAGGGCCCCGTCAAAGCCGGCTTAAACATGTCGGGGCCCCTAGGCAATGCATGTCTTCGGGCCCCTTTATCCTAGGGTCCCCTGCCAATGCGGGGCCCCCTAGGCAGTTGCCAATACGTCTTATGGATAAAACGGCCCCGGCTATAATGACTGGATTTTCGAACAGTTTAAGATTTGGAGCATGGTGCATCCAAATCAGATGTATAAATTTTCTAATGTCTTGTCAAACAAGGCTTTATTTAAGCCGCGCGCCTCTACCCGATTTTCTACCGATTTTTTTCATATCCCCCTTAAACATTTGAAGTTTTTAAGCTCTTAAAAAATATATATGCAAAATATGCTCCGAAAATTATTATAAACACGTCTGATTCAGTTATTTTACAAGTTAATGTGTATGGAAAAATTCACAGTGTTTCTTTAAATGCTATTTTAGATAGCCCCCAAGAGATTTTTTCTCTATTTTAAACGAGTCGTGGTTTATTAAACATTTTCACAATTTTCGCTTCAATTTTACAGTTTAAAATATTAGCGAACTCTCTCCAACATTCATAATTACATATCCCTGCATTTTCTTCTCTTTGAGCTGGGATACGGCGCCTTAAGGCACCAGGACACTGTAAAAAAATGTTTATAATTTTTTTTTTTTAATTTCATTTTCCGAAGTTAACAATGCTCTCACCAAATATTTTTTACAGCATTTTATATGAAACCGTTTGAAACTGTGTATGTTGAATTATCCTTCAGCAAAACTTTGAATGCGTTTTTCTCAAAACTTTTTTAACTCGTTTTTAAACGTGGTTGACAACATATTAAAAAACTATACATCCTCCTGTATGTATTTTTATTGCATTTGCATGTACCAACTCTTAAACTGTTCGAAAATCCAGTATCTATGGCACCACGGAGGGGAATTTTCATATCTAAAAAAAAGAAAAAATGGCGGACCAGCGAATGTTATATTCGAATTTTTATGGAAAATTTACAGCGTTCTTAAAAAAAAAATACGAGGCACCACAATTAGAAACCTGGAGGCCCTTTATAAAAAAAATCCCTATGTAGTGCCATAGTGACTGGATTTTCTAACAGTCTCAGATGAATGAATAGTTTTCCTTAGATTTTGTCAACCAGGTTGAAAAACATAGTTTCGAGAAAAATGCTTTGAAAGTTTTTCTGAAGGTTAATTCAACATACAAACGGTTTAAAACTTTCTTAGAATTTCCTTAAAACATTAGGTGATAGCATTATTAACAAATGCATTTTTTAGAAAATGAAATACAAAAAAATTATATTTTTTTTACAGTGAGGCCCCCCTTTAAACAGCATGTTTTAATACGACTGGTGTGCTCTTCTAAGATGTAATTTCGTCCGTTAAATTGGTGATTTTTTCGACATCTTCGGGATCCAGTTTTTTGGAGTTTGCGTATAAGTAGTAGTGTAAGTAGATTTCGGTTCATAAGTGTTTATTTCCTGCTCGATATTATAGCACCTTTTCCGGTGGTTATGCTTAATTATATCAATTATGTTTGTTCTTACCACAATCGACTTCGAGATATCATATTCATTCATTTGGTCGTAGAGAATTGGCCCGATAAAGCGGCAATGATTTTTGAATACAGAAGTGTGAGATCTTATTTCGTAGTTGAGTTTGGAAACATTCAGATAATTATTTTTCGGTACCGAGTGCACAATAACATTGGTGTGTTGAAGATTATTAATAATGTAGTACAAGTGACTGATTAAATTTTTTGTTGATTTTTCATTAGTCCCAGTAAAAATAATGACAATCTTCTTTTGTAAGGATATCACATGACTGTAAAATAGTTGTACTTAATTTATCTACAGTGGCACCGGGATAAACATAACTCTGGCATTCTATTTTGTTTAAATTTTTCTCAATACTTCGTCTCATTTGCCTTCCACCCTCATCTCCAAAAATAAGTACTTTAGATTTGTTTTCTTGCGGCGGTATTGCGAAATCCACTGATTGATGCAATGTTTTTTATGTTTTTTTCCACCATGGGAAGTTGATTTGTTTCGGATCTAAGTGTCAGGAGCGGTTGATTACTGTTTGATGGTGTAAAGTTTGTTAAAGAATTCTCCCCTTTTTTTGTTATATGCTTTATTTCACTTATGTTTTTATCTATGTTTGTAATTTGAATTTTAATTTCTTGTTGAAAATTTTCGAATAATGAATATATCTTTTGAGACATCTCTTGGACACTTTCGAAGTTTTTATTTAATTGATTAATAATTATTGAATTCAGTTTATCATTATCGCCTGGTGGTTCATTCTGTTGTAGGGTTTCGTTCACAGATGTCTCTGTTAGTTCCTTTTCATTCTGTTGTGGAGTTTTGTTCACAGATGTCTCTATCAATGTTTGTTGAGAAGTTGTGTTAGTTTCTTTGCAAGGCGGGCACTTGAAACTTTGTTTATAGTTTTTATTCATCTTGCGAAAATTGATTTCGGTTATATGACAACATATGAAATGCACATGTCGTGCAGGATAAATTTTCGTTGTCATCTATTTGGGTCTTGCACGATTTGCATTCCATCACTGTAGATGATTTTCACAGTATTTATGAATAATTATTTATGAAAAGATGTTAATACGTGATGGCAAAGGATTAATTGGTAAAGGTAAAATTCTAAGAACCAGTTTTTCTGCCAGAACTTGAACAATCCACGAATTTCAAAATTAATATTCAAGTGCTATTTATTTATTTGTTTCTTTACATGGTACCTAGGTCTAATGTTGAAAATTTAGTTTATAACCTCACTAGGTCAAGCCTGTATTGAGGTTAACAACTCTACTATTTAATAAAATAACACAAAAATAATACAGTTATTGAAGAACAATATTGTTGTATGTTTCTTACAGATTTAGGCCGGGCGCAAAGGTCAGGTTTTGCTTTCCGATTGTCTGATCCAACAGTTATTATTGTTACACGCACGCTTACAGGATTGGACGGCCGACGCGGATTAAAGATAGGCCACGCCCTTCCGCGGCAGGTCCAATCGGGTTTCGAATCGGATCATAAAATCGGATGCAAAAACCTTACGTGTGCGGCCAGGCTATGAGTATGATTAGTACTTAATTAGCTGAAGGCGATAGTACATTACAATGAAAACATGTAGGGTGACCATAATGTTGAAATTTGATTTTTAGAAAAAAATGATTTATTTTAAAAGAATTAAAATGAGAAATATTTATGTAATTAATATTATTGTGCTACTAATTTGGCAAGAGAAAGATGAAAAAAATAATTCAAATAGAAAAAAATAGTTAAGATGAAAAAAATAGTTAAATAGCTATGAAAGTTCTATCCAAGTACTTACTGTGAAATAACTGACCCATAATATATAATAACAGAACACGAATAAAACTTTCAATACTTGACCGGTTAGTGACTGAGTTGGCATTTTGCCTTGTTCCCACCCGGGCGACTGAGTTCAATTTCTCGGCTGGCTAGACCCTCCATTACGACACAAGCAAAGGCTTGTAAAAATGTCAGTCAAAAGATCGTTCTATTTATAATTTTTTGTTACAGGATATAAAAATTATCCATCAATGCCACGCAGTTGCTACAAACTTCATACCACTGCTAAAACCTGGATGGACGCGTACAAAGTGTGTGCAGCCGAACAAGCTCACCTAATTGTATTAAACAACGACAAGGAAGCCAAACTCAGCTCTGACATATTCTTGAAATATACCCGAGCTAATTCAAAGCTGTGTGACTTTTATAAGGATGGCTTTATGGTCGGCATTAACAATTTGATAACAAAGGAATACAGAACAATCGATGGTGAGTACAAGACTATTTTTGTTATTTAATACATCCATTTCGAAGGCGGGTGTGGATACCGCCGCCCCGGGAACCATTTATTTGTAAACCAACACCTCAGCCATAGGTCATCCAAGGTGGTTTGCTATGTTTGGTGACTTAAAAAGGGTGCCCGGGTTCATGGGGTGAGATTGCCATAAACCTAACCTAAAGTAAACTATTTAATATTTTTTTATATATATTTTTTTACTTATACATATTACACTTTTAATGACTTTTCAAAGGAGGTTCTGAGTTGATTTCATTCTGAGTTATCCGGTCACCCTGCCTACCAACTGCATGGCAGGCCAGATCAGAAGAGACTGTTTGAGGAAGACCTCTTGATCTCTCCAGCAAGACTTTCTTATTATACCTACTTCAAAATCGACTCCAAATGTGATGTACATTCACCAGTTTCTAACTTTATAATATGTGTATTTATTTCGCTAGTGAAAGAATTTAAAAGTCGCAAACCACCCACTATATTTCGGCACTTGTGAAGTAAGAGGGGACTGTGAGTTGGAATTTTTCAACAAACCATACAAATGTATCCACTTTAATATGATTTGCCTGCACCCACTTATTTACTTTACATCGCTCTCCCTATTTCTTCAGGAGTCCAATGTAACCACGGAAACTCTTTTCTTAACTCTCTGCAAAAATTATACAACTTAAAATTAGTTGTTCGCTGCGAAAATCCGTATAAATGTATATGGCTCCGAGTGCTATGTGCTGTGATCCAAACTAAATAATTTCCAAGTACTTCTTCTAACCAAGTTCTCTTGGCATTAAAATATTTCACAAACGGGGATACCATATTTGTGCTAAAACCAGTACGAACAATTTACTTCGTCTTTAATATGAAGGCTAACATTTGTATTTTTAGGAATGACCCTCTCTGAGGCAGGCTACAGCAACTGGGGCCCCGGGAGCCCCTCCGGTGGAACTGATCAATGTGGGGCACTCTTGCAGCACAAGGACACCCCACGGGGGATCTTCCAGCTGCTAACTGTACCGTGTGCCTCATTGCCCCTTCTGTTTATGTGTGAGAAGAACATTTTAAATCCGAAGGAGGACTCCAGCGCTGCAGATTGTGGAGTTTGTAGGAGTCACGATCCCGGTATGAGTACACTGTCCCTTTTAAATAATACTTTATAAAAAACTCAGGCATAGGCCCCGTCTACTCACCTTATACCACATTAGCCTAAGTAAGATTATTAGTAAGATTGAAATTTAAGAATTCGGCTAAGCATGCAACTCTGATGCCGCGACGTACGCAAAACCATCAACGTACTTGAAGTTTGTTAAAAAGCTACTTTTGTAATAGAACCGAATTTGAGCAAGTAGCCAATAATGCCAAAGGATGGAAAGGACTACTTTCCAAAAATAAAAATCAAAAGCAATCAATTGGTTTGCCTCCGACCAGGAAAAAGGTCGCGGGATCGAATCCCGGCGTGGCAAATAAATTTTATTTGATTAATTTGTGTTATTCTACAATTTATTGGTTTAAAATAACATATAGTATATTTGCGGCACATTCCAGAGTGGAATATACTCTCAGTATCGCCGTGTAAGACCACCATTCAGAATTGAAACGTTGCTTGAAATGGCATTAACCGTATTTGGTGACCAGATCTGAATAGCCAGGTACTTCCCCACCTTCCTCTTTCCTATCTCCTTCCCCTCCAAACTACCTTCAGCCTCACAACATACCCCAATTGGGGATGCCATAGTCTCACTGGCTTCAGACGGGAGCAGTTGGGACTATTGTGCGGTATTCATATAAAAAAAATAAATATATATATATATATATTGCACTCTATCTACGCTCCTCACATGGGTACGGGTACCCAACTTGGGGATAAACATTTCACCTGCGGCGCTTCTCCTTGTTTTGGTCAGTGTTATAATTATTTTTTTAATCCCTTCACTTTCGCTACTTACTCCAGATAGGGTTGTCATAGTTCCACAAGCACTAAGAGTAATTTGGACTAATATGCGGGTATTCGTCAATTTATAAGTCTTTTTTACATCTATATATTATGTAGGTAATTGGTTACACATTTCTTTTGAAGTGAAACTATAGCCCCGTTGTGATTTGGAATTCGGATGAAATGGAAATGACACGTAACAGCACCTGCGTAGCATCAAACTCCTTTCAAGGCTCCTATTGGTTGAGAAATAAATCGGAAATGACGCTAGGTCTGCGCTTATTGGTCGCTTTGATTATGACCTCACTTTTCAAGGTTCCTTGTTTCTTCATTGGTTGAGGTTTTTTAGTAAAGTTTCGCTTCTACCGCGTGTTAACTGCAAACGATTTTTTTTTTAAATAAATTTTTTTTTTTTTTTTTTTTTAATGTTCTTTATTCAGTAAAGTTTATACAATATTACAGAAAATGGGTAATTTTTTGGCCATCACACTAGGCACATGCCCGTGTTGTAGTGGCCAATTATTTATTTAATTTTTATTTGACCTTTCCAAATGCAAAATAATATTTTCCCACATAATTTGTGTATAACGCAATTAACAGTGGTAAGCAATCTCCCCTATTTTGAGTTTAAAAACAATATTTTAAAGGTTGAAATGCTTGCAAAATTATAACTTCAAATTTATTTATTTATTTATTTATTTATTCAACGCCCAGAGGGCTTTTACAGTAGTAAAATTTGTTTATGACAGATGATTTTTAAACACATAGACAGATGACAGATGATTTTTAAACAGATAGAGAAATGATAAGAATAAAATTAAATAAAAATGCACACAAGTCACAAAAATACAAAAATACAGTGATTTGATAAGTTTACAAAAATACATATATGTTTAGGAATAGTTTTGGAATAAGTTTTTTACAAAATCCACA
This sequence comes from Limnephilus lunatus, assembly GCA_917563855.2. Lineage (NCBI taxonomy): Eukaryota > Metazoa > Arthropoda > Insecta > Trichoptera > Limnephilidae > Limnephilus > Limnephilus lunatus. Next base: position 35,261,293 of record OU830596.1, read on the forward strand.
AAATTCGCCAAGTTGGTGTTGAATTTGTCAACATCACTTAAGTACTGATTTCCCATAGTGTGAAATCTTTGTATCGGAGAGTGGGCAATGTAATTCCGCTTATGAATGCTGCAGTAGAATAGGGTATTTTGTCGTGTGGTTACTGTCGGTATTCGTAAGTTTATGAGTTGTAGGAGTTTGCAACAGTCGAATTTAGAGTTAAGTATTTTGAATAAAAATGTCAAGTCGTTTATTTTACGTCTGTCTTCTAGTGTGTGTATTTTTAGAATATTTAGTAATAGATTATATTTTATGTCTTCTAGCGGGATATTTAATTTAAAATTTATAAAACGCAGAAATTTTTTTTGTATTCGCTCAATATTATTAACGTGAATTTTGTAATATGGAGACCAAACTACCGAGTTATACTCAATTTGGCTTCTAACTAGAGATACATGTAATAGTTTAATGGCTTCTATGGAATTAAAGTTTTTAGTTGTTCTTAAAACGAAGCCTAGTGATTTCATACCTTTGTTCATAATTTGGTGGATATGATTGGCGAAACTTAGTTTTTCATCCAAAATGATTCCAAGATCCCTCATTTCCGGGACTCTTTCTAAAGCTGTGTTATTGATGGAATATTCGAATAAAACAGGATTTTTATTTCTGAAGAAAGTCAAGGTTTTACACTTTTCTACATTTAAAAATAAATTATTTTGAATGCACCAATCTTTAAACTTACTAATATTTGACTGTAGTATTTGGCAATGATTTAAATCAGTTATTTTCTTGTATAGCTTGATATCATCAGCAAAGAGCAATACCTCGACATCATTGAAGCAATTGGTTATATCATTGATGAAAATGAGGAACAAAACCGGGCCAAGGTGACTGCCTTGCGGTAGGCCACTAGTAGCCCAGAAAGCTTTCGACATCCAAGATTTTATTTTGACGAACAGTTTACGATTTAATAAATAGCTAGTAAACCATTTTAGCATGTTACCCCTTATTCCTAGAGTAAATAGTTTTTGGATTAGTAGTTTATGGGATACTTTGTCAAATGCCTTCGAAAAGTCTGTATATATGCAGTCGACTTGTTTGTTTTCTAAAAAAGATTGTAATATGAAGTTTTGAAATATTGTTAAGTTAGTTGCGGTAGATCTACCTTTGATAAAACCGTGCTGTTTTTGGTCAATTAATTTTATTAATTTGGGATAGATTTCATCGAGGACCAGTGATTCGAAAAGCTTAGGTAGTACTGACTGTATACAAATGGGGCGATAATTGGCTATATTAGTGTCGTCTCCTTTCATCTTAATCATCTCCTTAAATCACGAATAGCTGGCATGGCACTATCAGTGCCCTCTTACCCCACAGTATTTCTACGATATAGAACACCACAACACACACAAGCAGTGGCGTAGCTAGCATGAGTGGCACTCGGGGCGGATAACGTGGTTGGTGTCAACCCCTCCCCCCCCATTAAAGTTGACAAACACTAATTTCGACTCATAAAAAATTGGTCTGTCCTGGGGGAATGTATTGAATGTAAGAATTGTGATTGGGGGGGTGTCATCGAGTGTCACCCCCCGATGGGTGGCACCTGGGGCGGTCCCCCCCCCCTCGCTACGCCACGATGGATGGAGGACTTAGCCAGCCGAGGAATCGAACACACGACGCCCGGGTGGTACCGAAGCGCGATGCCCACTCAACCACTGACCGGTCGAAATTATATTAATATAGATTATATATTTATATTATATAAATTATATTTTATAATTATAGATACATATTAACATAATTAGTATGAAAAATTAATTTCCATCACAATTGTTCATTTACAAATTTTATATTTAACAACCGATTTGGATTATCTGTTGCAGGATATAAACATTATCCATCGATGCCAGACAGCTGTTATAAACTACACACCACCCCTAACACCTGGAGTGAAGCGTACAAAGTGTGTGTAGCAGAACAAGCAAACCTCGTCATCCCAAACAGCGCTGAGGAAGTCCAACTTTGCACAGATATATTCATACAGTACGCAGATGCAACGTCAGGCGACTTTCCTAAGAACTCGTTTATGGTGGGCGTTACCAACTTGGTGACTAAACCAGAATTTAGAACAATCGAAGGTAAAACAACACTTTCAAATATTAATTTCAACTCGTTAAAGTATTCACTTTCTTAAGCATTGCTAGAAATCATCATCGCAATAGGTGAATATAATTTGGGATGCGATATCTACCGCCGTCCCAGGAACCATTTCTTGGATAATCAACACCTCTGCCATAGGCCACCCTAAGTGGTTCTCTATGTTTGGTGACTTAGAAGGGGTGCCAATGTTCATTGTGTGAGATTTGTCCGGATCTTGGCGGCGGATGTGTCTGCTCACCAACTGGATCGGAAGAGACTGATTGAAGGAGATCTTTTGACTTCACAGCAGAACTCTCTCGGAATATTGCTTCGCACTGCAGTGGTAGGGATAGATTCATACTTCCGTCACTCCTGGACAGATTGACCCCCAGATTCCTCACCACTCCTCATACCATTTTCCTTCCCAGAACTTCCTCTCCTTCCTTTCCCTAAGATATAGGCCCTGAGGGGAATTGTTTTCCTCAGGGCCTCCGGTGTGGGGCTAATGTAAAAAAAAATAAGATCAGAAAAGAGGCATGCCTCCCCGCTGACGCCTTTCTCTATGTTTGTTTTACTCATCTTTCTACGTATGTTTTACTCATCTTTCTCTTTCGCTTACAGTCATTGTAAAGTCTTATACCTGCGCGAGAATGGATCGTACCAAGTACAAGGTCATCGTACCAAGTACAGTGTTGCCAACTCAGTTCTAAACTAAATGGTTTAGCATCTTAGCTTCTCTTTCAGATATTTTGTTTTTTTTTTTTATATATACGAAACTCTTTAACTTAAAATAATAATTAATAATTTTTTTTTTCCTCTATTTGATGATCCGTAGTAACCCGGGTGATATTTAGTTTTAAAATTGAGTTGGCAACACTGGTTACAAAACCAATAAATACATAAACATAATTGTGATTTATTTTTGAGGTATTATGCCTTGTAAATATATCAGATATCAATTAGCCTAGAAACTGCCTACCTCGCAACACGGCATAAATATAAATATACCATGATAATACTTTGACAGTGAAAATCTTAAGTAATATCTAAATTCAATTTTATAGGCGGGTACGGGTACCTCCGCCCCGGGAACTATTTATTGGATAACCAACACCACTGTCATAGGTTACCTTAAGTGTTTTGCTCCGTTTGGTAACTTAGCAGGGGTGCCCAGGTTCATGGGATGAGCTTTGTCTCGGTCTTGCGTGGTGCGTGATGGGCCGAATCGGGAGAGACTGGTTGATGAAGACATTAAACCTCTCCAATCAGACTCTCTAGACCCATCGCCTTGTACCGCAATGGGAGGGTTGGATTCATACATCCGTCCCTCCTAGACACATTGACCCTCCGAGTCCTACTCACCCCTTATATCTTTTTGCTTCCCAGAACTTCCTCTCCTTCCTTTCCCTAAAAAGAACCTCTACACAGAATCCTCAATTGTTTTCCTCAAGGTCCTGTATAGAGCTAATATTAAGAAAATATTTATTTATTTCTTATAAACATTTTTTTACCATTAGCTCCACACAGGAGGTCCTGAGAAAAATAATTCCCCTCATTGAATGGTATTTTTAGGATGGAAGTTCTCGGTGGGTCGGTGGGTAGGAATCTGGTGTGTCCAGGTGTGGCGGACGTATGTATCCATCCCTCTTACTGCGGTGCAAGGCGATGTTCCAAGGTAGTACGGCTGGAGAAATCAAAGGGACTCCCTAACTATTCTCTCCAGATCTGGCCTGCCATGCAGCTAGTGGACGGACGCATCCACCGTCAAGATCCGGATAAACCTCACCCCATGAAACCGGGCACCCCTGCTAAGTCACTAAACGTAGCGTACCACTTATATCAGTGACACGGTTGGTTAATTTTATTGATTACTTCTAAAGTCGGATTGCCATGAAAGCATTTTATTCAAAGAATATGAGTATTTCACATTTGGCTCTTGTTCATATTGTTCTTTAGGACTTTATGCTACAATTGTATTTTGCAGGTAATACCCCCTCGGAAGCGGGCTACAGTGACTGGCACCCCGGGCGTCCACTCGCTGATCATCCCTGCGTGGTCCTCTACCAGAAATCAGGCGCCAAGCGCGGACTCTTCCTGCTGTCTAACATAAGATCATGTGATGTAAATAGTCATTTATTCATGTGCGAGAAAAATACTACCAAAGTTTATTGATAATATTGCAAGCAAATAAATAAATCAACACAATTTTTAAATTTTTATTTTGATACCAGCTTGCTATTTCACATTTGATCCATTTTCCTCAACTCGCAGGCCATTACAAGCATACATGCACGCGGTACAAGTGAAACCTTCAGAAAATATAAGTAGACTATGAAGCACCCCACAAAGAGGAGACCGATTATTCTATCTCATTCTCTCGCAGGCTAAATCCTATAGATTAGGGGTGGCCAACTTGATGAGACCCAAGATCTACCGTTTACTGATGAAATCCTGCGCGATCTACCCAGTGGCGTTTCGCCGCCCCTTATTTGGGTACTTCAATCGCTGATTTTCAAGCGCTGGGGGGTACATTGAAATTCAATTTTTTTATTACCACCTCATTTTATGCCGATTTTTATAATCATATGTGACGAGTATTCTTCCAATAAAAATCATGTTTATTTTTTTATAGGAGGCCCTGAGAAAAAAAAGTAGACTGAGTTGAGAGCACAAGGAAGAATTTAGCTTACCTTAGATTTTTTCTGCGTCCCCCAAATAATAGTTCCACAAGGAACAGTCAATTTCTCGGAATTTTTCAGCATTTGGTATGCAACTCACAGGAAGCTCTCGTAGGAAAATCATTATGAGAGTAATACTAATTAAAGCTGGGGACTCACCAGCATATTCACGCTTAATTTAAAACCAGTTTTGTGTTCAGAATGTAAAATCTGCTGACTCATTTCAAAGGAAAAAATTATCTTATTCGAAGTGTAGTTATAAAATTCTTGTTGCAGGCTATGTTCCTATGTGCCGACAGAATCAAAGAAAAACCATATTCATCTTCTGAGTGTAGTTAAAACTCGCCACATACAGATTTAATAAACCAATTTTGTGTTCAGAATAAAACGATAAATTAAATAACAAGTTGCAGATTTATTGTGTACCGAGTGAAGCTTTATATCTGAGTTGCATGTTATATGCTGCAAAATTCTGAGAAATTGACTGTTCCGTGTGTAACTATTATTTTGGGACTCTTATCCCAAGTTTTAAAACGACCGAACCCAAGTGCTAAACCGACCGAATCCGAGTTAAACGATTTTTGAAATTCCTAATTTCTCAGATTTTTTGATTGATTCGTGTACAGACTATGATTCTTAGTAAGAATCAAAAATTAAAGTCATATCGGCACCACACCAGTCTTAGTTATGACCAACCACAAGTGTTGTTACAAAGCACCTGTAAAAATTTTAGCAGATTTTGATTGATTCATGTACTGACCATGCTTCTTAGTAAGAATCCAAAATTTCAGCCGGATCTGTGCCATGGGGCCGAAGTTATGAACTACCCCAAGTGTTAAAACGACCGACCCCAAGTGCTAAAACGACCGAACCGAGTAAATAGCCCAGAATTCTTTGAGTGTAATACTCAAGAAACAAAAAACGAATATTAATTTAACTTGAGTTAACCTCAAATTACAAAGATGATGAATCCGACAGAAACTCAATGGAAACGAAAAGAACACTGACCTCATTTCTCTGGTTCTGCTGCAGATGGAAGGCCTTCCCATCAAGTCCTCTCACTTGGATCAATCGTATACAATTTAATGTAAAGCACATAAGTCTGATGTCAAACATCTAGTTCGGGTTCAAAATTCACACTGAACTTAACTTTAAATTCACAGAAAAACATGTGTCCATAAATCTCAATGTAACATATTGTCGCATTGAATCATTTTCTCCAAAAACCGCAAGCGGGTGACATCTGTGTTGATTTTGGTCAAGCGCGATGCTTTAGCCAGTTTCCAAAATAATATCACATGAAGGCAGCTGGAAAGTGCTTTCCGCTGACCAAAGAGACCGCCATCATCAACACTTTGCACGGAACGCAATAATTAAAATAATCAATCACAAGGATACAGATTACAACGCTCAACCAGGGTCTGTGTTATGACAGACCATAAGTGTTGTTACAAAGCGCCTGTTAAAATATATATCTTTTTAAATTATTCTTTTGGTAGATTTTTGATTGATTCCTGTACAGACCATGATTCTTAGTAAGAATCCTCAATTTCAGTCGATTCGGTGCCATAGGGCCGAAGTTACTGCTGACCCCAAGTGCTAGAACGACCGAACCCAAGTGTTAAAACGATGATTTTATTTTTTTTAAATTCCTCATTTGGCAGATTTTTTGATTGATTCGTGTACAGACTATGATTCCAAAATTTAAGTCATATCGGTGCCATAGGGTCTTAGTTATGACCAAAGATATTCAAATACATAAACAAAAATTTTAACAAAACAAAAAACGACTTCAAAAAATGCACTAAAAGTAAAAAAATAATTTCGTACGATTGTTATTTTTGGAGTCGGTGTCAGCCAAGATCTCAACATCTCACCTATAACTACCTATGAATGTACCTTAGTTAGTTACCTTGGCTGACACCGACTCCAAAAATAACAATCGTATGAAATTATTTTTTAACTTTTTAGTGCATTTTTTTAAGTCTTTGTTTTGTTAAAATTTTTGTTTATTTTTTTATTTTTAGTGACGAGCGTGCGTAAAGAAGTTTTACTTCAGAAAAAGAATCATCGAAATCTGTTGGCGTAATATTGAGTTATTCGTCCATTTGTCGCGCACATACTTATTGCAAATTTATTTATTTAAACGCCATAAAATGGCGTTTACATTAAAGTGTTACATGAGATTATAAGTATACAAAGGTACACAGGAAGGTGTCAGTATTATATTAAGAACAAAATAAGAATGAACAAGTATACAAAAATAATATCGCTGAAGTGATACAGTTGTTATTGTAAGTACAATGAGATAAAATTTGAAAAGAAATACAAAATAAATATGTAGTCGTACAATAGTAAAAGAATATACTAGGTTTATATAAGACCTGACATAAAACAAAGTACCAAGTAAGCTATAAATATGGAAATTGGATGTATTGAAATATGTGTTAGTAGGTATCCAAGTACCTAATGTTATAGCAAGTTATTGCAAAAGGTATACATTATTTTAATTCTAATCTGTTATTCACAGTTAACTAAAAACAATGTATTACATTTTCTCCTGCAACGTAGATAGAACTGGTTGTGAAATCTATTTAACCACGTCCTTGTTCATGAATATTGAAATCCATGAAATTTATATGAAATTTATGAAATATATGAAATTTAAGACATATATGGTTTTCTCATGGATCCCATTATCAGAACTGGACCAAATTAAAATGGGACCACACGGAAAGCATCAGCTTTCTAATAAAAAAAGAATCATCAATATCGGTTCACCCAATCGAATGTTCTGAGGTAACAAACATAAAAAAAAAAAAAATACCGTCGAATTTTTGATTGATTCGTATACTGACCATGATTCTTAATAAGAATCAAAAATTTAAGTCATATCGGTGCCATAGGGTCTAAGTTATGACAGACCATATGTGTTGTTACAAAGCGACTGTAAAAATAATAATTTTTAAAAAATTATTCTTTTGGTAGATTTTTGATTGATTCCTGTACAGACCATGATTTTTAGTAAGAATCCTCAATTTTAGTCGTTTTGGTGCCATAGCGCCGAAGTTACTGCCGACCCCAAAAGGTTAAAAAGATTTTTTTTTTCAATTCCTCCTTTGGCAGATTTCTTGATTGATTCGTGTACAAACCGTGATTCTTGAAAGAATTTAAAATTTCAGCCGGATCAGTTCCATAGGGCCGAAGTTATGACCGACCCCAAGTGTTAAAACGACCGACCCCAAGTGCTAAAATGACCGAACCCAAGTGTTAAAACGATGATTTTTTTATATTCTTCTTTTGGCAGATTTGTTGATTCATTCGTGTACAGACTATGATTCTTAGTAAGAATCAAAAATTAAAGTCATATCGGTGCCATAGGGTCTAAGTTATGACAGACAGACCATGGTTCTCTTAGTAAGAATCCAAAATATCAGTCATCTCGGTGCCATAGGGTCTGAAATCCGAATTTCGTAGACTAATTTAGAATGATGTTAAAAAAAAAAATTTTCACGCAGAATTTTTTATAAGGTGAAGTTATACGTGAAATCCTATTTAGGTACTATTTAGATTAATCTTTACGACGAATTGGCTTACAGTATGAACATCAAAAAATATGTTACGGATAAATTGAAGCTTTAACTAGGTTTTCTTTGTAACGGAATTACAATAAAATTATTATTTACATAACAAAAAAAATAAGCGTAAACCACTAAAAAAATTGTGTTTTCATGACTTAACTATGAAGTAATACTAGAAACATTTTTATAAAATACCCCTTTACGACTAAGATCATTTTTGAGGTTTTCTATGTTCTAACTTTTTTTCACTCTTATAAAATTATGGACAAAATAAATAAAAAAAAACACTTTTTCGCTTACTTGCCTCGCGCAAATAAGACGCTCGATTGCAAATTTTGCAGTCACGAGACAATGACGTTATATTATAAGTCACGAGAATCGAAATATTTCTAGCGTTTATATTCCTCTTAAAATGAAGTCCTTTTTCCATAGATTCGCACCTTTCATTATCAGGTATACCACAGACCACATAAATAAATCGAAAATATTCTATATTGATTCGAATAAGTACCCCTCACAGGAGTTTCAAAGTAATAACACATAGGATTCGCGCGATTATAAACTTAACGATTTTTTATAATTTTTTTTATAAATTCTACAAATATGAAACATACGGTAAAATATGGATTAATTTATTGGCTATATAGCTCTTTAATCTCTCTCATGTTTCCATGTTAAAATCCGAAAGTATGATTTTTTTAATGTTGGCGAAAATTAAAAAAAATGATGTTACGTGAAATTGCAATCAATCGAGGCAAATTTATTTATTTCGCGTGATCGTTCCAGTGGTTAAATATTGTCGGCTTACCTACTACCACACACACAGCGCCGCTGTTTTGTCAACAAGCAAGTAGTGGTATGAACGTAGGTGGCTACGTTCATACTCCCAGGCTGACCGGTATGTTAGCCTTTTTGCCTATTTGACAACTAACAGGAGCAAATTATCTACTGAACCGAAATACAAGTAAAAAGAATAATTATTATACTCTATTGCTATTCTCTATTCAATCGATGTCTACTAAACATCACACATAATTTATTTGTTTATTTATTTACGCCTTGATGGCTTGTAAGTTGTACAGGAGGATCATAAGTATATGATAGTTGAAGTGTTTTGCGTGAAGAATTTTATTTGACCAGGAATCTAATAATTTAATGGCGAAATGTTTCTATCTGCCTTGCAAATTATTTTGTGCATTTCTGAACTATCAGCTTTCCTATGGAAAAAATTTCTTAGCATTTCTACCTGATTATGTTTTAAAGATGTTATTTTGACTATACCTCTACCTCCTAAATTTACCTCTACCTCCTCCATAATTTTCTAGGTAAATTAATTCGCTCTGTAGCTGAATTTGGATGATGGCAATTAAACTTTGTTAAACCGTAGTTTTAATTAATCGTTCTAAGCTATCTAAATCTTGATCTTTGTAATATATAATTAAAAACCATTTAATTATGCCAAATTAGTAAGTTAATAGAGGTATTACGCAAGTATTTATTGCTTTTACAAATTTAGCAGATTAAAATTTTGCATTTTGCATTTTTAATTTTTTTTTAAATTTAAAATGCAAAATTTAGCATTTTAAAATTTTTCTGATTCTAGTTAGAAATTTAATCCTAATATCATTTTTAATACTAGTATAATCTAATCTATTCGATTGCGGATATCCTAAATATTTATAAACCTCATCCCCTTTCATACTTTTAATTTTGAAGTTTCTAAAGAGGGTATCTTCTCCATCTACAATTTTGCCTTTCTCTCGTTATATGTTTATCAAAACCAAAATTAATTTTATTATCATCTGAAAAAATTTGAACCACTTTTATCATTTTCTCTAAATTTGGTTCAGAATTCGAAAATTATTTTAAATCATCCATAAATACTAAATGCGAAATTGTACTGTTCTCTCTTGTATTACCTTTAATTTTTATTCCAAACTTGCTTTTAATTAACATTTTAGATAGAGGATTTAATGCTAAGCAAAACCAAAGAGGACTCGATGAGTCTCCTTGAAAAATCCCTCTTTTTATTGAAATGCCCGGTATTAAAATTTTCTTATCTTTCAAATTCACAAGCAAATGACATAATTTTTTCCAAAAAACTAATAATAATTGGGTTAATTTTTGTATATTTTTTAAACTTTGATCAGCCACGAGTGCGGAACACTATCGAAAGCCTTTTGGTAATTATACAGCAAGTATGTAAATTACGCTTTTGAGTTTGAATCTGTTTTAGAATTACAGAATCAATAACTTATCGTTCTTTACATCCCACATGTTTTCTGTGAAAAAAAAAAAATAAACATTATGTTTAACAATTTTAATTAGTGGTCCACCTAGGTCCTGGACCCAGCCCAGGGGGGGTCATGACCCCCATGACCCCTCCCCCTGGATCCGCCCTTGGTCGTAGCCTCCCCACTCTCGTCTACTTTAGTTTTCTGAAGGTTTAACTTCTACCGCGTGTGAATCACACACTCTGTTTTTGAAGTGAAACTTTTTTAGCATCGTTGTGAGTTGAAACTCCAAGAAACGGCAATGACACTAAAAAAACAAAATTTTTAACAAAACAAAAAACGACTTCAAAAAATGCACTAAAAATAAAAAAAATAATTTCGTACGATTGTTATTTTTGGAGTCGGTGTCAGCCAAGGTAACTACATACATAGGTAGTTATAGGTGAAATGTGGAGATCTTAGCTGACACCGACTTCAAAAATAACAATCGTACGAAATTATTTTTTAGTGCATTTTTTGAAGTCGTTTTTTGTTTTGTTAAATTTTTGTTTTTTTTTGTGTTTTAGTGACGAGCGTGCGTAAAGAAGTTTTACTTCAAAAAAAGAATCATCAAAATCTGTTGGCGCAATATTGAGTTATTCGTCCATTTGTCGCGCACATACTTATTGCAAATTTAAGACATATGTGGTTTTCTCATAAATCCCACTGTCAAAACTGGACCAAACTAAAATGGGACCACACGGGAAGCACCAGCTTTCTAATAAAAAAGAATCATCAATATCGGTTCACCCAATCGAAAACAAACATAAAAAAAAACACCGTCGAATTGATAACCTTCTCCTTTTCGAAATCGTTTAGAGAGACGAACATATACATTTTTAAGATTTAGCTTGCGAGAGAATGAGATAGAATGAAACCTTACCTTCCTACAGTAGGTACCTACGAAGCGTCAAGCTGCGCGCATTGGCCGCTTTGATTATGAGCTCACTTTTCAAGGCTCCTATTGGTTGAGATTGTGTGAGTGAAGATTCACTTATATCACTTTGTTTTATTTCTGATTCCGATTCTGTCCCCCTTTTCACTGATTTGAAGGCACGAATGGCGTTTCCTGAAAATATGTGGTGAATTTTTCGGGAATTGACGCCAATGTGTAAATCCATTTTTGGATTTTTTGTGGATAACGACTAACCAAGACAGAGGACCAAAACGCAGTAGGTACTGGCAAAATCACTATAAATGGTCACTTTCACCGCTTGCAAAGTTATCTATGCCAGTCTGTACCTACCCATAATATTATTATTTTAAGCAATAATAATTACTAGCTGATGCCTGTTGCAAAGCAACTAACGGGTTAAAACACTAAGCAAATGTGTGTGTATGTGGATGAAGCGAAGAGCGGGTGTTTTATTAAATATATGAAGAAAAAAACGATGTTTGAATGTGGATAAGACGAAAAAATAGTTTCTACTTTCAGTACCTACTTACTTAGTTCATCAATTTATTTTGAGACAGCTTTTTTCCGTTGCAAAGCAACTAACGGATTAAAACCAACTTGACTTACTAACTAAGAGAAAAACCATATTATTTCATAGTAAGCGCGTAGGTACTTACTGCTTTGCAGGCATGGTAGGCATGCGCACATCAAAACCCAAAATTTTATCGCAATCGGATGAATGGTTTAGCAACGCTTAGCGGTTAAACATATAAATATAAATAAAGCCGCCCGCAGGGCCTAGCAGCAAAAAACTGCCATTCGTTAGTATATAGACACCATTGGAGGCATGCAGACATCAAATCCCCAAAATTTCATCGCAATCGGATGAACGGTTTAGCAATGCGTAATTTCATAATGCCAGAGCTCACCTGTGTATACAGAAACCGTCGTAGGTATGTACAAATCAAATCCTCAAATTTTCATCGCAATCAAATGAATGGTTTAGCAACGCTTAGCGGTTAAATATACAAATATATATAAAGCCGCCCGCAAGGCCTAGCAGCAAAAACCTACCATACGTTCGTATATAGACACCATTTCATACTTATATGCAAACATTTTTTTGATTTTTATATATATAGAAGATAGCTGGTACCCGGCATGCGTTGCTATACCATTTAATAAAGAAAACGTTTCTACCTGCGTGTCCTTTCTCATTTGTCCCAATCCCCTTCCGCCCCGCCCCCCCCCCTTCCTCACCCGCATCCTATTCCCCTTTTGCGTTTCCACTCCACCTCCCTCACCTTCCTCCCCCCACTTCACTCCTCCCCTTCTCCGTCTCGTAAACCCCCTCCAGAGTTCCCCTCCCCCCTCCCAGGTTCCCCTCCCCTCTCCCTGTTTCCCCTCCCCCCCTGCCGCATTACATATATTAATTTCCGGTACATTTAGTTTTCAAACAGCTCGCGTGCTTCCTATTGAAATTTTTTACACAAATTTCTTAGTGCCAAAGCTCACCAGTAGCTTTATACAAACCTTGTCGTAGCAATAACGAACACAACAAAAAAAGAATTTTTCAATTTGTTGCAGTCGTTCGGAAGATATGAGCGTACGTACATTTTCATACAAATTTTATAATGCCAGAACTCACCAGTAGTTTTACGGCAAAAAAAAGCTATGTTAATTTAATACTTTAAATAAAACATCTCATTTAAATTCAGTTAATTTCTTGTAAAATTAGAAAACTAATACATATGCAATATCGTCGGATGATACCGAGTGTTTATGTGCAGGTAGGAACCTACTTATATTCTGAGTTGAGGTACTTGCATACATACGTAAAAAAAAACACATATTTAGGCTGGGTTGTTTAACGAAATTAAAAATTCTTCAATTTTTCAAGTCAATTTTAACGTTCTGTAAAAGTTCTGTTCAAATTCTATTCAAGTTCTGTAATTATTTAAGTTTTATGATGCAACTGGCATGTACTGATATAAAAAACAGAACTTGAATAGAACTTACGAAGAACGTGAAAATGAACTTTAAAAAAATGTAAAATTATTCAGTATCGTTGTATAACAACCTTACCTAAGTATTGCATTTAATTGTGTAGCTACGTATTCGGGTAGGTACCTCCGCATTTGGTTCTAAAATTCCAGCAATATTTGCTTTTTCATAATATTTGCAATACCACCGAAATAAGTACCTACCCTGTAGGAACATTTTTAAACTGGCCAGTAAAAATCTCCACTTCTGAATAATCCATGGCAAGCGTTTTCTTAATTTTTTTGGAAAATTTTACATTTTTGTCGGCTAACCCTGAACATTTTTACATGGGACGAACATGTCATATTGGTGTTAAAAGTAGCGGAATATTTCCGGGTACCGTATTTTTCAAAAACATCTAAGCGGGGATCGTTTTTTCGGCTGTAATGCCCTTTTCCGAAAAACAACAACCCAAACCGCTGAGAGATCCGTTTTCATTTGACGTCTCGGATAACTGACCTATCTCAACATTTTCTCTTGTATTTTCCTTTGCATTGAAACTGAGGTCTAATTTGTCTATCCTTTTTTTTAATGCGAACCTGGCGGCGGGAAATATAACCTAGCCGAATTGGGTGATTTAATGAGAAGTTCAAGTTTTCGCCACCGATTCGTTTGAGAGAATAAATCGCTGGCGACATTAATTTTTTCGACAAAAAAAACAACTCATTTCAGCTACTGAATTTCAATTTGACCGACAACTAACCTTAAGGTTGGTGAAACTCGAAGAGTTGAAAGGTCGTTTTGGCGTGCAGGGGGTCGTCTTAAAATGGTTTATCTGAAAGCGATCCTTGAGGTTGGTGAAACTTAAGGGGCGGTTCGGTCGATTTTCGCGTCAAGGTAAAAGTGAGTTTTTCGAAAAACTGAGCATTAATATATAGGACTAGCTTATGCCTGTTGCAAATGCAACTAACGGGTTAAAACTAACTTGACTTACTTACTAACAGAAAAAAATCATAGTAAGCGGGTAGGTACCTACTGCCCTGCAGGCATGGTAGGCATGCGCACATCAAAACCTAAAGTTTCATCGCAATCCGATGAATGGTTTAGCAACGCTTAGCGGTTAAACAAACAAATGTATATAAAGCCGCCCGCAGGGCCTAGTAGCAAAAAACCTACCATACGTTAGTATATAGACCCCGTTGTAGGCATGCACACATCAAATCCTCAAAGTTTCATCGCAATCGGATGAACGGTTAATCAATGCGTAGTTTCATGATGCCAGAGCTCACTTTTGTATACAAAAACCGTCGTGGTTATGTACACATCAAATCCTCAAATTTTCATCGCAATCGAATGAATGGTTTAGCAACGCTTAGCGGTTAAACATACAAATAAATATAAAGCCGCCCGCAGGGCCTAGTAGCAAAAACCTACCATAAATTAGTATATAGACACCATTGTAGGCATGCACACATCAAATCCCTAAAGTTTCATCGCAATCGGATGAACGGTTTAGCAATGCGTAATTTCATGATGCCAGAGCTCACTATTGCATATAGAAAGCATCGCGAGTATGCGCACATAAAATCCTTAAAGTTTCATCGCAATCGGATGAATGGTTTAGCAACGCTTAGCGGTTAAACATACAAATATTTATAAAGCCGCCTGCAGGGCCTAGCAGCAAAAAACTGTCATTCTTTAGTATATATATACACCATTGTAGGCATGCACAAATCAAATCCCCAAAGTTTCATCCCAATCGGATGAACGGCTTAGCAATGCGTAATTTCATGATGCCAGAGCTCACTATTGCATATAGAAACCATCGCGAGTATGCGCACATCAAATCCTTAAAGTTTCATCGCAATCGGATGAATGGTTTAGCAACGCTTAGCGGTTAAACATACAAATATTTATAAAGCCGCCAGCAGGGCCTAGCAGCAAAAAACTGCCATTCGTTAGTATATATACACTATTGTAGGCATGCACAAATCAAATCCCCAAAGTTTCATCCCAATCGGATGAACGGCTTAGCAATGCGTAATTTCATGATGCCAGAGCTCACTATTGTATACAGAAACCATCGTGAGCATGCGCACATCAAATCCCCAAAGTTTCATCGCAATCGGATGAATGGTTTAGCAACGCTTAGCGGTTCAACACACAAATATATATTAAGCCGCCCGCAGTGCCTAGCAGCAAAAAACCTACCATACGTCCTCTTCCTTTCTCGCGTTTCCAATCTACCTCTCCCACCTTCCCCCCCTCCACTTCACTCTCCCCCTTCTCCGTCCCGTATACCCCCTCCCAAGTTCCCCTCCCCCCTCCCTGTTTCCCCTTCTCACAACTCCCGCGTTTCATACATTAATTCCCGGTACATTTAGTTTTCAAACATCTCGCGTGCCACCTATTGAAATTTTTTGTACAAATTTCTTAATGCCAGTGCTCACCAGCCAATAACCAACACAACATAAAAAGAATTATCCGGTTTGGTGCAGTCGTTAGAAAGCTATACGCGTACATACTTTTTGGCGATTAATTTTATACAAATTTCATAATGCCAGTACTCGCCATTAGTTTTATACGAACCTTGTCCTAACAATAACAATAATTACATAAAAAAAATTATCCAATTTGGTGCATTCGTTCGGAAGTTATAAGCGTACATGCATTTCGGGGATTCATTTTAATACAAATTTCATGATGCCAGAGCTCACCAGTAGTTTTATACAAACTTTGCCCGAACAATAACGAACATAACAAAAAAAAGAATTTTCCAATTGCTTGCATTCTTTCGGAAGTTATGAGCGTATATAAATTTCGGTGATTCGTTTTATACAAATTTAATAATGCAAGAGCTCACCAGTAGTTTTATAAAAACCTTGTCCAAACAATAAAGATCACAACGTAAAAAGAATTATTCAATTTGGTTCAATCGTTCGGAAGTTATGTGCGGACATGCATTTCGACCATTCACATATAATAATAATATAAATAAATACTCGTAGAAGATATAGTTTATTGGGTCCCTACCTAGTTCATCTCAATATTCTAAAATTATTTTTTCAATGCTGGCAAGACCAACAGAAAACATTGTCAAAACCATCTCAAACCAGGCCTGAAAATCGAATAAAGGCCTAGTTTTAAAAAAAAATTCCATACAAATAAGCTGTCCTGGCCTTGCCGAGGGCTTGAGGTGGTATGTTTCGCATTGGAATATTATTCAATTTTCAGTGTTGCACAGTTGGGGAAAATTTAAATATCTGCCAAATTTTATAAGCGATTTTACAGGCTGCAAACAATTAACATTATCTATGAAAGTGAATATTTGGAAAATGTCAAAAAAATGTGGATTTTGAATGCATTATTGTGAAACATTTTGAATGAAATGCGGTACATGTTATGATTTTAAAAGTTTTTAAAACTTGTACTGTTTATGTTTATTCAAAAACATGTCCGCCGAAAGGTGTTTTTTTAACGTAATCTACGATCCCGCAAAGCACGTTTAAAATGTCATTTTTTTCTCAAGAACTTTCCCGAAGCCTTTAAATTAATAAGAATAAATCCTTAGGAAAATCAGTTTTGTATGGAAAAAAGTCTTAATTACATTCCGTGAAAAACGCGACGGTTTTTAATGGGCGAACCTGTCGGCAGGAAATAGAACTAAGGCCGAATTTCTTCGAAGGTGATAGATTTAATTATAGTTTTCGCCGTTTGGTGCGCTGTTAACCGTGCATCGGTTTTTTGTATGAAAAATGGTCCTAAATCGGGACACGATTTGAGCACGCTACCCTGAGTCCGATAATGGTCTCTGCGGTCTTTGAAACTCGAGGAGCGGAGAGGTCATTTTCGGATCCATCAAAAGTCTTAAAATGCTTGATCCGAAAGTGAACCTTGAGGGTGGTGAAACTTAAGGGGCGGTGCGGTCGATTTTCCCGTCAAGGAGAAAAGTGAGTTTTTTGAAAACTGAGCATTAATATATAGTATTAGCCTGAAACACTTTTCTGCATTGAAAAAATCTCCCGAGAAAAGATACATGCCTCCGACGTTGTAAGTGCTAAATTTGCTAACTAGGTGGCGTCGAGACAAATTATGTCTACATTTTTTTTTGTGAAATACTTTAATTGATAAACTAATGTTTAAGACAAGATTTTTATGCATAGCACAAAGGGTAACAATAAATTATTATAAGCAATAATTATTAGCCTGAAACACTCATCTGAAGCTTATCTAAAACACTATCATGTTGAAGGTGGAAAAGGCAGGTGGAAAAATGTAATAAGCAGTAATTGTTGAATGAAACACTAGTATATATTGAATTATTTGGCGGGTAGGAGATAAGCCGACGCTGCTCAGTGGTCAGAGCATTTGACCGGAAATTAGAAGGACGCGGGTTCAAGTCCCGTCGGTGGCATGTATCTTTTCTCGGGAGATTTTTTCAATGTAGATGAGGGTTTCAGGCTAATAATTATAACTTATAATAATTGTTACCCTTTGTGCTATGCATAAAAATCTTGTCTTAAACATAAGTTTATCAATTAAAAAATAATATAATACTATTAATTACTAGCTGTAAGGTAGGGGTACCCGGCTTCGCTTGGGGAGTTGATATGAGATTGAACTGACGTTAGAACCCACGACGGATCTTACATTATACATTATATTATTATACCCCAACCAATGGGTAGCCCCCACCTAGGGTTACCAGATGACAGGAATTTTCATTACATATCCGGAATTTTAGTTGTCTGTCAGGGAAACAGGAAACTGGAAATTGTCAGGAATTTTTAAAAAGAAACAAAATAATATACGAAAAAATGTTTAAATAATTTATTAGACATTTTTTTAAAAGAACAACTCGATTTTTTTAAGGTTATTCCCATCAATGTAATACATCATTGAAGAAGAAATTAGTCAAAGTTAACTAAATTTGAAAATATGAGATAGAAAATAGGCCACTTGCATTGATTTCATAACGACTTGGAAAAAATCGTGTGGATAGATTTTTTTACTAAGATTACGAAAATGTTAGTAAAAATTATTTTGAAATGTATAGTTTTTTTTTTTTTTAATAAATAAATCCATTATTTGAGCTCGTGACGTCACTACATGAAAATGTCCCATCTCCGATTATGTTCCCTTAATTTTGTAAAATTCCACACTAATATATTTTTTTTATATGGCAACACTTTGATTTCTGGTGAATTTTTGAATTTGCGTTCACTAGATTTATTGTTTGTTCTATGCGAACTTATCCTTTGGTTTGATTTTTTGATAAAGATGGCGGTGATTTTACAGATGTTACGAAGAGAACCCCGTACAATTTATTGCTGTTCGTGTGGAAAACGTTCTTTTTTTAAAACGATTTTCGGCTATGTAACTATCGTTTTTTCGCACCCATAAAATTATGTCCCGTCTTTCCGGTTTATAAAAAATGGTCTGATCTTTCGAATTGAAATTTTCAAAAAATCGCCAGGGTTTCAAAAATACGATAAAAAAATACAGAATGTGTTAGAATATTTGCCTAAACCGGATTTTTTTTTTAAATGTGATGCAAGTGGCCTATTATGACGGTTTGATGGAAGGTGGCAAAGATTGAATCGGTAAAAACGCACATCCCGGTTAGACGAGAGGTTCTGGGTTTAAATTCCAGCTGCAACCATTATCCTTTTCTATGTTTGTGTGTTGTTCTCTTTCATATTTTCGTTAAGATTATTAGTGTTATCTTCTTCTTCAATGATTTATTAAACAGTTTAATATCAAAAATAAAAAAATAAAAAAAATTTTAGCAATAAATTTTGGTCAATATTTGAGCCGGAATAATTCTAATGATTAAATTGTTTCATTCATCTGAACCGGCTCGTGTTTTTTGCTGGATATTGCTTTCATAAACTGTTTTATTAAACTCTTCATAAGATGTGTTCTTCAAATTGAACTGTGTCAACAGTAGAGCCTTAAAAAGAAGCTATGGATAGTCTATTTCTCTTCGTTGTCCTTTTTCCTTCGAAATGGGTTGATATTTGGTCTCTGCGGATTTTCATGTACTGCGAGCATTTTGCGACAAGGACTCGCACCTTTACTAACTCACAACTGAAATTTTCGATACCCGGTACACTCAAGAGAAGGTTGTATTTGTATGCTTATTTACACATATTTTAATATTTAAAAAATATATATATCTTTTTTTATACCTTAATCCAATATGTAAACAATTTTTGTGGAAAATTAATTTATTTGAATATATGTTTCAAAAGTTACAATAGATTTAGTACAACAATGCAAGCAAAAACAAGAACCTTCTTCATGGATGGAGGATAGAGGTCTACCACTCCATATATCTTGATCTGAGTTTTAGCGGCACGCATATTGTAGTACACTTTCTTTTATAATATTATAAAACAAAGTCTGTTTAGTTACACCATTTATAACTCAACAACGGCTGGACCGATTTTTATGATTTGATTCTTTGATTTGTTGGATTTGCTGGATAGCAGAATATAGATAGTTATCAAGACATCGAAAAAATGCACGAAAAAACAAATTATGAAGAAAATTCTTTTCCTCACACATTTTGTATGGAACGGATTCTCATATTTTGAAAAAGCTGCAGCAATATTGTAATAAATGTAATTTAATAGTCAGTGAATTCCAAAAATTCAAAAACGTCAAATGTCAATGCGCTGATTGTTTTGCTTTTGTTCTAAAACATATTATGCTGCCCCTCTTTCTTACACACTGAATGTCAATAGTCGAAAATGAGACAAACGGTGAACGTATGTCTGCACCCCTCCAAAGGAAAAATACAATAATTATAATCAATTTCCCTCACACGTATAAAGAAAATGAAACGCAATTCCTGTAAGTACCTAAGTGGAAAATCAGAAAAAATAATATAAATCCGTACACACCGCCATCTCTGATACTGACAAAAACAAAACACGGGCAGTTGCGCATCGATAATTGCTTCATTGTGTAGTTTTTAACTTAATAAAAAAACTGAATTTAATGCAGCTAATAAGTTAACAAAACGGTTGTTGATTCTGAGGCGGTACGAAGTACACCGGGTCAGCTAGTATAATATATATTGAATATTTATGAATATGGAATGTGGAAGTTAGCTTGACATCAAATCAGATTAGATAGGGTTTTTCATAAAATTTAAGCTATTTTGGCACTCACAAGGTTTGTTATTGGTTATTATCATGGCTTATCTCTTGCACCCAGCAGCGAACAGACGGTCACTATCAAAAACACAGATCTATTCAACTTTGAGACGAGTAACTGGTTTAAACCTGTCTACTCGTATTATTGACAGCAAAGACACAAGTCATGATTACTTACATAAATGATAATTTTATTAAAAAGTAGCTAAAAACGTAGGGGGGAACTTTATCATCACGATGGCGATGGCTGTTTCTAGGCCACATTACTACTGAATGCCATTAATTTATCTAAAAATTAGGAACATTTTAGGAGATTAAGGTGATACTCAAAAAAATTACGGCATATTTAGGCATATCATACTAGCTGATTCCCGGCAAGCGTTACCGTGCCATTTAATAAAGAAATTGTTTATCTCTGCGTATACTTTCCCATTCGTCCCGTTCCTCCTCTGCCTCCTCTTCCCCTCCCCTCTCCCAGATCCTCCTCCCCCCTCCCGCGAACCGCCTTCAAGAATTCTCCTCCCCTCCCCCCACCCGCATTCCATACATTCAGTCCCTGTATATCCATTTTTCAAACAGCTTTCGTGCCACGTATTGCAATTTTTTTATACAAATTTCATAAAGCCAGAGCTCATTAGGAAAATTTTTGGAGATTAAGGTGATACTCGAAGGAATTACGGCATATTTATATCATACTAGCTGGTTCCCGGCATGCGTTATTATGCCATTTAATAAATAAATTGTTTCTCCTTGCGTCTCTTTTCCCATTCGTCCCATTCCCCTTCCGCCTCCCCCTCCCACATTCCCCTTCCCACTCTCGGGTTCCCTTCCCCCCTCCCGCGAAACCCCTACCCGAGTTCCCCACTTCCTCTTGCATTACATGCATTCAGTCCCTGTACATTCATTTTTCAAACGTTTCGCATGCCACCTATTGCAATTTTTAAATATAAATTTCATAATGCCCGAGCTCACCAGTAGTTTTACATATACCTTGTCCTAACAATAAAGAACACACAAAAAAAGAATTATCCAATTTGGTCCAGCCGTTCGGAAGTTATGCGCGTACATACATTCTTTCTGCAGGCTCATTCCTTTTTGACCCACTCCCTAAATATTTAGATAAGAAAATGGAAAGAATTCAATCAAAAGCCCTAAGAATGATTATTGGAGCTATGAAGTCTTCTCCAATTAATGCGCTTCAGGTGGAATGTGGGGAGCCTCCATTATATTTCAGAAGGCAATTCCTTGCCAATAAATATATTTTCAAGGCTTTATCGTTATCACATCATCCTATTAAACAAAGTCTTAATCGGTTCAGTGTTAATTTGAATTCTAACAAAATATTGAGAGAAAAACAATGTTTTCCTTTCCTAATTAAAAGTTTTCATCTCTATAATTCTCTATCATCTTCCCTCCAATATCTTCAAGAAGTTCCCAATCTCCCTATATACAATATTCCATTTAAGGCAATCACTTTTATGCCGAACACAATAACATCAGTCTTTCGAAAGAATATTTTATCTTCCCCAAATAAATTTCAAAATGTGGATGATTGTTTTAAAAGCATTGTGGCTTCAAAATTCCCTGGATTTTCCATCCTTTACACTGATGGTTCCAAATTTCAAAATAAAAGATGTGGAGCATCGTCCAGAATTCAACATCAATCTCACTTATAAATTACCAAAAGAAGCTTCCATATTTACAGTGAATGCTTTGCAATTGAACAAGCGCTAAATCAAATTCAGGTTCTCAACATTCATCGAGCCTTACTATGTACTGATTCGCTAAGTGCTCTAACTAAAATTATGTCAAATATTCTATGTTATCCAGAAGACAATATTATATGTAAAATAAAAAATCTTCTCAATTCTCTAAGTGAATCTGGGTTTGAGACGATATTGGCCTGGGTCCCTGCCCATTTGGGTATCGAGGGTAATGAGATGGCCGATTTTCTCGCCAAATCTGGTTCAGATTCTGGAACTATCCCACTAAATTTTAGAATTCCTATTTCCGATGTCTTCCCGATTCTTAAATCCAACATGACTCGTGCCTGGGAAGAAAATTGGGCAGTCTCCAGAATAAGAACTGGATCTTTCTATGCTGGAATTCAAAACCATATCCCTGCTAAGCCATGGTTTCACGGTAAAAAACTTTCAAAACGATTCATTTCATGTATTTCGAGAATGAGAATTGGTCACTGTTCAATTGCATCTCACTTGTCTAGAATTAGAGTTTTAGATGATCCGGTCTGCCAGTGCGGTGTGGAAGAGGAAACCCTCGACCACGTTTTCTTTAGCTGTAAAAACCATTCATCTTTCAAGAACATATACCGCCGGCTTATTAAAATCACACACCAGTCCCCCAAGGGTGGATTTAGGGGGGCACGGGGGCACGTGCCCCCCCCAGGATGGTATTTTTGTGTACTGTGGAGATTTCATCACAGTACATACTTAGAAGCAAATCAAATTATCAGAGTTGTTAAAATAACAGAAAGAACATGAGTCAAACTTTTGTCTATTTCTGGCTGGAATAGGCCACTTGCATCACATTTTTTAAATCTTTTTTCCGGTTTAGGCAAATATTCTAAGAATTTCCGTATTTTTTTTTTAATCGTATTTTTGAAACCCTGGTAATTTTTTGAAAATTTCAATCCGAAAAATCAGACCATTTTTTATAAACCGGAAATACGGGACATAATTTTATGGGTGTGAAAAAACGATAATTACATAGCCGAAAATCATTTTTAAAAAAAGAATGTTTTCCACACGAATAGCAATAAATTGTACGGGGTTCTCTTCGTAACATCTGTAAAAACACCGCCATCTTTCTCAAAAAATCAAACCAAAGGATAAGTTCGCATAGAACAAACAGTAAATCTAGTGAACGTTAAACAAAAATTCAAAAATTCGCCGGAAATCAAAGTGTTGCCATATAAAAAAAAATAATCAGTGTGGAATTTTACAAAGTTAAGGGAACATAATTGGAGACGGGACATTTACATGTAGTGACGTCACGAGCTCAAATAATGGATTTATTTATTTAAAAATAAATAAAAAAAACTATACATTTCTAAAAATTTTTACTAACATTTTCGAAATCTTAGTTCAAAAATCTATCCACACGATTTTGAAATCCATCCAAGTGGCCTATTGCGAATTTTGTTCGTTGTATCCTATTCATGCACTTGCAAATGAAAGATGATAATCAGTGTTTCGAGAGCGGTACGGTCGGGGGAAAGCGCGGTCGGAAATTCCCCCCCCCCATTAAAGTTGACAAACTTCAACTTCATAAAAAATTGGTCCGTCCTGGGGGGGGGGGGGGGGGGGGGAATTGTGCTCTTGAGGGGTACCCCCCCCCCTCCATCGGGGTGCACCCGGGGCGGGCCGCCCCCCCCTCCGCCCCTTGTGCCCCCCCCAGAAAAAAATCCTGGATCCGCCCATGCAGTCCCCCCTTAAAATTTTATACCTTTTATCTCTTAACAATTCTCGTGTTCATACAGCTTTTTGTAAGTTTATTAACCTGAATGAATTCAATATTTAATTTGTTTTAGTGATCTAAATGAGTCCAATATTAAATTTGTTTTATTATTTTCCCAATAGATTAACCGAATTTTTTTTATCCACTTTAACTATTACCGGCTAATGGCTATGTCTATTACCGGCACAAAGCTCTCTTTTCAGGGTGAATTGCCTAAAACCAAAAAAAAATGTTTATAACTTATTTAAGAAAATATTTATTATCATTAGTGAGAAACATAATGTAAACATCGTTGTACATCAGTGGCGTTGGGTGGGGGGAGTAAAGTAAGAAAATGAAAATGAAAACGTTTAAAGATACTTTCGTTTACGATTCCAACTCTTTCTTTTATTATTTATTATAAATGTCAATAATTATATTTTAAGCTGCAAATTTTGTTATTCGTGGGAAAACCGTACGCATATTATGAGAAAAATACTACTTAAAGCTGAGCACTCGCAAACAAATTCACTCTTAATTAAAACCTGAATTGTGTTCAGAATGTAACGATTGAATTTCAGTTGTGTATTCATCCGCTGATACATTTCAAAAGAGTCCATTATTTTATTCGAAGTTATTCACCACATATCCGCCCCTCTACTAGACCTAGAAACTAGACCTTCCTCACTCGAAGTGCAGTTATACAATTCTAGTTGCAGACTATGCATGTGCTGCCAGAATCAAAGAGAAACCATTTTTATATACAGATATAATTTAAACCAGTTTTGTGTTCAAAATGTAAAATTTCTGTTGTGATTTCATCTGCTGACACATTTCGAAGGAAAAAATTCTCTTCGATGTGCAGTTATAAAATTTTAGTTGCAGACTATTTATTTAATGCCAGAATCAAAGAAAAACAATTTTGCATGTTCTGAGTGTAATTTTAATTGGTTTTTTAACAAACAAACTGATTTTGTGTTCAGAATAACACGATAAAATAAATGAAGAGTTGTAGATTCATCGTGTACCGAGTGAAGCTTTACATTTGAGTTGCATACGAAATGTTGAAAAATTCTGAGAAATTGATTGTTCCGTGTGTAACTATTATTTGGAGACTCTAAAGCAGAATCAATCTTAAGTTAATATACCTGCCTTGCGTTCTAAACACGGTGTAAAAGTTCGAGGTGCGGTGAAATTTTCCCCCGCCCCGGGTGGTCGACACTCACGCTACGCCACTGTCCCCTATCTGTTACAATACTCAGATTACTCATAAACACCACCAGATCAATTATAATGCACAATAATAACTTGTAGTACCTACAAAAAAACAACAACCACAAATGTTTTCTGGGACACTAATGTGGAATTTCAAAATGCCATACTAATGTACCGACCGGACTGTTATGCTTCCCGATGTTATTTTATAGCATATTTACTATGTAATGAATTATTGAATTATGGTGATCATTCGAATGTTGCTTTCCTCACTATCTCAAAACTGAGGACGGGTTGTTGAAAATTTTTTTAACAATCCATCAATTTTTTAAAGTTAATTTTCTGATTATTTAATGTGAAAGTTATCTGATTATTACAGTTTTATGAAGCAACTGGCCTATAATGATATAATAATAGAACTTGAATAGAACTTACACAGAACGTGAAAATTAACTTTAAAAAATTGATGATTTTTATTCAAATTTTTTTTAACAACCCGTCTTTAGTATTTGGAGATAGATGTCTGACTAATCAACTGGATGATCGATTATTATAATTGAAATTCTAACACTAGAAAAATGTAAACATTAGTTTGCATCTAAGGAGGTGCCTACCTAAACGGGAATCAATTTCGTAACCCCAGATTAAACGTCAGTAGTAGTTGAACTAACAAATTTATCATAAAAATAAGATGAAATTCATCTAGAGGAGTCTGTACTAAAGAAGTCACTGCTTTTATAAAAATAAAAAAAAATTCCCATTGTAGCTACATACATACAAAAGTAATTTAACATAATTTCTAAAACACATTAAGATGTAAGTAGTGTAAAAGTTAGCAATAAGTAAAATATATAATAGACAAGAGTAGGTAATGGGAACCCACTACTGTGTGTGGGTAATATAAACAAGATTGCTATATATACATCAATAAGTACAGGTAAAAAATGTAAATTTTAAAGTAAAGGTTTAGAAATATAGTAATCTGTGAAAACATTGTAGTAAAATTTTCTGTTTCACTTTTTGTTATAGTTTCATTAATAAATTAAATAAAGTTAGAATTGTATTGAAAAGTGAAACATGAAGGTTTACAAATAATTTATGGAAAACATCTGCATCATTCAACCATAATTTAAATTCTTTTATGTAAAGTGATATATTGTCTGTCATTTTGAATGTGTTTTGGTAGAAGATTAAATAAAGCTGCTATCTGTTTGCATTAATTTAGTATTGGTTTGGGGGTAGTAAAACATATTATTAGTCCTTTTGCTAATTCTATTTTCATTTTTACGAAACAATTTTTATTTTTAAATATATATTTCATAGTCTGCATTATAAATAATTTACGGATATTGAATATTTTAGTTTTTTTTTTTTAGAATGTTTTTGATGAGCTTTAATTACCGTGACGGCAAAATAATGCATTTCTCGTCGTTATAATACTCCAGCTCTTTCTTACTTCGACTTGTCGAAGAAATTTAGCACATTCGGTAATGTTATTTAAAATTACACTTATCTTAATTGATAGTCCTGATCTTCGTCCATGCCTATCATTCCACGTTCCAAATCGCAACAGCAGACAGTCGCTTACCTTTAATCTCCCTCTTTGCAAGACCAATTCCAAAGGGAACTCATTTATCTACAGAGCCACACACTCATTTAACTTAAATTATTACCACATTGATATTTTTAACTCGACTTTACGTGACATAAAACGAATACTCACTAAGCAACATGACTCAAACTTGAAATCCTATTCCTATGTTCCTCCCCCCCCCCTTTTTTCATATATTGTAACCTCAGAGTAACAATAATAACATAACTATAACAGTAATATTGTTACTCTAAGATTGTAACTAAAAAAAACAAATTAATTAAGAAAACATCCTTACAATGTCACACTTTATCATTTACTGTCATCAGCGAAAAGTTAATAATTGGCATAATTAACTATCTTATTATTGTGTAATCTCAGATTTGTCGTCTGTCAACTTTCTCTAAAATAAATAAAATAAAAATTAAATAAAATTAAATAATGGTGAGACAAAAGATACACAAAATATGTGTGTTTGTTTCTTCCAAAGTACTACTTTCTTCCTTTGGAGGAAACAAACAGATATACTAGTATCTAATTGCGTTTCATTTTCTTTATACGTGTGAGGGAGATGTATGATAATGATTATATGATTCCTTTGGGGGGGTGTAGACATACGTTCATTGTTTGTTTTATTTTCGAATGTTGTTATTTAGTGCGTAAGAAAGAGTTGCAGCTTTATATGCAAGAACAAAATCAAAATCAAAATCATCAGCGCTTTGACATTTGACATTTTTAAATTTTTGGAACTCACTCAAACTTCAATTTTATCCTTGTAACTATATTCCATACTTTCAAAATTATCGTCACGGCAAATAATATTGTGGGGACTGCGGAGACGTCACGGTGCCGTGTGTGAGAGATATGCAATAAATTTATGATATTTTTCCTTTGGAGGAAACAGACCTACGTATATTGTGTATTTCATATTTTGAAAGAGCTGCAGCATTATTGTGATAAGGAACGTATGTTTATTGCCTTTTTATGCCGTAACGGTACCGTAACCGTGAATCGTCACGGTAAATATAAAAGCGTACAATCAATCTCGTAATCCGTAACCCACAGATTCAACGTCAATAGTAGTTGACCTAACTAATCTTCTTTTTTTTTTGTCTATGGCAATTCACCCTAAAGAGAGTGCTATGTGCTAACTAATCTTAATATATCTTACTAATATTATAAATGCGAAAGTTTGTATGGATGGTCCTTACTCTTTCACGCAATAAATACCGAATGGAATATAAAAATTCTTTCACTAATTGAAAGCTACATTATTTGCGAGTAACATAGGCAGTAATATATCGGTAAGCTCTGGCGTTATGAATTAGCTGTGGCGTTATGAAATTATTTATTATACGTTTATTGGCAAAGCGTGTTGCTAAGTAAATGTTTGACGGAAGCTGTCAGGAGATTTCTTTGATAGCGAAAATTCAAATATGAATATTCTAATATGAATATTTAGTCTAGGTAGATACAAATATAAAATAGGTACTAATCTACATTTGGACCTAAGCCAACAGCTATACTAATATTATGAATGCGAAACGGAGCGTATTTGATTGTTGATTGATTGGGGGAGGGGGAGGGGTAGTGGGTCGGGAGAGGGGGCGGGGGGGGAGTAGGGGGGGGGGAGAATATCCGAGCGAAACCGGGGGCAAAAGCTAGTGGTATATAAAACAAAGTCGGGTTAGTTACACCATTTATAACTCGAGAACGGCTGGACAGATTTTTCTGTTCTTTGATTTGTTGGATTTGTCTCCGCCCGAATAGCAGAATAGTTATTAAAACATCGGAAAAATTCACCAAAAAATAATTATGAAGAAAATTATTTTCCTCATACATTTTGTATGGAAAGAATTATCATATTTTTAAAGAGCTGCAGGAATATTGTGATAAGTATAATATTAAGTAGTGAGCGAATTTCAAAAATTCAAAAACATCAAATGTCAATGCGCTGATTGTTTTGCTTTTGTTCTTAAACATGTAATGCTGCCCCTCTTTCTTACACACTAAAAAATGTCAACAGTCGAAAATGGGACAAACGGCCTGCACCGGCTGCACCCCTCCAAAGGATTAACCAAAATTTTAACAAAAGAAAAAACGACTTAAAAAAATGCACTAAGAAGTAAAAAAATAATTTCGTACGATTGTTATTTTTGGAGTCGGTGTCAGCTAAGATCTCGACGTCTCATCTATAACTACTTATGTATGTAGTTACCTTGAACATCTCACCTATGTATGTAGTTACCTTGGCTGACACCGACTCCAAAAATAACAATCGTACGAAATTATTTTTTTACTTTTTAGTGCATTTTTTGAAGTCGTTTTTTGTTATGTTAAAATTTTTGTTTATTTTTTTTATTTTTAGTGACGAAATGAAGTTTTACTTCAAAAAAAAAGAATCATCGAAATCTGTTATAAAGTAATGTTGTAATATTGAGTTATTCGTCCATTCGTCGCGCACATACTTATTGCAAATTTGAGACATATACGGTTTTCTCATGGATTCCATTGTCAAAACTGGACCAAATTAAAACGGGACCACACGGGAAGCAGCAGCTTTCTAATAAAAAAGAATCATTAATATCGGTTCACCCAATCGAAAGTACTGAGTTAACAAACATTAAAAAAAAAAATTAAAAAAATACTGTTGAATTGATAACCTCCTCCTTTTCGAAGTCGTTTAAAAAATACAATAATTATAATAAATCTCCCTCACACGTATAAAGAAAATAAAACGCAATTCCCAATAGTAAGTGGAAAAGTAAAAAATCACAAAAATTATAAATCCGTACACAACGCCATCTCTGATACTGGCAAAAACAAAACACAGCCAGTTTCGCATCGATAATTGCTTAATTGTGTAATTTTTAACTTAATAAAAAAACTTTATTTATTCAGCTATTAAGTTAAAACAACAGTTATTGATTTTGAGGCGGTGGTCAGCTAGTTTATCATAAAAATAAGCTGAAATTCATCTAAAGGATATACTAAAGAAGTCAATCAAAGTTGGGAATAAATTATACCTAAAGCTATCGGCTGCGGTCGCGGTGTGATGGTAATTGTGTTGGAGTGAACAGTGAAGAGTGAAGAGAGGTCGGCCGCTGGACCCCATACAAAGAACCCGCTTTTTTCTACTTATAAATAGGTAGGAACCTCCAACAGGACCGTACTCACATTTCATTATCATATACATTTATATATACTTATTATGCATATATCTAACATTTAATACAATAAATACTTACCATATTCGAACATCTATAGATATATGTATGTATATATAGATCAAAATATGCTTGGGTGTATGAGAGTATATGAGATGTATATGCGTTGCTAAACCATTCATCCGATTGCGATGAAACTTTGGGGATTTGATTTGCACATGCCCGCGATGGTTTCTATATATTTACCTAATAGTGAGTTCTGTTGTTTAAATCGTGCGTTGCTAACCCGATTGCGATGAAACTTTGGGGATTTCGCGAAGGTTTCTATATATACTGGTGAACTCGTGTATTACGAAATTTGTAATATATAATAGTGAGTTCTGGCATCATGAAATTATGCGTTGCTAATCCAATTGCGATGAAACTTTGGAGATTTTGCGAAGGTT
The DNA here is from genome assembly GCA_917563855.2 of Limnephilus lunatus. Lineage (NCBI taxonomy): Eukaryota > Metazoa > Arthropoda > Insecta > Trichoptera > Limnephilidae > Limnephilus > Limnephilus lunatus. The sequence goes on from OU830596.1 coordinate 35,291,859, forward strand.
TCTATACATACTGATGAGCTCGTGCATTACGAAATTTGTATAAAAAATTGCAAACGGAAGCGAGTGACACTAAAAAGAGACAAACACATACATCTACGGAATTTAGCCTACGAGAGAATGAGAAAGCAATAAAATATTTATTTGTTTCACGAGTACTCGGTTCAAATATAATACGATAAATCCACGGTCCCATGCAAGTCCCCTTTGGTCTAGTCATATAAAGCGCCGAAAGAAACGAATAATCTTAGCGTCCAGACATTCAGCAGACCAAGAATCGAATCCTACGAAAATCAAAAAAATATAAATATTATTTGTAAAATCAATATCCAATCTTCAAACCTTCCAATCTTCCAAAATGAACAGGCAAAAAGAACACAAAAGAAAGCGACAACAAGTGACTCCGCTAGAAGAAAACACCGAAGAAGAAAACACAAATACTAATAAGATGACCAAATGTATTGGAAAAGTTGCACTGGAATTCAACGACAAAATATGGAAAAAATCATCCTTCACACTGATTTAAAAAAATTGCTTCATAGTCTCCCCACTCTCGTCTACTTTTAGTTTTCTGAAGGTTTAATTTCTACTGCATGTGAATTGAAAAACTCTGATTTTTCTATAGGTAGTAGAGTGTTCGAGTTCGGTTCTGTCGTATCATATATTTAACCGATCATTGTATTATAAGACACAAGTTGGTCGGATGCCCCCAGCAAAGATCGGGAGTTGGGACCGCCCCCTGCTACAGAGGATGTGTTACATCCGACAACACAAACTATTCATTTAGTACATAACACACTCACTTACATTACTTTCAGTATTCAGAATTACTTATTTTTTGTAAATGGGTATATTTAAAGCATCATTAAAAAAAGATAATTTGTTATCATTATTTCTTTTTAAACTTTTTTTAATGATTTAAAAAATATTTATATTCCCTTTTAATTTATATTATTAGAAATTAATATGTTTTTATAATCTTATTAAAATAAGATTATGAAAACACAGTTAAAAAACTAAAGTTTTATTATTTTTTCTTTTTTGTTTAAAACCACGAGATTTATTAATTTATGAACCGACCGGTTTCGCTTTACTCAAGCATCTTCAGGGTACAAATTAAAACTTTAATTTTAATTTGTAACTTTAGTTTTATTTTGTACCCGTAAAGTAAAACCGGTAAAGCGAAACCGGTCGGTTCATAAATTAATAAATCTCGTGGTTTTAAACAAAAAAGTATTTTATTTTATTAAATATGTCAAACCACAAAGTGATTGCTTCCTACAATCATATTTATTATTTTCTTTTATTTTTGTCACAATATGTAAACTAATAGTTAATATACTAATAGTAAATATATGGTACAAATTGACGGTCCCGAAGAACAATTACAAATGCTTTTATAATTACCGTGACGATTCACAGTTACGGTACCGTGACGGCAAAAAAGGCAATAGACGTAAGTTCCTTATCGCTATAATGCTCCAGCTCTTTCTTATACATTAAATACTGATGAAAAGCACAAAATATGCATTACTGTTTCCTCTAAAATACTACTTTTTTGCGACGGGAATTGTGTTTCTTTTTCTTCTACATATTGTATGGTCGGACAAAAGAAGAGACACTCAAAATACGTGTAACTGCTTCCTCCAAAGTACTACTTTTTCCTTGCGTTTCATTTTCTTTATACGTGTGAGGGAGATGAATGATAATGATTGTATATTACATTTGGGGGGGGGGGGGGGGGCGCAGACATACGTTCATCGTTGGTCTCATTTTGGACTGTTTTGGTTTTGTGTATAAGTAAAAGCTGCAGCATTATATGTTTAAGAACAAAAGCAAAAATCACTGCATTGACATTTGTCGTTTTTGAATTTTTGGATTTCATTCACACTTCAATATTATCCTTGTAACTATATTACATACTTTCAAAATTATCGTCACGGCTAATAATATTGTAGGGGTTTACGGAGACGTGTGTGAGACAGATTCAAGAAAATTATGACTTTTTTTTACTTTGGAAGAAACAGACCTACGTACATTGTGTATCTCATCTTTTGAAAAAGAGCTTATAACATATGAATTCAAAAAAAAGTCAATGCGCTGATGGTTTTGCCTTTGTTCCTAAACATATAATGGTGCCGCTCTTTCTTAAACACTAAATGACAACAATTGAAAATAAGACAAACGGTGAACGTATGTCTGCACCCCACAAATGAAAAATAAAATCATTGTCGTACATCTCCCTCACATGTATAAAGAAAATTAAACACAATTCCCTTCGCAAAAAGTAGTAGAGGAAACAGACACACGTATTTTGTGTCTCATCATTTTGTAATGTGTAAGAAAGAGTTGCAGCATTATTGTGTTAAGGAACGTATGTTTATGGCCTTTTTTACCGTCACGGTGGATTATAAAAACGACCATTGGCTATATTTGATAACAATGAATTTTTGTGATATAGGTACTTCAACCTTATTTACACAAACTCCCATTATTGTGCTGCATCCTCGCGCAGTTCTACCATGATACCCCACGTCCCGTCCCACTACCCGTCAAACGGGTCTTTTTTTAAAAACATTTTTAACAAATTATTCGTTTTTGAAAAAAAGGCCGACAGTCGAAGATACGGGTTGTTTGCGCGAGCCCATAGAGTGCAAACGGCGATCTACTAGAACTACTTATAACAACACTAACTTCACATCAAATCCTTAATCCTTTAGATCTATTATAATATGAACCTAATTAATATCGCAAAATGTGAACTTTACTTCAAGAGTGGCTTTAAAAAACATTGAAACATTTCCAAAGTGTCAGAAATAACAACTTTTGAATGTCATACCAGTTATTAAAAGTGTCGTAAAAGTTGAAAAGAGAGGCTACAACGCCACACTTTACAAACCGCGTCTACTTGTGATATAATATTCAATAATTATTTCATTAACAACAATTTTTTCACATCTCTAGTTAAAAAAACATTCAAATATTAGCAGTATGAGAAATAACTTTGACGAATTTAAAATTACGTTCGCAAAATGAACAAAAATCTTATCATAAACTGCACCTGTTTGTTAAAATATTGAATAAATTCTGTAATCAATAATATTACTGTGTAAACTGTTGCAAATTAATTTGTTTATTAAACCTTGGTTTAGAAATAATAATATAATCTAATATATCAAAGTTGTGTTGATTTTTGCAAACTGATGAACAAGGACGTCATTCGCAGCAAATAAATGGTGAGTTATTATGACATTACCCTACAGTGCCCTTGAGGTGATTTTTCACAAAAACGGCGCTCTATAAATTATCCAATTATTATTATTATTATTATTACCATACTACCAATAGGTATACAAGAATACAAGCATAAATCAATCTATAGAAACATTGCTTGAAATGGCTTTACCCGTGTTTGATGATCAGATCTGAATAGCCAGGTACATCCCCGCTTTCGTCTTCCCCATCTCCTTTCCCTCCCCACTACCTTCCCTTCAGCCTCACAACAATTGAGGATGCCATAGTCTCATTGACTCCAGACGGGAGCAGCTGGGACTCTTCTGAGGTATTCACATAAAAAAAATAAAAGTTGTGTACCAACGTTACTAAACACGGCTATAGCCATTTCAAGCAACATTTCAATTCTTAATGGTGAGGGCCAGGGCGATACTGAGAGTATCTTCCACTCTGGAATGCGTATTATTTTTAAATTTAATGGTAAAATAACACAAATTAATCAAATAAAATTTATTTGTGCACGCTGGTATTCTATCCCGCGACCTTCGGATTGTGAATTAAGAGCCTTACCCTCGACCACGGCTGCCGTCTGGTATCTTTAAGAATTTACGGGAAAACGTAAAAATAAATTAAATTGTTGTTCACTATTAGCTCGGGAACACTTAGTTGTATTTTGTGTAAGTAAGTATACCGTATTTTCCCTAAGCCGACTTTAAATTGTACATAAGTATACCGGGGGGTAAACCGTCGGGGATCATCTGTCATGGAATCTGCGAGGAATTTTAGATAATTCTTGAAAATGCCTTGGGAATTCTTCATACCAAAATGATAATAAATAATAATACAGATTTCGGTTGTCTGTGTGAAATTTGGTTCAATTAAAATCTTCTTTGAATTTATGTTCGAAATTGGAACTGATTTGTTAAGCTCTCAGAGGTACCTACCTATCTATCTAACAAACTAATAATTTCTGATGTATGTGCTGTGCGTGCAAGTCCTGCGTAAAATCTGATTCAATGTACTCAAATTTGATTTGAGTTTAAGTGTAATGTTAAAAATAGGAACTGATTGTTTTAAGAATTCAGGCATCGGTAATGTAGATGACAAATACCTAACAAACGGTTACCGGCCAACTCAGAATGAAACAAACTCAGAACCACATCAGAAAGGTCACAAAGAGTGATGATAAAAATATATAAAAATTGGTTAATTAGGTTACGTTAGGTTAGGGTTAACGGCTTTTTTTAAATAATTTTTTTCGTGCTTTTAATGACTTCTCAAAGAGGTGTTGAGTTGACTTGATTCTGAGTTGGCATGGAACCCTAACAAACGTACTAGTTTCGGTTGTCTGTGCTGTACGACACTGTGTGTGTATGTCCTGCATAAAATCTGGTTCAATGAGTCCAATTTTGCTTTGAATTTAAGTTTTATAAGAATTTAGATTAGCGATAAGTAGTATGCGGAAGAATATCATAGAATGAAATAAGGGCCAATGAGCGAAGTCTACCGAATTACTGCCGAATAAACTAGGAAAAACTCCCGTAGCGCCGCGCATCCCCTCGCCTTACACTCGCCGCATACCGCCACACCTATATGATATTTTTAAAACATTTTCAAAATTGGAACTAATTTGTTAACATTTCATACTATTTCGTGGGTTTTCACGGTAACTTTCCTGAAAGTTAAATGCTTTCAATTTTTTGTTTGTCCCATACGCGTTACTAAACCATTCTTCCGATTGCGATGAAACTTTGGTGATTTGTTGTACGCATGCCCGCAAAGGTTTCTATATATGTAATGGTGAGCTATGACGTTATGAAATTTGCATAAATATTTGACAATGAGTGTCGAGCGAGTTGTTTAAAAAAAAGGTGTATTTCATAATGTTGAGCGACAGGAAGGGAAGGAGAGAGGGGGAGGGAAATCCTGAAGAGGGGTTGAGGAAGTCAGGGAAAGTCTAGGGGTAAGATTCTTGACTCGCAATTCGAAGGTCGCGGGATCGAATCCCGGTGTCAGCAAAATTTTTTTTTTTTTTTTACTGTGAATACCGCACAAGAATCTCAACTGCTCCCGTCTGGAGCCAGTGAGACTATGGCTTCCCCAATTGGGGTATGTTGTGAGGCTGAAGGTAGTGGGGAGGGGAAGGAGGTGGTGAATAGGAAGGTTGGGAAGAACCTGGCTATTCAGATCTGGTCACCAAACACGGCTAAAGCCATTTTCAAGCAACTTTTCAATTCTGAATGGTGGTCTTACACCAGGGCGATACTGATAGTATCTTCCACTCTGGAACGTGCCGCAAATATACAAATTAAACAAATAAAATTTATTTGCGCACGCCGGGTTCGAACCCGCGACCTCCGGATTGTGAGTCAAGAGTCTTACCCACTGGACTACGGAGGTCAATAGCAAATAAATTTTATTTAAATAATTTGTGTTATTTCACAATTAATTCATTTAAAATAATGTTAAAGAATATTTGCGGCACGTTCCAGGGTGTAAGATACTCTCAGTATCGGCGTGGTGTAAGACCATCATTCAGAATTGAAATGTTGCTTGAAATGGCGTTAGGCATGTTTGGTGACCAGATCTGAATAGCCAGGTGCTTCCCCACCTTTCTCTTTCCCATATTCCCCTCCTCACTTCCTTCAGCCTAACAACATACCCCAATTGGGGATGCCATAGTCTCACTGGCTCCAGACGGGATCAGCTGAGACTCTTGTGAGCTATTCATATAAAAAAAAACTGTAGAAGGGGAACGCAGGAATGACACGCGGGGAAGAGGAGGGGTCCACGGGAAGGGGGACGCGGGAGGGTGGAAGACAGTGAAGGTGAAAGGGGAACGCGGGAGCAAGAGATGACGATGGAGGGAAAGGGGAACGGGAATGGGGAAGCATGGGAAAGGACACCATGGATAAACAATTTCTTTCTTTATGTGGCATAGCAACACAAGTTTATTACAAAGTTAGAAATAATCATTTTACTTATAGACGAGTTTAACAGACCCCCCACGGCCGGGGCCTCGGCTATAGATAACAATGTTTGTTTTCAACATACTTGTATGGTAGGTGCTTTGTGTGCTTGCTGAAGCTAGTTAGGTACTTTTAAATAAATTAATAATAATGTAGGTACCTACTTCATAATAAGAACACATAATAACAACTTTTGTATTCAGCTTTAATCTTTAAGTAGGTATCGGAGTTTTATTTGAACCCGCCGGATGAAAGGGTCGGTATTGTGAGCTTATTCGACCATGCCTTCAATTTGGGAGGCGGGTATGAGTACCGCCGCCCTCCCCGACCGGCAACCATTTATAGGATAATTAGCATCCCTGCCTTAGGTCACCCCATAATTTGGTGGACGTGGCCGGGTTCATGGGATGAGGTTTGTCTACGTCTTGGCGACTGATGCTTTTGTCCCCCTACAAAAACAAAAAACGGGAGCGACGTTTCGGACAGCGTTGCACTGCAACGCTGTCCGAAACGTCGGCTATAGAAGGAGGTAGCGCAACACGGCATAACACCCCAAAAAGTAACAACAAAAATGCTTTTGGCCGTGAAAATCTAAAAAAAAAAAAAAAATTATCTGTTTCTTTTTGGCACATGAACTTATATTGGAAAAAAGAGATGACTATTAGCCGGGTGCATTCTTTGTTGGTACCTACTGTCAAACATAGGTAACCTGACCCAATCTAAAAAAGGTTACTTTATGAAGTTTGTTTGTTAATGCTAGTAAGCGTAAATGGCTTTGATTGATTTTTCGACATAATAAATATAATTGTATCATGTAAGTTATTTTAATGAAATTATTTCTATTTTACCGCTCTCATACAAAGCCGTACGCTATGCATCATCATTTATGACTTTGTTTTATAATAAAACGAAATTACATATTATGCAATGAAACACTTATTGCATTGTTTATTGATTTATTTTACGTTTGTGTGGTGTGGGAACCAAAAAGTTTGTTTTTCTTGGAGAGGTTTTTTGTGGCGTCTACTAATAGTAAGGGGGCGTTCAAGTATTACGTAACGTAATTTTGAAGATTTTTGACCCTCCTTCCCCCCATGTAACGCGCCGTAACGTTTTTCTGTAACCCCCCCCCCTCCCCCTCCCTAAGCGTTACGTGACACCCAAGTGACGATTTTTATCTAAAAGTCACAATTAAGTTGCGCTAAGTACAGGAAAGTCGCTTAAATACGTTTTTTCTTGTTTTTTATCGCGTTTGCGGCAATAAATAACACAAATATTTCGCAATACTTGCGTATATTATTTTAATTATTTGTTTTTGGAGTATTATGCCGTGTTGCGCCCATCATCAGGTCAGATCCGGCAGATGTGTGTATTGCTTTACAGACATGCGTATAGTGTTTATTTTATGTATTCATGATGTTATTTATAAAAATTTAAAAATTATTATTATTTTTATCGGCCTTGTATTCCTTCCGGATCTCCACAATTTAATACTGTCTTACCTTTAATATACCTACATGGATTTACAACAAATACTTTTTTTACATTAGCTCCACCAAGGAGGCCTTGGGGAAAGTAATTTTTTCTAGGGTTTCCCTGTGGAACACTTTACTCCACTATGATTTATAAGCTGACTCATAGAGGAGTAAAACCATTTTCATGTTCCGAATGCAGTTCTACAAGTTCTCAAAAGGAAGATTTAAGAATCCACGGTAGGGAAAAACCTTTTTCATATCCTGACTGCAACTTATTCGTGTTTTTAAAAGGAATTTCTAAGAACGTTCACTCGATTCACATTGGAGAGAAATCTTTTTCGTGTCCCGACTGCAATTATTCATGTTCTTCAAAGGCAATTTTTATACATAACTTGTTTATTAACAGTGGGAAAAAACCCTTTTCATGTACTGAATGCAACTATTCTTCTTCTCTAAAAATATAACTAAAACGGCACTTGCTGACTCACAGTGATGAAAAACCTTTTTCATGCCCGACTGCGACTATTCATGCGCTACAAAATGGTATATAAAAATTCACATTTTTACCACAGTTTTTAAGAACCTTTTTTATGGCTCGACTGCAATTATTCATGTTATACAAAGGAACTTCTTAGAACCCATTTACTGACTCGCAGTGACATTAAACCTTTTACATGTATCATGTTTCTAATGCGATTATTCATGTTACTACAAAGAGGCATCAAAAAAATCTCATGCTTACGCACAGCGGATAAACGCCATTTTCTTATCCCGAATGCTGTTATTCAAATTCTCGGGAAATTTAAAAATCCACAGCGCGATTCACAGTGGAGAAAAACCTTTTTCACGTTCTAAGTGTAACTATGCACGTACTACGAAGAGAAATCAAAAAAAAATCGCATGTTTTTTTAAAGCGAATAAAAACATTTTTCGTGTTCTGGCTGCAAATATACATGCTCTACAAAAAAAAAAACACTTTTTTATGTCCCGATTGCCAGTATTCATGTTCTAAAAGGGGAGTTCCAAGAACGCACGCGCTGATTCACAGTGGAAAGAAACCTTTTTCGTGTCCTGACTGTAACTATTCATGTTCTTCAAGGGGAAGTCTTCTCTTGTTTATCAACAGTGGGAAAACAACCCAGTAACGCACAGTAAAGTTTAAAAAAAAAACCACCCCTCCACTCAAATTGCATTACGTAATACTTGAACGGCCCCAACTAAGTACCTATGTATTAAATTAAAACCTACAGCTCTGCTACTCTCGCAGGCCTCTCAGCTATGCATCTAATTGAATATTAACCCATTAATTAAATTATTAGTTACACATTTATGGGGCATATCATGCTATCTCGACTGAACATTTCGATTTTCTTTTCATTTTTAATTGGATCGAATTTTATTGTCTTTTTCTATTCTGTGATATATGTAATACCTCATACCTGTCCTTTGAAGATGAAATATCAAAATCGGTTCAGTAGTAAGTTGTAATTGTATTGGTAGCCGAATTAGGTCTCGCCTGGTGCATCTCACTTGCTGGTCATACTTACGACTCCTGAGACGGCTTCAAAATACCTATCTACCCAATCTAGTGTCCCTATATTTGCTACTAAAAAAATAAATATATATATATATAATTTATTAATTTAAATTGGTTTGGAATTTAATCGAAACTGTTTGACTATTTATTTGGAAGAAATCGGGTCTGACTTTCTCCAATTATTATTTCCATTCGTAAGGAAAAAGTCTTGATGCGCGGAAAAAAGGAAATAATCAAATGCAAAAGTCGTTCATGAGTCCAGATTGTTCATGAGCGAGTTCGTATTCAAGTATTCGTAACATTTGGCCGATTTTCGGGTGGCTGTGCCCACAACCTTTTTTGAGGGCTGGATCCGCGCCTGCGTGTGCTTGGTATTCGGTGCACATGTCCGGCCCATCTTAGTCTTTGGGTAGAGAGACTAGAGCTTGGTAGATATCATAGAGCTCATTATTGTGGCGGATCCTCCATGCCTCTCCCTCTCACACCGCTCCTAAGATTTTTCGAAGTAGGTACCTATTATTCTAATCAATGATTAAGTCCATCTTGTTTAGCGTATCATTAGATCTGTCACGTAATAAGTTTACGAAACTGCAGAGACTGCGATGGATTTCTCCGAATCCCCTCTTTACAGTGTAGTATCCATATCTCCACTCGGTCTAGATATATCCAGTTTACTCCGAATAGTCAGACGCACTGTTATTAACAGATAACAATTATTAAACATTTATTAAAACAATACCTACTTACACGGAAAATACATATACAGCTCTCTGGAAAACGTGGACATTTTTTTTACATTAACTCCACACAGGAGGCTCTGAAGAAAATAATTTCACTCAGGGCATATGTGATCTTTAGGTATGTGTGGAGGGTCTTTTTGTGCAATTCACACGCGGTAGAAGAGAAACCTTCAGAAAACTAAAATAGACTAGAGTGGGGAGACTATGCAGCACTGCGCAAAGAGGAGACCGATTATACTATATCATTCTCTCGCAGACCAAATCCTATGTATGTATGTGTTTGCCTCTTTTTAGTGTCGCCATTTTTCGTTTCATCGAGTTTAAAATCACGACGGTCCCGCGACAAATATCCCCGACAAAATATCCTCCGACAAAATATCTACTAAAACCTAACCTAACCCAACATAACCTAACCTAACAAAAAAATGGGACAAAAATAATACAGACACTTGTAAAGAGAATAAATTATTACTTTCTGTATTGTTTTTATACCATTTTACTATTGTTGAACAATAATTTATTGTCTTTAGAGGATGTCTGTATTATTTTTGTCCCATTTTTGGTAGGTTAGCTTAGGTTAGGTTAAATTTTAGTAGATATTTTGTTGGGGGATGTTTTGTCCAGGGGACCATCCATAAATTACGTCACACATTGAGGGAGGGGGGGGGGAGGGAAGTAGAGAAGTGTGACATTGTGTGACAATGGGTATGGGGGGCTCATCAGCTCTGTGACGTCACAAGTAAAAATCTAATTATTTTTAAATGTAAAATTACAAAATATGTGACTTTACACCAAATGTGACGATGTGTGACAGGGACGGAGGGGGGGGGGGGGGTCAAACAATTAAGTAAAATTCGAGTGACGTAATTTATCGATGGCCCCTGGGATATTTTGTCGGGGATATTTTGTCGCGGGATGAAAACGCGCATTATCAATCACAAATATGGCACTAGATTAATTAAAAATGAGGGGTTGTCCAATCCGAAAATTATAAATAAATACGGACAACGGACATTCGCCTATCTTGTCCCTACCATATTTAATAAGATGCCAATGGACGTAAAAAACGAATCTAATTGCACCACCAATCTCAAAAATTTTTTTAAAAATGGCTAATAGATCAAGAATATTTATATTGAATTTTGTTTTAATATTGTGTATAATATGACTATAAGTAATTTGCCTGTATTATATCTGTTTGTCTTTGTATTTTATGATTTTATATTGTAATTGCTTAAAAGTTATTCTTCTGTTTCTATTTTCTATATTGTGGTATCTTGTTATAATTGTTCTTCTGTGTTATATTAATATTGTCAAATCGACCTGCTGACAAACTGCTCTGGCAGTTTAGCGGGTGCTTAAAATGAAGAATAAAAAAATTAAAAAGGTGCTAAAGAATTTATCACTTCAAAAATCTGATGACAACTGACATCACTTTTGTCAGTGCTGTATAGCCGTGTTGTCTGTTGAACCTAATGTATAAAGTAGGCTAAAATCGCTATTTGCAGCTCTGTTACTGGGCGGAGAAAATACTGGACATTGTATTATCAGTTGCCCCAAATATTATCAGTCATATTGCTCCATCGGATGTCTGGTGACTGCTGACTGGTGGCTGCTGGGACTGGTCGACTGGTGTCCGGCGCTACCCGCAACCCAGTACGTCTGCAGATTGCATCAATAATAACAATAACAATTGGGTAGTATTTCAGTAAACAACGTGGGTTCGTGAAACTCCTTGATTTTCTTTGGTTACAAATACAATATAATATTGTGTCGTAATTCGTAATCAAAACACCAGTACAATCTCACACTTTCCGAGACGTAAATACAAGATAGACAAACCTAAACATTATAATTATACAAACACGTGTTCACAACTTTTCCTTACATTGCTTAATTTAAGTCATAGGTTCTCAACGTGGGCGATTACCCCCCCCTTGTGGGCGTTTAAAACTTTCAGGGGGGGGGGGGGGCAGTAGAAGACCCAGAGAAAATTAGGGGGCGTTGAGATGGCATAGTGAGGGCATGGGCAGGTAAAAAAAATATGATCTAAAAAGATACGCTAATCACTTACTAATAATAAAGCAAAGTAAACTTTAATATTGGTTAATTTTTGTTATTGTATGTATTGTAATCATTTTTATTACGTGTGCGAAAATTCGCATATTTCGGAAGTTCGGGAAGTGGATGAAAATTGAACTGAAAGATTCCATTACATTCAGATCTAAGTTAAATTGGATGATTTGAAAATTTGTTTTTTTTTAAAGTATATAATATTATCATCTTACGTGTATTATTATTATTAATATTTGACACTATATCATAAATACAAGAAGGAAGGAGGTAGCAACACGGTACTTTTAATCGAATTATTGATTCCGTGACAGTTGAGCCCCACCAGAAGTAAAATAAATTGGGGGGCTCTATAAAAATAAATATTCTCAAAGTGGGCGGTAAGCAAAATAAGGTTGATTTATAATTTTAATTTTAATTATCTATGATTTTAACCATTAAATACTATTACATAAAATACTGCATTACAAAATTGACTGTCCTGAGTATCTTCAATTAATCAACATCCATATTCCCAAAAGATCTTGCCGACATTTCCTACCATTTTACTTTACCGCTAGCTTATCAAAATTTCAAGATTCCGAGACTTCACAGTTCTCGGAAATAAATATTCTGATCTGGGAGATTTATTTCATCTTTTAAATAATCAATATAAATGTTGTTAGCTCCAATAGGTACTTTTATTTATCTAGACACAAATAGGCGTATAAGCAGTTCCGGATTATCCCTAAGGCAGAGTAGGCAACTGCCTAGGGGCCCTGCATCGGCTGGGGGCCCTGCGCCCCAAGAAAAAATAACTTGCGTCAACGGTTCGACTCAAAATTAGTGAGCAACTCCGGCACACTTTTGGAAAAAGTCAGCTTTCAAGATGTTTTAAATATTTAAATTTTTTATTACGAACATTTATAGGTTAATAACATTACATGCATTACAAAATAACAAATTATAATAATTAGGTTATAACCCAATAACTGTTCACGCACAAATAATAAATAAAAAGTCAATAATTAAAACAAATATTTTAACATAGTTGTATTTTACTTTACTTTCCTTCGTCTCAATGGGGATATGATTATAGGTGCCGTGTGTGGTTTATATTGGCATTTGTTTTGTTTTTTTTTTTGCTTTTATTTCTAATGTTTAAAATATAAATGTTGTACAAGCTTTAGTGTGCACTACCTATCTGCTTGCTAAAATTCTTTGTTTCTCTTCATACCAAGGTTGTCTGGAAGAGATCACTTTAGTGATAAGACCGCTCATTGTACTATTGTATTCTTTTCATTTTTTATTGAATGGGGGTGAAGGCATACCCTCGAAATGTAGTAAAAAAACAGATTAATTATGAATAAAATTACGTCGTGGTAGAAAAAAAAGTTTGGAAGTTAGAAAAGGGTAAAGTGCAGTGGCGGACTAAGCCCGTCAGAGGCCCGGGGTGGAAAAGCTGGATGAATCGCCCCCCCCCCCCCCCCTAGTTTAAGAAGTTGATATAATTTTACAAGCTGTTTCTTCAGTTCACACGGGCCTCTGACTCGGGGGGGCCTCCAAACGCCTTCATGTTCCTTTGATCAAATCCTAAACAAGGCTTTAAGGCACCAGGCCACTGTAAAAAAAATGTCATTTTTAAAAATTAATTTTCTGAAGATGAATTTGTTAATAATGCTCTCACCAAATGTTTCAAGGAAATTCGTAAAATTGACGGAGATACCTAAAGCATTTTATATGAAACCATTTTAAACAGTTTGTATGTTGAATTAACGTTCAGCAAAACTTTGAACGCGTTTTTCTCGAAATAAACTGCTATTTTCAACACGGTTTGTCAACCGTTGTCACATATTAGAAAAACTATACGTCCGATTTGCATGTACTAAATCTTTTTTAAAAAAATACTGTTTTATTTTGCCTAGACATTATTGAAAAATTATAAATACGTATGATCAAAAAATAATTAGAAAAAGTACATAATTTGATTAGTTTTAACATCACGAGTGTGAGCATTTTTGAATTTAGGTATTTATCAAAGCAAATATTGTGAATGAAATAATATCGATATTGAGCTATTATGTTAAAATGCTGGTATGGAGAATAATTAATCTTACTCATCGGAACCGCCCTGTACAGTTGAAAGGGTACGATCGCAAGATCATCGTTCGACGAAATTTAAATTCTCGGCCGCTGATTAATGGCAGTATTTGATAAAGGGGACATGGAGGCGTTTGAAGGCCCCCGAGGACTAGAGGCTGGAACGGGCCCCCCCCCCCCCCCCCCGTTAGTCCACCATTGGTAAAGGGGCCCCGAGGATGTGCATTGCCTAGGGGCCCCGACATGGTTAATCCGGCCCTGCGTATAAGGTATAGACTATAGGTATACTTTCTATTATTTTTGTTATATTGAATTTATGACATCGATTGTAGTCGACCATCCTACCAAACATCTCTCAAACTAAATATCTACCTACTTTTTCTATAGCTTCAACCCTCCAACATCGAATGGTCTGCGAAAGATAAACTCTGAGAAAGACTGGGCCCAACTTACTGAAGCTCCCTGTTTTCCTAACATTCGTTAGTGATGCAACAATTTTATTAAATTAACAAAAATCTCCATCAAAATTTCACAAATCGTAGAGGCTTGGTTTGGCACGTTCAGAACTTTAATTGGATTTGTAATCTCGCTGAAATGAAAATAATTACATTCACATTGAGAAGTACGTCATTCCGTATTAATAAGATAAAATTAATTGTATACGTACGCCGTTTTTTGATGGCGGACAGAGAAAAACAGTGAAAAACAGTATTTAGAGATAACCTTTCGCTCCATTGCTGGATATTTTTAGTTATTCGATCCACCACCCGCGAACTAATGTCCAAACACTGTTGTCAGCCGAAATATTCAACAAAAATGCGGCTTTAATGATGAAACAAATCATTAACAAAAAAGAGATGCATTATGGACTTTTAAAAATGGCCAAAATTCACATGATCGACCTTTGAACTTAAAAACAATAGTTAACGAAACGTCGGATATTTTCCGAGGGTATACCGCGCGTTTTCATCCTACGACAAAATATCCCCGACAAAATACCCTACGGACAAAACATCCTCCAACAAAATAGCTATTAAAACCTAACCTTATTTTATATTTTACTATTTTTGTACCATAATTTATTGTCTTTACAGAATGTCTATATTATTTTTGTCCCATTTTTCTATTTTTGAAAAAGATTTATTGTTTTTTTTTTAGTTGTTTTTGGGGTGTTATGCCGTGTTGCGCTCTCTCATTATTTAGCCGACTTTTCGGACAGCGTTACAGCGTTACAGTATCCATCATCAAGGCAGATGTGATGGACACTGTAACGCTGTCCGAAACTTTGGTTAAAGAAGGAGGTAGCGCAACACGGCATAACACCCACAAAACATATAACGAAAATACTTTTGCCCGTGAAAATCTAAAAACGTATCCAAAAATGTATTGTCTTCACAGGATGTCTGTATTGTTTTTGTCCCATTTTACTATTTTTGAACAATAATTTATTGTCTTTACAGGATGACTGTATTGTTTTTGTCCCATTTTACTATTTTTTTTAACAATAATTTATTGTCTTTACAGGATGTCTGTATTGTTTTTGTCCCATTTTACTATTTTTTAAACAATAATTTGTTGTCTTTACAGGATGTCTGTATTGCATTTTCCCATTTTACTACATTTTACAGATAGACTAGGAGACGAGGTAGGTAAACCCTACGTCATCGAGTACACGGATGAAACTACTTTGTAGTGATAATGGACACTTAGAAAACCTTAAAAAAGCTGGTCTGCCGGTGCGCCTCTTGGCAGGAGCCGCGCTGCCATGGAAATAGTCAGCGATTTTTTACGAAAAAATTACGTCATCGAGTACACGAACGGGAATGGTGTCATATGATAAAGGTCGATTAGAAAATGAAAAAAAAGCAGGGCTGCCAACCGGCAGCCTGGCAAGTTCGCAGGCAGCCGGCGTCAAAGTGGGGTAAAAATTGTAATTTTTACGTCATCGAGTACACGAATGAAACTAATGAATAACTATAGTCCAGATCATTCCGTTTAAGAATTTCTTTTAGAGAAGAAATTTTTGTGTACGATTTTTTAAAGTTTTTTTTTTTTCTTTTAATTTTTCGTTTATCTTTATTATTATTTTTATTTCATTATATTTTTAAAAACTTTGAATGCCATATTTTAAAAATATGAACGATAATGATAAAAAAAAATAATTTGAGAGTTCCGAGTGTACCCATCCGTCAGGTGAGCCGTTCGACACTAAACCACTTACGAAACCTGCCGCGGTGCCCCTCACGGCTGTCGCGTGTCAATATTATTGTACAAATTTATAATATTAATGGTCCTTTTAAAATTGCCTAATAGTCCATAGTAGTTGGAAGTTCGAAAAACCAACGCACCATCGCTGTAAGAGCTGCGTTCGTCCGTAAAACGACGGAAATTTCTGAAACCCCGTTCGTTTCATATCGGTTTCGCTTGCCCTGCTGCACCGATTACATCGAATACAAGATCAAAACTAATGAAATACTGTAGTCTAGATTATCTCATTCATGACTTCTTTGGTCTGCCACCAGCAGCCAGGCAGTTTTTTGTGTACGATTTTTTAAAGTTTTAATTTTTTTTTTTAATTCTTAAATAAATTTTTTCAATATCTTTATTATTATTTTTATTTCAATTTGCTTTTAAAAACTTAGAATGCCAAATTTTAAATAAAAAAAGTGGTTATGATAAAAAAATAAATTTCCGGTATTCCGAGTGTACTCATCGGACGGGAGAGCCTTTCGACGCGAAACAACTTACTGGAAACTGGCCGCGGAGCCCTTCGCCGCCATCGCATGCCCATATTATTATACAAATTTATAAAAATTGTAATTTTTTTAAGATAACCTAATAGTCCATAGTGGTTGGAAGTTCGAAAAACTACCGCACCTTTGCCGTAAGAGCTGCGTTCGTCCGGAAAACGACGGAAATTTCCGAGCCTCGTCCGTTTCATATTGGTTTCGCTTGCCCTGCTGCATCGATTACGTCGAGTGCAAGATCAAAACTAACCAAAAGCTGTAGTACCTATAGATCATCCCATTCATGATTTCTATGGTCTGCCGACCAGCAGCCTGGCAGTTTTTTGTGTACGATTTTTTTAAGTTCTAATTCATTTTTTAATTAAAAAAATATATTTTCAATATCTTTATTATTATTTTTATTTCAATATGGTTTAAAAAACTTAGAGAGCCAAATTTTAAATAAAATAAGTGGTAATATTAAAAAAAAATTGAGTCTTCCACATACATACATCCATACAAATTTTCACTTTAGAATATTAGTAAGATTAGTACCTACTCTTCTTTATTGTAATAATAATAATTATTTTTAATTTCAATGGGTAGGAAATGCAATGTGGACATGGACTATAAACCAAGCATTGATACGAAAAAAGCAAACATATTGAATATATATTTTTGGAAAAAACATTGAAATTCGAAATGTGGATACATCATCATCATCATCACTCTTGGCTCTACAACCCATGGTGGGTCTTGGCCTTCTCAAGAGTCTTCCTCCACTCATCTCGATTTTGAGCCAGCTCTCTCCAGTTTAGAAGCTCCAAGGTAGATATATATCTTTGAGGACGTTGTCGCTCCATCTTAATTTTGATCTTCCCAGGCTCCTTCGCCCCATCGGTCTTGAGTTCAGCTGGAACTTTGGAACTTTGGAACTTGATGCTCGGTCATTTTCTCTTCACGACCCAGCTACCGAAGTCTTCCCAGTTTTATAAATTTTGTGACGTTTAGCTGTATAAGTTCACTGTTGTAACGTCTGCGCCAAAATCCATTTTCTAAAACCGGTCCGAAGATACCCCTCAAAATTTTCCTTTCGAAAACGTCCAGTGCTCGCTCATTCCTCTTAGTTAGTACCCAAGTCTCAGCTGCGTATGTTGGTTGGTTCGTTGGTCTGATAAGTGTTTTGTACACTAATATCTTGGTGTTTCTGGACAGCAGTCTGGATTTTATTTGGTTTTGTAGGCGGAAATAAGAGCGATTTACGTTCACTACGCGCTTCTGGATCTCCTCTGTGGTATTATTATCGCTTGTTATCAGGGAGCCTAGGTATGTGAATCTTAATGTGGATACATACCTAACCTGAAAAAAAAATACCCTGAACTTCCTGGACCGATCCAATATCGAAGTTGATTATCGGATGACCATAAAAATAAAATAAAATTAAGTAAACTCTAATATCTCAATCATTATTATGAAGAACGACAAATACAAGTTTATCCAAGGAAATATTGATGAGGAAAGGAAGACGTCGCACTTCACCACTTTTGGAGGTTATCCACCACTTACCCTCCCTGGTATAGATGGTTACTCCTTCAAGGCCCTTTGGAAGGGCTCTATTTTTTTTTAATTAACGGATCTACATTTCATTTTGAACTAATCTAGACCTCCATTGTCCCTGCATACGTTGTTAGTAAGCAATATGCAAGTGCTTAGCGAAAAATCAAGATACAATAAGTGTTAGTATGACTATACACAAGACAATGGGACAGGATGGTGATAGTCTATGAGGAGGCAAGCGCTGAAATGGTCGCCGATACGAGTGCAGTTCCTCAGAGTTGCTTCTTTTGGGCTGCAGTCATAGGGCAGACTACCACGATGATAGCCAAACTCCGGTAGGGGAGGGAGGAAACCAGAAGAAGGAAGGTAGATAAAAAAAATATTTGAGATTTCCATGGCCAAAAGCATTATCGTGCGTCATTTTTTTTTTACTTTATCCAACGTTTCAAACAGCTTAGCAGTGTCCATCAGACCATCATCGGCTAAAGAAGGAAGCAGGAAGGTTGAATTTAGAAGTTTGAAAGTTGTGGTTGTTTTTCAGAAATGCGTAGAAAAATATGTGCCATTTCCGACGACACACTGTGTTTCGCCCATACAAGCCAAGAGGTATATAAATCACTTTGGAATCTTTGAACTATGACTTCTTGAGGGTATTACCAGGGACAGTGAATCAAATGCATTCTTATTTGGGGTGATTAATGCAGATGATTATTCAGTTTTGAAATGTTTAGATCTGCTTGTTGCTTGGCAAAAGGTGTTGAATATCGGTTCTGATAAAAAATGGAGCTTACTTTGGAAGAACAATTTTTTTTAAAAATATGTTAATGTTAATCATTTTAGATTTTTTTTAATAATAATAATAAATAACTGTGTGTTTTTATGTGGTTTAAAAATATTATATTTCTAACTTAGGGGGCATCCATTAATTACGTGAGCATAAACGGGGAGGGGGTCCAGCAAAATCTCACGTTTCTTGAAAATAATATACGAATTGGCCCAAATTTATCTCACCGAGGGGGGGGGGGGGGTCTCGATTGGAAGAAAAACTGCTCATGTAATTAATGGATGCACCCTTACCGAGAATTTATTTCGAAGATTATAACACAATCGAACGATAATTTTCTTCTTTTTTTTTAAATAAAGCAACTTTTTTTTATCCTAATCAGTTTAGACATTTTCCCACACGAACCCGCATCAAGCTTATTTTGTTATTTCATAGACAAAACCTACGAGATTTCCAGACAGGAATTTCGTGACATGGAGAAGTTCCCCGAAGTAAGAAAGGCTTCAGGAAATGTATTATAATATTTTGAGTACATGGTATTTGTAGTTAAGCTGAAAAATAGATGAAAAGCAGAGGTGGGCTTAGTTTAAGTAGGCACATGACAAAAAATGCGCATAAATGAATAATTTTGTAAGACATTTATACAAAAGGTAATTTACATGCGTGTATTTTCTTAAATAAGTAATTTTGTTTATAATTTTTTTTTCTATATATTAGGGTTATATACTATACACACACCAAAGGTGGGTTAGAAGCTGATTGATTGATGTGTTAGAGTTTTTACCATTCAGGTTGTATGAAACGGAACACTGTGCGACGATTAATTCTCTCAACCAATCCGATTGAGCCGGTGTGAACCGGCGGATTGACATCACGGGGAATCGCGTAAAAACTGCTTTGAGATAATTTGTTGATCTTTGATTGTACCTTCTAGAAAATTACTATTTTTGGTAGAATTGCTATCCGTGTCTGTCTGGGTAGCAAATAAGCGCAGTGCGCACATTGAAGGCGACATTATAAAAAGGAACACATGTATGAATAATCAAATACCTTGGAATAAGATTGAAGACTTCAACGACCATACCTTCTACAATTATAATAGGTAGTTAGTTGTCCGGACACTCGCAGAACAAGCGAGAAACTTGCGAATCAGAGAACCCAAAAACCTATATTTTTCGATCTGAATATTTCAATTTGTTTTTGTTTTATTTTTTCCTTTTTGTTAAAACAAACTTTTGGAGTCGAGTTTACGCTTCGACGCATTTTTGAAAGATTCCTAACAACTGATTTTTTTCAAATTTGGGGCATAAGAAATTCCAACTTCGGACTCGATTTACTCTAAAACGGAAGCTCAAAAAAAAAAAAACTACCCCAAATGTGATGTAGATTCACCAGATTCACACTTGTAATACGAATTTCCGGACACCAAGCATATTGTGATTGTCTAACTATTGTAAAACAACGGCATTTGTCAAATTCGAAGTTTTTTATGTTGATTGATTCATTGAATATTTTTCGATCGTTTTAAGAAAAATAGTGTTAAAGCCGGGTGGTGGTTTGATGGGTATAGTAGTTATTGACAGCGTAACGAATTATGAAGTAGGTACTGTTTCAACTAGAGTGCTTTGAATTTCGTCTGTCTATACATTTTTTCGTGTGTTCAGTATCTGATCAATCCTGTCTATATGGTAGCCGTCTTGGATAATACCTCTTTTCTGTTAAGGTTTAGTTTATTTTATCGTCGCGACCGACATAAAAGAAACAGAAAAGTTACTGACTACCATTTTTAGCCAGTTGCGACAACTTCGCTCAAACCCCCAAGTTAAGCTAACAGGCTGTTAGTAAAACGTAAAAGATAGGGACTAGGCCCCCAGGGGCCCCAGGTACTTCCCCCAGGTACTTCCCCATCTTCCTCTACCTCATCTCTTTCCCTTTCCCACTACCTTAAAACTAAAATTAAAAAAAAATAATAATAATTAAAAATTAAACTTAACCTCACAACTAATTGGGACTCGTGTGAGGTTATTCAAATATAAAAACAACAAAAAAATGTGCATTTTTATCGGTACTGCGCATTTTCGTCCCGCGACCAAAAATCCCTGACAAAATATCTTACGGACAAAACATCTTCCAACAATGGGTCTATACTAAAACCTAACCTAACCTAATCTAACATAACCTTATTTTACATTTGACTATTTTTGAACAATAATTTATTGTCTTTAAAGGATATTTTTTATCACTTTGATGTTTTCAGTCTAGCCTCTTGAAACTCTCTGCAATCTGTGTCTATTTTAAGACGCGGGTGTACGTGTATGTTTGAATGTATGAATATAGGTAGGCAGCTGACAGGCTGTGAAGATGATATGTGAGCATAAGTAGCATAATGACTGCTAATATTTCCTCAAACCGCTTAAATCCGGCGCGGGGATAGGAACACTGGGAGACCCCGTGGTTATGCTTATCAATTAGCACTTCAACACGTACGTACAGAATATATTTATACCGAAGATAATGGCGTTTATTAGGATCATTCAAATTGCGGAATATTGCTAACTAGTTCTTACCGGTTCCATATTATAAGTCTCCAGTACTTACATACCTATCTCTTAGGAATTCGGTATTGAAGCTTTCAAATTTAAAGCGGCAGAAATTTCTTGAAATTGTCAAACATTTTTAATAAATACATTAGTAATAAATACACCCATTAGGGGTAAGGTTCGTAGAAAATCCGTTCAAAAAAACTCGTCGGGCCGCATTAGAAATTTCGAACAAATGACGTATTGTAGGTTGGAGCAAAACACTCGCTTGTATCGCAATTAATTCAAATCTACCAGTGGAACACGGACTTCAAGCTACGTCACGGTTTTTTTGCCGATCACCGCTCTAACCTCTCGATTAGCTTTTTTACATTAGCTCCACACAGGATTCCTTGAGAAAAATAATTCCCCTCAGGGCCTACGTCATCTCAGGGGATGTTGTGTGAAAGGTCTTTGGAGAGTAGAGGGAAGGAGTGGAAGTTCTGGGAAGGGAAAACGTATGAGGGGTGGGTAAGAATCTGGATGCCGTGTCCAGGAGTGGCGGACGTATGAATCCATCCCTCCCACTGTCGGTGCAAGGCAATTTTTCGAGAGAGTACGGCTGGAGAAGTCAAAGGGACTCCCTCAACTAGTTTCTCTCGATCCGGCCTGTCACGCAGAAGGCGGTCTGACGATTAGGACATCCATCGCCAATACCTAGACAAAACCTCACTCCATGAACTCGGGCATCCCCGTTAAGCCACCAAACGTAGCGAACCACTTGGGGTGACCTATAGCAGAGGTGTTGGTTATCCTATAAATCGGGGCGGCGGTACCCATTTCCGCTTCCAAAAATTAGTTGCCTGCAACAAGTTACGCTATAGGATTAGAAGTATGTATGTCAATGGCTTTAGGTAAATAAGAACATTTTGAAAAATCGTATTTACGGTGGGCTGACTCTAATCAATATTAATAAAATGGGTACTTAGGTACATATTGCAAAAATAAAGGGAATTATTGCGAAGCAGGTAGGTACATATCGCAAAAAAACAGGTATTATTACGAAGTAGGTATGTACATATTGCAAAAAACAGGAATTATTTGGTAGTTGGTAGGTACATATTGCAAAAAAAAAACAGGAATAATTACGAAGTAGGTGAGTAGGTACATATTGCAAAAAACAGGAATTATTACGAAGTAGTTAGGTACATATTGCAAAAAAACAGGAATTATTACGAAGTAGGTAGGTATCTACACATTGCAAAAAACAGGAATTATTATGAAGTTGGTAAGTAGGTACCTACATTTTGCAAAAAAATAGGAATTATAACGAAGTAGGTGGGTACATATTGCAAAAAACAGGAATTATTACGAAATTGGTAGGTACATATTGCAAAAAAACAGGAATTATTTTTAATTATTTATTACGAAGTAGGTAGGTACCTACATATTGCAAAAAAACAGGAATTATTAAGAATTAGGTAGGTACATTATTAATTTATGCAATATAAAGTTATCTCCAGAGAGCGCCTTCACTTCGGCCATATCGGGTAATGTCGGGCATACCTACAACATACATCGATGTAGGTACAGAAATATGTGGGCATACTATCATTATCATATCACTGGATGTCCACATGTCAAGTCTGCCTGTCAACAGTGAGCTGAGCCATACCAGTTCTGCGGGGTCACCATATCAGCTCAGACGGGCCTTATCACAGGCCCCCGTGATCTCAAAAAATCACTAACCGGTTTCCACCAGAACTTATTGACTGGATCTTTGCTTCGGCCTGATAAGAACAATGGCAAACTCAAACCAAAACGTCGGATCTCGCGCGGCGTCTGCGAACAATACTCATGCGAATTCATCGGAAAAACCGCGCAATTAGACCCATTTTCGCAGGCGTTCGTAGTAAGTTGATAAGCCTTTATTAGGAAAATGTTTACTTTAGATAGAATCCAAGGGATTTTATTAAACGTATTCGGTTTAGACAAGGATAGATACAACGCAGAATTGGTTTTAAAACAACTTTCGGGAAAGCTGTCATTTTGACATTTCAAACGTCAAAAAAGCGTTAATTTCCCGGGTTTAATTAGTTTGTTCATAGAAATATATAGCTTTTGGGAAAGAGATTTTTCAGCCAGCCAAGTGGATTTAGAGCGAGATGGGAGCGCGCCCATAGGGGGGCTAAAGCGGTTTTTGTTGTTATCGCGTATCAAAGTCGACACGATTTCGAACAAATAAAAGCTAACAGTTCCGATCCAAACACGTTCATTTGTGAATAAACTTCAGATAAACAACATTAAATAACCTCTTGAAACCGTCAAACCGGTCGAGAGACATTTGCAAGTAAATTGAGGAGTTTTGTAGTGTTTTTGTTTTGGTGTTTTGAATACGATGTTGATGTTCCATGACGGCAGAATGGGGCTGGCGCCAGCTGCAGTGTGTAGGGCCCCCTTGTGGCCCGCCCCGGAGCCCCACTGGTTTGCCCCGCTGCGCCCCCTTGGTCCCGCCATGACGGAGGTCATCGATGACATAGCCAACATCCCACCCAATTCTCCACAGGTACTTAACATAATTTTAAAAGTTCAATCCCTGCTCAGAATCAAGTAACTCTTTGAAAAGTAATTAAAAAAAAATTAAAAATAGCCCACAACCCTAACCTAACGTACCTATTTAACCATTTTTTTTTTCCTCACTTTGACTTTCAAAGAGGGTACTGAGTTAATTTTATTCTGAGTTGTCCGGTCACCACTTTTAAAATATCACTATTAATAGTATGAACAGGAAGAGAACCCAGTGCAATTAAATTACTAATCAAATTTTAATAATTTATTGTAAAATAATAATATGCAAGAAACCAGATTTAATAAAAAAATTTGCAGGTTACTGATTAGTATTAAAATAATTAACAAAAAAGGTACAATAAATTTAAAATAAGCATTTAAAAATGATACAGCAACTCATTAGAGTTTATTATATTTGAAAACTGCCATCTATTGTCATAATTCGAAATATATATATTTTTTAATGTAGGTACTTACCTATCTATTCTTGTTGCCTTGTAAAATTATTTCATAAATTAATTTTATCATAATTTTTTTTTATAGAGTGACACGGATTCTTCGCGGTCCAGTGTTTTGTCCAGCTACTACTCCGGTTACCATGTGACAGTGACTAGTTCAGTAGGCCAAGCAGACACTACGCCGTGTTTCCCCTGCAGATGGCGCCAGTGCAGCGGGACCTTCGGATCCTTGGACGCGCTGTCCAGCCACGTGGCATCCAGTCATGCAGACGTTACCGGAGGACTGTTCTACTGCGGATGGGATGGGTGTACGAGGGGACATAGGGGATTCAATGCAAGGTAATTATCATACAAACATCTTTCTTTTGTCTTATCCAATCCCAGGCTAATTTTTACTTGTGTAGGTCTCATAGAAATCGTTGTCTCCCTTACTTTCATAGTGAGAAATATGATCTAAATGGTATTGAAAAGAGAAAACACAACGCTTTACATTAAAAAAAAATAATAAAAATGTACACCTTTACGAATCCAAGGTTTCCTTTGAAAAAAAAAATTATGAAACTTTGTGAATTTTTTATTAATTATTTTTACATGAAAAGACAAAAAAGTAAAGTAACAATATAACAATCAGTAATTTTAGTTAGAAAAAATTTAAAGTGAGCCATTTTTAAATAATTATATTATAATTTATTTAAAATAATAAAATTTTAAAGCTTCTTTTATTATCTTTCAAAAACAGTTTTTAGTTTTTGGATACAATCATAAATATTCCAATTATTTGGATTTCATTGCAAAGCGGAAATATTCTGACCTACTGACTGAACATGGTCGAAACTTGAGAGGTTAAATGAAAATAAATAATCAGGCACCTCTCAGAATATGTCCCCTTTACAATTTAATATTAGGATACGGCCATCTACACAGGTAACTTTGTAAAATTGTAATCTATGTATATTCTAGGAAAATACACGGTGGGGGGGATATATTCATGTCGGTGGGAGACACATTAAAATAACTCCAAGTCTTTCAAAGCTGATCTCCCCCCGGGTGTTTTCAACATATATTTAAATATAGTCCGTTTCGGTTGCATCTAAGGCAAACACCTGGGAACAATATTTTTAATTTATTTAGACATTTAACTAATAAATACTGTTTTCTCTTGCCCACAGGTATAAGATGCTGGTACATGTACGCACGCACACCAACGAGCGACCCCACAAGTGTACGCAGTGCGAAAAGTCCTTCTCGCGAGCGGAAAACTTGAAGATTCACACTCGGTCACACTCAGGAGAGAAACCATACATCTGCCCTGTTCAGGTAAACATTTTTCTATCATATCTTACTAATATTATAAACGCGAAAGTTTGTATGGATGTATGTGTGTTTGTTGCTCTTTCACGTAAAAAGTACTGAATGGATTTTAATGAAACTTTACAATAATATAGCTCATACATCAGAATAACATATAGGCTATAATTTATGTTGCTAGCTAGGAAGGGGACGCGGGAGGGGAACGGGGACGCACGGGAAAGGTGATTCAGGGAGAAACAATGTATTTCTTTGAATATGGCATTGCAACGCATGCCGGGAACCAGCTAGTCTTTGATAAATTTCTTAACTTAAGAGTGAGATAATATTGCTAGATTCATTTTTAAAATGTTCCTTGCGACAATTTAACTTATTGTTATTTTTTATTTTGTCTACAGGGCTGCAATAAGGCGTACTCCAACTCTAGCGATCGTTTCAAGCACACACGGACTCACTCAGTAGACAAACCATATTGTTGTAAAATCAGCGGCTGCCAGAAGCGATACACGGACCCGTCAAGTTTACGCAAACACGTCAAGACTTACAAACACGCCTACGTACCGGAGATCCATGCAACAGAGAAGAAAACCGACCAGAATGAAATCGCCGCATCTCTAAACAATTTCCAGCAATTAGAAGCGAGAACTGCGATAACAACAACTGTTCGTCCAAATGCAAGTTTATCAGAAAGTGATAGCTCCGAACACAACATCAAACATTTCCAACGCAAATATTCATATTCGGAAAGCGATAGAACTCTACAAGTGACAGGTCACGCATTTAAAATTCAATATAGTCCCACACCTTTGTTATTCAATGAAAATTTACAAGATGAAAGTGATAAACTCTGTTTTTGTAAAGATCTTCCGTGCATTCACACCAGCAGATATGTAAACCCTGAATATATCAGCATGGATTCTTTGCCTTATGCTTGCCACATCCAATCTCCTGAGATATCATTCACGAGGGAATCCTCGATAGAAGTTGAAGACAGGAGTGAAAGGTTTTTTAGAAATGAACCGCTGAATTTGAAACGTACCAATGATTCCCGTTTCGAAGAGATTTATGAAAATGGTGTCCTCAATTTAGAGAAGAAAGCCAAGACTGAGTTTATCGAAAGAGCTATTTCTTTAGATTCACCGTTAGACTTAAGCAAAAAGACTTGATTGAGTTATTCAATTTGAAATACTGATCTCAAATAAAAAGTGCTAATAAAGTTCACTAAAGGACCAATAATACTGAGATTACGGTACATAATATTTTATGTCCTTTCTTTATCTAATTTGTTTGTTTCTGTATATGGAAAGGTATTTAATGTCTTTGTATGTTAGTCAAGATTGATCTCATTATTATTATTATTAATAGTTTACCATAGAGATTTGTGCCATTGACTGGCTGTTAGGTATTATTGAATATAAGTTTAAATGCCTCATAAACGTTACAAAGATTGTTAAGTTTTTACAATGAAAGTATGCATTGTTAAATCATGAACAAAATATATAAACTTGACTGGAAATTAAAGAATATACAAAAGAATTGCTATTTCATTACTTTGATCGCAAATCCTAATCTGGCTTTCTGGTGTATCACAGACAAGTTACAACGGATCTATCAGCGAATGCCTTTATTAAATATTTTACTAAATAACTTTAACTTAAGAGCGCGCAGGAGCGCCGAGAAATTTTAACGATAGGTATTTGTAAAAATTATTTCTATTTCGTTCATCTCAGCGGGGACAGCAAAAGCGCTATCGGTGTATTGGTGAACCCCAATGCGTGTGTGTGCGTGGCTGCAGGTGTTGGAAGCACGAATCGCCGCGCCGCGCCCGCCAGCGACTTCTTATTATTTCATTTACTGTTATTCATTTATTCCAAAAATTAAGTAGGTGCCTAGGTACATATTCGTAATAAAATAGCGAGGTCTACATTATTTAATATTGTATTGTACATAACTTTATTATTATTATTACTTACTACAAATACATGTGACTGCCTGCTCCGAGCTCATCTTCTGCACACGCACAAGTCAATGAGACTTGTGGGTGCGTGTATACAGGTTGCTGCCTGCTGCAACAGATAAGTCAATACGCGTCGCGACTTGAGCGTGCGTATTCCTATATAATAGATATCTTCTGCGCTCATAGTTCATTCATCTTGTTACTATTAGTAAAGTAAGATGCACGCTGTTTTGGTTTAGTAATATCGGGAGATTCATACCATCTTTTTTTATAAAACGGCAGCATAGGCGCAGTAGGTACATCACGTACTTTGTGATTGTATAGTGTTTTTATTTTTCGCTGGCTGCATCACTCTACTGTTTTTGACTAGCCTTTTTACTGGAAACTATTCTACGTCAAATACAGACCTTCGAATTTTGACCCTGAAACCCCCTTGAATATTGAAATCTGTTTGGTCATTTCTCACGATTTACACATATAGGACATATGGTGAGTAGATACCTACTAAACTATTCATAAATTATTCATAAACTATTATTATAAACATAAACTATTCATTCATAAAAACTCAATATTACAACACAATTTCCTTTTTTAATTAAACATATAAATATCGCTAAAAATGTTGTTGTTTTTTGGCTCTCCCTGAATAACGTAAATTCATCAGTTTTGACTGTATGCATAAAGTGCATTAGTGCAAGTCGGTACATTTGTTAACATATCTAGTAACCTATAATAAATATTATTCTACGTCTTAGGCTGCGTATACACACGCCAGCCGAACAACGGATTATGGGAAAGGAACGAAGCAAAAGCAAACTGCCCGAAACGCTGCGCCGCTTGCGGTTGCTTCGTACCTTTACCATAATTCGTGGTTCGGCTCGCGTCTCTGTCCGCAAAGAGTGGCGTGCACTGATTTTTCAGTGGGCTAGAATCCTAAGATTGAAAATACGACATTAATGATGTTGTCGAAGCTGAAAATAATTTTTTTTCCGAAATTTCAATTTTCAAATTCTGTGCACGCCACTATTCGCAAATATATACGTAGCATAAGATATGTGTATTTAGAAATTGAGTTGCATAAAATCGACTACTATATTACCTACCTTCAACTCAAAAAATTTTTTCTTACAGATAAATAATGGGTAAAAGAAATGGAAACAAAGCGCGTTTGTTTTTATCTGCTAGACGAAAAAAACCGATTATTAGTATCAAACGACAGATTCATGTTGCACCACGTTCGACATCTAGGTAAGTCGAAATATCGCTTTCCTGTCACTCTTACTACTGAACCTTCCTAAGGTTACCTTTACGTACGTAAAGTTTTTTTTCCCGTAAGTTGCTCACATAAGAGAGTTATGGCAAAATTACCAATGGGTATCGTTTACATTGATAATTTTGCCATAACTCTCTTACGTGAGCGACTTACGAGAAAAACCTAAAGATTTATGCTATGAGAGCCGTGTATTATGTAGCATGTATAACGGGAAAATGGGATGGACAAATTTAAATAAATAAATCATTTGCATTTACAGGGATATGGATGTCATCGATACTACTTTTGGAAACTTAACTACATCTTCACTAATGCATGAAACTTCCATGGATGAATCATTTGCTCCAAATATAGACGAAAACGCAAGTTCATCATCATCAACAACGCTTGATGATTTGGTGATAGAACCAGACCATATTGATGAAACCGATAATTTCGAAGGTCGCAGAATTGTGGATATAAAATATTTGTTTTCGGAGATATCAAATATAAAGCACGAACACACCAACTGCACATTTTCCGATTTAAAATTTATGAAGGAACGACGAAATGGTCTTCTAAGCCAGTATGTTTTCGAGTGCAAAATGTGCAAGAAAATAGAATACATTCACTCCGAAGACCCGAAACGGAAAATGTCTATAAATACTGCTGTCGTCGAAGGAGTGATGTGTACAGGAAATGGGTATTCACAATGGAATGAAATTTGTGGGGTTTTAAATATGCCAAATATGGATTGTAAGACTTACACGAACATAGAACAATGTTTAGCGCCAACAATTGAAGAATGTGCCTTAGAAGAAATGATCGCAGCTGGTGAAGAAGAAAAAAGGCTAGCCATTTTAAACGGTGACGTAGACGAGGGTGGCTATCCTTTGGTAACGGTGGTTGCAGATGGCTCCTGGGCAAAGAGGTCGTACAAAAGTGGATTTAGCTCCTTATCTGGCGCAGGGTGCATAGTTGGACTACGAACTAAAAAGGTTTTATTTCTGGGAGTGCGAAACTCATACTGCTGCATATGTGCTAGAGCTACTAAACTACACATAGTTGCTTCTGAGCACAGGTGCTTCATAAACTGGCGTGACAGTGCTAATGCCATGGAAGCCCACATTATAGCAGAAGGGTTCTCGAGAAGCATGGAAATGCATGGATTGAAATTTAACAAACTAGTTGGTGATGGCGACTCCAGCATCATGAAAAAAATAATGCAACAAATGCCATATGGTCCTAACCTTATAGTACAAAAAATAGAGTGCAAAAATCACTTACTCCGCAATTTTTGCAACAAAATGAAAGCACTTGGAAAAAAAACCAACAACGCTAAAGGCTTTGTACCAGTTCATATAAGGAAAAAGGTTGAAGCAAACGTTTTACGCATGAGAAGAGCTGTAGTTGGAGCAATAAATTACAGGAAAGAGCAAGAAAACACAGTACAAAGTGATAAAATAAAAAATTTGAAAATGGACATAAAAAATACCGCAAATCATGTGTTTGGTGATCATAAAAATTGTGCATCGTACTATTGCAAGCCGGAGAAGTATACTGATGATCCAAATTTAGTAAGCGATCTTCGAGATTGTGGAATATGGACTGATATCCAACAATTCTTATTGTCTCTAATAGCAAATGCAGAAAGTCTTATTATTGACGTGACAAATAACACTGTGGAGCAATTCAACAACGTTATCGCCAAATTTATAGGTGGAAAAAGGGTAAATTTTACTACAAGAGGATCTTACCAAGCAAGATGTTTTGGAGCAGTAACTTCGTGGAATAGTGAATTGGCAACCCATTCAAGAATACAAAAGAAAATCCAAGGCCACAGTCCCGGCAAATACACGAAGCACTTTATAGAGAGAAAACGACGTTCGAAGGAGAATAAACAAATGTGTCGAAAAAAAAAACTAAAGTATAATGAAAATACGACAGAAAAAAGAAAAAAAGTTACAGGGCCCGATGAAAATTATGGTCAATTGGAATTAGAACCAGATATGCCACCTGAAATATTTGAAACGAAAAAAGAGGAATTTCTCAAAGAATTATCTTCAACCAATAAGGAAGAGCTCGAACGGAATACGGTAGGCCAAAGCAATAACAATCTGTGGGCAATTGAAAGACGTAAGCGGATAACGGCATCTAACTTTGGAAAAATATATAAGCTTCGGCAAAAAACTTCAGTTACGGGAGTACTAAACTCTTTACTGTACTCACAATTCAAAGGAACTATGGCCACAAATTATGGAAAAGAAAATGAAAGCCTAGCAATAGAGCAATTTTCAAAAAAAACAAGTTTTCAGGTATCCGCTTGTGGGCTATTTATCGATAAAACCAAAAACTTTTTAGCGGCAAGTCCGGATGGCCTTATCGGTGAGGATTCTATAATTGAAATTAAATGCCCTTATAGTATAGCAAATATGTCACCAGAAGAGGGAATTGCACAAAAGATAATTGATTACTGTAAATTGGAAGACCATTCTTTAACATTAAAACGGAATCATAATTACTTCTACCAAGTACAAGGCCAGTTACATATTACTCGTCGTAATTATTGTTATTTTGTTGTGTGGAGTCCAAAAGGTTTGCTGTATGAAAAAATTGAGAGGGACGATGAAATCTGGCAAAAAATCGTTCCACTGTTAGAAAATTTCTACCACCAATGCCTTTTACCAGAAATAATTGACGGTCGCATACCAAGAAATTTACCGGCGAGGGAAAGGTCTGGACCATAAATTGTTTTAATTTCATTGTGTAGATGTTAAACAGTAATTTTTTTTACAATAAAGCGTTTAAAAACAAAAAATATTAGATCATTGAAGAAGATTGAAAATGTCAAGTGATGTAGGAGGTATTCCCAAAAGTGCATTTTTCTGTAATAATATAACGTATTAAAAAAGTTAAATAAAAACTAAACTAGTTATGTGTATGTACCTAATATGTAGCACAATAAACAATATGGTGCCTCTTATACATAGATTTCAATATTCATTTGTATAATATGATATTATAATAACATAATCGATTCAACAACATGTGGTAGATGCATGTACCACTGAACATACGCTGTACCAGCATTCCATCAAACGATCAGTGGTGTATGTACTTACCATCACACATTTTCTTGTAAAATATAATTTTTTTGAAAAAAAAATCTAGAACAATATATTTAGTCAAATATAAAAGTTTTTTTTTGGTTCGGTAGTTGTATCTTAAAAAAAGTTTCCTATAAAGGGATAATATTATGTTGAGTACAACCTTCAAAAGTTATCAAAAAATATTTTAATTAATTTTTGTGTTCCATATCCAACTCGGCAATACGGAACGGAATCATCTCGGGGTCTGTCTGTAACAGGTGTTTTTTTTTCAATTTTTTTCCATTAATTTATTTGACGTAAACAAATTAAATTTGTCACAATAACTTTAGTAAATAAGCTCGGTAAGTATTGGCACACTCAAAATAAGTCACCAAACAGAAAAATAATTTTAAAAAAACATCGATAACTCGGGACATGACAACACTAGTGGACTAGTGTATCGATATAATTATTGAGAATGTCACATCACTTCGTTGACTGTATACGTATTCAACAAAACCCTCTCCGCCCCCCCTCACCCCCGAATACTGAGAGAAAGGGACACATGCACCTCAGCCTGATAATACCCAAATAAAATTGTCAAAATCGAGGTTTTGTAGTCCTCATTTTTCTACTCCAAAACTGAACCAATTTCCAAGATTTTTTTTACCAAATGTATTGGAAGAAAACATTCTATGTCTGTACCTTTTGCTTTTTTAAAAATACATCGTCTAATTTGTATACTGAACGTTTGTTGATGGCGTTAAAAAAAGGCAATTTTAACAATTTTTGAAGGGTTATAACTCCTATAAAAAGTAACTTATCAAAAAAATCAAAACGTACCGACACGCTTGCGGTCAATATTCATATTATGTAAAAAAAATATTTTCTCTAGTGTCAAAATTCAGAGAGGGAAATGAGGAATACGTTTGTATGGAAAAAACACCACCCGGTTTCCTCTTAAGGTTCCAACACCCTTAACATAAGAACATACTGGGCCGACTTGCGCTGAGTAAGCAACACATTACGATATCTGGACTTGTTTAGTTTATTTTTTTATTTTAATTATTTTTTCAAAAGTCCAGCAAAATCTCAAGTTAGTACGAAGTGGCCCAAATTTATCTCACTAAAGGGGGTAACGTAACTAATGTATGCCCCCTAACCTAAAAAATAAATTACAAATCAACTGACGCACCTGCGCACCAAATATGCAATAACTAGAAACCATTTGCCAAGCGGTCACATGCAATGCACGTGGACCTAGGAATGTAGTATGTATTGCATGTGTCGACCCAGTGTGTCTGTACCTTAATGGTTCACTCCTTCCTTTCCTTAAAAAGATCCCCCACAGCATCCCCATTGATGATATAGGCCCTGAAGGAAATAGTTTCCCTTGACATTACTTATTCTTACAGGTGAGAGTGATTGTAACAAGGGGGCATACATTAATTATATGAGCTCAAAGGGGGGGGTGGGTGTCCAGCAAAATCTCCTGTTACTTAAAAAGAATATACAAAGTGGCCCAAATTTATCTCACCAAGGGGAGGGGGTCTAGATTGGAAGAAAAACTGCTCACGTAATTAATGTATGCCCCCTAACATGTATTTTTAATTAATTTAATAAAAAAAACAGTCATAATATTATAAAAATAAAGGATAAATTTATTAACAGTTAGTCAAAGAATAACAAGTTAGAAGTCGTTCATAATTATATTTTAGAACCTAAGTGAAAAGAAGTCTATAATTTGTTAACATTGTAGTATATGAGGAAGAGTAGATTTGAATTTTATACAAATCAACAATTTTATTCCCAAATTGACGAAATTTTGCTACTTGACCTTCAAAACAAGAGGAAGGAAATCTGACTTCGAAGAATATTACATAAAGCAAAACTTATATTGGAAGAATATTTAAAATTTTACAAAATATACAAAAGCATTAAAAATTAGGTACTTATGTATACAGATTGACAATTAATCTTTGAAAATATTAATACATAACAGATTTATTTGATTTTAATATATATTGTTTCTTATTCTCCAAATGCTGGACTATGTACAACTCCTACTCTAGGCAACTCGAAACAGCAGAAATGCGAATGCTTAGATGGTCGGCAGGAGTATCACTAAAAGATAAGATTAAAAGTTCACGCATTCGTAGTAGTCTGGGGGTCACGGACATAAACAGTAAGCTGGAAGAACGACAGTTGAGATGGTATGGGCACATGAGACGGATACCATCAGACCACACAGTTAAGCAGGCAATGTCTATGGAGGTTCATCAACAGTCATTCAGAGGAAGACCAAAGAACTCCTGCATGACTCAATCCTCCAAAATACTAGAGAGAAACGGCCTGGATGAAAGCGATACCCCAGAACCGAAGAATATATAACCTGAGAACGGGAAGAGCCGACCCCAACAGCCTACCTAGGCAATGAGTTGGGACAGCGCAAGAAAGAAGAAGATATATTGTTTCTTAACTTTTCAACTGTGATCAATTACAATTGCATAGTACAAAAAAAAGAGTGTATTGTACCGCAATTACAAAATTAATTTTCTTATTGAAAAAATTATAAATATGGCATTTGGTTTTATTTTTTTACAGTAATATGGATAAATAAAAGCTCCATAGATCACAACGGTAAAAGACGTTGTGACCTGAAAATAGTTGCATCGACATAGAAATGCCAGACAAAAAGTTCAGCAAATTTCATAACACTAATTCAGAGATTACAGTGAAACAAACATTTTTTCTGCTTTATGATTAAATTAAATACAAATAAAACAAATACAGATTTACTAACAATTTTTTTAGTGATGATAATATGTGCGGGAGTTTCGTTTGCGATATCTACACAAACAGTACACTAAGAGCAGTTGTTTTCTGTCATGCTTTAGATAAAAAATATAATAATTGAAGACAATATTAACCACTCTCCATTCGGCCGCATCTGGGAATTGCATCCAGGACCTCTGTCTTGCCGGGGCGTTGCTATGACCACTGAGCTAATTCCAAGCTAATTTCCACCATTTTTAACTGACTAACGACTGGTGTGGTCAAGGGGTAAGGCTCTTGACTCGCAATCCGAAGGTTGCGGGATCAAATCCCGGCGTGGGCAAATAATTTTTTTTTTACTGATGTTACACAATTAATTAAATTAAAATAAAATATCCGACCGGTCAGTGGTTGAGTGGGCATAGCGCTTGGGTCCCACCTGGGCGTTGCGTGTTCGATTCCTTGGCTGGCTAAGTCCTCCATCACAACACAAGCAACATTTTCGGCTTTCTGTAGTGGTAGTAGGAGATTTTCAAACATTGTTGGGTTATTCGTAACCCGGGAACGTTTGTCTTTCTTTAAAAAAAAAAAAAATGTATAGTTTATTTGTGGCACTGATGAAAGACCACCATTCAGAATTGAAATGTTGCTTGAAATGGCTTTAGCCGTGTTTGGTGACCAGATATGAATAGCCAGATACTTCCCCACCTCCTTCCCCTCCACACTGCCTTCAGCCTCACAACATACCCCAATTGGTGATGCCATAGTCTCACTGGCTCCAGACGGGAGCAACTGAGACTCTTGTGAGGTATTACTATAATTTTTTTTTTTAAATACATGCCAATATTATCTTAATTTTCTTAGTGCATATTTTTTTGCTGCTATTTTTATGTATGATTACAATTTACCCTAATTAAAGTGCAATCAAAGGCAGGGGTCTTGGATTCATTTCCCAGTTACGAGCAAAAAAAAAATTCTGTTTCACATTTTCTGTTTGAGAGTGTTAACCACTTAAGGGACGGTAAGAAATTTCAATAAATAAAAAGATTTTTTTGTTATAACCAACACATAGACAACACCATACTTGATAAAGTGACATTTTTATTTTTGTCTTTAACCGCTCTGATCTATCGCGAATATGCAAGTCTTTCGTATTAAACGAAATGTCAGATTTACAAAAACTTTGTGTTATTTCTGCTTCGCAATTAAAGCTCTATAAATTAAAAATTTCCGAACGTAGCCGAATACATACTAAAAACTGTTTTTAAAAGGTTACGAAATAAGCTTTCAAATTGTTATATTACAAATAAATATTAACATTTGTAAATATTAAAATTTAGAATGCAAACATAAAAATAATGTAAAAATGACTCGCATGATGTTTTTGTGTGAAAACGGTACTAAAATCATGGATTATGTAAAAAAAACAATACTTATTCTATCGTATAAATGTATAATAAACAAATTGGTCACCTCACGGTTGTTGTTTTTTAGGGGAAAGTCTGAGCTACCAGTGCCACAATATTTTGTGAAATAATGTTCTTTTCGCCGATTATGAGGAACGGTCTTTACTTCTTGGACAACCGTAGTAATTTAGTAGAGGTAATAACCAAAGGAAAAATGAACGTATAAGGTCGGCACTGCAATTGTAGTGATACATAAGGTGCATAGGCATGATTCTTCAACTCTGCAAATGCAGGGCTCCGGCCCCAAGGGGTTAATATTGACTTCAATTATTTATAATATTACATTTGAGGTTTAACTAAATAATTTATTTAATTATTAAAAAATATTACTTTAACCACTGGAGCGATTTATGCCATATATTGGCACCATTTTAAATGTCGCCGATTGCTTTTCGGGATAAAAAGGTAATTATCTCCTAGATTCGGCAATTTTATTTTTTAAAAACATTTGTAGCTCCCACGTTTGTTATTTTGGATTTAGAACGAAGCTGTTGAAATGCTTTATCTATTATGATGATAGATGTCGCGAATCCGAATTCGTAGACAGTTTTATAAAGATGTTAGACATAATTTTTTTTAAATATTTTTGATAATTATTTATAATTTCTGATCAGCTGTTTCCGGTTAAAATTAAGTTCTTTTTCTATAGATATGCACCTTTCATTATCAGGTATACCACAGACAACATACAGAAATCGAAAACATCCTATGTTCACTTGAATAAGTACCTCTCATGGCAGTTTCAAAGTAACCACCACGCAGGATTCGCATGGTTATAAACTTAACGATTTTTTAATATTTTTTTATAAATCCTACAAATATGAGATAAACGGTAAAATACAGGTTATTTCATTGGCTACATAGCACTACAATAAGTTTTTATGTCTCCATGTTAAAATTCGAAGGCATGATTTTTTTAATGTTGGCGAAAATTTTTCAAAATGATCATCTTCTGTAAATGCCAAGCAAACGGAGAAAAAAGTTGTTAGCTCCAGTGGTTAAAGAAATCTAAAAGACAGATTAAATTATTGGAAAAAACAAGTTCTGTAGCGAATGTATCAGATGCGACTGTACAGTACCGTGACTAAAACAATGATCTGTAACTCAAATATTTAAAGAAGCAACCCCCCCCCCCCCCCCCCCTACTGCCCATGTAAGTATATACAGGGTGTCCGGGGTAAAGTGCATTACCTTCAGGAGGTGTAAAAGAGATAAATAACTTTTTTCAAAATTCCAACTCTTAGGGGTAGGTTTGTGGTAAAAAGATAAAATTAGACCGGTGTGCGTGGCCAGCTTTATTATGTTCCGCTGTTATGATACAGGCCAATCACAACCATCCAATGTTGCCAAACTAAGGATTTTTAGTAGGTACGTCTTTTTGTATGGGAAAAAAAATGTTGCAATTTTGGAAAAAGTTGTACATAATCTGTTTTACTCCTACGAAGTTAATGCACTTTACCCCCAGACACCTTGTATATGTAGAATTGTAGATTAATGTTCAATTAGCTCACTGTAACAAAACGTGCCGATAAAACTGATTTAAAAAATTGTTTTTTTTGCAAAAACACTTTGCATAGAAAATTTGGAAATTATCTGATCCTCGTTAACCCTAACTACGCGACTGTAGGTGACTCGATAGTAGATTCCCTGACAGTTGGCCCACCGATATTATAATTATTATAATTTTTTGTGAGTTATTTACCAATGTCAAACCCAAAATCGATTAGATTTGATTAGACACCGGGACGCGTATTTCCTTTTCCGTGTTCAATACGAGGCAACCAAGCCTCCTAATCAACAAGGGTTTGTAATGCCATTTCAGTAGAAGGCAAGCGGCATCCTACTGTGCACAGGTTTGTAACGCCAATCCCTTCCCAAACTCGTATTCAGTACGAGGCATGCGTCCTCCAAACGTGTTTATAACATAAAAAAAGAAAGTGTGTATATACGCACAATATAGTAAAACGCAAACAGCCTTACTAATAAAATAAATAAAAACACTTTATAATATAGTACTTATAACACTTCATAGTACCAATCTTATTCATCATAATTTTAAAAAACATCACAGGTTTTGAATGGTTTGTTTTGCAAAGCAGGGTTTGTCTAGTGGGTATGTGTAATTATTCTAATACATTTCTTTCCATGTTCTGCTGTTATAAATGCAGGTACAAACTTGTCTAAAATGCATTCATTTAACATGCCTCATACTGAACACGGGTTTGAGAAGGAAATTGGCGTTACAAACCCTTGCACAGTAGGATGCCGCTTGCCTTCTACTGGACACGGGTTTGGTGGATAAATGGCTTTACAAACCCATGTTGATTTCGAGGCATGGTTGCCTCGTATTGAACACGGAAAAGGAAATACGCCACCGGGACACACAACAACAACAGCGCTGATTGGCCATTATTTGAATTTGTGTGAAACAACTCAACCCAACATAGTCTGCTTCACTGTCAAGCCTATTATCATTAGCACTGTGTATTCGGGCCAAATGAAAATGATTCGCACAATTGTCCATCTATTGTGATATACTCTGCTGAGACACCATCACTGGGAGCCGTGCACAACTCGGGCCATGCCTTCCTGTACGATGTTCAGATGCTGTAGATCCTTGTGCACTGTCTCTATCAAATGCGTCATGCCTTTCTGCTGCATCCACAGGAACTGTTTGATGTCGTCTTGCGAACCTGTCACAACAACAAATATCATTTTATTTATTGTAAATTTATTTATTTAATCGATGTATATTATTTATTTCTTTTTGTTATACGCCCATAGGGGCTTTTACATAAATTATAAAATAATATTTAAGTTATCGAGGATTACACATACATAGAATTTGTACTAAAAGTTATAAAAGTGAAAAATTTTAAGAATATACAAGTAGTTTTTGAAGAATATAGCGTAAAACTGTGAAATATTTTAAACAATATAATATTTGACAGTAACATAGAACAAAATATAATATAAAACCTTACAATAACACATCAAATTGTTAAATATATTATACCCACGTGATGGTTTAAACACAAACAAAGTGTTGGTTTAAATTGAATTTTAGATTATAAAGGGAATCAGCGAATATAACTACAATACCGCCACACTTGTTGCCTAAATCATGCATCCTATTGGTAAGTGAGTGTGATTGATAGTTGGTTGTGTATGTGTTGCAAAAGAATGTTATATTTTGTCTATCAAATACTATATTTGTAAAAGATAGTGTACAAAAGTGTGCGTCCCGCTAAAACTCAGAAACGAGTCCCGGTACGATCAAGGAAGTTATATGATGTGGTAGTCCTCTATCCCCCCATCCATGAATAAGGTTCCCATTTTTACCTGAAGGGCGTGCTTTTGAAGATATAAGTGCTGGAAGTTTCGACCCCTAGAAATTTCTGGAACAGTCCAGAACATTTGAGAGTATTCGAGAGCATTCCACAACATTCCAGAACATCCCGGAACATTCTGGAATTAAGTGGAATGTTCAGGAATAGTCTGGAAGGTTCGAGAACATCCCGGAACATCCCATATCAATGTGGAACGTTCCAGAACACTCTCGAATGTTGTTGTGAGCGAAGCCGGGTATCCCAGCTAGTTGTAATATAAATAATATGAGTTACATTTATTTATACATACATATTTTACAAAATATTATGAGGAAATGTCATCTTTGAAGATGCTGTGTGGAGGGTCTTTTTGAGGAGAGGAAGGGTGAACGTGGGTCCTGAAGAGACCCGTGTTGTAGAAGGGAGGAAACACAGAGGCCGGCAAATCAAATTCGATTAACTTAATCGACAATCAAACTAACTCAAGAATGAGTCGTCCGTTCTCATGTGACAAATGTCAACTGTGTATAAATGTTTCTCGAGTGTACACCGGTGCCAAAGGAATCAATGACGCTAGTTCATCGGAGCATATTCCATTGAAATACTGGTAGAACAAGGACGGCTTTCCCACCAACACCTTTGCACTAAAGATCCCAATCCGTTTGTTAAGATAGGAGAATCAATCAAATGGACTGGTTTTTTCGTATTTTGGGGATCCAGACCAGAGATGGCTGCCAAATTCATCCATGGAGCGCATTTGCGATTTGTACAGGGTCAACAGTTGTGTACTATTAAAGTATCTGCGGGCCCTGTACAGTACGCCCAGTTTCTGAAAGGCTAATTTAACACTGGCTTCGATGGAGCCCCCGTACCTGAGTTGGTCACTTAGAGCTAAACAAAGCACATCAACGGAAGGCCTGTTTGAAAGGTTGTTCCTTATTACGAGAGACCGCAGTCAGTGGAGGAGGCCTTACTCCAAATCTCAAATGGTGCTAATGTCCCGCCTCAACAGAAAGAAGGTTCTGATACCTCTGAGAAGTTGGTACAATGTTGAAGAACCAGGAGACTTGGCCTAATCCAAGCAATAGATAAAACATAATGAATGTGAATAATGCATACCTTTATCCATAGTGTATCTATCGGAGGATTGTGTGGTTGCTTGACATCTCTGCATTCTCAACTGTGACAGTAGTTCACTAAGGCGACCCTGTTAATAAATTTTATAAAAATTTTTTCAAGGATAGTTCAATTATCATTATTTCAATTATAGGCCTAGCATAGGAAATTTTTTTTTTATGTTTTTCATTTACTCACAAATAATTGCCCAAGTTGCCTCTAAAATGGTGAAACATGAAAAAATTTAATGGCCTATATCTTATAATTTAAAGCAAAAATAAATAAAGTAGCTCATATTCGCACTAGATATTTGACATACCTTTTGATTACAAAAATAATTTTTCATTTTGATAAGGTATTTTGACCTCAAATCCAAAATTAAGATTTGTCTGAAACGGGCCGAAACGGACTGGTTTTCCAAGGGATCGTAAAAAAAGAATGTCTTAAATGGAAAAACCTTATATGCAGGATAAACCGAGCTATTCAGTCATCAAGGGACCGAAAAAACTTCTTAAGCATGAAACTTCTTAAGAGGGTTTCACTGTAATACCAATAATTTGTAAAAAAAAAAAATGTTATCACTAATTAATTATAATATTTAAGCAGGTGAAAAGGGATAAATGGAGCTCTAGAATTAAAAAAAAACAGCAGGATTTGCTCTTGCGACTCACGTTGAAGTGCGTGGGGGCCGCCAGCTGCGAGTGCAGGCCCTCGAGGCGCCCCTTCAGCCCCTCCTCCTCGGGGGACATAGCTGCCCCCGCTCTCCTCGAACTCTCCAGCCTCACCACCACCTGGACACAAACTTACATCTTAGTATGCCATACATTTATTTATACATTATATTACAAATCTGTACTTCCTTTTACAATTCTGTCAAAATATATAATAACTAGCTGGGTTACCCGGCTTCGCTCAGGAAAACATTTGAGAGTTTTATGGAATGTTTCACAATGATGATCCCGATTCCCTATTCACGAACATTCCACGACATACACCGCCACCCCTTCCAGAACTTTTTAGAGTTCTATAGAACCTTCTTGAACTTTCCGAAATTTCAAGAGGGCGAAACTTCCAGCCCTTATATCTTCAAAAGCACCCCCTTTATGTAAAAACGGGTACCTTTTTTCCCGAGAGGGGACAGAGATCTACCACACCTTATAACTCCCTTGATCGTACCGGTACTCGTTTCTGAGTTTTTGCGGTCCGCGCGTTTTTTTGGATTTTATTTTATAATAGCTGTTTCCCGGCATGCGTTGCAATGCCATATTCAAATAAATAAAATGTTACTCCTTGCATGTCCTTTCCCGTGCGTTCCCCTCCAGCGTTCCACTTCCAACTTCCCCGCCACCGCTCTCCCGCTCCCCCGTCCCGCCAACCCCCCTGGCACTTCATTTCTTGACTCCTCTCCCGCCCGGCCCGTAGCCGAAACTTGTTTCTAATACTAACATTATTAAACTTGTGATATCTTTCTAATTAAATATCCGAATTGAAAAATTCAAAAAGTTAAATAAAGGTATTGAAGCTGTCTTGAATATTAATTAATTTATTTTGATAAGGATTAACACCAAGATACAAATAAAGAGTCTTTTTAAGCGGCGACATATTAATTAAATTTTTAAAATAAAATAATACTTATTGTGGCATAACCATAATAGTTAGATATATGCTATCATGACTTTTTTGTAAATAATGATGTGTTCTACAAAGTCGTAGTACATTATTTTATTCTATCATCAATAGTTTTCGCAGCGCACGCGATGTAAAGAATATTTTAGGTAATTTTTTTACACCTTGGGTTGCATTATTGGAGTTTTAGTAAGGATCCCTAATTTTTTTGAAAATATAATATAGCCTATGTCACTCGGGGGTAGTGTAGCTTCCCAACAGCGAAAGAATTTTTCAAATCGGTTCAGTAGTTTCGGAGCCTATTCGATGCAAACAAACAAACAAACAAACAAACAAATCTTACCTCTTTATATAGTGTAGTAGATAAATATACACACATATTTTAAATAGGTACCTATGTTAGGTACCAAATATGATTGATTGTTCTTATAATATACTAAAATGAATGTTTGTAATACATGAAAAATTAAAATTTGTAAAAAAAAATTGCAATAGGTGGCACACGAGCTATTTGAAAATCTGAATGTACCGGGACTGAATATATTGAACGCGGGAGAGGGGAGGGGTTCGCGGGAGAGGAGAGGGGGAAGGCGGGGAAGGGGAGGGGAACACATGAGGGGAAGAGGAACGGGACGAATGGGAAGACACGCAGGGAAAAACAATTTTTTTATTAGTGGCATTGCAACACAAGCCGGGAGCTCACTAGTTCTATTATATATTTATTTGTATGGCACCCTTAAGGTGATTTTTCACAAAAACGGCGCTATATAAATAAGCCAAATATTATTATTAATCAATATATTATAAACGAAAGTGTGCGTGCCGGAAACGAGTCCCGGTACAATCAAGGGAGTTATATGGTGTGGTAACCCTTTATCACCGATCCATGAAGAAGGTTCCCGTTTTTACCTGAAGGGCGTGCTTTTGAAGATGTAAGGTCTGGAAGTTTCGCCCTTTAGAAATTTCTAGAACAGTCCTGAACAGTCGAGAGTATTCGAGAGCCACAACATTCCAGAACATCCCAGAACATTCTTGAATGTGCGTGAATACTTTGGAACATTCGGAAACAACCCAGATCATTGTGAAACATTCCAGAACACCCTCGAATGTTGTGGAATGTTCTGGAACATTGTGGATCATTCAAAGCCTTTTATGTATGGGGTGGGGGTACCCATTGGTAGGGGTATGTGAAGCAAGATCCGTTGTGGGTTTGAACATCAGTTCAATCTCATATCAACTCCCTGAGCAAAGCCGGGTAGCCCAGCTAGTAATATTATAAATTTTAATATCATTTATATTTTTAAGTGAATAAACAGGGTAGGGTAGACAGTGCTTTTGTGCCTATATGGAATGCACTCCTCTGGATGTGAGGTATACTAACGGATAGCAGGCGGTGATGAAGATGCATCTGTCTGCGTGTCTGGACCTCGGAGGCGGCGAGCAGGGCGGCGTGTTTGGCCTTCAGCTCCGTGATTTCTGCGGCCGCTTTGGTCAGGAAGGCGACGTGCAGCTGGGACTCGTCGCTTTGGCACTGAATGCGGCGCTTTATCTATGGGCACACAAGTACATAAATTAAATTAAAAGAAACATTTTTAAGTGTTTAACCCAGCGACCGTGAAA
Organism: Limnephilus lunatus; assembly: GCA_917563855.2. NCBI lineage: Eukaryota > Metazoa > Arthropoda > Insecta > Trichoptera > Limnephilidae > Limnephilus > Limnephilus lunatus. Next base: position 35,336,116 of record OU830596.1, read on the forward strand.
TCAAAAAGAAAAAGATTTACGAAGTTAATAAAATCGATCGATTAAAGAAGTAAAAAATCGATTTACGAAGTTAAGGTTAGGGCAGTATTATTAATTGTTTTTGTAATATTTAATTAAATGAAGACAATATTAGCAAAACTCAATCGAAAATCTGGAAACAGAAAAATCAGAAAAAGATATTGGTACCCCTGGGACTCGAAAGCAGGACCATCTTTTGAGTCCCAGATGTGCCAATATCTTTTTCTGATTTTTCTGTCTCCAGATTTTAGATTGAGTTTCCCCTAATATTGTCTTCATTTAATTAAATATTACAACTCATAAAATTAAAAATAAAAGTAAATTGTTTTGTGTTCAATTCGTAGAACTTCATTTAATTTTTTTTTTTTTAATTCAATTTAAATTTAAAGTTATTACTTAATAATAATATTATTAAGTAATTTTACGGTGCTGTGCTCCAGATTTTATGTCCGGGTTAAATCTTCCCCGCAGGAAAAACTAAACGCTTTCACACACTTTTCCACAAATGTTTATCTAGTCAATCTACGCTATGTAAGTGCACTATATAAGTATAATAAATAGAAAACAATACAAGAACAATGCGTCAATCTACCAGAGACCAAATGGGAAAAAATATTCACTTAATAATGTTATTATTAAGTAATAAGTTAACCTCTCAGAAATAAACTTTTGTTTATTATGTGTCCCTTAGAAAACTGTCAAAACCCGATAATATTTGTGTTATTTACGATTTTTACTAAAAGCTTCATAAATCACGTTTTGGGAAACGTAGCCTCATTCTAAAAACTGTTTTGGAAAGGTTATGAAATAAACTTTCAAATTGTATTATTACAAATAAATAATAACATTTGTAAATATTAAAATTTAGAATGCAAACATAAAAAAATTGTAAAAATGACCCACGTGATGTTTTATGTGAAAACGGTACTAAAATAACAGATTACGTAAAAAAAAAAAAAATTATTCTATCGTATAAATGTATAATAAACAATTTTGTCACCTCACTTTTTTACCATTCATAAAAAACTAACAATGTCTTGAACTAATGACAATCAAACAAGATGGAGGTTCCATTCGGCTCAGATAATTAATCTCTATGTTCCATATATATATTTGAATACAGACGCGTAGCGTTGTTCATTATCCATATTCCGTTTTTTATTTCATGGTAATCCGTATACTAGTGATGGAAATAAATAAATTTTTGTAAAATCTCACGCGTTTACGTCAAAAGACGCTCTAATGTCTTGACCGCTATTATTATATTCGCGTCTTTTGACGCTCTAATGTTCCGAGTCGTTAAACATCATAAAATTTAAAAAAAAAATTAGGGCAGTGATACCAAAGCGAAATAACAAGTTACAAATAACCTAATATTTTAATTCTTCACAACTCCCCTCAATGACAGCGGTTGTTTGGATTTGAAATGATAATATGCATAGTTCCTATCGGGATGTCATTTGTCAAGTTCCTACCCTCCCTAACCATATCACCTTACTGGAAAAACATTTCAAAATGGAACAATGACAAGACTGAATTGAAGTGCATTTATTTGTGAAAAAAAAACAGAAGAATATTTTTTGACGACATGGAAGCAAGTTTTGTTGGTTATTCGTTCGTTTAATATTGTTTATGAACAAAAACGGAAGATCGTTTCATAATTAATTGTATTGTGGTGATAATTAACCTTGAGGTACTACGGCGGAACTATAAATAAACTATATTAGTAATTGTGTTGCCCGCATTCGCAGAGGTAAGTGATTGGTTATCCTTTTTCCTTGAAATCCATTGTTTTTCTCATACACATATTATCACCCAATTCCAGCAAACACTATTTTCGTTTCGTTGCATTGTCTAATTTACAATCCATTTTGAAGTGCATCTGAAGCTGTAACTCTGAAATGGTTTCGGATGCAATAGCTGTAATTGAGTATAGCGTGACGGAAAAAGGACTTAAAAGAACAGACTTGAAGAGGAATAAACTGGCAATGTTTTGGATGGGGGAACTTACTTCACTAAACCCGACCATGGGCACGGGAAGGTATTTCTCCGGATTTGGGTTGTCCGCCTGCGCCTGTTTCCACAATCGGGGGTCGATTCCTGCAAATAAATTCAATATATAACACTTTTTATGCTAAACAAAATTATTAACGTGGCATTTGCAAAAAAATTTTACTTTTCTTTAAATGCGATTTTAACCCTTATGTATAAAGAAACTATATGAAGGACAAGGTCAGAATCGCTTGCGCCAATATTATTCTTGATGTAACTGATGGTTTCATTAATTTATCTACTCTAGAATATTTTTAAATGAATTTTCTATGACTTTGCAAGCAAGTTACTGTCAAAGGCGAAAAAATCAATGTTTTATGTTTTCAAAAGCTTATAAAGGTCTTTATTGATTTGCTCCTACTCCTTTGAATTGTATTTTTTCATGTTAGGTATGTATTCAGATTTGTGTAGAAATAATAAAATCAGTTCATATTTGTGTGATTATATTTTTTTACAATTGTTTCCAAAATGGGAGATTTAATCTTTTTTTTTTAGTTAGTTAGCTATTCTGGAAAAACTTCCTATGATATTATCATGTAATATACCTGAATAATAAGATATATTATTTGGTAAACAGAAAACAATCACAAAAAAAGCAATTCCTTTGTTTTTATATGGATATTTGACAAGAAAGCAACAAGGTAAAATTAAAGGACATTCAACAGGTTAATCATTAATCTGATATGATTTAATACTTATCAGTTCCAATTTTAAAAATTAAAGGTTCATTGAACCTGAACAATTTTACGCATTACGCAGGAATAAGTAGGTCACGGCATAAACACAAGATTTCCCTCACAAGAGTTTTGTTTTCCCATAACGGGGCGAGGAAAACAAAATTCTGTGGTTTTTTTGGTCTGCAACTCCAACACATAAACATTGGAGGTTAGGTTAGGTTAGGTTATCTATGTAGGAGGTACTCGCCCTGGTATAAGTAACAGATGGTTACTCCTTCAAGGACTCTAATTTTTTTGAATGAACGAATCTACATTTAATTTTGAACAAATCAAGACCTCCAGTATCCCTGCATACCGTTGTTAGTAAGCAGTATGCAAGTGCTTAGCGGGAAATACAAGATACAATAAGTGTAAACAGTAAGATCTCACCAGGGGGCGGTGTCTCCAGGTATTCCTGCATCTGTCTGGAGTCGGGCTTGGTGTGAGCTGTGGCGGCCGCCACTCCGAGGGACGCCAGCTGCTGACGCTGCAGCGGCCCGGCCAGGAAGGCCGCCACCTCCGAGGCTGGCAGCCGATTGCCCGACAACCCGCTGGCCGTCTTCTCCGACACCGACAGCATGGCCTGAGCCGTCGTGGCTGACAGGGCCTTCACTGATTCCAGGCAGATTGTGAGGTTGGGTTTGTTGCCGAACAGGGCGTTTAGCGATGTCTGGAGTTGGGCTTGCTGACTTCTGAAATTTAACAATATCCAGTAAAGCAACATGATGATAAAACTAATTATTATACGATGGCATCAAAGTAGATATTTTATTTTTTTATTAGTAACCAAAAGATAAATAAATTACAAATAAATTTTATACAGTAGTTAATTACATAAATGATGTATTTGTTGTACCCCCATAAATAAGCAGGGTTTGTGTGCATGGGGAGTGTTAGAGTTTTAAATTATTTTATAATATTAGTATTCATGTTTCAAATTTTTTCTGGTAATTCATTAATTAAAAAAAATTAACTCCGAGATATTTATGATTAAACTGTCCTATTGTTTTTTTTACATTTTGGAGTAGGAAGTATTGACGTTTGTCTAAGATTTCTGTTATTTTTAAAGGGTGCAACTTTATTTTGAATATTATCTTTATAAATTTGTAATGTTGCATGATAGAAGTATAATGCACTTAATTCTCTGACCTTAAATTATTTGAATAGCAGTTCTGACGAATATGAATAGGGTTTTTAAACAGGGGTACTAGACGAGACCACTTACTTGAGTTCCTCCTCAGTCTTGTTGAAGTGCAGCTGCACCAGTCCATCCTTGTTGGAGAGTGTGGGCAGGCGGCTGTATCCGATGGCCTTGAACCTGCACAGCGGGTTATGCTCCGTCAGCTCCAGGGGCGGCTGATTGTTGGCATAGTACACCTTGCCTGCAAACAAACCTCATTATGCACTCTGAGCTCTCAGCAGTTTTTATTTAGCGGAGATATAACCACTGGAGCGCTTTTTGCCACAACAAGGCACTATTTAAAATACCTCAGATTGCTTTGTTGCCAATTTTGGCAAATTTTCCCTTATTTGTATTTGTATGTAATTAAGTAGAAGTTTACGACTTTATAATATTTTTTATATAAATCCTACGAATATATGATAATCAACAAAAGATAGGTGAATTCATTGGCTATATAGAATTATAATCAGTTTGTATGTCTCCATATGAAAATTCGGAGGAATGATTTTTATGTGGGCGGAAAATATTCAAAATGATCACAAAAAAGTCTCGAACTGTCAGAGAAAAAGGTTTTAAATTGCGTTGTCATAAAGTTTTTTGCATAAGTTTTGTTTATGACTCATTCTCGTGCTCATCAGGCTCCGATATGGAATGATATGCTGGCTTTTGTGTTTCCTCCATCCTGTAACTCTGGTCTTTAAAAACACGGGTTCATTCCAATATTTCCTTAAGTCCCTCCACACGGCGTCTGTAAGAACTTAATATTAAATGCACAAGGATTTATCTTACCGATTCCCCACTTGGCCAGTATGAAGTTCCATTTGGCCAGGATCTGGTCTCGTTCGTCCCCAAACACATTGACGTTGAACACGGCGCTGAGCAGGGCTTCATTTGGATTGGGGGCCTGGGGCTACAACACAATACAGATTAACTATACATGCTCAATTTGTATACAAACGCGTAAGACCCGTAAAAATAAAAATAAATAAATACCGATTGTAACAACAAACACGGACACTTGACCTCTCATCTGCCGGCGGGCCAAAATAAATGTTTTGCTTTTTTTTTAAATGCGATTTTAACCCTTATGTATAAAAAAATTGTATGAAGGACAAGGTCATAATCGCTTGCGCCAATATCAATCTGGGACCTATGTTCTATTTGATTATTGTAGCTAGTCTGAACAATCTTAAAAGAATTTTCTATGAAATTTGTGGGTGGCTTTTGGCAGCTGTCAATGGCAAAAATATCCATATTTTACGTTTTCAAACAAGTATAAAGATCATTATTTATTTGAAAACTCCTTTGAATTGTGTTTTTTCATGTTGGGTATGTATTCAGGTTTGTGTAGAAATAATAAAATCGGTTTATATTTGAATGAATATATTTTTTGACAATTATTTCCAAAATGGGAGATTTTTAATTATTTTTTTTAGTTTGTTAGCTAATATGGGAAAATTTCTTAGGATATTATCATGTTATATACATGAACAAAAAGATATATTATCTGGTAAACAGAAAGTAATTGCAAAAAAAACAATGGCTTTGTTTTATATGGATATTTGACCAGAACTCATCAAGGTAATTTTCGCACGCTTTTCGAAATACCATCCCACATTTAACAGGTTAAAACCAGCCAAAGGAAGCGCATAGACAACCTCAAAATGTGGTGATGGAGAAAAATGATCCAAGATTTTATGGACAGCAAGGAGCACTAATATAGTATTCCAGAAGAGCTAGGCATCTCCAACGATCTAAGTCAACTGTCAACTGTCTGACTACAACATGTTCTAAGATACTTTGAACACATTGCTCATCAAACTGAGAACTCAAACCTGGAAAAACTGTCACTGCCAAAGTGTTTGGTAGGAAAAAGTAGAGGAAGATCGCCAATAGAGTGATCAAATATCAGCTACATCTAATGCTACATAAATGATCTCATGAATCTTCCCATCAAAGTAGACATAATAAACTTTGCAGATGACACTGTTATTATATTTCATGAACAAGATTGGACAAGAACCTACAATCAGGCGGAGCATGGCCTGGCTGTACTTCAAACTGGTTTTAAAAGCAAACTACTCCCGTACGTTAAATGTGAGTAAAACTAAACATGTAAGATGTTACATTCTTAAAAAAAAACAAAATAAGACAACCGATGAATGACCATGTGTACACTCAAATTACACAAATGACAAAACAATTTTCCTCAATGTCCCTGCCCGCATAAAACCCAAACTAAATGTATTAAATATCTGGGGGTGGAAGTCGATGACAAACTTCACTGGGATTCACATTGATGGAACATTAAAAAAGTTAATAAAACTCATCTACTTCTTCAAAAAATTACGAAACATCTTGTCAACTAATCTAAAGAGAGTATGTTATGGTATAATAGAATGGGGCTCAGCAGGGTTATAACACGTAAAACAACTGAAGGTAACTCAGAATTGCATCATAAAGACCATACTAAAGGTATAAAGACGTCAACAACACAAATTTTTAAACAGTTTGATGTTCCAAGTATACATACAAAAATCTATACCAAAAAATATTCTGGTTTATCATCTCAAAAAAGACTCATAAAACCAGAGCCAAGCAAATAGACATACTAAATATACCTAACTGTAATTCTACCATTGCACAAAGACGCTCTGAATTTTTAGTAGTAAAGTTATATAACGAACTCCCACTCAGTATCAAACAAATTAAAACAAAAAATAAACAAATTAAGGATATCAAATCTTGGCTTAGCTATCTGAAAAATAATTACTAGTATATTAAAAATTGTCATAGAAGTTTTTGAAAAAACCTTACCCAAACATTGTACCTACTTCAGAAGTCGCTAAAAAACTTTATTCAAAACATGGTCCACCTCAGCACAGGATGTCCTAGTGAGGAGGACTACGAAAATAATCTACCTATTTCATATTTAGCATGTGTCTTCCATAAATGTAAAAATTAAAATAAAGTAACTATGTAAATCAAAAATCAGATACTTTTTTAGATTTTCACGGACAAAAGTATTTTCATTATTTGTTTTTGAGGTGTTATGCCGTGTTGCGCTACCTCCTTCTTTAGCCAACGTTTCGGACAGCGTTACAGTATCCATCATCAGGGCAGATGATGCATCAATTATACATCTGCCCTGATGATGGACACTGTAACGCTGACGGAAACATTGGCTAAAGAAGGAGGTAGCGCAACACGGCATAATACCCCAAAAACAAACAACGTAAATCAAAAATGTCCAGAACTAGGGTGTCCTTGGCTCTCCACACAGCGAAGGACCACGAGAAGTGAAGGAGCCTCGTCCACTAGGGAAATTGGAGTAAGGACCACGATCTTCAGCAACGAGGAAATGACTAAAGAATAAAAAGAAAAAGTATAAGAGTGTAGTGTTAAGCTTTAAAAATAAATTAAATAAATACCTGTTGATGTTGCTGTGGTTGGGCGAACATATTAGCCCCAAACCCACCAAAGCCAGTGGTGGCAGCCGGAGCACCCAGCGGCTTACCCCCAAAGTTGGTACCGAACCCCCCCGCCCCGCCAAATCCGGTGTTTGCCCCCCCCAAGCTCGTTCCGCCGCCAAACGACGCGCCGAAGCCAGTGTTTTGGGTGCCAAAGCCAGTGTTGGGAGCGCCAAAACCGGTGTTGGGCGCTCCGAATCCGGTGGTGGCACCGCCAAAGCCGGTGTTTGTCGCGCCGAACCCAGTGGCCGGCGCACCGAAACCAGTGTTCTGGCCGAAACCAGAGGTGGCGGGCGCTCCAAAGGCACCTAAAAATAAGAAATAATGTCAATCAAATCTATATATTTTTTTTTTACATTAACTCCACACAGGAGGTCCTGAGGAAAATAATTTGACAAAGACAATCTGGACGCTGATTTCTCCCTTAAAACTCAAGTGAACAGAACTGTAAGCACGGGGTTCTTTCAATTAAGGCAAATTAAAGCAGTACGGAGAAACTTGACAACAGAGGCGACTAAATCACTAGTCAATTCGTATTTTGTCTCACGTCTAGATTATTGCAACGGAATATATGCCAGTCTTCCAAAATATCAAATCAACAAATTACAATCCGTTTTCAACGCCGTGGCAAGACTTATCACCGGCGTATCAAAATATTCCCATATTTCATGGTATTTAAGTCCATTAAAGGAATGGCTCCGGCTTACTTATCGGAATTGTGTATTCCAGAAAATTCCAATTCTCGACAGTCAACCCTGAGGTCAGCAGCGTCATCAGCCATCGGAAGGTTAAAGGAACCAAAGCGCACACCAGATACTAAGTTCGGTGAGCGCGCTTTTGGAGTGTCAGTACCTAAAGCCTGGAATGGACTGCCACATTACTTAAGAATGATCACAGATTCGGCGGAATTTAGAGCTAAACTTAAAACACACCTTTTCAGACAGTGGTATCCATAAAATCAAAAATCTTTCACCTTCACATTCAATGCCCGTGACATTGTAAATAACCAATTTGTAAAAATGTAGGAAAAACCTATTTGTAAGCGTTTATAAACACCATTTCATGAACGTTCTCCGGCCCTAAAGAGTCCTAAATTCTTAAAGTCTTTAAAAGAAATAAAAAAATCAACTCTACTTTTGCCACTAATCTTTTCATAAATGTAATACTAATAGTGATGGGGGAAGCAAATGTAAAATCGCGCTATGTCCAGTATTTTAAATATAATGTCCTCCGCGTGCACGTCTTCTCCAAGCATAAACTTTCTAATTAAAGTGTGTTTATCGGAAGTGACCTCCCAGGTAAGTATGTTTCTGAATCCATTTGTAAATAGTAGAATTCGATAGAACCTAAGAATTCTTAATGAATTGTACAGCTCCCTTGAGGTGATTTTTCACGAAAACGGCGCTCTACAAATGATCCAATTATTATAATTATTATTATCAATAAAATATTCACCAGTAGTGTTTGTGCCAAAACCAGAGAAAGCGGATGTGGTAGCGGCCGGGGCTCCAAATCCTCCAAACAGAGAGGGAGCTGAGGTGGCCTGCGGGGCCCCAAATCCTCCAAACGTCGGGTTGGCTGTGGAAAAATTAAATATATTAACATAGATTCTCTGGTAACCTTAAATGGGGGGTTTCGTAGATCATCTCATTTGATGATGGTCCTCATTCATTATCTATTCTCAGCCTGTTTCTGCTTTTGTTCAAATCGAATAAGCTGTCAAGCATAACGGTCAATTTGTTTTATGTTTATCAAATGATCAATCACCTTCATAATGCAAATGTTGGCTAAGCTGTATGGAGGAACTTTTAGAGGAAAGGGAGTCGAGGAAGTTCTGGGAAGAAAGGGTTATTAGGGGTAGGTAAGAGTCTAAGAGTGTGTGTCCAGGAGTGACGTATGAATCCATCTCTCCCACTGCAGTGTTGTTATTGTTCCCCGGCGGGGAATTATAAATTACATTTACAAGATTAACATGTAGGTAAAAGATTAAAATGACAGGGAATGTGATTGTGTTTGTCCAGTTCTGTTAGCTTTTTTTAAGGGCGCCACTGGCCGTTGGACCAGGCTAGCAGACTGTAGAGCAAAATCCTCTTTCGGGGCCTTGGGAATTATACACTATATGGTCAATTCTAGGATAGAAATGATAAAAGGCATTCATTGAGAATTCAATATACATTTATAAATAAATCATTTGCACAGTGTTTATCATGAAAACAAAATAACAATAAATTGTAGCTTACCCCCCTGGATCGACCAAAATCATTAACTAGCTATCTAAATTTAAACTTCACCGACAGCAACGAAGAATTGATTAAAAATGTGTGGCCATCCGCTCCAGTAAAATACAAGTACTCCGCCCTGGGAGTTTGTTTTTCTATCATCCGAGATCCAGCGTTGAGCCAGGTACAACAGTTGTCAGAACAAATCCTTTTCCATAGACATTGCATTAATCAATCCGACAGACTGATGGATTGTTTGAATCTCCAAGACATTCAATTAAAATCTTATTAAAATTTTATATTATTCTCCTCGGTACACGCGTTCGACATTTCATAAAAAATGATTCATTTTGAATTTAAAAGAAATACACAACAACGAGTCTCATGTAAACTCCAAATAACGATAAGACATTTTACTTATGGCATTATGCCATATAAAATACGAAACAAGCGGTACACGCGAGATATCACTTCAAGTAAACGTTTTAAAAAGCTTTACATTATTAATATGTAAAAATCACGTTGACTCTTGAAACACTGTCTAACCTTCAAGGCAGTATCCCAACAAGTGAACATTTGCTCTATTCAAAACCCTATATGTATTCTTTCGAAAATAAATAAATGAGTAGTTAAAATTCGGCGTTTAAAATAAAGTAAACGTGATATTATTTTTTTTTAAATGAGGGTACGTGATTAGACTCGTTTAAAATAAGTAAAGACAAGATAAATTATTTCATAACATTGTAAGAGAGATGGTTAAGTCGTAGAAACAATTTTGTGTATGATTTTGATGGTGAGGTGACCAAATGACGGAATTATACTCTAATTGGCTACAAACTAATAACAAACAAAATTTTCATGAAAGGAAGTGAATTAAAGTTTTGAATGGTTTTCAGTAAAAATCCTAATCATTATATACAATTTTTTTGTAATGTGATTTTGTGGTATACAAATTCTAGTTTTTCATCAAATATAACGCCGAGGTCTTTTATTTTAGTTAATATCTCTAGTTGTAAATGGCCTATCACATAATTGAATAGCATTAAATATGCCCTTTAGCTTTGATAATAATAAGACAATTATTTGTAGTCTATGTAGTAATATGTGTATTGGTGTGTAACTGTTTTACGGAGACTGTGAAAAAGAAATATGTAAATATATTAACCTGCGCTGGACACAGCCGTTGTGCCGAAACCCCCGAAGCTCGTGTTGGTAGTGGCCGGGGCTGCTCCGAAGCCCCCGAAGCCTCCAGGGGCCGCTGAGGTGGCCACATTGGACCCAAACGAGAAGGATGTGTTTCCAAAAGCTGCTGTAAAAAATGCAAAACATATTATTATTAATAATTGTTGAAACAAACAGTGAGACGATGGCATCCCCAATTGAAGAGTGGTTTTTTCAAAACTCAACATTCGTCGGAGGTCAAATTTTTCTTGGACCGTTTTGTATCTAAGTATTTAACCCCTCAGGCATATTTTGTCAGAAAGTAAAAATATTTCCACTTTGCAATAAAATCCAAATAAACGGAATATTTCAGAATGTATCTGAAAACTGTTTATGAAAGATGATAAATACGTTTTAAAGTTTTACAAAATGACTCACCTTATTCTATGTTTTTTTCTAAATATCCCAGGTTTTGAATGGTTTGTTTGGCAAAGCAGGGCTTATCTAGCGGGTTTGTGCAATTATGATTGATTGTCTATGAAATAAAAACGGTAAATACAAAATGGCGTTACCGCGTAAGCGAATCAATTTAAACAAAATTAAAATGTTAAATGCATATTTTTTTATGTTTTTTTGTCTCTCACGACATAAATACTCACTTTTCGTGATAATAAAGCTAAATCTAACAGTTTGAATAAAAAATATTCCGTATTAACGGTACTCTGCTAATAGCGGTACTCCGCTTACTCGTTAATACTAGACATAAATAATATATTTATATAATGAACGACATATGTAATAATAATATTATACATATATTGAATTTTCGAGATTTTCATCTATAATGTTCGAATTTATGATTTGGTGTGTTTCATCCTCGAAAAAAACTGTTCACATGTATATTCGCTGCCAAAAAGACAAATGATTTTTCTTGCAAATGCTTCTAAATTTGTATATTTTTCTTCCACCAAATATAATTTATAAAAATCCGTCAAAGCAGTGTTTTTAAATAGTGATGTTTAGCACTAAATCCCCCTGAAGCTCAATAAGTTCCATCTGTAAATTTGCTGATACATTATTTACATCATTTACATCTTACTATTATTATTTACATCTGTTATCTCACCCCCGTATTCAAGAAGGGTTCAAGAAATGATGTATGCAATTACAGACCTATTTGTATTCTGTCAAGTATTCCTAAGCTCTTTGAAAAAATCATTCTTAGTAAAATATCCTCTAATATTAAACATGTTATTACCAATTGCCAACATGGGTTTGTCTCATCTAGATCTACTCTCACTAACCTTACAGTATATGAAAACTACATAAACACAGCATTGACTAACAGGCAACAGGTTGACTCCGTTTATACTGATTTTTCCAAGGCTTTTGATAAGGTCTGCATCAAAATACTAATAAATAAACTAAAAAAAATTAGGGATAAGTGGCAACTTTTTGGCATGGTTGATCAGCTACTTATCTGATAGATTACTCTTTGTAAAGATCAACAACTGTCTATCCTACGAATTTATTGCTACCAGCGGTGTCCCGCAAGGTTCGCGCCTGGACCTTATTTATTCATCCTGTTCATCAATGACGTTACTAGCGTTTTCCACAGTGTCGAAGTTTTACTCTTTGCCGACGATATGAAGCTGTTTAAAGTCATTAATGATGTGCATGATTGCACAATCTTGCAAGAGAATCTTAACAACTTTTTCAAATGGTGTTCAAGTAATAAACTTCAGCTAAATATTAACAAATGCCAAGGTATGAGGTTCTACAAAATTAAACAACCAATAATATATAATTATGCACTCTCTAATGTTGACTTAATCTCTGTAGTCGAAATACTTGACCTAGGCATCATTTTTGACCAGAAACTTTGTTTTGTATCTCATGTAACTTCTATAGCAAATAGTGCTATGAAAATGTTAGGTTTTATATTAAGGATTTTTCAAAGATTTTAAAAATATTCACAAATTAAAAATTCTGTTCACATCTCTCGTTAGAAGCATTGTAGAATATAATTCTACAATTTGGTCACCTGTCTTTAATAATCACATTAATATAATTGAAAGAGTCCAATGCAAATTTTTGAGGTGTATTAATTTTAGACTTGGAATTCCTTCAGAATCAATAAATTATGATTTTTTATTAAATTCATTGAAATTGTCGAAGTTAAGCGATAGAAGAAAAATTTTGATCTAATATTTTTATAAAAAATTGTAAACTATCAGTTGGATAGCCCTGATATAGTAAAGTTGATTCACTTTCATGTACCTACCATTAGATCAAGGTTCCCTAGTATGTATTATTGTGAAAATTATAAGTCGGTCTCAGGCTACAATTCTGTTATAAATAGATTACATACAATTGGTAACTTTTATGCAAATGTGGCTGATATTTTTAATATTTCCCAACTGAAATACAAGGCTGTACTGATCAAACATTTCAGCCAAACATATTTTAATGGGGTCACTACATGACATTTTTTTTGATTTTATTGTGTTTCTTTGCTTTCATCAAGTTGTTCAATTAATTTCCTTCTTTTCTATTAAGTGTAATTTAAAAAAAAAAAAAAACATTTCTTTCTTTAATGTACTACGACTGTTAAAAAATATTTAATGAAAACGTGTTTGTAAATGGCACTTTGTGCCGTAAATTTTAAATAAATAAATCAGCATCCATCGGACGATCCAAATCACTGGGAGGGAAATCATGCGTCGAAAGCCGCTCGTAACCTACTGTAGGTATCGTCCAAGCGGTGGTGATCGTGAACTAGTATAGTGGGCCACTGCAAGCACCAGTGTCATGTCCATTATTTAATTAATTCGCCGAGATGAATCACGGCCGGACAAAATAGCTCGGCGGGCCTAGATCGGTGTGGTTTAGATCATGGGTGGCCAACCTTTTCAGCAGCCGGGCCAGATTTCACAAATAATATTTCCTACCGGGCCGCACAACAAAATTTCTTTTATTATTCAAAGCAAACAAGAAATATATTGTTTTTTAAGAAGATATAACAAAAATGAGAATCAAACATAATTATTAGATTAGAGTTACGCAGTACAAAAAATAATAATGAAAATAAACAAAATATGATAAATTTTTGTGAAATGTCTGATTTTGTTTGTCAGAAGTGCATCAATGTTGATAACGATTGATGTTGTTGCTACACGCAATTATGCAAATAGTTTTCCAAATGCTCATCAGTGATTCGGGTTCTCATTTGCCTGTTTGCAAAATGCAGGATCTTTCTCTTTGTCCAAATGTGTTTTGTAATGTGTTTTTGTAACTATTTCAAACCAACCTGATTGAATTTCTCCTTTAACTGTGCATCACAACACTTTTCACAATGTTCCATTTGTAAAATTCCTGGCAATAAATTCAAGTCTACGCAGAATGGCGTTGCGAATGCAGCAAAAAGCACACAATGCTTTTTTAAATCTTAAAATCTGTTTTCAAATTCTAGCTTTAAGACGGATAACGACGAAGCGTATTTATCCGCCGCCATTTCTGTGACGTCTGGCTGCAATAACAATGTAGGAAAGTGAGAGAAGATTTTTGTCTTTAACTATTGTTCACAAAACCCAAGTTTCATTTGGAATGCGGAAATAAGATCATACATGTTATTAATTAGTTGATCTTTTCCTTGTAGACAAGTATAAACAACGTGGCTAACTATATCGATCAGTCACTAACCCACTCCTCGTCTTGAAATTTTAAGATACTTTTTGACTTGCTTGCGAAGAATGATTGTATTTCTTGCATCAAATCAAACACTCTTTTCAACATTTTGGCATGGATCAGCTATCTTACTTCTGCATAAAATGTAACTTCATTATACTATGAATCTGACGGTGATTCAACCCCTTCAACTTAAAAAAATTCACTGTTTCGATGACCACCTTCATGACGTGATCCATTTTAAGGGACTTGGAACATAAATTCTCCTGATGAATAATGCAATGAAAATTTTGCATCGAAGTATTATCAACTTTGCAGGCCTTTGTGTTTCCCAACCATTGCTGGAGCACCATCTGTTGTCAAGCCCGATAGATTGTTGAGTTGTAAGAAAAAGCGATTCGATGTCTATGTAAAAGCTCCTAACAAATCTCGTGAGCAAGCAGTGTCCTTAAATGGATACATTGCTGCTAATTCTTCGTGAAATCAATGTACTGAGATACTTCCATATATGAGATGTGATACGAACTTAGCACGTTGGAATGTTCTTTTGATGGTGGATGGTTGATGGTTTTATGTACACTAAAAAAATGTGTGCATATGCTCCGCGGGCCACAAGTAGACATCCGGCGGGTCGCATGCGGGTTGGCCACCCTTGGTTTAGATCACATTTCTAACCATGATAGTAAGGGAAACACGAGCTGTTCCGAAAAGCTTTCAAATTAGCCTGAGGGGTTAATAAAAAAAAATGACATTACAATGACGCAATATTGATGGTTGTACGTTCACATAATTTGATTAAGTCAAGGATAAATACCGACACTCGCGTCTACTAATCAAAACAGGAAATTCAGAAACCACAAGGAGAGATTACGCACCGAGACAATGTTAATTAAAAACTGATTATGTAAAAAAAACTGGTGGATTTATTGCACCGGTCACCATAAAGATGTTCGTCCTTCACAAAAATCAAAAGGAAATAAACTTGGTGCGAGAGGGAGGCATGGAAAAAGTGCCAAAATAATGAGCTCTATGATATCTAACAAGCTCCCAAACTCTCTACCCATTTAAGGTTCCAAAGACTAAGATGGGCCGGACATCTGCACCGAATGCCAAGCACACGAGTATCGAAGAAGGTTCTAACAGGACACCCGGGAGGTAAACAAAAGGCGGGCAGACCTAGGTTGAGATGGGAGGATGATGTTAGGTAGGATGCAAGAGGACTAATCCATGTTGCAGATTGGAAGACGATAGCCGAGGACAGAGGGCGATGGAGGCTTATATTAAGGAGGCCAAACTCGAAATGGGCTGTAGCGCCATTGAAGAAGAATGAAATGTAACAATACCTTCGATAATTAGAATGCCCTGCCTGTTTGTCCGATGTAAGTATTCTCAACTAGATTTAAAGAACATATACAAAGTTAGAAAAATAAAATCAACTCTTTAAAATTCGCAGAACATCTCTTAGTGAATAATCACGTTCCACTTAAAAACAACCAGCCAAAACCATTACATATAGAACGAATGACCCCAACATAACGCTAATTAATAAAGTAAGGAAAATTATTTATTCCCCACTACTTAGTATGTTTACCAAACCTAAACAATATGATGCACATAAATGAGTCACAGCAATAACGTCATTCTAAATCAATTAAGAAAACCCTTACACTCAGTGCAAGGGAAACCAAAGGGAAAGATTCCGAATCCCATATTAATATTCAATCAATTAGTGTCCAACAAATTGGTTTAACCGATAATAAATCAATTTTTATAAGAAAAAATTTATTTTTATACTTTTTTGAAGGTTATTCCCATCAGTGAAATATATCATATTAGAATAAGTTAACAATAATAATCTAAACAAAAATATGAAAGAGAACAAGACACAGAAAAACAGAAAAAAGGCAATGGTCGCAACTGGGACTCTATATGATATGATACTGATGGGAATAACCTTCAAAAAAGTATAAAAAGATAGTTTTTCTTATAAAAATTGAATATTATTTAGACTTTATTCCATATAAATAAATTCGGATGTATCTATCCGAGACGCTATCCAGGTTACAAACCAATTCTTAGAATGATTGTTTTCAATAAAAAGGATAGTTGCCCGTAATATGGAAAAAAATAATTAGTTGATAATAATGTAATTCTAAAATTTGAAAATATGAGATTGACAAATATGACGGTTTGACAGAAGGTGGCAATAGCGAAATTGGTTAACGTGCTCGTCCCGGTTAGACGAAGAGGTCTGGGTTTGAGTCCCAGTTGCGACCATTGTCTTTTTCTCTTTCATATTTTCGTTTAGATTATTATTGTTAACTTATTCTAATACGATAATAAATCAATTAGACAACTTCAAAAATTGACATTTAAAATCATATAAATAGGTTGTCTCAATGTGGATTAACCACAGTTTGAAAATGGTCTTGTAAACCGAAACAGCTGTAACAAAAATACATAAGTACTAAAATACTCGATAATAACCTTATGAAATTTGATTTTAATTAAATTAAAAAAAAATTAAAATGGAGTTCTACGAATTAAACACAAAAACAATTAATAATGTAACAATACCTGATAAAAGATTTTTGAATGCACAAAGAAGCAAAGCTAGCAGTCCACAATGGAATCCTGATACTAACCCCCAGTGAGGTATTGGAACTGGCAAAGGATGAAAGTGCTAAAACTTTGTATGACCGTGTTACAAAATAAGGATATCCGGAAAGAATGCAATAATGATGAAAGTAAATGATTAAGATTAAGAAAGGGATTCTTAGATAGTTTGGGCATGTAGGCTGGAAGAAGGAATAAAGAAGCATAACCTCTCAGGCCTCGACCATATTCTGTCAGAAGGTCAGAACATTTCTGCTTTGCAATAAAATCCAAATAAATGGAATATTTCTGAAAACTAACAACTGTTTTTGAAAGGTGACAAAGTCCACTTTCAAATTTAATACTAGAAATACACATGTAATTTTTGAAATATAAAAATTTTGTTTCATCATCTTAAAACAAAGTCGGGTTAGTTATACCATTTATAAATCAAGAACGGCTGGACCGATTTTTATGATCTTTGATTTGTTAGATTTTTTTCCGCCCCGAATAGCAGAATAGCTCTTAAAACATCGGAAAAATTCACGAAAAATAAAATTATTTTCCTAGTGCATTTTGCACGGAACACATTCTCATCTTTTGAAAGAGCTGCAGCAATATTGTGATAATTATAATATTGAATAGTAAGTGAAATCCAAAAATTTACAAATGTCAAATGTCAATGCGCTGATTATTTTGCTTTTGTTCTTAAACATATATAAATGCTGCCCCTCTTTCTTACACACTAAATGTCAACAGTCGAAAATGAGATAAACGGTGAACGTATGTCTGCACCCCTCCAAAGGAAAACTACAATAATTATTTATTTATTTATTTATTTATTTATTTATTTATTTATTTATTTAAAATTTACGGCACAAAGTGCCATTTACAAATATGTTTTTATGAAATATTTTTTAACAGTCGTAGTACATATTTTTTTTTTTTTTAAATTACACATAACAATAGAAAAAGAAGGATATTAATAGAACAACTTGATGAAAGCCAAAAGAAACACAATAAAATAAACCAAAAATGTCATGTAGTGACCTCATTAAAATATGTTTGGCTGAAATGTTTGATCAGTACAGCCTTGTATTTCAGTTGGGAAATATTAAAAATATCAGCAACATTGGCATAAAAATTACCAATAGTATGTAATCTATTTATTACAGAATTGTAGCCTGAGACCGACTTATAATTGTCACAATAATACATACTAGGGAACCTTGATCTAATGGTAGGTACATGAAAGTGAATCAACTTTAATATATCAGGGCTATCCAACTGATAGTTTACAATTTTAAATAAAAATATTAGATCAAAAATTTTTCTTCTGTCGCTTAACTTCAACAATTTCAATGAATTTAATAAAAAATCATAATTTATTGATTCTGAAGGGATTCCAAGTCTAAAATTAATACACCTCAAAAATTTGCGTTGGACTCTTTCAATTATATTAATGTGATTATTAAAGACAGGTGACCAAATTGTAGAATTATATTCTAGAATGCTTCTAACGAGAGATGTGAACAGAATTTTTAATGTGTGAATATTTTTAAAATCTTTGGAAATCCTTAATATAAAACCTAACATTTTCATAGCCCTATTTGCTATAGAAGTTACATGAGATACAAAACAGAGTTTCTGGTCAAAAATGATGCCTAGGTCAAGTATTTCGTCTACAGAGATTAAGTCAACATTAGAGAGTGCATAATTATATATTATTGGATGTTTAATTTTGTAGAACCTCATAACTTGGCATTTGTTAATATTTAGCTGAAGTTTATTACTTGAACACCATTTGAAAAAGTTGTTAAGATTCTCTTGCAAGATTGTGCAATCATGCACATCATTAATGACTTTAAACAGCTTCATATCGTCGGCAAAGAGTAAAACTTCGACACTGTGGAAAACGCTAGTAACGTCATTGATGAATAGGATAAATAATAAAGGTCCCAGGTGCGAACCTTGCGGGACACCGCTGGTAGCAATAAATTCGTAGGATAGACAGTCGTTGATCTTTACAAAGAGTAATCTATCAGATAAGTAACTGATCAACCATGCCAAAAAATTGCCACTTATCCCTAATTTTTTTAGTTTATTTATTAGTATTTTGATGCAGACCTTATCAAAAGCCTTGGAAAAATCAGTATAGATGGAGTCAACCTGTTGCCTGTTAGTCAATGCTGTGTTTATGTAGTTTTCATATACTGTAAGGTTTGTGAGAGTAGATCTAGATGAGACAAACCCATGTTGGCAATTGGTAATAACATGTTTAATATTAGAGGATATTTTACTAAGAATGATTTTTTCAAAAAGCTTAGGAATACTAGACAGAATACAAATAGGTCTGTAATTGCATACATCATTTTTTGAACCCTTCTTGAATACGGGGGTGAGATAACAGGATTTCCAGCTATTGGGGAATTGACCTTTTTTAAGAGATTTGTTAAAAATTTTGTACAATGGATAGGAAAGACTATTAACACAATTTTTCAAAAATATGGGTGGGACATTATCAGGACCAGAACTTGTTTTTGGTTCCAAGAGTTTAATGGAGGCAATGATTTCGTTACGTTCAATTACTAATTCAGATAATTGCAAGTTAATATCAGTGACAAATTCAGGAACACAATCCACAGGGACATCATCCTCATATACACTTTTGAAAAAGTCTGCAAATAGATTGGCAATATCTTCAGTTTTGGCACAGGTCTTGCCATCATAGTTCATAATATTAGGAATAGAAGAATAACTGTTTTGTAATGATTTAGAATAATTAAAGAAAGATTTAACATTACATTTGATAGAGTTTTCAACTTCTTTTATATAATTTTTGTAACATTTATCTGAAATTTCGGCGCATTGCTTACGCAACTTATGAAATTCAGTATAATCATGAAGTGATCTCGTTGTTTTGAATTTGTGGTGTGCATTCTTCTTTTTAAAAACTAAGTTAATGAGATCATTATTAAACCATTTAGGAAAAGTTGATATATTATATGACGTAACAGGTACATGACTTGTAATAATTTCTTTTAAGATACAGTAGAATTGTTCAATATTGTCATTTAATTCACCATCGTTTAGAAATGACCAATCAACCCTGAGGAGGGAGTCACATATTGCTGTGTAATTGGCTTTATGAAAGTTTAAAGACATTTGTTTAATTTTTGGATTTTCACTTATGGTGTTGTTTATGGTTATATCTAATGATGGGTGGTAATTGTCCACAGGAAGAAGAGTATCTAAGGATTTAGTAACAGTTATAGATTTGTCGTTACAAAAAACTAGATCCAGAGTTCTGTTATTACTATTTTTGTTATCGTTTAATTGATTGAGGTTTAAAAAATTGGACATTTCGAGTATTTCTCTTTCAATGATAGATGCGCTGGAGTTATAAGTTCCAGATAATTCTGAGGATAGTGAATCCCAATTAATATTAGGTAGATTATAGTCACCTGCAATGATTATTTTTGTTTTGGGGTATTTAGATGTCAATAATTGAATCTCATCAATATGGTTTTTATAGATAATTAGATCAGATGAAGGAGGAATATAAACACAACCTATTATGATTTTATTTTTTTTGTTAGTATTAATCATGCAAAAAACATGTTCCACATTTTTATATGTAGTGTTAAGCTGTCTAGAGACTAATTTCTTAGAAATTGCTATCAAAACACCACCACCTCTTGATTTAGAACTAGTATTCTTGTTTCTATCCAATCTGTAGATATTGTGCGTTGGTAGTCCCAGTTCCGCTGTGTTGATATCAGAAACAAGCCAAGTTTCTGTAAGAATGATGACTTCGTAAGAAAGAATTGACGCAGTTTTGGAAAATAGTTGAAGTTTTGTTCGCATCCCTCGTACATTTTGATAATAACTTTTTAATGATGTTAATGTCCTAAGTTTTTTGGCAATGTACTTATTATTTTAGGACAAGAGTTGATGTATTTAATAGTTAAATTCGCTTCACCACCTTGTAGACGATCTTCCAATTCTTTTCTCAGGTCGGACAATTGTTTACGCTGTAATACAGTCTGATCACATTTGATTTTTATCTCATTTGAGACAACGTGTCTGTTTTGGAGAATTAACTTCGCTTGAGACTGTTCTGGAAATTCCATTTTTATGGGACGTGTTTTGTCACTACGTTTGGCTCCCAGTCTGTACAGTTTTATATTATTGGTATTTAAAGAGGTGACTTTGTTTAAAATACCTGCGACACGATTTGTGTCATCGGTAATACATTGTGCTTGAGTTTTTGACTGGCTCTCAGGAACATTAAAAAGAATTACATTTTTGGATCTTGTTTTTCTGTCTTCAATTTCATCGAGGGCCTCGCATAAATTAGGGGCGTTTGCAAGTTGAGTGTTGTTAGACTGGAGTGGTTGGTTTTGGATAATTTGTAATAAATCTCCTTCATACGTATAAAGAAAATGAAACGCAATTCCCGTAAGTAAGTGGAAAAGTAAGAAAATTACAGAAAATATATATCCGTACACAATTCCATCTCTGATACTGACAAAAACAAAACACGGAAAGTTGCGCATCGTTGTGTAATTTATAACTTAATAAAAAAACTGAATTTAATTCAGCTAATGAGTTAAAACAACAGTTATTGATTCTGAGGCGGAACGAAGTTGGCCAATTCAGCTAGTCTATTTATATAAAGAAGAGTGTCAGGTGGCGGACACCAGGCGGCCGGAATGGATTAGATTTTTATACTCAGATTGATGAAATTTTGCACACCTGACCTTCAAAACAAGAAAAAGATCAGTCTACATCTAATTTCGATAAATTCTGCATAATGCCCGAGCAACGCCGGGAATTTTAGCTGGTTAATAATATTTATCAATTTTTAAACACCTATAATAAGATATAATATTTGTAACAGTACATAAGAAGGAAATAGCACCGACGTGTCTTCACAGGAAGCACCTACTTTGTGGTTTGACATTACACACCCACACCTATGTTATCATGAAAACTAAGGATATTGTTTAATGTAATGAAATTACCAAAATTATGTGTTCTAACTTGCATGGAAACTAAATGGAACCTTTTGGAATCGCCTGTTTTTTCTTGAGCAAATTAGAAGGTCAGATTATTAGAATATTCCTCTCCAGAAATCAGATTATTAGAATATTTCTCTCCAGAAATCATTATAAGTTTACATTGGCCTTGACCCTAAAAGCATAGATTCTCAACCTTTTTTTGCCCACCGTCTACTTTGAGAATATTTTTATTTTTAGCGCCCCCTATCCGAAACAGCAATAGGGGGCGTAATGGGATACCACGACAGGGTTACATTTGCCACAACGGAGGGGGCGTAACGGTACACCACCATCACCACGAAGGGGGCGTAATGGGATAGGGAAATTATTTTTGGGAATGGATGGCCCCTAATGGGATAGGGTGGGATGGGTTTCTCTGGGTCTTCTACCGCCCCCCTGAAAGTCTGAAACGCCACCCAATTTTCTCCTTGTAATCTGCCCGTCCACGGGTATTGCAAATTCTTTAACGACGTCGTCATAAAAAGGTTAAAGGAAAGAAAGGAGAGGAAGTTCTGGGAAGGATAAGGTATGAGGGATGAGTAGGAATCTGGGGGTCAGTAGCTCCAGGGGTGATGGAAGTATGAATTAGAGATGGCACGAATAGTGATTTTGCCGAATACCGAATATTCGGCAGCCGAATATTCGGCGACACTTAAGTACATTTCGCGGGTGACAGGTTCCGACCTGCATCATTGAAGTGCGTGTAGTAACTACGTATTTGTTTCATTTGCGAGTAGGTATTGTTACAACACGCATTATTTCTTGATTGTTACTTCAAATTGTGTTACTTATTTATTTTATTTTATTTTAGGGAAATCAACAGTTTATAATGTGATTAATTTGTTCATGTATAATTTACCTAACTGATAAACCAATTATAGATTTCCTCATTATAATATAACATTGTGTACCTAGAAATTAAACAGTAATCTTATAACAATTAAAAGATATTACATATAACAGGTCATTGAATAATATATGATTACCTTTATGCAGTTTTGTACTCATTTAATACACTTTTGATGAATTTTTTTATATTTACTTTCGTCACAATTGAAGATATCTATATCAGAGAAAATGTTATTATATGTTGAACACAGTCTTATAAGGCAAGCATTTTGGATTGAATTTGTTTTACAGTGTTTTTCTTTAAAAATATTACACGATCGTGTGTGCCGTGTAGGTACTTTAAAATCTATTCTGTTCAATAATTCAGGACAGTCGGTTATGTTATTTACGATTTAGTATAGCAACATCGCATCTGAGAATTGTCTGCGTACACTCAATGCATCAATTTTGAAGAAAATTGTTGCATCAAGATAATTATTAAATCGATTGTGCGATTTGTAAGAAAGGTATTTTATGATTTTTTTCTACATCGATTGAATTTTGTTTATATCCAGAGACCACACAGTTGACGCAAACTCTAGATGGCTTCGTACATAAGCAAAGTATAATTGTTTGATAATTACAATGTTTGTGAATTCTTTTGTATTTCTAACGATGAAACCTAGCATTTTAGCTGCTTTATTTGTGATTTGTTCTATATGAAGGTTATATTGTAGTTTACTATCAAGGGTTATTCCAAGATCACGAATATCTGAAACTGTTGCAAAGTTGTTGTTATTTATAGAATGATTAAATAATGTTTTATTTTTATTTCTTGAAAAGGTAATGTGATGACATTTTGAGACATTTAGAAATAGTTGATTTTGTTGGCAATAGGTAAATATATTGTTTAAATCATGTTGTAAGTTGATACAATCGTTAAGACTTTTTATTGTATAGTGTGTTATGCCTACAATACACCACATCTTTTTTCAGCCCGATTCCAATTAGAGACCTAAGTCAATATTTTTCGCTTTACGCGATCGCTATTTTGTATATAAGCTATTTTCATATCTAAGATATCAATTGTCATCACTGCAACTGCCAACTGAAATCGTAGATATGAAAATAGAGATGAAAATAGCGATCGCGTAAAGCAAAAAATATTGAATTTGGTCTCTAATTGGAATCGGGCTCAAAAAAGAGATTGTGTATAAACATAACATATCTGTTTGTTCACGAAAAGTTTTACGAAATGGCACCATTCAATAAAAAATCACCTATTTGAGAATATTATGAAATTTGTAGTGTAGACAATTAATAATTAATATTAAATTTATACGCATTTTTTCCATCATTTGGTATTCGGCTGAATGGTTCGCATAATTCGGCCGAATACCGAATAGTAAAAAAAGTAGCCGAATACCGAATAGTAGCCGAATATTCGTGGCATCTCTAGTATGAATCCATCCCTCCCACTGCAGTGCAAAGCGGGGTTCCAAAAGAGTTCTGCTTGAGGGGTCACAAGGTATCCCTCAACCAGTCTCTGCCGATCCGGCAGACACATTCACTGCTAAGACCCACCCAGACAAACCTCACCCCATGAACCCAGACACCTCTGCTAAGTCACCAAACGTAGCCAACCACTTGGGGTGACCTAGGCAGAGGTGTTGGTTATGCAATAATGGTTCCCGGGGCGGCGGTACCCATACCCGCCTCTCAAATTATAATAGAATATGGAAATGGGGTATGTTCAGAGGCTGAGAAGTGGTGAGGAGAAGGAGATGAGGAAGAGAGTGGAGGGGAAGTACCCAGCTGTTCAGATCGGTTCATCAAAAATGTCTAAAGCCATTTCAAGCAATGTTTCGATTCTGGACAGTGGTCTTTCACAAGGGCGATACTGAGCATCTACCACTCTTGAGATAAACAAAATACCAATCTTATTGAATTTTCCATATTTTGCAAGTGAAGAATTGTGTTTTTTCTTTTTAATTTTGCTTTAATCAAATTAATATTTGGCAAATTCCAAGCCCATATATATTTAAATCTTACCCAGCTCTAAATTATTCAGTCTTTCAAAATAAATATCAACTCTGCTTTTGCCACTAATCTTCTCATAACTGTGATACTAATAGTGATGGGGGTAGCAAATATAAAATCATGCAATGTCCAGTGTTTTAAATATAATGTCCTCCACATGCAAAGCCGTATCTTCTCCAAGCATTAACTTTCTAATTAAAGTGTGTTGATTGGAAGTGACCTGTCAGGTAAGTATGTTTTCTGTATCTATTTGTAAATAATAAAATTAAATAGGGCCTAAAAATTCACAATAAATTCTACAGCACCCTTGGGGTGATTTTTCACAAAAACGGCGGTATACAAATTATCCTATTAACTTTTTTTCTTTTTTTTTACAGTGAATACCGCACAAGAATCTCAACTGCTCCCGTCTGGAGCCAGTGAGACTATGGCATCCTCAATTGGGGTATGTTGTGAGGCTGAAGGTAGTGAGGAGGGGAAGGAGGTGGGGAAGAGGAAGGTTGGGAAGTACCTGGCTATTCAGATCTGGTCACCAAACACGGCTAAAGCCATTTTTAAGCAACGTTTCAAAATGGTGAATCTGAATGGTGGTCTTACACCGGGGCGATACTGATAGTATCTTCCACTCTGGAACGTGCCGCAAATATACTATATATTATTTTAAATGAATTAATTGTGAAATAACACAAATTAATCAAATAAAATTTATTTGCGCACGCCGGGTTCGAACCGCGACCTCCGGATTGTGAGTCAAGAGTCTTAGCCACTGGACTACGGAGGTCGTCAACTACTAACTACTTCGATCTATCGCAAATATGCACTTTTTAAGTCTTAAACTAAATGTCAGATTTACGAAAACTTTGTGTTATTTCCGCTTCACAATTAAAGCTTTATAAATAAAACATTTCTGAATTAGCCGAATACTAAAAACTGTTTTTGAAAGGTTATGAAATAAGCTTTCAAATTGTTATATTACAAATAAATATTAACATTTGTAAATATATATACATATTTTTTTAATTTTTTTATTTATTAACATTCAAACCTGCTAAACTTATTATGTAGTTTGTCAGCAGGTAGATAATGACAACATTTTTGCAATAACATGGTACAGGGTGTCTGGTGTCAGATTTATATTTTTAAATACGATTATTTCAAAAAGTAATAAACGGTTTGGGGGGGAGGGTGGCGCCGTTGGAATCACTGATCGTCGGATTTGTCAGTCACAATGTCGCAGTGGTCGAGTGAGCATCGCACGTTCACTGTGGAGACATTTTTTAAGAGTAATGATTCTTACGTAATTGCCCGTCGGCAATTTTGTTCAAAGTTCGGTATTCGGCGAATACGTGATGGACCGAGTGTAAATTTAATTCGTTCGTGGGTGGAGAGATTCTGCGCAACTGCTTCGGCTATGAATGCCCCACCGCCAGGGCCCAGTCGATCTTCAAGGACTCCCGAAAACATTGAACTGGTTGAAAGCAGTTTACGTGAAAATCTGCGACTTTCAATACGGAAAAGAGCAGCCTTACCGGGACTTCCAAGAGTGAATATTCATGAAATTTCAAGAAAGGATCTGAAGTTCCATCCTTTTAAAATTCAAATCGTTTAAGAACTGAAAGAAAGTGACTTTGATTTGCGCAAAAATTTTTGTGAAATGATGTTGGAGCGTTTTCGCATTGTAAATCCAATTTTTTGGAGCGACGAGGCTCATTTTCACTTAAACGGCCACGTGAACAAGCAAACCGGTGGTTAGTTATTGGTTTCCAAGAACCCGCAACCCTCGATTGAAACATAAAAAACCATTGCATTGCTCCAGGGTAACTGTTTGGTGTGCCTTATCCACCCATGGGATAATTGGACCATTTTTTTTCGAAAATTCCTGAGGTCAGGCGACAAATGTCAATGGTGAAAATTATCGACGCATGATAACGGATTTCTTTTTGCCAAACCTGCGAGCTCATCCATCGTACTCTTCACACGGGTGGTTTCAACAGGATGGGACGACTGCACACACAGCCAGAGCTTCGATGAATTTACTTGGGGAAAATTTCCCCCAAAAACTGATCAGTCGCTTTGGGGACATTCCATGGCCACCGAGGTCGCCGGATCTAATTCCCATGGATTTTTTTTTATGGGGCTACCTCAAAGAGAGGGTTTATAATGACAATCCCCAATCTCTTGTAGCTTTAAAGGAAAATATTTGTCGAGAAATCAGCTCAATTGAACCAAGTTTACTGCTGCGTGTGGCGCAGAACACAAGGCAACGTTTTGAACAGTGTGTGCAACTCGACGGAAGACATTTGGATGACATAATCTTTAAAAAATGAAATCCGCATTTCTATTCTATCGTTCAATGCTCTTAATAAAACTTTGTGTCAATTTTTACGTTTTTTATTTATTTTATTTTAGTTTGAAAATATAAATCTGCCACCAGACACTCTGTACAACGGTAAATAGTATGTAGGTATGTATAATGTTGATGATAAATTAAAATTTAGAATGCAAGCATAAAAAAAAATTTAAAATGACTCACGTGGTGTTTTCATGTGAAAACGGTACTAAGTAAATCACAAATTATGTAAAAAAAACAATACTTATTCTCAGTGGTGTAGCGAGGGGGGGGCGGACCGTCCTGGGTGCCACCCGTCGGGGTGCCGCCCAGGTGACACCCCTCCGATCACAATTCTCTAGCCACCCCCCATTTTTTATGAGTCAAAATTAGTGTTTGTCAACTTTAATGGGAAGGGGGGGGGGGGGGGGGGGGGGGGGTGACACCAACCACGTTATCCGCCCTACCCGGGTGCTCTATCTTATAAATGTATTATAAACAATTTAGTCATCTCACTTTATTATCATTTCATACAAGAATACTTAATAAAAAAATAACAATATCAACGGCGGGAGGCGATTTGTCGGTCTACCATGCATGTATCTGACAGAATAGGTCTTTTTTTGTATTTCTATGGACAACTTGAATAGTGATGGGTAGCTTGATTTATTATGGAGCTTCTACTTTTTGTTTTAGGGATGTCACTAGAAAAATAACGGAGTTTAACGATTTCCATAGAAACATACGCATTGACGTGAAAACACGCTTATTGTAGATACTTGACTGCTATTGTCGTATTAACGTGTATATCTGCTTACGTTGCTGAGTGGTTAGGTATTATTATTATTATCACTATAAAAGGTTTGAGACCCCTTGTTTACTGATATGATAAATTGTTTCATTTGTCAAGGGCATTTCCAGAAATATAATTCCATATACGGAAGTCTTATGACTACGTTCGGAGAAGCTTGTTGACACCACTTCTGAACATATTTCATCAATTTCACAGAATGTCACTTCCTGAAGGAAAGGTCATTGATTAAATACGTCCTATATATTATAATTTTTAAATAAAGGGGTTTGTTGTAAGGTTGAAGGTAGTGGGGAGGGGAAGCAGATGGGAAAAATGAAGGTGAAGAACCTGACTTTTCAGATGTGGTCACAAAACAAGACTAAAGCCATTTCAAGCAATATTTCAAATCTTAATGGTGGTCTTAGACCAGGAGGATTCTGAGAGTATCTTCCATTCTGGATTAAAAAATTCCCAAAGTTTCAAAAATTTTTTTCAAATTGCAGTCTGAAATTTTGGATTCATAAAGGTGTACTTTTTAATTATTTTGCGGTAAACTTTTAAATTTGAATATAAAGAGTGATTATTATTTCTCTTTCTAACGCCATTTAAATCATATTTCTAATCATTAGGTAAGGGAGACACGATGATTTCTATGAGGCCTTTATGATTTATTTCGAAAATTGAACAAATAGACCTGACTGGTTAAACAATTGGAAAAACTCAAATAAGCAATATAATTTATAATTTGTGATGCGGGTGTGAGTACCGCTGCCCTGGGAACCATTTATAGGTCACCCTAAGTGGTTCGCTATGTTTGATGACTTAGCAGAGGTGCCCGGATTCATAGGGTGAGGTTTGTCTATGTCTTGGCGGCGGATGCGGGTGTTGGGCCGATCGGGAGAGGCTTGTTTGGGGAGACCCTTTGATCTCTCCAGCTGGTCTCTTTCGACCCATCACCTTGCACCGCAGGGAGGGATGGATTCATACGTCTGTCACTCCAGGACACCCTAATTCCTTCCCAGAACTTCCTTTCCTTCCTTCCCTTAAAAATATCCAACGCATAGCATCCCCAAAGATGACATAGGCCCTGAGTGAAATTATTTTCCTCAGGGCCTCCTTTGTGGAGTAAACGTAAAAATAAAGCAATTTTCTTCCAATTTTATACTAGTTTGGTGGAGTCATAGCAAGTCATTTTTTGTGTGTTTGAATTTGTCTTATACATATATTATGGCAATCTTGATGGGACATGCCACCTTGCCCGGCAAGAATATTGATGGGCAAAACGATTTTTCCGCAATAGGCAATTTATCTTACTCGTTTACACGTCTTACATACACTTTAGGGGCATTCATAAATTACAGCTCACGAATTTCATGATTTTTTACCCCCCCCCCCCCCCTCCCCCCACTGTCCACCGAAGAACGCAGCCATTCCTATTTTCTGTCACTACTCCTCCAGACGGAGAGGAGAATATACGTGTTAGGCTCCGCGTCGCTTATTTTCGTGAAATCAATTTTAAAATTCCATTTTATTACAATAAACAATGCGTAAAAAAGGAATTAATGTTTTTTACAGGCCTTTACGAAATCAACATGTAAAAAAAAATTCTCAAATATCTTTTCCAACTTTTCCAAAAGCTTTTTCTCAAGTATTTTTAAACTCCTCCCATAAAGGGGCGTGAATTCCGATTTTTCGCTTTTTTCCTGTAGTATTGGATCGCCTTAATTTAGATTTTTACATGTGACGACCCCCCCATACCCCTTTTCACACAATGTAACATATTTCTCTACCCCCCCCCCCCCCTTAAGGTGTGACGTAATTTATGGATGGATATGGGATATAGGGTATCTGTCTGGTGACCGGGAGGGAAATATAATTTGTCAATGTGGTCTGGAAACACGAATATAAGTGGAAGGCAACGTCAGGGCGAGGTTTACCTACTGGGAACTGGTAGCTCCCGGCTGGTTTGTCAATGTGACCAGTGGTGCACCCAACGTATTTTCTTGAGTGAGGGCGAGTTAAAATAAATAACAAATGAAATTATCTAACTAACCGCAAACGATATTTAAGTATAATAATAATATAATAGGGCTGTAATCATGTCAAGTGTCACATATGGAATGTGGGAATCATAGGGTTATTAGCCTTCTTAGTTCAGTGGGCAAGCTGTATGGTAGAATATTGATTGAAAGGGTAAGAATGGAAATAAAGGATAAAATATGGGATGTGCAAGGTGCTTTTATGAGTGGAAGGGGGTGCATGGACCAGATTTTCTCATTGGGAAGCTCACTGAGAAGTTTCTTGCAAAAAACCAGAAACTCTTCTGTGCCTTTGTAGATATACAAAAATCATATGACCAAGTTGACAGGAAAAAGCTATGGAATGTATGGTCCAAGTATGGAGTGAATACGAATCTCAAACAGGCAATTGCGTCTCTATATGAGGGAAGCGTTGCATGTATTAGGGTGAACGGCGATTTTATGGGGTGGTTTGACATCACTAAAGGTGTGAAACAAGGCTGCGTAATGTCACCGTGGTTGTTCAATCTATACATGGATAATTTGTATGCAAGAATTGAAAGAGATGGGATTGGGCGTGAAATTGAGTAATCTGAAAGTATGATGCCTATTGTATGCTGATGATGCGGTGCTGATATCTAACAGTATGGAAGATCTACAGTCTCTCGTGTCTAGGATGAACGAAGTATGTATAAAGAATGAGTTAATGATGAATGTAAGTAAGTCTAAAGTCATGGTATTTGAAAGAGAGAGTACGAAAACAACGTGCAACATAGTTGTGAATGATGAATACTTGGAGCAGGTGGATGAGTTTTTGTACTTGGGAAATATGTTTAGAAGAGACGGGAAGGCTGATACAGATATTGAAAGAAGGGTAAATGCAGGTAACTCTATTAATGGAGGACTAAATGCCGTTGGCGCTAACAAAAAACTGTCCAAAGAAGCAAAGCTAGCTGTCCATAATGGGAGTGCTGGTACCTACCCTGATGTATGGCAGTGAGGCATGGAACTGTCAGTGAAAGGATGAAAGTAAACTGAATGCTGTAGAAATGAGATCCCTGAGGCGTATGTGTGATAAAACCATGGAGATCCGCAAACGTGGAGATCCGCAAAGAATGCAAGGCTGATGTAAGCCTAATGATAAGAATAAGAAAGGGATGCTCAGGTGGTTTGGGCAATGGGGTTTGTGAATTTGTGTTGTGAGTGGTAGGAGAAGTCGTGGACGCCCGAGGAAGACACGGCACGACCAAGTGAATCAGATAATTGAGTCGGGCCATGTCAAGAGTCAGAATAATAGAAGAGCATGTATGAGACAATGTATGAATGTGAACGAGGCAAGTAGTGTGTGCCAAGATCGAGTTGTTCGGCAGTCCGTCCTCTCTGCCTGCCCCTGCGGTGGAACAGCGTGATTACGTACACTCAATGAATCAATTTTAGAGTATTAAACTTCTATAGTTATTATCGTCGGTCTACTGGCAAAGTCCACCAAGTCACTAAAACACAATCCTGAGATAATCGCATTTCCATATTTAGCAATTTTAGAAAGGCTATAAGTGGATGAATATATCCAAAATGTTTTTTTTTTTATATTTTATAATTTAGAATGAAGGGTTCATTATCAATACACGATATTAGTGGATAGCAATAACAGCAACCTTTAATCAAAGATTTACAAAAAAATGAACCTGACTTAGTGGGTTTTACCAGTCAATAATGTCTTAGTGTGCTTTGCTTGTTAACCACTCAGCAACATAAGCAGATATACACGTTAATATGCCGACATCAGTTAAGTACAATAAGCGTGTTTACACGTCAACGCGTATGTTTATACAGAAATCGTCATAACTCCGTTATTGTTCTAGTGACATCCCTAAAACAAAAAGGAGAAGCTCCATAATAAATCAAGCTACCCATCACTATTCAAGATGTCCATAGAAATAGATTAAAAAAAATCTTTTCTGTCAGATACATGATAGACCGCCAAATTGCCTATCCACTTTTCGATCGTTATTTTTTTATTAAATATTCTTGTATGAAATGATAAAAAAGCGAGGTAACCAAATTGTTTATTATACATTTATAAGATAGAATATATACTGTCTTTTATATAATCCGTGATTTTAGTACCGTTTTCACATAAAAACATCACGTGAGTCATTTTTTTATGTTTGCATTCTAAATTTTAATGTTTACAAATGTTAATATTTATTCGTAACATAACAATTTGAAAGCTTATTTCATATCCTTTCAAAAACAGTTTTTAGTATTCGGCTAAGTTCGGAAATGTTTCATTTATAGAGCTTTAATTGTGAAGCGGAAATAACATAAAGTTTTCGTAAATCTGACATGTCGTTTAAGACGTAAAAAGTGCATATTCGCGATGTATCGGAGTGGTTAAGATTACTGTTAAATTGTTGACTGTAATGCTACAAACTCGCTTTAGGATTATTTTAAAGCTGACTTAGTGGATTTTGCTTGTGTTTTAACAGTCTAAATCGATGTATTATTGACATTTAGAGTATAGTATCTGATTTTTTTTTTTTTACTTTATGAGTAAAAACTCAAATTATAATATTTAATATTCATCCTAGACTTGCAGAAAAGTCAATAGATGTCGCGTATTAAAAACAAAATGGATAAATATTTATCCAGACACTATCTAGATAGCATTTAGTTCGGGTTGAATCTTGCAATCATATATAAAGATAGCAGTCAATAATATGTGCGTTAAGATAAATGAAGATAGTGTTGGTAGTTCTTAGTCGAAGTATGATACAGTTAAAAGTGACCGAATGGAAATGGGTTCCATAGCTCAATCGGTAGAGCAGTTGGCCATGAATGCTAAGGTATCTGGGTTCGAGTCCCAGTGGAACCAACATCTTTTTCTGATTTTGATTGAGTTACGCTAATATTGTCTTCATTTAATTAAATATAGTGTTTGACTTAATGTGTTTTGCTTGACGATAATATCGGACTTATAACTTATGGTGAATTTAAAAACACGTTTAAATCGAAAACGATTAAATATTCGACTTAAAGGAGTATGCCAGTCAAAAGAGGATGATTTTTTTTACATAAGACCTCATACTTAAGTTATTTCATGAAAAAATGTGACTTAATGGACTTTGCCAGTAGACCGACGTTATGTTTGTTAGTTTAGGAACCGGGCCCCCGTTGGGTGCACCACTGCAATGTGGTCAGCAACATTGGGGCAAGGTTCACCCGGCGGGGAGTCGGGAGGATGTTGTGGTTTGGGATGAATCACGGCCATTCAAATGGAAATCCCACTAGGATACCGTATACCCGTTTTCCTAATATAGAAGCCCGGGGAGGTGCAGCGTCACATTCAGTCGGTGCGTTATAGCAGACAGTGCAGGTTCTCTGGATTAACTATCAAAACTTCAAGTGAGTACTTTCAAAATTTATTATTACATAATATCCCCCCTCTCATCATTGGAGTAACATTATTTGAATCCTTGTACATCAAACTATCTCTTACCTAGGGACGAATCACATTTAAGAAAATAATTATTCTGATTATATTGTTCCGCCCATCATAAATTTTTGCTTTTGCTTTCCAAAATATGTTCATTAAAGAACATATTGTATATTATTATTAAAATATATGTATAGATTAATGTTCCCAATTATGTCCTCTGCGTGTGAACTGTAACTAAATTTCTCTAAATAAACATTAACAGTGTTAATCTCAAGTGATCTCCCAGGTAAGTATGGTCCTGTATATTTTCTGTACAGTACATTTTTAGGCAGCATCGCGTTCATTGGTCAAATCAAATTATTGTACATTGTAGTTTCATATCGGTGATCGATGAACCGGTGGATGTAATTTTAGCCATAGGTTTGCCTAATTTGTAATTGGAAGTAAAATTGCAGAAACATATTATAAGTTTGTACAGCCTCCTTTAGGTGATTGTTCACAAAAATGGCACTATACAAATCATCCAAATATTATTATTGTCATGCGTTGCAATGTCACTAAAAAAAAAGTGTTTGTTTTTTTATTCTATTTATTGAAGTGCTTTTGGATACACAACATTTTTTTGCTTTTTCTGTTGGTGCATACACAAATAAATCAAGAAAGTTTTCTAACGCATGGTTAGGCCACATATAGCTGTCCGTTTGAGAAGCATGGATTTTCCAAATTTGCCTGCTATCCCCTGCGGAAATATGTCTCCTTTGCAATTCCTTCTTCTGCCCATCCTTCGTCCCCCACCCCTTACCTATGTGTCCTTTCTCATGTACCCCTGTTCGCTTCCTGCTGCTAAAATATACATAATACACATATTTGTCAAACAATTCGCGCGCCACCTATTGTAAAAATGTTATACAAATTTCATAAAGCCAAAGCACACTATTATATAAAGAGACTCTCGCAGGTGTGTGCACAATAACTTACCAAAGTTTTATCGCAATAGTATTAATGGTATAGGAACGCATGCGGGACAAACAAAGAAACATTTCCCAGAACTGTTCCCAAAAGCGGGTAAAGGCCCATTTTTAACCGAAAATCATCCCCTAATTAGCTTCCTTCCTTGCCTAGGCAAAATACTATAAAAAATAATCCTCGTACGACTAGAATCATTTGTTCAGGATAATAAAATAATACCGGATTTCCAACACGGCTTTAGAGCGGGTAATTCGACCTCACACCAACTCCTTCGCGTGGTTTAATAACTCATTACGGACGGATTTAATATAAACAAACACACGGAAATTCTTTCAATAAAAAAAAGCAAAGCTTTTGACAAAGTATGGCATTATGGCCTACTTTATAATGCCTGGTGGGTTAATTTAAAGATGATTCTCATTTCAGATGTTTTCATGGATCCTTCTTTAATTTACTTTATATTTTGACCATTTAATTCATTCATATTTTATATAAATATGTTAAGACAACATTATAAACACCCAAAAATACAAAATACATATTTATATATCAAAAATAATGTCTACAAAATCTTTGAATATTTACTGGAAAGCTGTAAATATTTAATCATTGTGGTTTCCTTAATAGGTAGCTTGCAAAATGCAATCTACATTATCGGTTCACCTCAAATGTATTATGCCATGTACAGGATGTGACTGTTAACCTAACATTAATATTATTTACATAATTACACATTAGTGTATTTCACAGTTCGGCGAAATCTACAATATAATTATTACATATCCGGGGTCATTACTTTAATAAGTCCAAAAATGCCATTTCTTGGGAGAACAGTTTAAAAGTCAGTAAATAGAAGAAAAAAAACTACTTCAATGTTTGCAAATTCACTCTGTGGTGTCATCAATATATATTATAAAAGAAAGTGTACTACAATGTGCGTGCCGCTAAAACTCAGAAACGAGTCTTGGTACGAACAAAGGAGTTAAATGGTGTAAAAGCCCTTTATCCTCCATCCATGAAAAAAGGTTCCCTTTTTTACCTGAAGGGCGTACTTTTGAAGATATAAGAGCTGGAAGTTTCGCCCTCTAGAAATTTCTAGAACAGTCCAAAACATCCGAGAGTATTCAAGAGCATTCCACAAAATTCCAGAACATCCCGGAACATTCTGGAACATTGTGAACCATTCAAAGCCTTTTTTGTATGGATGGTTCCACCCATTGGTAGGGGTACATAAAGCAAGATCCGGCGTGGGTTTGAACGTCAGTTCAATCTCATATCAACTAACTGAGCGAAGCCGGGTACCACAGCTAATTTTCATAGCATTTTTCCTAAGGGCCTCCTGTGTGGAGCTAATGTAAAAACAAAATTAAAATTTTGATCTTTTTTAATTGCAGCAATCAATATCTAAGATGGCTCCGTACAACAGTCACGATCAATTCCCCTACACTGAAGACACCCAACAGGCCCATCAGCCGTTCACCTTTCCCGGAATCTTAAAACCCGTCACTGTACAACCGCCGACAATTGACGAGGTCGTCAACAAAGTCACCCAGATCGTAAACGAATTCATCCCCAACACGACGAGTGTCTACGACAGTATCAACGAGGCGGTGAACGCCATGGGAGTGGATGAAAACTCAAACAGCGCAGGCAGCGGTGCCGTCACGGACAGTTTGTTACCTGATTTCGTCAGCCAGGCGGGGAATGGAATCGGAGAAGCTGTCACGGAAGTCAAAGAGCTGACGACTAACTTCAACGGAGATGGAGATTCTGTAATCGGTGAGCGATTTCTTGAATTGATTTAACCCCTGCATTTGCACGGTACGAAACACTGTACATTTATTTCGTCTTAGTATATTACCTCTACCAGATTACTTAAAGACAAAAAAATTTAATTTCATATTATCAAGCATGGAATTGTCTGTGCGTTGGATGCAACAAAAATATTTTTTTAATTTATTGAAATTTCTTGTTGGTCTCTACAATCAATTACCCGTCTCAGAACAGACATAGTCTAGTAAGGCGGGTTACTTTATTGTGTGTAAACGATAATTTAAAACAATAAACGCCCGGGTTGCCGGCATTGAAATTTAAAAAATTTACCTGTCATTTATCAGGTCACTTTTGGCAACTTTCGAAGGCAAAAAAATTGATGTTTTACGTTTTCAAATGCGTATAAAGGTCTTTGTTTATTTGAAAACCACTTTGAATTGTGTTTTTTCATGTTGGGTATGTATGCAAATTTGTGTAGAAATAATTAAATCAGTTTATATTTGTGTGATTATATTTTTTGACAATTATTTTCAAAATGGGAGAATTTTTAATCTCTTTTTTAGTTAGTTAGCTATTCTGGGAAAACCTCTACGATATTATTACATAATATACACAAATAATAAGATATATTATCTGGAAAACAGAAAACAATTGCAAAAAAACAATTCCTTTGTTTTTATATGGATATTTGACTAGGAAGCAACAAGGTAATTTCACTTCTGAACAGGTTATACCACTTCTGATTCAAACACGTTGCAGCTTTGATATCTGTCTTAATGCAAAAGTAGAGAAACTTTCAAAACCCATTTCCTCAATAAAATGAAACCCAAAGTAGATTTCCTAAACAATAAGTTTTGATTCACCGTAAATTTAGCTTTGTGTAAGTTTAGTGTCAATATTTGAAGAGACTCCTTTTTCCAAACTTAGTTCTGCCTCATAACATTACAACAGGATGCCTAAGCATCGCCAATTCAAGGTAAAAATACTATCATCATAGCTATGACAATTTAAAAAAATTTTTCTTCTTCCAACGCAGGAAGCATCACCTCAACCATCCGCAGTTACATCAGCGACAAGGAAGAGGACCACGACTACCACAACCTCATCCACGGGGAGCACCAAGTCGCCAAGGGCAACCCCTACCTGTACCTGGTCATCGTGCTGGCCGTGCTGGTAGTTCTGGCCACCGTAGCGCTGCTGCTCTACATCCGCCACAAGCGCAGCGCGTCTGCCAAGATCAGTCCCGGAGTCAGCATCGTGGGCAAGACCTTCGAGCCGCACACCTTCGGTGACAAGACCCTGGCCGGACAGAGCGCACGAAGCGAGCAATACGGCGCCTGTGACGACCAGGCACAAGACCCCAAAACGAGCAAATCAACCAAAAAATGATTGATATACGGCCGATGATTATCATTGTTTAACTATAACGCATGTTATTCCTATAGTTATATTTATTACATAATTTTAAGATAAGATGCTATAAACTGAGAGTTTAATAATTAGTTTGTATAACTGACTAGGGTATTTCTACCTGGGGTACCCAGCTGTGCTCAGGGAGTTGATATGAGATTGAGCTGACGTTCTAACCCACGACGGGTCTTGCTTTGTATATCACCCATACAAAAAAGACTTCCAATGGTCAAAATGTTCCAGAACATTCCACAACATTCGAGAGTGTTTTGGAATGTTTCACAATGCTCTGGGATGTTCCCGAATGTTCCAGACTATTCTCAAACATTCCAGAACGTTCCGGGATGTTCTGTAAAAATCAGACGTTACAAGGACTCCATACATTCAAAGATTTACATAATATTCTACAGTTATTCTGTGATTTTAAATAGATAAAAACTAAAACTAAAAATATTTTCACAATAACGTGTGTAATATTTTAATAGCCGTTAATCTTATGTTTATCCTATCCCTAATGTTAGACCTTACATTCAACTCCTTAAATTGTGATTGGAAGAGGATTTTTACAAAATGGCCAGCAAAAAAAAACAGAGATTTTAAAGAAAAAGAAACTCATAAAACCAATTTAATTAAGATCAGTTTTAAAATATATAACAATGGAAATATTGTTTTAAAAATAATAAATTCTCAAATTGAATATGTGGTATTTTATTTCCGTATTAAACTCAGAAAAACACAGGAAAACAATGTCTTAATATGATGTTAAATAATCACCAACTGCTCCCAAGCTCAATACTGCACCGGAGTCATAGCTGCTCCCAAGCTCAATACTGCACAAGAGTTCTAACTGCTCCCAAGCTCAATACTGCACAAGAGTCCTAACTGCTCCCAAGCTCAATACTGCACAAGAGTTCTAACTGCTCCCAAGCTCAATACTGCACAAGAGTTCTAACTGCTCCCAAGCTCAATACTGCACAAGAGACCCAACTGCTCCGGAGCCAGTGTGATTATAATATGTACAATTATTTTGTGAGGCTAAAGGTAATGGGGGGGAGAGAGGAAGATGGGGAAGAAGCATTGAGATCTAATCACTTCAAGCAACATTTCAATTGTGAATAGTGGTTTTACACCAAAACGATACTGAGAGTATCTTCAACTCATTATTTTAAGAGCTATTCAGATATAAGCGATAATCGCTGCCACTAATGGTGTGCGGTATTAGGGACGAGTACGATTTCTGTGACCCCCCGATTTGACTATGTGAATAGGTAGAACAACCCAAAATAAGAAGAAAATGAAGAATAATTTTTTTCGATATCTCACTTAGTTTTCGAGATATCGATACTTAAAAGTTTCAGATTCAAATTGATTAATTTTATAAAAAGTACTGTTTTTACCCTAACCTAACCTATCCTTACTGTTCTACCTGAATACATGGTCAAATCGCGGGGTCACGGAAATCGTACTCTCCCCACTAAAATATTATATTGTGTTATTGACGTTAAGAGAGACAACTTAGTAATTACAAATGTTCTTACTGACCATGATGACATGTTGCACAAATTTAAATTATGATATGATATATTATGTACAATGAAGATAACAGAAACGATTTAGGCTAAAGTTCGGTTTACTGGGCAAATTCCTAAAAATACAAACTAGTTATTTTTATACTAACTATGGGCCGGGGAATACGAATCTGAAAGAATTAGGCGGCGGCAAGCAATATTAACTGAATTATACGACTTTAAAAATTTTTTTGACACCTCTACGAAAATGGCCATTTTGGAAACATTCTGATTCCTAGAAAATCAAACTAGTTATTTTTATACTAACTTTGGGCCGCGGAATCCGAATCTGAAAGAATTAGGCGGCGGCAAGCAATATTCACAGAATTACACGACTTTTAAATTTTCAATAAACACAAGCCATCTTGACAGCATTTTAACACATGAAAACCATAGAAAAAGAATAAAGATGTTACATCACATAAAATTAAGTGTTGCCATTAAGCAGTAATATCAATAACGTAAAATGACATGTTTATAATTTAAGTACTTACTTTTTATACATTTTACTCACTTTTGTATCACAAACCATGCTACCTAAACCTAGCGTAGCCGCTAAACTACTTGAAAACTGGGATGTTTTTTTAAATTGACGCGAGCAGGCGGTATAAAGTGGCACAAACCATGTTACACAAACCTAGCGTAGCAGCTAAACTACTTGAAAACTGGGATGTTTTTTTAAATTGACGCGAGCAGGCGGTATAAAGGGGCACAAACCATGTTACACAAACCTAGCGTAGCAGCTAAACTACTTGAAAACTGGGATGTTTTTTTAAATTGACGCGAGCAGGCGGTATAAAGGGGCACAAACCATGTTATACAAACCTAGCGTAGCCGCTAAACTACTTGAAAACTGGGATGTTTTTTTAAATTGACGCGAGCAGGCGGTTTAAAGGGGCACAAACCATGTTACACAAACCTAGCGTAGCAGCTAAACTACTTGAAAACTGGGATGTTTTTTTAAATTGACGCGAGCAGGCGGTATAAAGGGGCACAAACCATGTTGGGTTAGGTTAGGTTAGATTAGGTTAGGTTAGGTTAGGTTAGGTTAGGTTTTATATAATAACATTGATATTGGTGACCGGTCTAGGTAACAACTTTTTAAGACTACGAATTTTCATACTTTTGGTTTAAGAATACGGCCGTTGAGATAGTCATAATTCATCAGGTTAATGTGTTATGTGATGAATTATCATGTGAAGAATTATTGCGTCGGAAAGTTTTACGTTATTGATATAATTAGTTTTTGATTTTGTTTTAGGGATGGCCACACTCAAATTGTTGTTTTTCTATGGTTTTCATGTGTTAAAATGCTAAAGCTGGCTTGTGTTTATTGAAAATTTAAAAGTCGTGTAATTCTGTTAATATTGCTTGCCGCCGCCTAATTCTTTCAGATTCGGATTCCCCGGCCCAAAGTTAGTATAAAAATAACTAGTTTGATTTTCTAGGAATCAGAATGCTTCCAAAATGGCAATTTTCCTATGTGTGTCAAAAAAATTTTTAAAGTCGTATAATTCAGTTAATATTGCTTGCCGCCGCCTAATTCTTTCAGATTCGTATTCCCCGGCCCATAGTTAGTATAAAAATAACTAGTTTGTATTTTTAGGAATTTGCCCAGTAAACCGAATTTTTTCCACGATTTATTTATATGGGCATTTTTACCCTTTGAGGAAAAACGACGATGATACAATACAATGAACAAGGATAACGCAAATATAATATTTTTGAAAACACTGCTAACCAAAACATCTTAAGACATTACTAAACCACTGAAGGTACAAATTCGATATCTTAAATCGTATTTATACTGGTAAATAAAAGGATATTACATTAATTTACAAATGTGTCAATATTTACAAGGAATTTTGAATAACGAGTTTCTAACCTAAAACGTAATTAAATAG
This sequence comes from Limnephilus lunatus, assembly GCA_917563855.2. NCBI lineage: Eukaryota > Metazoa > Arthropoda > Insecta > Trichoptera > Limnephilidae > Limnephilus > Limnephilus lunatus. The sequence goes on from OU830596.1 coordinate 35,377,351, forward strand.
GTAAATACTAACGTTTTGCCGCACTGCCGAAACCCATTTGTGGCGTGGACGTATTGGGGGTGCCGAAATTGAAAGCCATGTCGCTTTGATTTAACACTGGCTTTTAAATTGTTAAAATCCACCAAACACAAAAAAACTCGAACTTCAAACGCTCCACAAAACTGACAAATTTAACCATAGACTAATTGGAAGGAAACGTCAAAAGACAAGTTGCAAGTACCCATAGATATATATATAATAACATATATATATATATATATCTATGCAAGTACCCTACGGACGAGTGGTTTGACCAGCAGATTGTCTATGGTTTTTAAGAAAAAATGTGGGAAAGGATCGAACAATAGGCTTGAATTACGGAATAGACGGTAAGACGACCGAGCCTTTCGATGCGATGGATTCAGTTAGTACCGGGGCAAACCAGCCGTGTAAAGCCTCGATTACGTTAAGCGAGCTTACAAGCTACTAGCTGGCGTATTCACCATCTGCTAGTAAACACCTTCTGTGTAAAATCTGCTAGTTATCTAGTAATATGATTACACTGAACGAGTTCACTAACAGATCGTGAATACGCCGGCTTGTAGCTTATAAACTCGCTCAATGTAATCGAGGCCTTACTAACCATCTCGCCGTTCCGAAAGGTAGGCAGAGAGAGAGAAAAAGAGAGGATGGACCGCCAAACAATCCGGTATTGGCACACACTCCTTGCCTCATTCACATTCATACATCGTCTTCTACCAGCCGTGTAAAACTAAATAAATGTCTCTTAACGCCTGCTTTACAATAAGTTTAAAATAAAATAAAACGATACCGAAATTGCAGCTGCCATAGTAATAAAAATAAAAATTCGTAAAACTGTTACAATTATTTTTGAAGTAAAACTTCTTTACGCACGCTCGACACTTGGGGGTAAAATGATGAATACGTTATGAAAAGTTACGAAAAAATATGAATCGTTACGAAAAAATGTGACACGCTAATCAATATGAAACGTTATCATTGTGAAAGGCTTATCAATGATATGAGTAGAGTTGAGTTAAGTTTAATTGAGTTGAGTTGAGTTGAGAGCTGAGAGCTGAGAGTTGAGAGTTGAGAGTTGAGGGTTGAGAGTTGAGAGTTAAGAGTTGAGAGTTGAGAGTTGAGAATTGAGAGTTGAGAGTTTAGAGTTGAGAGTTGAGAGTTGAGAGTTGAGAGTTTAGAGTTGAGAGTTGAGAGTTGAGAGTTGAGAGTTGAGAGTTGAGAGTTGAGAGTTGAGAGTTAAGAGTTGAGTTGAGTTGATGGGGTTGTTGAGAGAATGGAGATATTTTTATTCCCGTTATTGTTATATTGTTAATGGACGACATAAATTAGTGAAGTTTTACTTCAGTCGTGTGATCTAAAGCATGGCTGGCCAACCTTTTCAGCAGCCGGGCCAGATTTCACAAAAGAGATATCCTACCGGGCCGCACAACAAAATTTCTTTTGTAATTCAAAGCAAACAAGAAGTATGTGGAATTTTAATAAGATATAACTAAAATGAGAATCAAACATATTTATAAGATTAGAGTTATGCAATACAAAAAATTATAATAAAAATGAACAAAATATAATTTTTTTTAGTGAGACGTCTGATTTTGTTTGTCAGAACTAAGTGCATGTTGATATCGATTGATGTTGTTGCTACACGCAAATAGTTTTCCAAATGCTCATCAGTGATTCGTGTTCTCATTTGAGATTTAATATGCTTCATCCGACTGAAAAGCTGTTCACACGTTTATCAAATAGCGAAATCATCGATAGAGCCTGTTTGTAAAATGCAGGATATTTCTCCGTGTCCAAATATGCATTGTAAAACTCTTTCAAACCAACCTGATTGAATTTCTCTTTTAACTCTGTATCTCAACACTTTTCACAGTGTTCTATTTGTAATATTCCTGGAAATAAATTCACGTCTACGCAGAATGGCGTTGCAATGCAGAAAAAGGCACACGATGCTTAAAATCTTGACATCGGTTTTCGAATTCTAGGTTTAAGTCGGATATCGACGAAGCGTATTTATCCGCCGCCATTTCTGTGTCGTCTGCTGCAATAACGGTCTAGGAAAGTGAGAGAAGATTTTTGTCCTTAACTGTCCCAAAACCCAAGTTTCATTTGGAATGCGGAAATAATATCATACATGTTATTAATTAGTTGATCTTTCACTTGTAGAGAGTATAAATAACGTGGCTAACTATATCGACCAGAAATGCAAAGTCGCCAACCCACTCCTTGTCTTCAAAATTGGGATACTTTTTGACTTGCTTGCGAAGAATGATTGTATTGCATCAAATCGAACACTCTTTTTAATGTTTTGGCACGGATCAGCCATCTTACTTCTGCATAAAGTGTAACTTCAGCATCACAACACTTTTCACAATGTTCCATTTGTAAAATTCCTGGCAATAAATTCAAGTCTACGCAGAATGGCGTTGCGAATGCAGCAAAAAGCACACAATGCTTTTTTAAATCTTAAAATCTGTTTTCAAATTCTAGCTTTAAGACGGATAACGACGAAGCGTATTTATCCGCCGCCATTTCTGTGACGTCTGGCTGCAATAACAATGCAATGACGTTATATTATAATGACGTTATATTGACGTTGTATTAATGTCTTTGTAACAATGTAGGAAAGTGAGAGAAGATTTTTGTCTTTAACTATTGTTCACAAAACCCAAGTTTCATTTGGAATGCGGAAATAAGATCATACATGTTATTAATTAGTTGATCTTTTCCTTGTAGACAAGTATAAACAACGTGGCTAACTATATCGATCAGTCACTAACCCACTCCTCGTCTTGAAATTTTAAGATACTTTTTGACTTGCTTGCGAAGAATGATTGTATTTCTTGCATCAAATCAAACACTCTTTTCAACATTTTGGCACGGATCAGCTATCTTACTTCTGCATAAAGTGTAACTTCATTATACTGTGAATCTGACAGTGATTCAACCCCTTCGACTTAATAAAATTCAGTGTTTTGATTTTTGATGACCACCTTCTTGACGTGATCCATTTTAAGGGACTTGCTTGGAACATAAATTCTCCTGATGAATAATGCAATGAAAATTTTGCATCGAAGTATTACCAACTTTGCAAGCGTCATTTTCAATCAATTTTACTAAACCTTCGCGTTTCCCAACCATTGCTGGAGCACCATCTGTTGCCAAGCCCGATAGTTTGTTGAGTTGTAACAAAAAGCAATTCAACGTCTATGTAAAAGCTCCTAACAAATCTCGTGAGCAAGTAATGTCCTTAATTGGATACATTGCTGCTAATTCTTCGCGATTCTTACAGTGATTGTTTGTTAACACGAATATGCTATAGAAGAAATTGTCACGATAGTTAAATTAATGAACTGAGATACTTCCATATATGAGATATGATACGAACTTAGCACGTTGGAATATTCTTTTATGTAAACTAAAAAAAATGTTTGCGTATGCTCTGCGGGCCACAAGTAGACACCCGGCGTGCCGCATGCGGCCGGCGGGCCGCGGGTTGGCCACCCTTGGTCTAAAGCACACTCGTTTTTTTAATTATAAGAAAATCGGTGACGTTCTACAACTCGAAAACAATTTATAATTATTTGGAACATGCGTGCAACTAGTTTAATATAAATTCGGCTTTGGGTAATTTATTTAGTTTGCATTTTCATGAGATATAAATAAAATTATACGTGTTATCAGTGGCGTAGTTAGCATGGGTGGCACCCGGGGTGGATAACGTGGTGGGTTGGGTGTCACCCTCCTATTGGGAGGCCTCCCCCCCTCGCTACGCCTCTGCGTGTTATTTTATTAGAATCCCAAGCATAATCAGAGTTTTTTTACATGTGATCCACACAGGAGGCCTTGAGGAAATTAATTTCCCTCAGGGCAGGGTTTTTTAAAGAAAGGAAGGAGAGGAGAGTTCTGAAAAGGAAAAGGGTTTAAGGGGTGGATATGAATCTGGGGTTCAGTGTGTCCTGGTCATCCGCCACCAAGACCTGGACAAACCTCACCCCATAAACCCGGGAACCCCTGCAAAAAATCACCAAACATAGCAAACCACTTGGGGTGACCTATGACAGAGGTGTTAGTTATCCAATAAAGGTTCCCAGGGCGACGGTATCCATTCCCGCCTCCCAAATGTGGAGTGCCTCAAATTCTTTCCCAAATGTGGGGTGTTTATTCTTTTAAGACTTTCCTCTGTCCTGGCAGCCCTAAGATTTAAATTAGAGATGTAGATTCCTTAAATGGATTGTCACGACAGTTCCAGTCACCGGAGTCCGAGTTCCTTTTGTAACGGGTTCCTCATAAGAAAACCCGTGATGAGGGGGGTTTCTAGAGAATTTATGAGTAAATTGCCATTCTGGTAGGGAAATGGGTGGCTACAGTACAATTGGGTACAGTTTTAATTCTGAGAAAAAGGATCCAGCTTCTCAAAAATTCGACGTTTTTGTCGCTTTTTACTATTTTAAAAATATTTTTCATTTTTGATAATAATTATACCAGAAGGAACTGGTTCCAAAAATAACCTCAGAGAAATAAAAATTACAAATGTGCAGTTCCCACTTGGTAGAAGTGACACCTTCAGAAAACTAAAGTAGACAAGAGTGGACAGGCTATGAAGCACCGCACAAAGAGGAGACCGATTATCTCTTTCTCTCACAGGCCAAATCCTATAGATATATGTGTTTGTCTATCTTTAGTGCCTCTTCTTCGTTTTATCGAGTTTCAAATCACAACGATGGTAAAGAATTTTTCATTTCAATACCGACGGTTTCAGTGACAGCAAAGGAACTGGTTTCTAGTAACAGGGACAGGACAGGAAAATTCGACCATCTCTAATTGACATCTCCAAACTACAAAACTCCAACTCCGATGTATATTGTTCTGTATATGACTCATGTTACTGTTTTGTCTCTTCGATTGTTGATTTCCGATTTAATTTTCATTTTATTTATCTTTTAGAGAAGGCAAATAACTTTTGAAAGTTAGTTTGTTTAGAAAATTACCTGAAAGCTAGACTTAACTTTGTTCATTGACAGGTGAGCGAAAAACTCTTCCTTTTTCTAACGTGTTGGTTCTGTTTTATTTCACGTAGCCAAATCTGTCAGAAAAAAAATCCGCAGCCAAATATGGCACTTAACATAACTGCAGTTCACGCAAAAATTTAGCCACGATTGTTATTTGTTAAAGTAAACTAAGCACTGTACATTATTTGTCATTTGCACGTTGTGATCTAAGTGGATTTCAGTGATAATTATTTATTTTCTTATTTGAAGCCATTTAAAACTAGATAGTAAGAATTCGTTGTTACCAATCGATTTAATACTTGAAAGTTCTGTTATTTTAATAACAGAACCAACTGATAAAGATCGACCCATTTTTAATTTCGGCAGTTATGAAATCTTTATATTGTTATTGTAGTCTTTAAAATTCAGTTTTATTAAATTATTTTAGTCTTATGTGTGGAATATTTCGACCTCCAGATTATTAAAGGTTAGAAAGTTAACTCTGGTACTAGGTACTTCTGATATTACGACTTTCCATTTAATATTTTTGTTTTTGGCACATTGGTTATTAAATTTGGTAAATATTCGCAACAAACGTCAACGGTTAATACGCACTTTTTTTTATAAAACCTTTAGATTATTCTTAATTACCATAAAAGACAACTATTTGCATTGGGGGAGGTTGAAAATGTTACATTCTTAATTTTAGTTACGTAAATTGAAAATTTGCTTTCGTATTTAGACACAAAGCTTCACCACATAAATGAACTAATACCTTCACCATATACAATTTGTAATGATTATTGTCATTTTATTATGTTGGTATTACTGATACTATATGGAAGGCTACATCATACCGTAACTGACTTCATGGCAATATATTCAAAGGCGCGTAACCGAAAAAATCTATACGCTAGGTTTGTGTAACATGGTTTGTGGTTCAAAAGAAAGTGCCCCTTTATAATGCCTACTCACGTCAAGGCAAAAAAAACATCCCAGTTTTCAAGTAGTTTAGCGGCTACGCTAGGTTTGTGTAACATGGATTGTAAAATATCAGTAATACCAACATATTAAAATAACAATAATAGGCTCAAAATCACCAAGGTTGCAAATTTCAAGATTGGTTTTATGACAAAAAAAATTGCAAACTATAATGATGACTCTTAGTTTATACTGTTGCAATATTTGTATATTAATAAACTTTGACAGGGCAGCGCACAGAATTCTATACTTTTTTTTAATATTGCTTTTTAGTGGATATTTTGCAGAAAACTGTCATTTCGGGAACGTTTTTCTAAGTTTGATAAAATGAACAAAAATCAAAAAGTACATAATTTAAGCTTTGTTGAATAACATGGGTATATTATGTGTCTATATTATATAAAAAAAATATGAAAACAATACATAGAAAAAATCTTCTACAAGCAAAATACGTAACAAAATAAAGCAAGTTGCTATTATTGTGCATAAAATTTAAGAAATTTCAAAATATCCATAACTCTTACAATCGAATTAACATTACACTAACAGAATGAAAGTTTATTAACCTAATAAATTATGTATTTTCTAAAAAATACCTCAAATTGTGCGTATTTTATTGAAATTTTGTAAATGTTCATGTTACCGGAAATGATCAACCGTTCCCGGAATGACAAAAATGTTGGCGGAATGATAATATTGATATCATAAGGTATAGTATAGGAATATTTAGATTATAAACAACGTTTTAAATAATAAAGTTACTTATTTATATTGCCAACAACAAAACAATACTTATTATTTTTCGAAAACATCAATACATATCATTATCAAAATAATAATATTCTCGATTTTTTTTTTTCGTTATTTGTTTTTGGGGTGTTTAGCTGTGTTGCGCTACCTCCTTCTTTAGCCGACGTTTCGGACAACGTTGCAGTGTCCATCATCAGGGCAGATCTGCCGGATCTGCTAAAGAAGGAGATAGCGCAACACGGCGTAATACCCCCAAAACAAATAACGAAAATGCTTTTGACCGTGAAAATCTAAAAACGTATCATTCTCGATTTTGTTATTTTTTCAGCAATGGTGTCGGAATAATATTGATTATTTGCTCTAAGTTAATATATGACACATGCTTTGGTTCCAGTTTGATTTTTCTGATATTGTTACCCACAGATCTCAAAAAGGTTACTAAGATTTTCCCATCACCGTCATCGACACATGTCTGGCAGGTAGCAACATATCTAAAGCAAATATTTGGCTTTTCAGTAGGAACTTTAACAATCTAGAATGTCCCAGGGGATACGAGATTTGAATGTATATTTTCTTTGCCATAAGATGTACCTACTTGCTTCAACGTCAATCTGCTTTTCTTTAATCTGCTGACGGAGAGATATTGCCATTAAATCTTCATCATCTGAGGAAGATGAGTTGTATGCAGACTTAGAAATGCTTACTCTTTTCTTAATTTTCAAATAGTTATCTATTGCATATTTCGCCCTATGGTTGTGGTATGGTTTTTCTACCTACTTATCTTCTCGTCGTCATCTGATGGCGGCGTATTACTTATTATATTTGCTAAACCTTTTTTTCTTTTCTCTGTATTTTTTTTATGCATTTTTCCAACTTTTCTCTGCTTTCTCTTCTCTCGTTCGGTCATATCAGCAATTTTCATCAATTTACTTTCTGTCTTTTTCTTTTTATAATATTTCCTGTCGTTAGCCTTTTTAGTTTCTTTCTGTTCTTCAGTCATTTTATCCAAAAACTTTAATTTTCTACCTTTTCTTACCCTATCCTTTTTAAGCATTTTTGGAGTTTTTTTTTTTTTTTTAATCTTTACCAGGAGTCTCCATAATGCTGTTAATAAAAAAACAACGAAATTGTAAAATAAATAAATAACAAATTGTAATTGAATCGCCCTTGGAAACAATAATCATCATTCCGAGAACGCAACTGTCATTTAGAGAACATGCCATCATGTCCGGGAACGTTTCCGAAATGACCGTTCACGGAATGACGATTTCAAATCAGCGTGCGTTTTGATTATATGGCGGCCATCTTAAATGCGGCCTGATTTTGTCAATAGTAAAATATTTGAGGTTACTTTGTTATTTCGTGTCGTAAAAAAGAATTTCATCAATAATTACAAGTAATAAACACGTTCCCGAAATGACGGTCTATTTATGTACGCTCTACGAATAATGAATTGAAAGGTACTTATCACATAGATATAATTTATTTGACAATAAATACACTGACAGTCGACTTTGTTAGTGTTTTTTTCCTCTACTGACGTTTGACACCTTATGGCTGCGTTCACATAAAATTTATTTTGTTCGATTATAGATGCGTTCACTGAAATGATTTGTGCACTATCGGACAAACTATTTTTGCATTTATATAATTAAAAATAAATATACTTTTAGTATCCTTTCCAAAAACTAGATTTAAAAAAAATAGGATATATTAAGGAAATGACAGGTGTTAAATAGTTTAAATTTTTCATTAATATTTTGGACTTGTTTTTGAAGATCGCACATTAGGACGCGTTCCCGAAATGACTTTCTATGCATGTATATTGATATATTTTAAAATTTACTTAATTTATAAATTGTATTGCTTGATGAACACTCAAAAACAGTTAGTTGTAGTATATTATTAATTTTATTTTCTCAATAAATTCAAGATTTATGACATTAAATTGCTAGCGAAGCCAATTCTGCACCTTGGTGATTTTGAGCCAATATTGCAAACAGAGTGATTTGACAGTGTTAAAGCAAATTTTCAATTTACGTAACTAAAATTAAAAATGTAACATTTTCAACCTCCCCCAATGCAAATAGTTGTCTTTTATGGTAATTAAGAAGAATCTAAAAGTTTTATCAAAAAAAAGTGCGTATTAACCGTTGACGTTTGTTCCGAAGAATTACCTTAAATTTTATTGATCAAAAGGTTTAGTTTCCTTCTACAGTACATAAATATGTTTCCTTCTAGTAGTACAGTACATAATAATAGAAGAAGTTTTCTTCGAAAAAAAAAAAAAATTCATTATTATTTGTTACAATAAAAAAACATATGATTTTTGTTGGAATAACTTTTTTTTTATAATACAAGACAATATTATAATATTGTTTTTTTATACTTTGCTTGTATTTCAAATAAAAGTATGTTAAACCAAACACAATAGCCGACACAAGTTCGGCGTCCGCCACGCTTGGGTGTTGGTAGCGTACTGACGCAGTCACAAGCGTGTAAACGGCTTCCAAATGCCAGGGGAGATTTGTGTACGCTTGGAGCTTGTGGAGGTTTGCGTAGGCTTGGCAAGTATGGAAACGGACCATAAGTTGTTGAATATTATTTATATTGCAAGATACAGCAAGCGAAATTTCTGGGTTTGATGTTACATTTTAAAACATATTTTTTTACCTGAGTTAAATCAATTTGGGAGGCAGGTATGGAACCATTTATTGGATAACCAAAACCTTTGCCATAGGTCACCCCAAGTGGTTCCCTACGTTTGATGACTTAACAGGGGTGCCCGGGTTCATGGGGTGAGGTTTGTCCAGGTCTTGGCAGCCGATGCATCTGCCCACCGTGTGGTGGACAGGATTGAGAGAAATTGGTTGAGGGACATCTTATATTCTCTCCAGCAGGAATCTCCCGACCTATCCCTTTGCACCGTGGTTGGAGGGATGAATTCATTTGTCCATCACTCCTGGATACATCGACCCCCAGATTCCTACCCACCCTTCATACCTATTTCTTTCCCGGACCTGCCTACCCTTCCTTTCCTTAAGCTGTTGAACGTTGGATGGTGTTTTGAAAAAATGTCCTCAAATTTCATAGAAAATTCTTTTAAAATAATTCAGAATAGCTGCAATAATCAAATAGTACCTAGGTCCTAGATTGATTTTGACGCAAGCGATTCTGACCTTGTCCTTCATACAGTTTCTTTATACATAAGGGTTAAAATCACATTAAAAAAAAAACAAAATTTTGGGCCCGCCGGCAGGCTTGCGACAGAAGAGAGGTTAAAAAATTCCTCCAACCAGCATCCCCTAAGATGCCATAGGCCCTGAGGGAAATTATTTTCCTCAGGGCCTCCTATGTGGAGCTAATGTAAAAAAAATAATAAATTTTGGAAAACTTATATTTAATTTTTTTTTTGTTTCAGGATGTCGCCGCCAACCGGTGTGTTGGAGGCAACTGACGAAGCAGAGTATGACGAATCTGACATATACGAAACCGAAGTGGACGATGGTTACGAAGATTACGGCGAAGATGGCATAGAAGAGGGTATAGAAGTAGATGTAAACGGCGGGACTGGCGCTGTTGAAGCCAAGCCCAAAAAGCCGCGGAAGAAACGGCCAGCAAAAGGCATCGTCAAGAAATTACCGATGCCTGCCATTGTTCGGCTATATCGCTTTTTATACACGGGAAACGAAGACGGATTGTATGTGGCCGGTGTTTGGAGCGAGGCCAAATACTACAAGGCGGAAAACGTCGCGTGCGTAGCGGAATTAGTTACAGACATCGAGCAAGTCAAGTTGCTGATTGATGCTGTTAAATTTGTAAAGGTAATCATCTTTAATTTACCTATACTGTTAAATTCAATACTCTCTTCTCTTATTTTGTACAATTTTTAACATCTAACAAATAATAGAACGATACAGTAGAATCCAGATATATCGAACCTCAAGGCGCCGGTGATACTTTGTCGTGACTCAATATCTACAGCTCATATGTTGTACAAATATCTATGAACTTCAGAGTGAAGACTAATATTTACAGAGCTAACGTCGGATAAATATCTATGTCGGTCCCAGTGGTGACGAATATCTATGGAGCGTATGTGGGACTTATATCTACAGAGGGCAGCTGAGCAAGAGGTTGTACGGAAAAGCATAAATTACTTCATTTACGTAATACTAACCTAACCTAACTTAACATAAATTAAGTTTTTTAAACTGCATATGCAATATTACGTTATGCCAATATGCTATACATAATTGCAAATCCAACCTCTGCCAGTGCTGTAGATATTCGTCGACATCACCTGTTCCATTGATATTAGTCAGCAGTTTGAGCTGTAGATATTCGTCCTCAATTTGGTTCTCATAGATATTAGTCCGATTTGTTTAGTTTTTGGAATTCCTGTAGATATTAGTAGACGCCTCCCTTTGTCGTACTAACCGGACGACACACAAAATGGCCCGATAATTTAAGCTTGTTTTTACATGAGACATACCGAAATCCTTCGCGAGGGTTACATTTGATTCACCGGCTTCTAAACGATGTAATATAGCACCTTTTTCTTCAATTAAAAAACACTTTGGCTTCACGGAACTCATTGTGTGGAGCTTTTAACCTAGTCACAACAGATGATAAACACTGACTGTGATTTACGCATGCTAATAAGGATAGGTGTTAGCGCGCGGGGAGTAGGCAAGGCGCGGGGTGGCGAGGTATTAGTGCGAAGGTTTTGTGAACATTGCGCGTCGTTCTAACCGGACGAATTATCATTAAAATAGGTTGCTTTAAGCAGAGTTGGTCGCTTAAAATGGAGTCGTACTAAACGGATATGTTTTCCTAGTACCTAATTATGAAACCTAATTTGAGTTTACATTGTCGTAGCTAAAAACGGTATGCCGTTATAAGCGAAGTCGTTATATCCAAATTCTACTGTATCTTAAAACAGTTAATTAGATCTATCTATCTATCTTTATTGACTTTTGGGGTATGCTATAAACTAAACTCCGAAAACCACATTGAGAGATTAACGCCGGCAATACATACATAACTTCTACACACACAACACTTCAAGACAATCTACACTTCCGCCTCTATGATGGATGGACACTAATGCTGTCCGAAAAGTTGGCTAAAGGAGGAGGAAGCGCTATATGGCATAATACCTCAAAATTGTAAACATAGTAGGTAGTTGCACCATTTACAACCTTACATTTATATATTAGACTAGTTGACCCGGGAAAACTTCGTACCGCCTCAGAATCAATAACTGTTGTGATAACTTATTAGCTGAATTAAATTCAGTTTTTTTATTAAGTTAAAAATTACACAATAAAGTAATTATCGATGCGCAACTGTCCATGTTTTGTTTTTGTCAGTATCAGAGATGGCATTGTGTATTTATATTTTTGTGATTTTCTTACTTTTCCACTTACTTACGAGAATTGCGTTTCATTTTCTTTATACGTGTGATGGAGATTTATTATAATTATTGTATTTTTCTTCTTCAAATTTTGCAAATTCACTTTGTGGCACCATTTTATTAATTAAATTATTTAAAACACTTTGTTTTTACCACAATAATCTTAATTAAAAAAGTCGACATGTTTCGAGAACGATGTTCTCTTCATCAGGACATTATATGTACTAAAACTAAATTATCAAGCATAGAAAGACAGGCGTGGGTGGAAATGGAATTAGTATAAACATATTTCCATTGTAATTTTGTCTATGATCTTCTAAGCAACCCCCTCCCCCCTGTCTATCTTCTAAGCTCCTCCTCTCTCCGCCCCTCTCCCCCCCTCCCTCCAACTAATTCCATTTCCACGCATGCCTGTCTTTCTATGCTTGATAATTTAGTTTTAGTACATATAATGTCCTGATGAAGAGAACATCGTTCTCGAAACATGTCGACTTTTTAAATAAAGTGTTAGGGTCAAAGTCCCGGCTAAAATAGTCGGCATATTTATTAAAGGGATTTAATTATAGTGAGTGGTCGAAATGACTTTGCCGGTTAGTACCGGACGCGCCAGGATCTGAACCCGAGGAATCCTCAGCCTCAGACCCGCCAAATCGACCAGCACAGCGGTAGAGCAGAGTTCCCCCCTCCCAGAGCGGGGAATTATGTTCTAAGATGTCAGGCATAGGCAGGAATTACCAGGTTTTGTAAATAAAATAAGGTTAATTATAAATGGACCAACCATATAGGTTTATTTAAAATATTGCATGTAATAGTACAGATAGGATAGAACTTACCCCCACAGACCATAACCGAAAACTAAGCTAAAGTAAACTGACTATTAACGCGATCGTTTAGACGATGAGGGATCTTCCCGGTGACTAAGGTTGGTGCAGCGGCCCACGTCCCACGGTGATGCGCGCTGACTATATTGGTGGCAGGAACCCTCTGGCATCTGCAGCATGAGCAAATAAGGCTACTCCACGTCCCACGGTGAAGTAAGCTGGCTATATTGGTGGCAGGAACCCTCTGGCATCTGCAGCATGAGCAAATAAGGCTACTCCACGTCCCACGGTGAAGTAAGCTGGCTATATTGGTGGCAGGAACCCTCTGGCATCTGCAGCATGAGCAAATAAGGCTACTCCACGTCCCACGGTGAAGTAAGCTGGCTATATTGGTGGCAAATGATGAGTCACGCACGTGTATGGTGAATTGATACACCAGGAGATTTCCTGGCGGAGATCGGGTAGAACATTATATTGGCCGGAAATCATACTAGCCCACGGTGTTTCTGGGACTAAAGGCAGGGGCGTTTACTGTCCAGATTTAACTTTCCTATTCCTAATCGAAATACAATTCGGCCATGTGTGAACACAACACTTTTTCCGGGAGCGCGACTAGCGGGGTCGAAACCATAACGGGCACTCAAATAAACTTGTAACGGCACTATAATAACCGCCCGAACTTTACGGGAACTTCTTGAATCTATGATTTGGCACCGATGCACTTCATATTCCCCGATTATCTCCAATGCCCGACTCGACCTCCGGCGGGCGGAAGCCCGCCGGGAAGTGCCACCATCCCATTTCCGCTCCTCTCTGGTGTTGCCAGGATGAAAAACAATAGACAATGCTAAGGTGCCGCCTCATAGATTCCAGTACTAACTTAAAACGACAATTAACCTATGTTATATACATAACATTACCCCGCTCGCCCCCAACGTGTTTGCCCCCAAACACAAGGAGAACAAAAGAAAAGCCTGAGCTAAGAGATACCCTAACTTGGTCTGATGGGTTCCTAAAAACATACATAAACATAATATCATAAAAATGAGTTGTACATCAGAGAAAAAACAAAACTACCAGCAACAGTATGCTTGCAAATGGGTGTGTCACAAAATCAGTCGCGCCCATCATGCGGAAGACATGATGGTTGAGTCTGCGACGCATCCATTCGAAGTTGGAAAATTATATATAATTAAATCAGTACTTAGAGTTAAAGACCTTAGACAAATAGTAGACAATTTGTAGTAATAAGAAGATACGTGAACGGGGCCCGTAATCACCCACAGCATATAAGACGCTGGGTGATGTATTCTGACTCTCGTCTGGGACTACCGTAGACGTAGCATCTATAACAGAATAGAACTTAATATTAGAATAGATATTATCACCAAGACATGACATCAATAAACATCAACACATTAAATATGCGTAAAGCATCACTGTTCAGAACACTTTTAAGTAAGCCAAAGTAGGCTATACACTTAGATGGTGTACCATCTGCACTTCAACACTGATTTTAAATCCATCATGGATAAAAGAATTCCTCTTTAGAAGAGCCTACCTATCTAACTCTCTAACTGGTCTCGTGGGATAAGTTTTTCTGACAGTTATATAATAGAAAACAAAATATAAGTTTATTAGAACATTTGTATAAGAAATACAGGATATAACCAACCATTGTAACTGAATGGTGTTAAGGATAGTCATACAATCATCGCATGAATGATGCCAATTTATTTATTATTCAACCATTGTTAAAAATGGTGACAATAGAATAGTTAGCGACCATTGTAAGTAAATGGTGCTATCAATAGTCAACAATCAATAATATGGGAATTGATTAAATTCTTCAAATTAATGAAATTTCTGAATAATTATAGTAAGTTATTTTTATTGTTTTAACAAATGTAGTTAAAACATTATTAAATTGAGAACATATTGAAATTTTGGGCGAATACCTCTTAATGTTCTTAATTACGTTTATACAATATAAAAGTATATGAACACAGATCATATGAGATTGAACTTGGAATACACGAGGATATGCGGGTTCATATTATCGTATATTCCAAGTTGACAAAAAAACTTATTAGGACAAATACAGAGTATGTTAAACTGTATGGACTCAGAATACAAAAGGATAAGCGGGTTCACATCGTCATGCATTCTGAGTTGACAAGGAAATAAACTTAAAGTTAAAAATTTGTACTTCGAGGCATCTCACAATTGTACATAAATAAACTAACCAATCTTAATTATTATTTTAATGTGAAATTATACTCGAGTAATCAACTGGAGTAAGATTTTAATTTTCTACAAAAGACCACTTAAAAATTAATTACTTACTTATGTATTTTATGTCCAATACTGGTCAAAGCAATCCGGATGATCAGGCCGAACTGAAATGAGCTGTATTGAAGAGGTTTAAATTAAAGATAGCGCCTGTGAAGATGCTTTATGATAGCCGACTAAGCTGGTATGCTATCTGATTTAAGTATATCCTTAACATGAAAATCGCCTGTTACTTTGCCATTTAAGTCAGACAGGGTATAAATTAAATCTGACTTTTTCTGTACTACAATGTTTTGAACAAAACGAGGTGCCAATTTTTGTGAAAAATAGTTCAAAGCATTAGATAATACAAAATTCCTTCTCCAGACTACGTCTCCTACCTGGAAGGTAACGTTTCTTCTACGTAAATTATAGTGATTAGCGCCCTTTTTAAATGCAGTAAAAAGGGCGTTTGAAACTTGTTCATAAATTGATGACAGTCCATTTAATCTGTCGGAGTAAACTTTGAGATGAGAGGAATCTTGTGGACTGGATTCATCATTTGCCAATGGATTACGGTGGAGATCCCCATCTAATATTTGTTCTCTACCGTGCATAACAAAGAAAGGAGTAAATCCGGTAGTACAATTTACAGTATTATTCATTGCCGATTGAATTTGTGGGAGAAATTTGGACCAATTACGATGATCAGATTCCGTTAATATTGATAGTGCCGTGCCTAACGTTTGATTGTATCTTTCAACAACATTGTTTTGAGGGGTGTACAGTGAATTGTAAAAAGGAGGGCTTATATTGTAGCTTTGTAATAGTTCCTTAAATTCTTTCGAAATGAACTGACGCCCATTGTCACATACAATTGTACGCGGTACTCCGTGTACAAGGAAAATATTTTCTTCTAAATTTTTAATAATACTTCTCGCGGTACCTTGACGTAACGGAAATAGCCAGGTATATTTAGAAAAAACATCTACGCATGACAATATGACGGTAAAACCTGAATAACTTCTAGGCAGAGGGCCTACCAGATCCACTGATAACATCTGCATAGGTCTCGTAACTTTTTTATAATTTGATGAAATTCCATTCGGCGGGGCTGTACTGATTTTGTGTGCTTTACAGACAGCACATTGATTCACAAATCTTTTCACCTCTTGGTACATTTTCGGCCAAAAGTAACGGAGTTGTAATTTTTTATAAGTCTTAAAGACTCCAGGATGACAAGCACGAGAGGATTCATGTGATTCTGACAAAATTTCCCTTCTATTTTCTAGTGGGACTACTTTTTTCCAAGACGTGTCTTCACAAAGAGGTAAACGTGTTTTTGTATGGCGAAACAATTCATTTTCGCGTATCTGGAAGTTTTGAAAACGCTGAGGAGAATCTATACAGCCTTTCCAGATATCTGTGTACCACTTATCGGTGGACAAGTTCGCATCAATGACCGATATTGTAGCGAGGTCCATTCTTGAAAGCACATCAGGGACGATGTGTTGTGTGCCTTTACGGTGTATAACATCGAAGGAGAATTGTGAAAGGCGAGAACTCCAACGTGCAAGACGTCCACTAGGGTTCGATAAAGATCCTAACCATTTTAAACTAGAGTGGTCAGTAATAACAGAAAAATGTGCCCCTTCTATATATGGTCTAAAATGAGTGACCGAGTCTAACACTGCTAACAGTTCACGCTCCGTAATTCCGTAATTCCGTTCATGTGTATTTAAGCACCTAGAATAATAAGCAATAGGGTGGTCCATTCCCTCTATTGATTGAATAAGAACCCCCCCTATACCGATAGAGGATGCGTCACAATGGATAGCAAATGGCTTAGTAAAGTCCGGACAACTAAGGACAGGAGCAGTCGTAAGTGCTTCCTTTAATTTATTAAACGCTGATTCAGCTTCTTCCGACCATTTAAATAAACTTACTCCTTTTTTTGATCCAGTAAGTTTCGATAAGGGAGCAGCTATGTTAGAAAATCCTTTTATGAATCGTCTAAAATAACCACATAAACCGAGAAAAGCTCGTATTCCTTTAGCATTTTTAGGAATTGGAAAATTTTTTATACTTTCAATTTTAATTGGGTCGGTGCGGAGACCTTTGGAATCGACCATATAACCCAAGTATTTAAGTTCCGACTTACAGAATTCACATTTTTTTAAATTAATCGTTAGGCCTGCGTCTCTTAATCGTTCAAAAACTTTAGTTAGTAGTATAAAATGCGATTCTAAATCTTCCGACACTAAAATTAGATCATCCAAATAACAAAATGCGTTTTCATCGAACTCCGGTCCAAACAGAACGTCTGCTAGTCTTTGAAGTTCACTCGGAGCGTTTTTTAACCCGAAGGGCATCCTAGTGAATTCGAACAAACCGCGACCGGGTACGACAAAAGCTGTTATTTCACAAGAGTCTTTGTCCAGGGCGATCTGCCAAAAAGCCTTAGACAAATCTATTGAGCTTATATATCTGGCTCCACCGAGTTTATCGAGTATTCTAGAAATATACGGCAAAGGGTAGCTGTCACGGATCGTCAGATTGTTAATTTTTCTGGAATCGAGGCAAAAACGTCCCGTTCCATCTTTTTTTGTGACTATTAATACTGGACTAGACCAAGGTGAACGTGAAGGACGAATGACTCCTAATTTGAGCATTTCATCTACTTCCTTATCTAATTGTTTCTGTCTAGCAGGAGAAAGAGGGTAATATCGCTGTTTAACCGGAGGACCCGTAGTAATAATTTTATGTTTTACTAAATGTGTTAACCCTAAGCCTTTCTTTTCAAAAGAAATGGATTCGAATTTCTTTATAATTTTGGCAAGAGTTTTATTTTCCTTTTTGGTTAAGGAAGAAGCTGGCTGAATAGCTCTTAACTCATTGACCTGACCCATTCGCTGAGGAATTGGATCCCTTTGGAAAAGCTCCGGCGCGACCTGGAACATTTTCCAAAAATTGACCCCTAAAATAAAATTAGGAGATAGAGAAGGGACGACGTAGAAAAGTACATTATGTGTAGTGGACTTATACGTAACAGGCAACGTCATAGTACCTAATACCTGCTGATTTGTTCCATCAGCGGTTGAAATATTGAAATCAATATTAACTAATTCATAACCCGATTGTAAGAATACTAAATGAATATCACCTCCTAAACAGGAGATTGAAGAACCACTGTCGAGCAGTGCTTTATAAGAATTATTAAGAATAAGGATATCCGCGAAAGGTCGATTATCCCTTTCAAGCTCGGGATCCTTCGGCGGCGGTACCTCCACCTCAGAACTCGAGTCCGAAAGAAACTGATTAACTTGACGGAGCCAACTCTGCCACTCGCACTTCCTCTGCGCAAAGGAAGGCGCGTGAACAGAGCGACTCTCATCTAGTTTTTTTGAATCCCCATGTTTGACAGAAGCAACTCTCGGATTGGGATTGTTTTGTCTTCTCTTCCTACAATCCGATAGTAAATGACCTTCTAATTTACAAAAGGAACAATAAATATTGTTCTTGGTAGAATTCGGATCAGGATGACACATCTCCTTTTCTCTATAATCATTAGAAGTATTCTTTTTAGATTGATTATTATAGAAAAAACGAGTATTATTGTTATTAGAAGAATTGCCACTATATTGTTTATTATTATTATTATAATTATTATTATTATGTTTATAATTATAATCCGTAGAACGATTATTGTAGGTACCACGATAAGAAGAGTTACGATTAGAATTGAAATTATTATTATTACTGCCCCGTGAATTGGTGAAATAATTTTTTTTATCATCAGAAAAAGAAGAAGAATTATTTTCTAACAAATTAGATGTTGAATAAGACTCCAGTTTATTTGTAGCTTCGGTAAGTTCTGAAAATGAGTTGAAATCTCTGGATGCAAGAAGGTTGATATAAATGGGTAGTAATGCCCTCATGCATAATTGTAAAAGTTCAGAGAGTGGTAATTTAGAATCAAGCATATTATTGTGCTTCTGCATTCTTAACGTAAATTCAAAGGCTGACATACCAGCTGGTTGTTTCATAGAGAAAAGTTGTGATTTTAATTCAATCTGTCTATTATTTGTTTCGAATTGTTTTATAAGTAATATAGATAATTCATTCCAAGTCAAATCAGGTGTATAAATTGATCTGAACCATAATAATGCCAATCCATCTAAAATTTCAGGAAAACATCTCACTAAATCGTCATGACGAACGTTCCTAATTCTACATTTCTCTTCTATTTCCAGTATAAAGTCTCTTACGCAACTATTACCATCAAATTTAATATTCCAATTATTAATGGTACTTGTGGATGAAGATGAAGAAGAGTTTGATTCATTATAAATAACTTTTGTATATTTAATGTAGTTTGAGCCAAATTCGTTGTCTTTATCTGGGTTAACACTTCCCTCATGATGCTCGATAGCTTCAGATATTTTAATATTTTTGTTATGCCTTCTGGCTTGAATCCGCATTTCTTCTAAAGTACCGTCTGGTGTTATATTCCTGGATAAAAGATCCGCAGAAAGTTCATCTTTCGATCTACCATTGATGTTGTCTATTGTAGTCGACATTTTGAAAAGTATATTTGTAAAATTCCAATAATTAAATGTAGAATGTCAATAAATTAGCTAGTAACGATAGCTACGAATATATTGCTTACCCGCAGAGCAATTATATAATTAACCGTATTTATAAGCACTTTATAGTATTTATTGTACACGACAATCTTAAAAACGTAAAGGTGTAATTACATTATGACAGTTGTTGTCAAAATGCAATGTTTGTTTACGATTGACATAGCCGTCTGTCAAATTGACACTTAGTATTCGTGTTGCCCGTAAGTCCGAATAACTTAACCCATAAACAAATTAAAATATAAAATAATAATGTGTACAGCGTTATTATCAAGTTGGCTGCATTGTTGACAGATTGATAACTTCGCAATATTTACGTGTATACCGGAATGACATTTAAAGGTTATGTTTTATGTGAGATGCTTCGAAATAACAAAAACAATTATTGATCGATTGCAAGACAAAACTATAGTAATTCCAACCCAAAACCTAGACAAATAAGAATTATACGAGCCCAGGACACAGTTGTAGGCGCCATGTTAGGGTCAAAGTCCCGGCTAAAATAGTCGGCATATTTATTAAAGGGATTTAATTATAGTGAGTGGTCGAAATGACTTTGCCGGTTAGTACCGGACGCGCCAGGATCTGAACCCGAGGAATCCTCAGCCTCAGACCCGCCAAATCGACCAGCACAGCGGTAGAGCAGAGTTCCCCCCTCCCAGAGCGGGGAATTATGTTCTAAGATGTCAGGCATAGGCAGGAATTACCAGGTTTTGTAAATAAAATAAGGTTAATTATAAATGGACCAACCATATAGGTTTATTTAAAATATTGCATGTAATAGTACAGATAGGATAGAACTTACCCCCACAGACCATAACCGAAAACTAAGCTAAAGTAAACTGACTATTAACGCGATCGTTTAGACGATGAGGGATCTTCCCGGTGACTAAGGTTGGTGCAGCGGCCCACGTCCCACGGTGATGCGCGCTGACTATATTGGTGGCAGGAACCCTCTGGCATCTGCAGCATGAGCAAATAAGGCTACTCCACGTCCCACGGTGAAGTAAGCTGGCTATATTGGTGGCAGGAACCCTCTGGCATCTGCAGCATGAGCAAATAAGGCTACTCCACGTCCCACGGTGAAGTAAGCTGGCTATATTGGTGGCAGGAACCCTCTGGCATCTGCAGCATGAGCAAATAAGGCTACTCCACGTCCCACGGTGAAGTAAGCTGGCTATATTGGTGGCAAATGATGAGTCACGCACGTGTATGGTGAATTGATACACCAGGAGATTTCCTGGCGGAGATCGGGTAGAACATTATATTGGCCGGAAATCATACTAGCCCACGGTGTTTCTGGGACTAAAGGCAGGGGCGTTTACTGTCCAGATTTAACTTTCCTATTCCTAATCGAAATACAATTCGGCCATGTGTGAACACAACACTTTTTCCGGGAGCGCGACTAGCGGGGTCGAAACCATAACGGGCACTCAAATAAACTTGTAACGGCACTATAATAACCGCCCGAACTTTACGGGAACTTCTTGAATCTATGATTTGGCACCGATGCACTTCATATTCCCCGATTATCTCCAATGCCCGACTCGACCTCCGGCGGGCGGAAGCCCGCCGGGAAGTGCCACCATCCCATTTCCGCTCCTCTCTGGTGTTGCCAGGATGAAAAACAATAGACAATGCTAAGGTGCCGCCTCATAGATTCCAGTACTAACTTAAAACGACAATTAACCTATGTTATATACATAACAAAAGATTATTGTGGTAAAAACAAAGTGTTTTAATAATTTAATTAATTGTATTTTTCCTTTGGAGGGGTGCAGATATACGTTGACCGTTTGTCTCATTTTCAACTGTTGACATTTAGTATGTAAGAAAGAGGGACAGCATTATATATTTAAGAACAAAAGCAAAACAATCAGTGCGTTGACATTTGAAGTTTTTGAATTTTTGGAATTCACTCACTATTCAATATTATACTCATCACAATATTCCTGCAGCTCTTTCAAAAATGAGAATTCGTTCCATACAAAATGTATGATGAAAAGAATTTTCTTAATAATTTTTTTTTTTGTGAATTTTTCCGATGTTTTAATAGCTATTCTGCTATTCAGGGCGGAGACAAATCCAACAAATTAAAGATCATAAAAATCGGTCTAGCCGTTCTTGAGTTATAAATGGTGTAACTAACCTGACTTTGTTTTATACATATATTAAGATTATTATGAACCGCAATACTTGGGAGTTAATATTGTTGCATATCCCTAATTCTTCCTACCTGTTCCTGTGCGTATGACCTGCACAGTTAGTTCAAGTTTGATCACCGCCTGATAGACAACCGCTATACAATATACCGTTAAGTGTAAGTTCGCCGCCTGTCCAAAGCTGTCCTGCTACAAAGTATTAATGTGGTACAGCGATAAACGTGTAGAAAAACAGTTTATTAGTGTGGTACTGTAAGAACCGCAATCTCAAATAAATGCCGTGTAATG
Source organism: Limnephilus lunatus (assembly GCA_917563855.2). NCBI lineage: Eukaryota > Metazoa > Arthropoda > Insecta > Trichoptera > Limnephilidae > Limnephilus > Limnephilus lunatus. The sequence continues at coordinate 35,399,698 of OU830596.1, forward strand.
TAAACCAGCTCAAGAGAAGAGAATGCCACAAGAGTCCCGTATTATGTCCTATTTCTTCCTTACCTGTATGCGGTGTATTTCTCTTTTGTAAAGTGGTTACAAATTACAATAAACTCATCACACAAAGGTTCGTCGAATACATAGAATTACACCAAACTACAAAGCATATCATGGTCAATAATTATTGACTTACAATTTCCAAACAGAAAGGATGTGCAAATTTAAGTCACCATTAAAGACAGATTATACTCGTACTATTTCTAATAAGGCAAAAATACATTATTTTTTATTTCAATGCACTGCTCTGCTATGTGACCTGCAAACTCCTGACTATTGATATCATTTGCTGCCATTTGATGGACATTGATGGGCAATGAATGTTTGGACTGTTGCACTTCATGTTGACTGTTAATTTTCTAGACTTCGTACCCTCGATACCTGCAAACTCCTGACTGTTGATATCATTTGCTGCCATTTGATGGACAGTGAATGTTTGGACCGTTGTACTTCATGTTGACTTTTTTAGACTTCGTATCCTCGATACCTGCAAACTCCTGACTGTTGATGTGATTTGCTGCCATTTGATGGACAGTGAATGTTTGGACCGTTGTATTTCACATTGACTGTTAATTTTCTAGACTTCGTACCCTCGATACCTGCAAACTCCTGACTGTTGATATCATTTGCTGTCATTTGATGGACAGTGAATGTTTGGACTATTGTACTTCATGTTGACTGTTAATTTTCTAGACTACCTTCATGGCCTCCAAACTCCTGACAGTGAATATTTGGACTATTGTACTTTATATTGAATGTTAATTTCCAGGCTTCATACCCTCGCGTGGAGCCGAGCCTGTTTGCCCTGGCGCTGGCCATCCGTTGCACCGATGTGGAAGCCATCAAGGCGCTGCTCTACTCCGAGGCCTGCAAACTCCTCGGAAACTGTGATGAGTTCTTCATGTTCATTCACCACCTCTCCACCCTCAAGACAGGCAATTATTACTTGCGATTTTACCTGTTACAAACTTTTATAATTCTTGGGCATTAACTATGTAACAATTTCTAGACATTTAGTTATGTTGATTTCTCCCACCGTTCTCCCCCTTCCCCAAAATAATCTGTATAAATAATTTCTATACTTGTATTATTTTTAAGTTACTTTTAAATATTTAAGTATTTTAAACAATATTTGTAACAATTTGCAGGAACGGGAAGCGGTTGGAAGCGTTTCGTTGCATCTTGGTATAAGTCCATCCCGCCCCTGAAGCTAGCTGAGATGGTGGGGCAGGCCAGGGGGGCCCTGGGCTGGACTCACAAGGATGTTCTGAAGCTCTCCCACGGGGTCAAACTGCCGGAGAGTTATGTCGGTAGGTTTTCACCACTCACACTGTTGGATTTCAAATTGAGAATATGTTTAGTTCCTACCGTCATATTAATTTTCCACTTTTCTTTACCATCACTACTTAGTTTGAAACTATTTGAAAAATGGAACAAAAGAAAGTGCAAATTAGAGTTCTTTTGTTTTGAGCTTTGAGCTGTGGCTGGCAAAAAAATTATTTTTCAAATGCGATTTTACCCTTATGTGTAAAGAAACTGTATGAAGGACATGATCAGAATCGCTTGCGCCGATATCAATTTAGGACCTAGGTACAATTTGATTATTGTAGCTACTCTGAATTATTTTTAAATAATTTTCTATGAAATTTGTGGATGGCTTTTACCAGCTGTCAATAGCGAAAATATTATTATTTTATGTTTTCAAATGAGTATAAAGGTAAATCATTTCTTTGAAAACTCCTTTGAATCGTCTTTTTTCTTGATGTGGATGTATTCAGGTTTGTGTAGAAATAATAAAATCAGTTTATATTTGTGTGAATATATTTTTTGACAATTATTTCCAAAATGGGAGATTTTTAATCTTTTTTTTTTTTAGCTAGTTAAGCCTCGATTACATTGTGTAATCGAGGCTTACTATAATGGAGTTTACAAGCTATTAGCCGGCGAATTCACTATCTGCTAGTAAACTCGTTCAGTGTAAAATCTGCTAGTTAGCTAGTAAATATGATTACACTGAGTGAGTTTACTAGCAGATAGTGAATTCGCCGGCTAGTAGATGGTAAACTCGCTCAATGTAATCGAGGTTTTAGCTATTCTGGAAAAGGTTCTTACGATATTGTCATGTAATATACATGAATAATAAGACATATTATCTGGTAAATAGAAAACAATCGCAAAAAAAAACCAATTGCTTTGTATTCGTAACGATATTCGACCAGAACTGATCAATGTAATTTACGTGCGGTTTTTGAAATGTCATCCCACATTAACCCTCGACCCGTCGCGTGGGGTCTTTAAAAGCCCAAGTTTTACAGAAATGCTAATACGTACATTTTAAATGTTCCCACTGATTCCTTACTTTAGGTAGCTTCCTAAAAGGGGCTATACTTAACGCTAGCGCCGAGAAAATTCAGTCTGCGCATGTGCGATGTGAGATACAGACTTGTGTTTCGGCGTGAGGCTCAAAAAAATCAACAAAATACCATGAAAAATCAAGTTTATATGTTTTTTCATTGTATTAGTAAGTCTGTATCAACCTCAAATAGTTATAAGTTTGATAGAACTTGGTTAGATTTTTTTTTAAAAATCTTTATTAAAAAATATGATTCAAAATTACCAAAAAATGTTCCTTGTTGATTTTTAAGCTCTTTTATTGAAAATAAATATCCAATTTTTAATATTTCTTTTTATTTCAAAGTAGTCATTATCACCTGACTAATCAGTTAAAATAACATATAAAATGTATGCTATAAAAACAATTTAATCATATTTATTTTTGGGGTCCTATGCGACCCCGCGCTACACCTCGCGTTAAAACGCGCGCCGGTCTGAGGGTTCCTGTAAGATTAATTTTCTAGTGCATGTCCAAAGATTTTTTTGTAAAATTTTACGATGCTTAGTTAGTTAATTTTGAAAATTGTTATTTCAGCGTTAAATGCAATCCTCTGCTACGTGACGAAGGATCTGGAAACCGCAGAGGAAAAGTTTGGCAAGGATCCCATGGCGGCGGAAGTGCTGGCGTCCCTGCGCGTGTCGGAGCAGGTGAAGCTCTGCCAGGACCCCGCCGAGCTGCTAGGACTCGTCCGGCAACACCAGGACGTGGGCCCCCGAGCCCTAGCCGACTGCCTGATGGCCAAGGAGATTGGATCGGCTGTGAGTACACTTAAATAAATCATCGGAAGTTACACATATCAGATCGGTAGGCTTATCGGTAGGCGATGATTTCATATCGATGTCCCTAGCATGGTTTCACCGTTGAGAGCCAAACACCAATCAATTACATAAAAATACTTATAATTTGGCAATGTTGAATTGAAATACTAACCTAGATATGCATTGGCAGTCCGCATTTACTTTTTTACATGAAACGGGAGTTAATTAGTTTGAGGTCCTTATTCATATTTAAACCATTTTCATTTCTCAAAAGTGCAAGGCGACATTCCGAGAGAGTACGGCTAGAGGAGTCAAAGGAACTCCCTCAACCATTCTCCCTCGATCTGGCCTGCCATGCAGCTGTTGTGCAGATGCATCCGCCACCAAGATCCGGACAAACCTCACCCCACGAACCGGGGCACCCCTGCTAAGTCACCAAACGTAATATAATAATTGTAAAGCTTAATAACATTTAATAATTCCAGGTGTGGAGTATAATCTTGGAGCGCCTGCCCATCGAGGAGGTGCTCCTGAACATCCACAAGCTGCACACCTCCATGCTGCTATTCAGCCATGCGGCGCTGCAGAACAACCCCGTGTCCTCGTCGCTGAAGCACTTCCGCCAGGACTCGGTAGAGGGGAAGCTGGTGGGGGTGCTGGGGGCATCCCGGGAGGCTCCGGCGCTGCTGACTTACATAGTCCTAACTGATTACGAGGCGGGGAATAGGTGAGATTTAATAACCGTTTTCATTTATTTCAAATAGGGATGAACAAAAAGAATTACACGGTTCCGTGATAAAAATCTCAAAGGTATTATGGAAAAGCTCACAAGCCTTATATATTTCTTTAAAAATCTAAGAAACGTGGTAAATAAAAAGGATATGAAAAAGAAAGGTCTACTACGCGTTATGTCATTCTCGAATTGAATATGGAATCATAGGATGGGGATCTGCTACACATACGTATCTACACAACCTGAATACGATTAAAAACGGAATCATAAAGACCATATTGAAAGTACCCGTTAGATTGCCTTCAATTGAAATTTTTAATAGTTTTGACGTACCAAATGTACAACAAATATATGTCCAAAATATATTATTATTGAAGCTTTTCAAATATACTGAATCCTCTACTAGACCGTGTATGCATAACAGTAGATCGATTAAAAATTATATAAAAAATATTTCAAGTTATAAAACTACATTCGGACAAAGAAACTACACATAGATACTTTGCAACAAAACTCCATAACATCCTTCTCCAAGACAAAACTAATAAAAAATTCTAATGAATACAAATCAAAAATAAAAATGTGGCTTAAAGAGGTTAATGAAATAACCCTAATGAAGACACTAAAAACGACATAGAAGACAAATAAACTATATTTATATAACTTTAGTCCGCCTTGGCACAGGACCCCCTAGTGAGGAGGGCTAAGAAATACAATAATACTTAAATTCACCATGATATTTTGTATGTACAATTATTTTATATAGTCGCTAAATGACAACTCAATGCAAGTCAACTTTGAAAAGTGAGTCATTAAAAGTGATGAAAAAGACTAACCAATAAACCTAACGTAACCTATTTGAACTGTTTAACCTAGTTTTTTTTCATAACTTTATATCAGTTTTCAAAAAAGCGTTGAGCGTTTGTATTTAACCATGTCACATGAAAAGATTATATCCCAAGGCGCGGCTGAACGTAACCACGTGTTTTTTTATTAATGGTGTATGATAAGTAAATAAATCGTCGGAGTGGGGGTAAGCCAGCAGGCAAAGAAAGCGGCTGGCGGGAAAATCGACAGGCTTTCATTCGATTCTAGGAATCGTACCCGGGGGTAATTGCAATGGTAGGCACCCCTGTAAATACGCCCCAAAACCATTTGCAGTCAGTTTTCCGACACTCTTGTCGTCAACAACTCTCTCTGCTTGTCCGCCCGACCTCGCTCTGACCCTGCATCCATTCGCCTAATTTTCTACTTCCTACGGTGAAGTTTAAATGGTTGTTTGTTGCAGACGTATGAATGCGGTGAAGGTGCCGCATCACAGCACGGCCAAAAAGGCCAAAATCAACATCTGCGCTTCCACCAACTTTGAAACAGGAGACCAGAAGGAATGGGACCAGGTCAAGAAAAAAGGTAAGCGAATCAATATTATTTTATGAATACCGTTCAAGAGTCCCAACTGTACCCTGTTCTAATTTGTGCAAGAAATGATTTTATCGCTTCAGTCATCGTCCATGAACGTCCATATCAGTAGATCAGAATATTTTCGCTTTGTGTTAAAATTCAAATTTCTGAATTTCTGAATGTATCTGAAAACTAAAAACTGTTTTTGAAAGGTGATGAAATACGCTTAAAATTTTTATTATTATAAATAACCATGTATGCAATGAATGCAAACTTTAAAAAGTTATAAAAATGGCTCATCTTATGTTTTTTCTGACTATTATTACTAGTAATAAAAAAATAATAAAAAAACACACAAATAGTTTATTAACTCTTTTTAGGGTGAATTGCCTAATTAAAAAAAAGTAGTATAAACATTATGATCACCTTACTTTTTTGTCATTTCATATAAAATTAATTTGAAAAAAATTCACTTTTTTTTATTGCGATCGGAAACTTTGGTTTCATAAAGGTGTGGGTACATTTTTATTCTTTTGTGGTTAACTTTTAGATTTGACTATATAACGTGGTGTTTTCTTTTTCTAATACCGTTAACATCATATTTCTGACTATGATAGTAAGGGAGACACTCTATGAAACCTATATAAGTTGTTCCGAAAAGCGAACAAATTAACTCGAGGGGGTTAATGCTGTATAAATTATACATTTATTACTTCGACCAAGTATACTAGACAAGGCGTGTAAGTCTTGAAAATGACACCAGAACCAAAAAATATTGGTTTAAAAAAACATTAATCAAAAAGAAAAGGCATTATCTCACAGTCAAAAGATCGCAAGAAGCTTTGGTTTTTATCTTCAGTTGGTCTGCGTGGAGTTAATTTGTTGCAAGAGATGCGACAGTAGTAGAATTAAAAGTAGTGGTACTTTTGGATTGGAATTAGGTATGGGACGGTTAATCTATAGTTATTATATCGATGATTATTATGTTTACAGGTGAAATTCTTCCACCGAACCCAGAAGTGATCACGGCCCTCAAGTCGCTGCTGGCTCGGAGCCTGGCCCCCAAGACGGAAGGAGAGCGGGTTCAGGGCAAATACCTCGTCACCATGGACCTGCGGGATCACATGTTCAAAAGTAAGCTTTACTTTCAGTGTTGCCATGTCTGGTTTTAACTTTTACACACAAGAACTCACTTTTCAAACCCACTTGTCAATTCTACAATAATTTTTTTTTTATCAGCTGAGTATTTTTTTCTATGCATTTTTTCAAAGATGTAATTTATTATTAAAATGTAGGACTTATTGAACAAAGGGATTGAACCCACGATGCCTGGGAATCATTTGTCCAGTCAGCCACACACTGATGATGATATTGAAACTCCCACTTCCTTGTTTCAGGCTTCCAGAGCTGTAACCCAAATGGTAAAACCATTTTAGCTGATGATTTGCTGAAAGAACTGAAGGTGACCCCCATCAACAGGAATGTCTGTTTCTGGAACAATCACATTTCTCCCGGAAATGCCGGTAAATAAACACATCTAAAATACATACCTACATGTTAAGGCGAATCACTATAAAGTAATGCAAAATCATGTATATTTAGTAAGAAAATTTGATCGCCGCTCAGAAATATTTAAGATGCTTTCATTAAATTTTTTACCAACTGCATTAGAAGAAAATATTCTACATCTGTACGTCGGCTTATCTCCTGCCCACCAATTAATTCAATATATACTAGTGTTTCATTCAACAATTACTGCTTATTACATTTTTCCACCTGCAAACAACCAACTTTATTTTATATCAGAAAGGCATTGTAAGTGCTAAATTTCTCACTAGGTGGCGTCGAGACAAATTATGGCTATATTTTTTGGTGAAATACTTTAACTCGTCAAATATTACTTATTATTTTTAATTGATAAACTAATGTTTTAAGACGAAGATTTTTATGCATAGCACAAAGGGTAACAATTAATTATTATTTTTTTTTTAAAATATTATTATTTATTTTACATTTACACAATATAACATAATATAGCTTACATATTTTATACACTCTCCTAATAAAGCAAATGCTTGTGTTTAGGAGAGGACAACTTGTTGATAACTTGACTGGAAATCAGAAGGACGCGGGTTCGAGTCCCTTCGGCGGCATGTATCTTTTCTCGGGAGATTTTTTCAATGTAGATGAGTGTTTCAGGCTAATAATTATTACTTATAATAAGTGTTACGTCTGTACGCTTTGCTTTTTAAAAAAAAATACATTGTTTAGTTTGTATACTGAACGTCTGTTGATGGCGTTCAAAGCAGGCAATTTTAACGATTTTTGGAGGGTTCCAACTACTATAAGAAGTAACTTATCAAAAAAGCAAAATGTACCGACACACGCTAGTGTATCTACATTATATCTATAAAAAAATATTTGCAGTAGTGTCAAAATCTAGAGAAGAAATTGGGAAATACGTTTAACATAAACGAAACGTTGCCCAGTTTCCTCTTAATGGTGTTTTTTTTTTTTTAACATTATCTCCACACATGAGGCCCGGAGGAAAATAATTTCCCTCAAAACCTATGTGATCTTTGAAGATATTGTGTGGAAGGTTTTTTTTAAGGAAAGGAAGGAGAGGAAGTTCTGGTAATTAAATAGGTATGAGGTGTGGGTAGGAATCTGGGGATCAGTGTCCAGGAGTGACTGATATATAAATCCATTCCTCCCACTGTAGTGCAAGGCGATGGGTCGAGAGAGTTTGGCTGGAGAGGTCAAAGGGTCTCCCTCAACCGGTCTTTCCCGATCTGCTCTAACCTGGGCACCCCGGCTTTTTTTTTTTTTTACATGAATACCTCACAAGAGTCCCAACTGCTCCCGTCTGAAGCCAGTGAGACTATGGCATCCCCAATTGGAGTATGTTGTGAGGCTGAGGGTAGTGGGGAGGGGAAGGAGATAGGGAAGAGGAAGGTGGGGAAGTACCTGGCTATTCAGATCTGGTCACCAAACACGGCTAATGCCGTTTCAAGCAACGTTTCAATTCTGAATGGTGGTCTTACACCAGGGCGATACAGAGAGTATCTTCCACTCTGGAACGTGCCGCAAATATACTTTTTATTATTTTAAATGAATAAATTGTGAAATAACACAAATTAATCAAATAAAATTTATTTGCCACGCCGGGATTCGATCCCGCGACCTTCGGTGCGCGAGTCAAGCGTCTTACCGCTGCGCTACGGCCGGTCGTCGAACGTAGCTAACCACTTGGAGTGGGAGGGTTATCCATTGAATGTTTCCCAGGGTGGCTGTGTCTATACTTCCCTCCCCAATTTGATGTACAATGCGTATTTTTCTAGCCGTCTTCCTGGCCCTCTATTTGAGCCGGCAAGTGGCTGAGGTGACTGTGGCAGTGTTCACCGACCAGGGAATTGAATGTGTGTCCCTCGAGAAGGAAGACAAGTCCCTGCTCACTTTACAAGAAGCTCTTGACAAATTCAAGGTAAATTATACTTATTTTTATTTTATATTATTCATCTTTATTAACCTCTCATTTGTGGTTCGCCCGCCGGCGGGCACAAAAAAAATCTTTGCTTTTTTTTAAAATGCAATTTTAACCCTTATGTATAAAGAAACTGCATGAAGGACAAGGTCAGAAACGCCTGCGCCAACATCTTTCTTGACGTAACACTTCATTTGATTAATCTGGCTTCTCGGAATGATTTTAAATGAATTTTCTATGTTTATATTTTTGAATGTTTAACTTAATGAGTAAAACCTCAAATTATAATATTTAATTAAATGAAGACAATATTAGCTAAAAATCTGAAAACAGAAACAGATATTGGCACCTTTGGGACTTGAACCTAGAACCTTTGGCTTTCCGGGCCCGGAATCAAACATCGCCAAGTGGTTTGCTCTGTTTGGTGATTTAGCAGGAGTGCCCGGGTTCATCGGTGAAGTTTGTCTAGGTCTTGGCGGCGAAGTTTGCCCATCTACTGCGTAGCGGGCCAGATCGAGAGAGACTGGTTAAGGGAGGCCTTTTGACTTTTCCAAAACCTCGACCCATTGCCTTGCAACGACCCATCGCCTTGAACCTCTCTCGACCCATCGCCTTGCACTGCAGTTGGAGGGATAGTTTCAAACATCCGCCACCCCTGAACATGCTGCCCCCTAGTACGCCTCGTACCTTTTTCCTTCCCAGAACTTCCTATCCTTCCCTTCCTTAACCTCTTGTGTGCCCGAATGGCCAGGCCGATTTGAAAAAAAGCGCGCGCAAAGTACCTTCCGACTTTTGCTTAAATATCCATATAAATACGAAAATGAACTGATGTTGTTATTTTGACACAAACCTGAATACACAACCTACATGAAAAAACACATTTCAAAGGTGATTGCTAATAAATAAATATGTACCTACCTTTAAATGCATTTGAAAAAGGAACAAAAAGTCCGCTTTCTCCCTACTTTCCAGTTTTGACAGCGTTTTGAAGTCAGAGATAATTCAATTACAAATCGTGTAGTGTTGCCACATGCATGAAATCTTTAAAGCTACGAAGAGAGATATTGGCGCAATCGATTGTGACCTTATCTTTCATACAGTTTCTTTATACATAAGGGTCAAAATTGCATGCCAAAATTATTTTTTTTTAACCCTACAGCAACCCCTAAGATGAAATAGGCCCTGAGTGAAATTATTTTCTACAGGGTCTCCTGTGTGGAGCTAATGTAAAAAAAAAATACTATGAATAACCCCTAATATAATAAGATCCAAGCCTGTTTGACATTGCTGTTACTGCCATTTGTTATTACAACAGGCACACCCGTCTGGCGTCGTATCCCTGTCCAGCCCGGTGGAGTGGGCTCAGACGCAGAACCGCAAGTTTGACCTCTTTGTCAACGTGCTGCGTACAACCTCCGTCACGACGCGCGTGCCCAAGGAAAAGCGCGCGACCGCCTGCAATCCGGCGAACGTACTGTGTCAATATCAACAGGAGATGGATGTGCCGCATGCCGGGTAAGATGCACCGATTGCTGATTACTCCACTATGGTTTATTTTCAGTCAGGCATATTGTGTTTACATAAAATCTGTACCTTATCAATCTTATATATGAAAATCAATATTTGTTTAACAATTATGATAAGCAATAATTATCAGCCTGAAACACTCATCTACATTGAAAAAATCTTCCGGCAATCAGAAGGACACGGGTTCAATTCCCGTTGGCGGCAAGTATCTTTTCTCGGAAGATTTTTTCAATGTAGATGAGTGTTTCAGGCTGATAATTATTGCTTATAATAATTATTACCCTTTGTGCTATGCATAAAAATCTTGTCTTAAAAAACGTTAGATTATTGATTAAAAATAATAATCAATATTTGTTTTTTTGTTCATATTTTATGTGCTGCCATACCGTTCATCCGATTGTAATGAAACTTTGATGATTTATTGTCTACCGGTTATCGTTATCGTTATCGTTTTACCGGTAATTAAAAAATGGGAGACTTTGACTCGCTGTAGAAAATTTATTCGTCAACATAAAAATTAAATAAAAATGCCTTAACCATCGTAATTTTTTGCTTAATTTTTTAAGCAATAAAAAAATGTGGAAATACCCCATTATCATGGAACCTAGAATGATGACATCACGTACATCCTCTCTTTGGTACTACTTTATCATAGTTTTATTAGACTAACATGACACTCCTGCAGTGTCCATTTCGATGGCCTTATAATGAGTCATCACAAATATGATCCATGTGTTTTCTATTTCTTTTATTGTAATGTTTAATTTATTTTTAGTATGGTGAATATATCGCTGGGCCGGCGCTCCAACGTTAGGCAAGACTACAATCAGAAGAGGATTCTGGACATCTTTGGCTTGGACGAAAACATCCCCAACTTGATACAGGCATTCGCCCACGAGGCTCGTGACAAATTATAATAACTCTATTGTCATCAATAATACAATATACGCATTATTCATTCAAATTACAATGTGAATATTGTAAAAGCTATATTGTAAAAGTTGATAAACCTGAATCTCTACAATTTCAAAATTGTAAAAGAAGCAATCAGAACACAAAACTGTATTGTGTGAATCGACGGAACATCTGTGAAAATATTCATTACTTAAAAATAAGCATTGCAAAAACAACAATGCCAACATTAAAAAGTTCATTAGTGAAGGTAAAAGCTGCAATTTGAACATTTTAAAAGCTGTAATTTGAATATTGTAAAACTGTTACAATTTGAACATTGTAAAAGCTGCAATTTGAACATAACAGCTGCAATTTGAATATTGTAACTGCAATTAGAACATGATAAAAGTTGCAATTTGAACAGTGTAACAGCTGCAATTTAAATATTGTAAAAGCTGTAATTTGAACACTGTAAAAGCTGCAATTTGAACATTGTAAAAGCTGCAATTAGAACACAAAACTGTATTTGTTAATTTATGTAACATCCATAAAAATATTAATTACTACAAATTTAGCATTCCCAAAAACAACAATGCTAACTTTAAAATTTCATTAATAGTAAAGGTAAAAGGCTGCAATTTGTACATTGTAAAAACTGCAATTTGCAGTAAGCAGTAATTTGAACATTGTAAAAGCTGCAATTTAAACACTGTAAAAGCTGAAATTTAAACATTTGTAAAAGCCGCAATTAGAACTGTTAAAGCTGTAATTTGAATATTGGAAAACTGTTACAATTTGAACATTGTAAAAGCTGCAATTTGAACATTGTTATAGCTGTAATTTTAATACATATTGTAAAACTATTACAATTTGAACATTGTAAAAGGCAATTTGAACACTGTAAAAGCTGCAATTTGAATATTGTAAAAGCTACAATCTGACTATTGTTAATACAATACTTTTTATTTTATTTTAAAATGTAATGTTTCTATTACATAATGCAAATGAAATTTTTACAGTTTTTCAACATTATCATAGCTACACGGTGTTGTGGATAAAATGTGTGATTCAAAAAGTGCAGTCATATTGATGCACTTTTCCGGTAGCTAAAAGTGTGCCGTTATAGTTCTGATAGCAAGTACAAACACGCGTTTTGCATTTGAACTACTAAATTAATTAATTAATGAAAAAGGATTAGATTGCAACCGGTCTATCTATATTATCTACTTTATCTATTTTATCTACTTCATATAGTTAGATAGTTATTATCATTATTCAGGTACCTATTAATAACAAAATACAAAACAATGTACCTATCTTTTTATTGTTTGGAGTAAAATCTCGCCACAGTAATAGAGAACTCGTCAAAAGGTTTTACTTCATTTTGTTATGTGATATCCATTGAACAATCCTTGAAACCAAAAATGTAGTCTGATAACGATATTAAATCTGCAATTTAAAACGGTTTACCCAAATTTACGCAGCTTAAAAATTTAATGCCAACAATTAAACTTAAGATCAAAATTTTCAGTTCTTTCGCCAGTCTTTTAGTTCATGTCGAAGAAATTTTGATTTAGGGGGAGAAGTCTTGTCCAGCTGAGTTTTTTTTTTCAATGATAAAATTTATTTTCGTTCACAAAACTTTTTTTTACATGTAAAGGTACATTTCGCACCCGGGGAATAACAATGGCATAACTCAAAAAACCTCTTTTTTCAGGAGAGCAGTTTAAATATTTCGTTTGAGTAATTAAATCAGTTTATTAACTAATAAAAAAATGTTTTTTTGCAAAGGTTGAAAAGCAGTATATTAATATTTATTAGGTTTAATATTATAATAGTGGTACAATGATCATTGTGTCACTATTTTCGCTTTAATTTAAGTAAAATATTATAATTTGACAATGCCTTTTTCGCTTTTAAAGCCACTATAATATTTTTAAGAATTATGCTGTTTTTTTGAGGATAAAAAAGATATCCAGGAATATTTCGGCACACTTAACTTAAAAATACCATTTTGGGACTTGTGCCATTGTTATTCCCTGGGTGCGTTAAAACAAGAAAAATCACTATTGAAAGTTTGATTTGAATATGTGTATATTTTTTTTTTTTTTTTTTTTTAACTTACGGAGACGGTTTACAGTTAGTTCCCGTGAGTACTTAGGCCATAGGCCCATTGTACTATCTCCCATTTTACCTCAATCCTTTAACAATAACCCAGTCCCTTTAATGAAGTTCACCAGAGTTGTCATTGGATATGTGGCTAAGTCTTCTGGTTCCACGATGTGTCTCCCCAGGTATCTGAGCCTAGTTCCCACCAGGGCAGGACATTGGCACCACAAGTGAATTGGAGTCTCTTCATCCTCTTCACATTTTCTACATCTATTGGTGCTTTCCACTCCCAATAGCTGCATGTGTCTCCTGAGATGGCAGTGTCCCGTTAGTAGTCCTACCAGTTCCCTCAGCAAGTTTCTATCCATATCGAGTAGTTTCCTGGTCCGTCTGGGGTCCGGTCCGTTTATGAGTACTTTGGATTGCCTCATTCCGGGTGCCCTCTCCCATTCCTTCCAGTGCTGGGATTTGACCCACCTCTCAATATGTAATTTCGTGTGGCAAGCTGCTACTCCTACAGCCGGCTCGGATCCCGCAAGTGGTGCTTTCGCCCCTTTCCTTGCTAGTTCGTCAGCCCGCTCGTTGCCCTCAATACCCTTATGTCCTGGTACCCATATCAGTGTTATTTTATTAATGGTAGCGAGTTCTGTAAGAACAGTCCTGCATTCCATCACCAGTCTGGAGTCGCATCGGTTACTTTCCAGTGCCATTAGGGCTGCCTGGCTATCAGAACAAATAGTTATGTTCTTATTCCTGTACCCGATACGTATATTCTCCTGTGCGCAGACCATGATGGCTTTCATCTCAGCCTGAAACACAGTGCAGTGAGTTCCTAGAGGTATACTGAGTTCCCTCTTGGATCCCTGTAGACATACCCCGGCCCCCGTTCCTTCCTCCATCTTGGACCCATCTGTGAACCAGATTAGTTCCTGTCTGGAGGTTGGACCTGGGACCATGTCCCACTCTTCCCGGGTGGGGTACATCACATCAAACTGCTGTCTGAAGAAGTATTCAGCTTGTTTGCCGTCCTGCTTCATTCCAGCTGTCGGGCTAATTGCCCTCAGTCTTGTTCCGATCTCCGTATGACTGTTTTTGGGCAACTCACCTCTCCAATGACCTTTGCATTTTAACCTGTAGGCTGCCGCCATCGCCGCCCCCTCTATTTCTAAGTTTAGTGGGGGTAGGTTCAGCAGCACTCCCATGGCTAGTATTGGAGTGGTTCGCATAGCTCCTGTGATTCCTCTGCATGCAAGTCCCTGTATGTGGTTGAGTGTGGCCATCACTGTTTTCAGTGTTGTTCTCCTCCACCAGACCAAGGCTGCATGCATGATTCTTGGTTTTACAACGGCTGTGTACAGCCATTGCATCATTTTGGGTTTGAGTCCCCACGTTCTGCCGCAGATTCGCCTAGTTGCCCACATGAGAGCACAGGCTTTTCTGCCCACAGTTTCCACCTGGTTTTTCCAGCTCAGTTTGGCATCTATAATGACCCCGAGGTACTTAACCGTGTCAGAGGGTTCTACCTCCTTTCCGTAGAAGGTTGGATTGCTCCATCCCTCTAGTTTCCTTTTACGTGTAAAGATTACTAGTTCTGTCTTGTCTGGATTGACCGACAGCCCTGTTTCTTCACACCATTCTTCCACTGTTGCCAGTGTTGATTGTATGAGGCCTCTGGATGTGTCTGCATCCCAACACCTTATTATGGTTGCGATGTCATCCGCATACCCTTGAGTATACAGGCCCCTGTTGTTGAGTTTCCTGATGAGGTTGTCCACCACCAGGCTCCACAGCAAGGGTGACAAGACCCCTCCCTGTGGACACCCTCGCGTCACCAATACTCTGAGGTTCACCTCACCCCTTTCCATCGTAAGAATCCGACCTGAAAGCATGTTCTTCAGCCACCTTCTGGTGGTTTTATCGAGTCCATGTCTTTCTGCCGCTTCATCGATGGATTTAATAGAGGTGCAATTAAATGCTCCCTCTATGTCCAGGAAGAGTCCTACTGCTAGTTCCCCGGTTGCCTGCGCCTGCTCCAGTTTGTATACCAACCTGTGCAGTGCCGCGTCAACCGACTTACCTGGTTGATACGCAAATTGTAACTCATGGAGGGGCTTTTCTCTCAGTGCCCCGTCTCTTATGTGTCTATCCATTAGCCTCTCCATTGTCTTTAGAAGAAAAGAGGTGAGGCTAATTGGACGGAATGCGCCTGGTTGGTCGTAGTCAGTTCTCCCAGGTTTAGGTATGAACACTACCCTTGTTTTCCTCCATGGTATGGGGATGTATCCGAGGGCGCAGCACGCCCTCAGGATCTTAGTCACCGGAAGTAAGATTGTATCCAGACCTCTCTGCAGAAGTGCCGGAAAGATACCATCTTCTCCTGCGCTTTTAAAAGGGTCGAACCCTTCGATTGCCCATTTAACTTTGGAGGGAGTCACTATTTTAGCGGCAGTGTCCCAGTCCTTACCATCCCGTATAACTCGGGCTGGTGGTGGACCGGTGTCACCTGCTTCTAACTTTTTGTAGCCGGGAAAATGTTTCCCCAGCAGTTCCTCCAGCTCCTCCTCGCAGTTATCGGTGAAGCCTCCATCGGCTTTCCGAAATGGGCCTTTAGCTGCCCCTGGGTCTTTAGCGAGAATTTTTTGAATTCTTGCAGCTTGCGGGATGGTTTCCACCTCCCCGCAGTACTTCTCCCAGGAGCCTGTTTTGGCTATCCGGATTGCTTCCTTGTACTCTTTCTGGTATTGCTTGTGAGCATCCCAGTTTCCAGATTTTTTGGCCCTGTTGAAGGCTTGCCTTACTAGTTTCCGTAGCTCCTGCAGTTTTCTGCTCCACCACGGTGTTTTGTCCCTGGTACTTGTCTTCAGAGGGCAGCTATTTTCGTATGCCCCTATCATTGAGTCCCTCAGTATTTCTACTGCGTCCTCAATTTCTTCAGGGCAGCCGTATTTCGCTGGGAATCTTGTCATTCCTATGTTTAATTCCTCTGAATACCGAGTCCAGTCAGTTGCTTTTGGGTTCCTGTATGTGTCGGTCCCCGTTTTATTTGTCTCTCCCTCTAGTTTAAATACTATGTGTCGATGATCCGACAGGGATGGTTCATCCGAAACTCTCCATCCTGAGACTCCCAAAGTTCCTAGAGTCAGGTCTATCACCTCCTGTCTGCTACTTATAACAAAGGTAGGTTCCCTACCTCTATTGAGAATCTCAAGGTTCACTGTCATCAGGTATTCCAGGAGGTCCTGTCCCCGTTTGTTGATGTCCGTACTCCCCCACACAGTGTGGTGCGAGTTAGCATCTACTCCGAGTATCAGTTCCCTACCCTTCTCCCTGCAGTCCTGGATGAGTCTCGTTATTTCCCTAGAGGGTGGTGGTTCCGCAGAGTCATAGGGCATGTACGCTGACGCCACTACTACTTCTCGGCTTCTTTCGTCCAGCGTGACCTGTAGCTTCACAGCCACCAGGTCCCTGCTGCAGTGTTCGGGAAGCAGTGTGCCGGCTATCCCTCTGATGAGGATGCAGGCACGTGGTCTGTCCCCCGACTCCTTGTAGTAGAGTAGACCTTGGTTCATGTTTAGTCCTCTGACCTTCTCCCTGTAAGTCCAGGGTTCTTGAATCAGCGCGACATCCACACGGTCCCGGGTAACTCTCCTGTTGAGCACGGCAGCCGCTGCTGGGCTGCGATGTAAGTTTATTTGGATGAAATGTAAGTTTTTAGCCATTTTTGGGGGTCTAATCCTTACCCTTTACATCCAATATCCGCTCCTCAGTATTGGGTCCGCGCACCGTGAAGGTGGCCTTCCTTATACCGACGTGCGCCGTCATTCCCATTTCCCGCAGCACTTTTACACTGTCCTCATCCACGCTCATGATCAGGCGATATCTATCTTTCTCCCTGATCGAGTCGTGGACGATCCACTTTTTTGTGTGTAGCCGCGGGGTCTGGTTCTCCAGCTGTTGCAGCAGCCTCTCGGTGCTTACTGCACCGTTTTCAGGAATTACCGCCTTGACCTTCACATACTTTGGCAGTTCATCTAACCCTACCACCTCCAGGTCGCAACCCTGCCATTTCCGTAAGGTCGGCACTATCTCCCTCAGCCATTTCTCAGACTCCTTGTCGGAGCAGGTCATTCTCAGTACGCCCTTCTGAATGAAGCACTCGTCGAATCCGGGTCTGAACTGTCCTTTTGGGATGTTCAGAATCAGATCGCCGGCACCCTCACTCACAAGGGCCTCCTGCTCCCTTGTAAACTCCTCCTCCCTGTTCCTATGGACAATAGCCACCCTAATTTTATTGTCAGCGGCTTCCGCATAGGTGGCAGGGGTGGGAGTTCCTCGGGGCTTTTTCCGAGCATTTTCCGGTGTTAGCCCGGAGGGTTTACGTTCCGGTGAAGTCCTACTCCTCTTTCCGGCCTTTTGTTCCCTGGGCATTCCTGGTTGCTCCCGGTTACCCTGTAGGGTCCCCGTTTGCTTCCAGTCTGTCCCTGGTTTTTGAGCCCCGGTATGGCTGTCCTTCGAGGTCCCTGGCTGTCCCCAGCTGACTTTAGAAGTCCCTGGTTGCTCCTGGTATCCTCTCTTTAGTCGCCAGTTGACTCCAGAGGTTCCCGGCTTTGTCTGACCGGTTCCCTGTATCAGAGGTTCCCGGTCGGAACCCCGCCTCTCCTTATTATATTTTTTCCTCGCAGCCCCACTGCGTCTTTTGTTGATGCGGATTTTCCCCACTTCATCCGTAAGGGACTTCACCGCATCTTTCTCCGTGGTGGCTGTTAGACGGTCCTCCTTTACGCCCCCCCCTCTCCTCCGGTACCTCGAGGGTCCCAGTTGGAGGTGGGGGTTCTTACAGGAGTTAGTTTGCAGGTCCCGTGAAGGTCCCTTCTTATCCGCATCTGAATCCCCTGGAGGATTCAGTCGCGTTGAGTTCTTTTGAGGTTCCTCTTTTCTTGGGTTCCCCGAGGGTTCCACAAGGGAAGAGTCCACCTCGGTGGTCTCATCTCTCCTTTCCACTCCCTCTCGGTTCCTCGAAGGCCCCAAGAGGGAAGAGACCTCCTCGGTGGTCTCATCTCTCCTTTCCACTCCCTCTCGGTTCCTCGAAGGCCCCAAGAGGGAAGAGACCTCCTCGGCGGTCTCATCTCTCCTTTCCACTCCCTCTCGGTTCCTCGAAGGCCCCAAGAGGGAAGAGTCCACCGAGGTGGCCTCATCTCTCCCTTCCTCTCCCCTCAGGTTCCCCAAAGGCCCCTCATCATTGTTGTTTTTTTTATTATTTTTAAAGTCCATATTTGGTCCCACGAGTATCTAGGGAAATACATGGTCCACCCCAGCAGAGCCCCGAATGCTGGGGTAAGGTCTAAATACTCCGAGATTCGACCTTGTGTCTCGGAGGCACCGTTCGTGACACTGTTCCCCAGTGCCATTCAGCCCTAAGCACGGTAGCTAACACCTTAGCTTGGGATGGCTATTGCAGGTCATGTTTACACTCCCTGAGCGATGGGTTCGCCACACTCCCTACGCTGGAGACGAGGGTTTTTCTGTAGGGGTTTTCCTTCCCTTAGCTGGGAGGTTCCGGTTTTATGGCGCCAGAGTTTCGCCATTCGCCCCCTCTCTGTCGGCTATGACCGGAGATCACATTGCCCAGGGTCGCGGGGCCATGATGACCGCTCGTGGACGCCAGAGAGTTGGACTTGTTGGTAGTGCTGCGGATGCGGCTATGTCGTTTGTGGTATTTTTTTTGAGGCACACACCATCCAGCGGGATGTGTCCCCCCACGACCTACCAACCCTTCGACCCCAATATGTGTATATATAGATATAGTAATAATAATAGTCCTTGGAAATCATTTAAAACATAAAATTAAAAAAAAATCGTTATAGTACGAATGTAGATTGCGCATGAACCACAGTTTTGCAAAATAAAATTGTTGATTGATTGCAAAAATGGCAGACATAAAATGAAAATTGACCAACAAAAATGGTCTTTTTAATAACTTTGTCCCATATTAGTCGAGGTTTATCCGCATATAAATTTAATTTTCTTTAATTTAAACTTTGAACAAGTGAATTGGATGAAAATTCGATGAGCTACAATTCCAGTCAACTTGAAAAACGTGGGTTTGAGAAATGTGTTTAAAGTTTGTAACCGGGCTGCTCCGTTTTCCGTACCTACCTGCGTGCTCCGCTCCTAACTATATTTAAAGGTCGAATTTGATGCTATAACTTTGGTAATGTATACTCCACATATATATAGGAAGATTTTTAGGCAACAATAAAAAAAAACGTATTTTTGGATCGGCTAGACCGGACTCTCCCAAAATTCAAAGAAAAATTATGGGTCTACAAAAAATAACACATTATAGCTAAATCATGTATGATTTACTAATTTATATTTTAGTGCATAATATTACACATAATTATTAATATCAACTGTTTAAAGGCAGATTGGAATAAATCAATTAAAAAAGTTTAATAACTACATCATAAAAGAAAGTTTGCGTCCCGCTAAAACTCTGAAACGAGTCCCGGTACGATCATGGGAGTTATATGGTGTGGTAGCCCTCTATTCCCCATCCATGAAGAAGGTTCCCGTTTTTACTTGAAGGGCGTGCTCTTGAAGATATAAGGGCTGGAGTTACGCCCTCTAGAAATTTCTAGAACAGTCTAGAATATTCCTTACCACAGGTCAGTTGGTAAAAAACATCACCTAAGATAACAGTAAAACATAATATTATATAAATCAAGACAACTGTTATTATTCTAATGTATTTTAAATGCACCATGATATATCAGACAGCGGCAAAAATTTTCCCACGATTTTTAATTCTTTCTCACACTATGATTGGCTGGGTCAATTTATCAAATGTCTCAATATCATGTCTTCTGTCTCTTTAGGCGCCATACAATAAACGAGATGGCACTATGTCGCCTAGTGAAAATGCTTTGGGATTCTGAAGACAGTTTGGGTCATTGCCGTGAGGGAGAAAGCATGATGAATTTTATGCGTCTGAAAGAGATGGTTGATTTTGCATATTGTACTCTTGTCGCATGAAATAATATACCATATTAAATTTAATTTGACTCTCAAACTCGTGAGGTACCTACAAATGAATATTATTGTATTTAATTTGATATTTTTTATTTAATCTTAATTTTTTTTACATGTCCTTCCATTTGGACCCCTAGAGACGCCTCTAGATGTGATTGTATTTTTTCTGATATTTCTGTTTTTTTTTTTTTTTGATTGAGTTTCGCTAATATTGTCTTCATTTAATTAAACTATGTATTTCAATTTTAGGTTTTACTCGATAAAAATAAATATATGTGAAACTGGCAGTTCAAATGTTATCGTGAAACAAATTTGTGCGCAACTAGTTGCGTAACGTAAATTCAGCTTTATTCCTTTAAAGGCATTAACTGAGTTCACCTTCTATTTTTCAAGACATCTCTTTACATATAAACGACCCAGTAAGGGAATCAAGGAACAAGATTTTATTTTAATAAATTAATAACTCAGGATTAAAGATCTGGAATTAAAGTTCTGAATTATAATTGGGTCTAATTTATATTATGTAATCATACGTTAAGATTAAGATATACTAATTTATAAGCCCTAGTAATATGTATATATGTATGTCATCATTAGGCCAGCTTTACACTCATAAGTAAAATTTATTACTTAACGTAAGTTTTTGACAAGTTACTCACAGGAGGTTTACAAATGCATCTGACTTGCGGTAGTTAATGCTCACGGAAGTTGTTCGGAAGTTCAACCTTTGTAAATGCTCATGCGACCGTTTACATCTGTAATTTTATTTCCGGTAAGATGGCTTCCTTTTAACAATGATCTGCTGCTGTCAAATTTACACGATTTTGTCAATAAAAACGAAAAAGTCCAAATAAAGGGTTGAAATAGAATTTGGCTTTAATTAAACAATTCTCCACGTGCTTTTGTGCCGTCAAAGGCGGAAAATAATGGTGTTCTTTCGTTTTATTTGAATGACAGCTAGATACCTGACAGCAACCAAATTTGAATTCAAATACGTAATGTTATAAACAGAAATATTGAGATTAGAAAGGATTGGACCGATAATTGAATAGAAGGATGCTCATTTTCAGAAAACTTAAATAAGTATAAATAAATACTAGTTTTATAGAAAAAAAATCAATGAAAACAACTGTCTTTTAATTTGACATCTCACAATGGCACATTTTGATACCATTTCTTGCGGCAAGTCTCTCAACTTATCAAACTGATTTTATAAACTGTGGGAAGGCTGGAAGTTTGCACGGACGCCATTAGACCTGTCAAAAAACTTGCGAAAGAACAACTTCTGTAACTTGCTATAAATTACGTTAAGTGACTTGGTGTCGTTTATATTGATAATTTGGCCGTAAATCGCTTACGTGAGTAACTTACGGGAAAAAACTTACGAGTGTAAAGTGTAGCCCTATAAATTTATTCTGAAGACAGTAAGTCAGAGTCCCCAGTGTAAAGTGGTATTTAAAAATTAATCTCTCAACTATTGCATTTTAAATAATTAAAGAAGATAAAATTATATTTATATAAATATCGAACGATATATATTTGTAACGGAACAAACATTTCTACGATGAAAAAAATTAAATAATATTAATTTTAGGTTAAAATTCGTGATGCAACGATTTTCATTCATGAAGGTTTTTTTCAATCACCATATGTTTATGAGGTTTTGTAGGCTGATACGCGCAGTTTGATATCCATATCGCCTACTTTTCTGTTACAAAGACTCCTATCACTGAGCCGCTTAAAACGGCCCGGGGAGCTTACCGCTCAATTCACAACTCCTCCTACCGAGCCCCTTCGGTCTCCCGGCTTTAGGTGTTCATTATTTTATTTGGAAAACCAACAGTTATCTAGTTAACTTAAATTAAATTCTTGTTTTTCAAACGTTTACCTATTCATAATTTTATCTATATTATATCTATACTAATTTATGTCATGGACAAATATTATAATATTTAATAGTTTTATTACTATTAACCCCTCAGGCCTCTGTCTTATTGACAGTTATATTTCGCAAGACGCTGTCAAGAGAACGGAGAATTTGTGTGTATTTCTACTCTGCAATAAAATCCAAAATATATGTAATATTTCTTAACATATCCGTAAACTAAATACACTTTTAAATTTTATCATTAGAAAAAACATAATTTTGGAAATATTAAAATTTTTAATGCAAACGAAAAAGGTTTTAAAAATAGCTCACCTTACATTTTTTCAACTAAACACTGAGCTAAAAAAAATTACTGATAATGAAAAAAAAAAAGCATTTTATTAGAAAAATGTATTTTACCTAAGAATATTGTCACCTTATTTTTTGTCATTTCATATAAAAATAATTATTAAAAAATTCACAAAATTCTCTAAAATTAGAAGTGGACATTTTAATTCTTCTTTCGTTAACTTTTAGATTTGAATATAAAGCATGGTGTTTTCGCTTTCCAAAACTGTATAGATCATGTTTAATGTAAGAGAGTTACAACGATTTCTATGGGAACATAAATATGAGCTGTTCCCAAATGGGAACAAATTGACTCTAGGGGTAATAGCTGTTGGTTGTACCTATTTTTTCACAACATTATTATATTTTTTCACAACATTATTGTACCTATTTTTTCACAACATTATTATATTTTTTCACAACATTATTGTACCTATTTTTTCACAACATTGTATGTACCTATTTTTTCATTAATTAAATTTTTTTTTTTTATTGTTTAATTTATAACATTGTTACAAACATAGTACATGGCAAAACCAAAATAATTTTCAACGATTTCTACGCTAATTAAGAGAGCTAGCTCTTGAGCTTGGCGTAGGAGTTATTTCATAATTATATAATAGATTGTACAATAAATATAATCTTGGATGTTGTAACTAATGTAAATTCCTTATATTTTTTTACTTTAATTTCATTCAATAACGTTACAAAACCATAAATGAAAATTCGTTGCATCAGTAGTAATTTTTATTTTAGTTAACAATATGTTTATAAAAAGGACAAGATGTAAAAATTGTTCAGTATTACCGTTTAGAAATTTTTTATGTTGTAGTTTCTCTAATTACAAATTGTAATTTCTTTTTTTATATCGCCCTTATTAATTCATTGCTGTTAATATTCTATAATGTCGACGATTATGTAGTGGCCACCTTTGGACTGGAGCTCCAAAATACCTGAAAAAAAAAATCCTTGACTTTTTACCCAATCAGGCAATCTGTTTAGATTCCTCTATCTTAACAAGCGGATTGCAATTTTTAGAGCATAGGCCTCAGGTAGGTATGCTTTCCTTGTTTTACCGGTATTACAATGGAAGATGCTCTGAGAAACTAATTTCGTTGATCTCTTCGGCACCCTTCGTGCATAACTCGCGCCCAACATATTGCACATTAGTCATTTGTCACATGAGTCATTTGTCACATGAGAAAGGGTCGCTTCTTCGACTCACTCTTGAGTTCAACAGCTCAGCTGTGTAACGATTTGCCGGCCTCTGTGTTTCCTCTTTCCTACAACACGGGTCTCTTCAAGACACTTCTTCCTCTCCCCAATAAGTCCTTCACACAGCATCCCCAAGAAAAGACACAGGCCCTGAGGCCTGGAGTTAATGTTAAAAAAACTTTGATTTTTTCAAAGAGATAATTTTTGATTTTAATATCTTCCAATAAGGAACTCCAGTGAAAAATATTAGTCTTAAAAAAATAATTCATATCAACAAATGCTGATACTGAACACAAAATTTTGTTGTATAATATAATTGTACGTAGGATTATAATAAATCTTCTGATAAAAATGATCGATTCGGGTGTTTTTCCCAAAATCAGCGATATAAAAAAGAAACCAATAATTTGGAATTTAGTTTGATTTGAAAGTTTTGCATCTTGTCCACAGAATAAGATAAGTCAATAAAACTACTTGTCCTTATCATGTGATGCCATTTGAATAATCCCATTCAAAGTGATTCTATTTAATTGACTATAAAATGTCGAAATTTTGTTGTAATTTTTAAAATTATTATTATTATTATAAGTCATTTGGTAGAACTGTAGTTGATGTTTTAAATGGCCACAAAAATCTGATAACATGGCTGCCATTTTATTTTTGTGAATGCTTCAAAAGAAAATTACATGAAATTGTTTTTAAAACTCACTAGGATGGTTTTGTTTTCCTTTTAATCAATGGCAGCTATTTTAGGGGTAATGCGCTTTTTCATCCCGCGCCAAAATATCTCCGACAAAATATCCTACGGACAAAACATCCCTTAACAAAATATCTACTAAAACCTAACCTTACAAAAAAATGGGACAAAAATAATACTGACACTTGTAAAGACAATAAATTATTATTCAAAAATAGTAAAATAGGACAACTATAACAACAAAATATCTACCAAAAATGGGGTAAAAATAATACAGACATCCTGTAAAGACAAAAATAATTTTTGTTAAAAAATAGTAAAATGGGACTAAAATAACACAGATAAAAATAATATTTTTTTGTCTTTACAGGATGTATTATTTTTATCCAATTTTTTTGTTATGTTTTAGTAGACATTTTTTTGGGTGATGTTAAGTTCATGGTATATTTTGTCGCGGGATGAAAAGTCGCAGAACCCGTTTTAGGACCTTTTCGGTCTGATTAAAAGTGTCATGTTGAGAGCGTGTTAAAAAATAAAGTGCGACCACTTTAGTTATGTTAATATTTTTTATTCCGCGTCCTCTACAGTTCTAATGTTTAAGATTTTTAGTAGCTTTTTTATTTACTCTTTATGTTAAGAGCACAATTATTAAAAAAAAATTACTTTAAATAAACTGTTATAATTGAAGTCTTATTAAAAATGACATACATTTTTTTTAAAAATAAAACTAAGAGAAATATTATTGAAGTTGAAGAAATCCATACATAAACAATCGATAGTAATTTTGTGATTCAAAGTTTTTGGCCAAAAAAAAAGGTTGAAAAAAAAGGTAATATTATTGCATGCTTACTATAAATCGGTTATTTAAGTTGTGCTATTGATATAATATTATTTGTTTAATTTTTTAAATTTACGTTAAATAAATAACAAAAAAAACGATTGTCATTTTATTTATGCAACCCATTAGTGTTATTTTGGCTGTACCTTCGAGTTTGGATAGATGCTTCAAATTCACAAAACGTTCATCTTAATCACAATTCAGTTCACAATATGGGAGGCGGGTATGGGTACCGCCGCCCCGGGAATCATTTATTGGATAACCAACACCTCCGCCATAGGTCACCCCAAGTGGTTTGCTACGTTTGGTGACTTAGCAAGGGTTCCCGGATTCATGGGGTGAGGTTTGTCTGGATCTTGGCGGTGGATGCGTCTGCCCACCAGCTGCCTGGCAGGCCGGATCGGGAGAGAATGGTTGGGGTAGTCCTTTTGACTTCTGCAGCCGTACTCTCTCGGAACATCGCCTTGCACCGCAATGGGAGGGTTGGATTCATACATCCGTCACTCCTGGATACACTGACCCTCAGATTCCCACCCGGCCCTCATACCCTTTTCCTTCCCAGAACTTCCTATCCTGCCTTCCCTAAAAGACCCTCCACACAACATCCCCAAAGATGACATAGGCCCTCAGGGCCTCCTGTGTGGAGCTAATATAAAAAAATAACCTTATTTAACTTTCTGTGTCGAAGGAAAATTTACACAAAAAGGTAACATTCTTGTTGTATTAGTCATATAATCTCCACATCCTTCAATAGATGTCGTTAGTTATACAAAGTTTTGTGGTATCTCAACAGATGTCAGTTAGGTATTATTTTAGAACAGTATCGTCTGTCGTCGTTCATGTATAATGCACAAATGGTTCCGATGACAGCCGAAGGCATCTGGTAGTCAGGCAGACACTATCAGTCTCGCGCCTGCAGCAACAGAATAACTTAAGAGCCTACTAGAGTAAGGACGTCCGGTCCAGCTAAATATTCATTGTAAACTTTACGATAATGTAAATAAAGCAACTTGTAATCTCAACGAACCTCAATCTTATTTGGACGTCTCCCAATGTATTTTCAAATAGTCCTAATCATAAATTTTAACAGATGCTGCAATTCTTTATATTATACTAAGTCCCCGGTGTTGCCCAGGTTTTACACAGAATTTTTCGACATCAGACTTAGATAGTGACCTTCCTCTTGTTTTGAAGGTCAAGTGAGCAAAATTTCATCAATCTCAGAATAAAACTGTGGATTTGTGTACAAATCAAATTTACGCCGTCCTCCTGGTGTCTGGATCACGGTGTCACCAGATTGGAAAAAGGGAAGAATGAAAAGTATTTATAAATTATGAAACAACTTATTTATCTTTTCGTTTAATTTTAATTACTTAATTATGATAAGCTCGTCATAAAATGTGATTTACTAAATTATGTTTAAAATACAATATGTTGATGAATGTGATGTAATTTTATTGTACTATCCACCCAGACAATAGAAAACCACTGTTGGCCTGCATCATGACATCAGGATGAGTTCTTTCCGGTAAAACCTATAACAAAACAACAGTATTATTACATATGTGGCGACACCATTATTTTTCGCCATCAATTTCTGTAGCGCCCACTTTTGCCAAATTCATTGCGCCGCCACTGGCTCAGTAGGAACATACCAGATCTACCTACTAATGCGCCGCCGGTACCAACCTACCTACCGTCATAGGTCTATGCCGCGCGACATCGGGAAACACACCGAAAGGCCTCGACTCAACCGCCGTCACATTTTTACGGCAGCTGAATGTTCTAGGGGCTTCTTCGCTTTACTTGGCGCTTCGGGAAGCTACTCTACCAGTCGGCTATATAAGCGCTGCAACTCAACGCTAGTCAGTCAGTTCCAGTCAAGTCTACATTCAGTAACAGTTCACCAACACACACAGACAACAGTGCACCAGCGATAATGTACCAGTGCGGCAACCAGTAACCGGCCAGATCCACGGCGACTCAAAGCCGGATCCTGTGCCGGTGCACCAAGTACCTTCGAGGATGCAACATCTCGCAGCTAACATTTTTATTTTTTTATTTGAATTTTATTTTAGTAATTTGTACATTTAAGGTTACAAATTTCTAATTAATTATAATATTTTATATTTCAGCTAATTAAGTATAATATTTCAAATTCACTATATTTTTTCTTTCTTTTTTTCTTGTTTTATGTAGCTCCTACAATACATCTTGAACTTTTCAATTGGTGAGGACTTTAGAGTTTCTGGTAGTGTGTTATATAACTTAATTCCTTTGTATAGCAAACTGTTTTGCGTATTCGATTTGTCCTTTTTGTTTAATCTTATTTCCTTGCACGTCCTTGTCCATCGCACCATCAGCTCAAGAGACTCATTTGCCCGCGACAATAAGGCCCACCGCGTCTTCTGTCTAGGGTGCAGCAACTTCTCAGGCACATCGAAGCCCGTCGCGCTTCGCTGCCACTGAGACTTCAATTCTCCTCACAAGGTTCACCGCTGCCCATCTCCGTGACTCACCGCATCGAGCATCCATCCTGGATGACTAGGTCTTCTCCACCACCACGGTGCGCAACAACATGCTGGCGACATGGTGACCAGATCTGAATAGCCAGGGTCTTCCCAACCTTCCTCCTCCCCACCTCCTTCCCCTCCCCACTACCTTCAGCCTCACAACATACCCCAATTGGGGATGCCATAGTCTCACTGGCTCCAGACGGGAGCAGTTGCGATTCTTGTGCGGTATTCTCTGTAAAAAAAAAAAAAAAAAAAACATAGGCCACAGCTTTTTGTCTTTTCAACATTATTATTACATAGGCCAACGCTTTTTGTCTTTTCAATCGTCTTCTGTGTTGGGCAGATTTTTCTAGGGAAAATAAATTTATTTATTTATTTAAACGCCATAGAAATGCTTTTACATTCAAGCAGTGGCGTACCGTGGGGGGGGCGGGGGGGGCGGCCCGCCCCGGGCGGCACTTTTGGGGGGGCGGCAAAATTTCACAATCAATAATCATCTTGTAAAAATTTGGATTGGGGAAGTCACGGGTTCTATTCTCGCGTCAGGACTTAAAAGTTTTTTCTAGTTTATAGTTTCTTAACATCTTTCTTAAGTTTTATATACTGTTAAAATCAAAATATTAATGACAGACGTTTTGTTTTTATTTCTAACACATACATTATTTTTAAATAAAAATGTAAATGGCAACAGTATCATTTTAGCTCTAATTGTTAGTCGATTTGTGTTTTATTTTCGTGAAGCTTTGTGCGCCCGGTTATACGGTTATACTTATACGGTTTTCTTCCACGTATATATCACGGTGATATATTTTAAATTTATTATCACAGAAAAGTTAAATAGCTGACAGGTGTGTGCATACTTATTCGAATTGCAGTTATAAAATTCTAGATGCACACTATCTATGTGCTGCCAGAATCAAAGAAAAACCCATTTTTATGTTCTGAATGAAGTTTTAATTCACCGCATACATATTTAATTAAAAGCAGTTTTGTGTTCAAAATGTATAATTCCAGTTGTGGATTCATCTGACGACACATTTCGAAGGAAAACATTATATTATTTAAAGTGCTTTATAAAATTCTTGCAGACAATTTATGTGCCGCCAGAATCAAAGAAAAAACATTTTCATGTTCCGAGTGTAGTCTTAATTCACCGCTTAGAGATTTAATTAAAACCCCTTTTGTGTTCAGAATGTAAAATTCCAGTTGTGAATTCATCCGACGACACATTTCGAAGAAAAAACTTATTTGAAGTGCTTAATAAAATTCTTCCAGACAAGTTATGTGCCGCCAGAGTCAAATAAAAACCTTTTTCATGTTCTGAGTGTAGTTTTAATTCACCGCATACAGATAAAATTTAAGCCAGTTTTATTGTTCAGAATGTAAAATTCCAATTGCGTATTCATCTGCTGACATATTTCGAAGGAAAACCTAACTTTTTTCGAAGTGCAAATATAAAATTCTAGTTGCAGACAATTTATGTGCTAACCATGTAACCAAAGAAAAACCGTTTTCACGTTCTGAGTGTAGTTTTAATTCACCGAGTTTTAATTCAACGATGAGTCGAGCGATTCCGATCCGGCCAGATCTGGCCAGCCACGCAGTTGGTGGGCAGTCACATTTGCCGCCAAGACCCGGACAAACCTCACCCCATGAACCCGGGCACCCCAAACATAGCGAACCACTTGGGGTGACCTACGTCAGAGGTGTTGTATATCCAATGAATGGCTCCTGAGGCGGCGTTACCCGTAGCCGCCTCCCAAATTGAGTTCGATCAGGTTTAATTTGCAATGATAAGGGGACAAACTCTAGGGGACGCCCACACCGAGAGTACCTGAAGGACCTGCTGGAGGACGTGCGCTGCTCATCATATGAAGAATTCAAAAGAGCCGCACAAGACAGGGAAGAATGGAAGAGAAGATTAGAGTAAATTGCTGCAAACCAATCCCAGGATTGAAACCAGAGAGAAGGAAGTAATCGGAGTATGGTTTTATTGTCTTCGCTTGCAGTGACATCTACCACATACTTCATTATTACTTTGCCCTTGCGCCTTTGAGGTGATTGCTCACAAAAACGGCGCTATATAAGTCATTCAAATATTATTATTATTACCTTAGGGAAAGTGCTGCGCTTAAAATTTGGCAAGGAATCATCATTATTGATAGCCTGCAAAACTTTGTCTTTTGTGGGATATTGATTTTCCAAGTAAAAAGTTTGAGCCTTTGATCTAATGGCATTGTTATCGAAATTGTCGATTTTCTGTCTCTTTTCATTTGCTGATTTAACTTCACCGGTTCTTGTATACCGTAATAATATGTATTTTACAGTGTGCAGCCCAATACCCGTCTGCTCAGAAATTGTGTGAATGGCACGTGTTTGTGAGATATCAGGGTTTTCAGATATAATCTTTTTATATATACATATTGGTAATATTTGTGCGTTGACGTTTGTGCACCACCTACAAAAATAAATATGTAATGCAATTGGACATATCGGACGTATTTGGACATATTTGGACAAATTGGACGTATTTGGACTTATCGGATGAGCATCTATTTTAACGCAGGGCATGAATGGGTTAATTTCTCGTAGCGCAGACACACGATACGACAGTCAATGACACATTGGCGGAAGGGCTTGCAGCGGCAGAGCAACGGTAAAGGGACAGTAGCTGGGGGAGTGGTATGACGACTGGCGTAGCGCAGCGGTAAGATGCTTGACTCGCACACCGAAGGTCGCGGGATCGAATCCCGGCGTGGCAAATAAATTTTATTTGATTAATTTGTGTTATTTCACAATTTATTCATTTAAAATAATATATAGTATATTTGCGGCACGTTCCAGAGTGGAAGATACTCCCTGTATCGCCCTGGTGTAAGACCACCATTCAGAATTGAAACGTTGCTTGAAATGGCATTAGCCGTATTTGGTGACCAGATCTGAATAGCCAGGTAATTCCCCACCTTCCTCTTCCCTATCTCCTTCCCCTCCCCACTACCCTCAGCCTCACAACATACCCCAATTGGGGATGTCATAGTCTCACTGGCTTCAGACGGGAGCAGTTGGGACTCTTGTGCGGTATTCATATAAAAATAAAAAAAAAATGCGCATTACAAAAAAAAAATTGTACAATTTCGTTTTGATAATACATAGTGCTAGGAATAGATGATATTGTACGTTTAGATTTTATGTACGAAAAGAGAGATTTCGAATTTCGATGAATATTCCGTTCTGCATTGAGAACAAAATTTAAACGACGAGAATGCCCGCATTCTTATAAATACCAACCAGGAATTATTAGATTCCTGGTCAAATAAAATTCTTCACGCAAAACACTTCAACTATCTCAGCCAAACATATGTTGACAAACTTTCGTCAAACAAATGGTTGAGTATTGGAGCGCAAAAAATAGAAGGATTTATGCTTGCCATTCAAGATAGAGTCATTAATACTAAAAATTATAGGAAGCATATATTATCATCAAAGATACAAATCAAATTGATGATTTATGTAGAAAATATTTGGCTTTTCCGGAAACTATAGAACATATTATATCGGGATGTTCTGTATTAGCGCCGTCCGAGTATACATTTAGGCACAATCAAGTTTTAAAAATAATTCACCAAAATTTGGTAACTAAACATAACTTGATTGACTGCCGTAATGTACCATATTATGAATATGAACCAAATTCATTTTTAGAAAATGAATTTTATAAAATTTATTACGATAAAACAATACTAACAGACAGAACAATTAGTCATAATAGACCCGATATAGTTTTACATGACAAAATTAAAAAAATAACTTATATCATTGATGTCGCTATTCCAAATTCTTGTAATATTCAGAAAACTGTTTCTGAAAAAATAAGAAAATATACAGATTTAGGAAATGAGATTAAAAGAATTTGGCATTCTCAGACTATAAAAATATTACCATTTGTTATTTCGGCTACTGGCATTATACCTAGCTCTCTCATTAAAAATTTAGGCGTATTAGATTTGTCAAAGAATTTATATATAAAAATGCAAAAGTCAGTCATTTTAAATACATGTAGGATTACGAAAGATTTTTAAAATATTTATATTGAGGGATCAGTAAGATTTATCGGACCAGTTAGGATTTCATCAGAGCCAAACCCTCTGATATGAAAATATCTGGAGTCGGTGAAATATTTGCCAATTATGTTTCTGGTGGATTGACGTATTGTTCTTGTATTGTTTTGTATTTATTATACTTATATAGTGCACTTACATTGCGTGAATTCACTAGATAATCATTTGTGGAAAAGTGTGTGGAAGGGTTTATTCTTTTATTTGGGAAAGATTTAACCCGGACATAAAATCTGGAGCACCGTAATAATATTATAATCAATATTTTAATCACAAAGATATAAATCTGAAACAATTTACAAGTATGGCATTTTTCAGATTTTTTTCACCTTATGGTGTTTTTCAGTAACGAAAGGTTTAGATAACAAAATAAACTTACTTTTCTTGAATTATAAGCCATCTATTCGTTACATGACACACTAGATTGCTTGTGCTTGCAATTATACCAACGCAATGGAATGTTTTAGAAGGTTTGCTATGATTGCCATAATCATGAGCCGCTTAGCCAAATTTTTAAAGGTATCGATACTTGCCAAAAAGTACTCATTGAGTAAAAGTATCGAATACAAAGTATCGAATACAAAATATCGAATACAAAGTATCGAGTACAAAAGTATCGGTATCGAAAGGAAAAGTACTCGATACCACAAAGTATTGGTACTTTTTTCGTGTCCCTACACACACCATGGGACTCCACGGATGAATCTTATTTTCCAGCTCATATATTCAACAAACATAAAATGTGTTTGTGGATTACACATATTCCCATGTACAAAATTTAATTCGACTGTGTTTAGGAAAAAGGCAGTAACCCTCAAGTTTTGTGAAAGTGACTTTTTTCACATAATTGTTTTATTTTATTTTTTATGCGAATACCTCATGCCATAGTCTCACTGCTCCTCTCTGGAGCCAGTGAGACTTTGGCATCCCCAATTGGGGTGTGTTGTGAGGATGAAGGTAATAGGGAGGGAAAGGAGATGGGGTAGAGGAAGGTGGGGTAGTACCTGGTTATTCAGATCTAGTCTAGCTAAAGCCATTTGAAGCAATGTTTTAATTCTGAATACTGACAGGATCGGCCACTCTGGAACGTGCCGCAAATATACCGTATATTATTTTAAATTATTAAATTGTGAATGGGGTCGAAGGGTTGGTAGGTCGTGGGGGGACACATCCCGCTGGATGGTGTGTGCCTCAAAAAAAATACCACAAACGACATAGCCGCATCCGCAGCACTACCAACAAGTCCAACTCTCTGGCGTCCACGAGCGGTCATCATGGCCCCGCGACCCTGGGCAATGTGATCTCCGGTCATAGCCGACAGAGAGGGGGCGAATGGCGAAACTCTGGCGCCATAAAACCGGAACCTCCCAGCTAAGGGAAGGAAAACCCCTACAGAAAAACCCTCGTCTCCAGCGTAGGGAGTGTGGCGAACCCATCGCTCAGGGAGTGTAAACATGACCTGCAATAGCCATCCCAAGCTAAGGTGTTAGCTACCGTGCTTAGGGCTGAATGGCACTGGGGAACAGTGTCACGAACGGTGCCTCCGAGACACAAGGTCGAATCTCGGAGTATTTAGACCTTACCCCAGCATTCGGGGCTCTGCTGGGGTGGACCATGTATTTCCCTAGATACTCGTGGGACCAAATATGGACTTTAAAAATAATAAAAAAAACAACAATGATGAGGGGCCTTTGGGGAACCTGAGGGGAGAGGAAGGGAGAGATGAGGCCACCTCGGTGGACTCTTCCCTCTTGGGGCCTTCGAGGAACCGAGAGGGAGTGGAAAGGAGAGATGAGACCGCCGAGGAGGTCTCTTCCCTCTTGGGGCCTTCGAGGAACCGAGAGGGAGTGGAAAGGAGAGATGAGACCACCGAGGAGGTCTCTTCCCTCTTGGGGCCTTCGAGGAACCGAGAGGGAGTGGAAAGGAGAGATGAGACCACCGAGGTGGACTCTTCCCTTGTGGAACCCTCGGGGAACCCAAGAAAAGAGGAACCTCAAAAGAACTCAACGCGACTGAATCCTCCAGGGGATTCAGATGCGGATAAGAAGGGACCTTCACGGGACCTGCAAACTAACTCCTGTAAGAACCCCCACCTCCAACTGGGACCCTCGAGGTACCGGAGGAGAGGGGGGGGCGTAAAGGAGGACCGTCTAACAGCCACCACGGAGAAAGATGCGGTGAAGTCCCTTACGGATGAAGTGGGGAAAATCCGCATCAACAAAAGACGCAGTGGGGCTGCGAGGAAAAAATATAATAAGGAGAGGCGGGGTTCCGACCGGGAACCTCTGATACAGGGAACCGGTCAGACAAAGCCGGGAACCTCTGGAGTCAACTGGCGACTAAAGAGAGGATACCAGGAGCAACCAGGGACTTCTAAAGTCAGCTGGGGACAGCCAGGGACCTCGAAGGACAGCCATACCGGGGCTCAAAAACCAGGGACAGACTGGAAGCAAACGGGGACCCTACAGGGTAACCGGGAGCAACCAGGAATGCCCAGGGAACAAAAGGCCGGAAAGAGGAGTAGGACTTCACCGGAACGTAAACCCTCCGGGCTAACACCGGAAAATGCTCGGAAAAAGCCCCGAGGAACTCCCACCCCTGCCACCTATGCGGAAGCCGCTGACAATAAAATTAGGGTGGCTATTGTCCATAGGAACAGGGAGGAGGAGTTTACAAGGGAGCAGGAGGCCCTTGTGAGTGAGGGTGCCGGCGATCTGATTCTGAACATCCCAAAAGGACAGTTCAGACCCGGATTCGACGAGTGCTTCATTCAGAAGGGCGTACTGAGAATGACCTGCTCCGACAAGGAGTCTGAGAAATGGCTGAGGGAGATAGTGCCGACCTTACGGAAATGGCAGGGTTGCGACCTGGAGGTGGTAGGGTTAGATGAACTGCCAAAGTATGTGAAGGTCAAGGCGGTAATTCCTGAAAACGGTGCAGTAAGCACCGAGAGGCTGCTGCAACAGCTGGAGAACCAGACCCCGCGGCTACACACAAAAAAGTGGATCGTCCACGACTCGATCAGGGAGAAAGATAGATATCGCCTGATCATGAGCGTGGATGAGGACAGTGTAAAAGTGCTGCGGGAAATGGGAATGACGGCGCACGTCGGTATAAGGAAGGCCACCTTCACGGTGCGCGGACCCAATACTGAGGAGCGGATATTGGATGTAAAGGGTAAGGATTAGACCCCCAAAAATGGCTAAAAACTTACATTTCATCCAAATAAACTTACATCGCAGCCCAGCAGCGGCTGCCGTGCTCAACAGGAGAGTTACCCGGGACCGTGTGGATGTCGCGCTGATTCAAGAACCCTGGACTTACAGGGAGAAGGTCAGAGGACTAAACATGAACCAAGGTCTACTCTACTACAAGGAGTCGGGGGACAGACCACGTGCCTGCATCCTCATCAGAGGGATAGCCGGCACACTGCTTCCCGAACACTGCAGCAGGGACCTGGTGGCTGTGAAGCTACAGGTCACGCTGGACGAAAGAAGCCGAGAAGTAGTAGTGGCGTCAGCGTACATGCCCTATGACTCTGCGGAACCACCACCCTCTAGGGCAGGGGTCTCCAAACTACGGCCCGCGGGCCGCATCCGGCCCGCCAGGGTCATCAATCCGGCCCGCGACAGCTTAGGACCAGTGTCATCAATCAGGCCCGCGACAGCTAATGGCTAAAACCTTGCTCAGAAGCGGCGAAGCCGTCGCGAATTTTTTCGCGCGAATACATACGCTCGTTGGCGAGGTACTGGGCACCAATACTTTGCGTCCACAAGTATCGCGCGAAAAATACGGGCGTAAATCGGGTGTAGTACCGTAGTACGCCAGCTTATGTCCAGTTTATGTACGCGCGAACTGCAGAGCGAGTGCACGTATCAAGGGAAATGGAGCGGCAAAATTATGATTAGGAATCGGTTAATAAGTTTCCAAATGCTGGCGCGTTTCACGCTCTTTCTGAGCCGAATATTCGCGCAAAACGATTCGCGGTGAATTCGCCCCTTTTGAACAAGGTTTTTGTTGTGATTGTGATATGTAGGATAAAAAACTCAAAATGATATTTTGATGATAGTAACTCGGTTTTATTTACGGGCTAGGCAAAGCTTAATGACAAGTAGGTATGCAGAAAATTAAACTAAAGCAAACTAACAAATAATTGTAATGAATCCAACTAACTTTATAAACATAAAAAAATTATAACATACGAGTATAAACACGTTAACATATAAAATACTAATCAGATTTATGTAATTGTGATTTTTCACTGACGATAGTTTGTAGTTGTGGATCAATTTTACTTGTACCAATTATTTAAAAAAAAATTTAGATGCTCATACGTTAACTTAGATCTGTAAATATTCTTTGAATACTTCATTTTGGAGAATGTTTTCTCACACAAGTAAGTAGTACCAAAAACAAAAATCAGCCCATGAGCACAATTTGGTAGTTTATGCAAATTATCAAATTGTGGCAGCGGAAGACTCTTGTAAAATTCCAACAAAGATGAGTTTTTATATTTGTTTTTAATTATATCACTGCATTGTAAATCAATAATTTACATTTGAAGTTCCGGGGCCAGGGTTTCAATGTCGATATCAAGAGGATTTTGAAAAATCTTAATTTCATTCACAATGATATCAAGGTCTGAGAAACGAGTATCAAAATTTATCTTCAAAGCACTCAAAGCTCCGATTGCAAAATCGATGGGAAACTCAGTCTTAGTAGTGTGGCTGAATATTTTACACGTTTTAAACTGTGTGAAACATTTTTTACACAATTGTGATAGAAACAGCATTATTTTCTGCCAGAACGATTTGAAATTAGTATATAAATCAGGAAGAAGTTGGTTTTCTCCTTGCGACCTCAAATTCAGTTCGTTCATATGTTTTGTTAAGTCGACATAGAATGCTAACTTCCACAGCCATTCTCTGTTTTGTAATTCGGTAAGAGTGCGATGCTTTTCATTCAAAAAAATTTCGATCACTGATCGAAGTTCAAAGAAGCGCTGAAGGACTTAGCCAGCGTACGGCAGTATGATATGGCAAATCATTTTCTCCAATCTCTTTAATAAATTCGCGGAATTCTCGGTGATTCAGTCCAGTGGATCTGATGAAATTAACAATTGATAGCACTGGTTTTAGAACTTCAGACATATCCAAACCTTTCCCGCACGGAGACTGTTGATGAATGACACAATGTAAGACTAATGGTTTTGAACCACCATCATTTTCTACAGCCTTTGACACAAGAGCCACTACACCTTTATTTTTACCACACATGTTTTTGCCTCCATCAGTTGTAATAGATTTCAAGTTTTTCCATCGAAGATTTTTTTTAAAAATGGCATTTTCAACTCCCTTAAAAATATTTTCACCAGTAGTTGTGCGGTGAATACTATCAACATCAAGAAGGTATTCATACACTTCATAGCTTTTATCCACTCCTCGAATAAAAATCAGCACCTGAGCAGTATCTGAAACATCTGTTGATTCATCCAAGGCCAGAGAAAACCACTCAAGATGTCCATTTTTGCCAGACAGTTGAGATGATATATTTTCTGCGATGTCTTCTACCCTCCGAGCCACAGTTGCTGACAAACTGAGAGTGTTAAATAAATTTACCTTTTCAGGGCACATTTCTTCAGCTACTGCAATTACGCATTCTTTGATCATTTCTCCATCGGTGAATGGTTTTCCACGTTTTGCGATTTCAAGAGCCACACGAAAGCTGGCACGAGTTGCAGCCTCTTGTTCAGTATTGAGTTTCGTAAACGAAGATTGCTGCGATTATAATCCACGCTTCAAAGCTTCAATTTTTTCTGTCCGCGAACTTCCTGTACATTTTGAGAATTTTTGAAAATGTTTCGTTTCTTATTGACGTTTAATATTATATTCCTTGAGAACTGCTATGGTTTCATTGCAAATCAAACATAGTGCTTTCTTATTGGACTCAATTACGAAATATTGAAAGTTCCACTGATCTTGGAATGTTCTGCACTCACGGCCTACTTTTCGCTTCTTTGCCATACTTTCCATAGTAAATCACACCCAAAAACAAGTCAAATCAAAATACTGTTACATAGATGTCTTTTAAAAACACAAAAACACGTTTAAAGGAGTTACGCACTACGTCGTCAAGCGATGTCGTCAAGCGTCGCAGTCGTGACAATTCAATATAACACAATTAATAATTGAACTAGCGAATTTAGCACACGTGTGCTCACTCAGAGCGCGTGCTCGGCGAATTGTCTATAAATTATAGATAATGGCAGGAGAATAAATTGGAAAAATTAAAATTATAGGTTTTGGCCCTTGGGACTCACTGGAGTAATCAGTACGGCCCTCCGGCTGAAAAGTTTGGAGACCCCTGCTCTAGGGAAATAACGAGACTCATCCAGGACTGCAGGGAGAAGGGTAGGGAACTGATACTCGGAGTAGATGCTAACTCGCACCACACTGTGTGGGGGAGTACGGACATCAACAAACGGGGACAGGACCTCCTGGAATACCTGATGACAGTGAACCTTGAGATTCTCAATAGAGGTAGGGAACCTACCTTTGTTATAAGTAGCAGACAGGAGGTGATAGACCTGACTCTAGGAACTTTGGGAGTCTCAGGATGGAGAGTTTCGGATGAACCATCCCTGTCGGATCATCGACACATAGTATTTAAACTAGAGGGAGAGACAAATAAAACGGGGACCGACACATACAGGAACCCAAAAGCAACTGACTGGACTCGGTATTCAGAGGAATTAAACATAGGAATGACAAGATTCCCAGCGAAATACGGCTGCCCTGAAGAAATTGAGGACGCAGTAGAAATACTGAGGGACTCAATGATAGGGGCATACGAAAATAGCTGCCCTCTGAAGACAAGTACCAGGGACAAAACACCGTGGTGGAGCAGAAAACTGCAGGAGCTACGGAAACTAGTAAGGCAAGCCTTCAACAGGGCCAAAAAATCTGGAAACTGGGATGCTCACAAGCAATACCAGAAAGAGTACAAGGAAGCAATCCGGATAGCCAAAACAGGCTCCTGGGAGAAGTACTGCGGGGAGGTGGAAACCATCCCGCAAGCTGCAAGAATTCAAAAAATTCTCGCTAAAGACCCAGGGGCAGCTAAAGGCCCATTTCGGAAAGCCGATGGAGGCTTCACCGATAACTGCGAGGAGGAGCTGGAGGAACTGCTGGGGAAACATTTTCCCGGCTACAAAAAGTTAGAAGCAGGTGACACCGGTCCACCACCAGCCCGAGTTATACGGGATGGTAAGGACTGGGACACTGCCGCTAAAATAGTGACTCCCTCCAAAGTTAAATGGGCAATCGAAGGGTTCGACCCTTTTAAAAGCGCAGGAGAAGATGGTATCTTTCCGGCACTTCTGCAGAGAGGTCTGGATACAATCTTACTTCCGGTGACTAAGATCCTGAGGGCGTGCTGCGCCCTCGGATACATCCCCATACCATGGAGGAAAACAAGGGTAGTGTTCATACCTAAACCTGGGAGAACTGACTACGACCAACCAGGCGCATTCCGTCCAATTAGCCTCACCTCTTTTCTTCTAAAGACAATGGAGAGGCTAATGGATAGACACATAAGAGACGGGGCACTGAGAGAAAAGCCCCTCCATGAGTTACAATTTGCGTATCAACCAGGTAAGTCGGTTGACGCGGCACTGCACAGGTTGGTATACAAACTGGAGCAGGCGCAGGCAACCGGGGAACTAGCAGTAGGACTCTTCCTGGACATAGAGGGAGCATTTAATTGCACCTCTATTAAATCCATCGATGAAGCGGCAGAAAGACATGGACTCGATAAAACCACCAGAAGGTGGCTGAAGAACATGCTTTCAGGTCGGATTCTTACGATGGAAAGGGGTGAGGTGAACCTCAGAGTATTGGTGACGCGAGGGTGTCCACAGGGAGGGGTCTTGTCACCCTTGCTGTGGAGCCTGGTGGTGGACAACCTCATCAGGAAACTCAACAACAGGGGCCTGTATACTCAAGGGTATGCGGATGACATCGCAACCATAATAAGGTGTTGGGATGCAGACACATCCAGAGGCCTCATACAATCAACACTGGCAACAGTGGAAGAATGGTGTGAAGAAACAGGGCTGTCGGTCAATCCAGACAAGACAGAACTAGTAATCTTTACACGTAAAAGGAAACTAGAGGGATGGAGCAATCCAACCTTCTACGGAAAGGAGGTAGAACCCTCTGACACGGTTAAGTACCTCGGGGTCATTATAGATGCCAAACTGAGCTGGAAAAACCAGGTGGAAACTGTGGGCAGAAAAGCCTGTGCTCTCATGTGGGCAACTAGGCGAATCTGCGGCCGAACGTGGGGACTCAAACCCAACATGATGCAATGGCTGTACACAGCCGTTGTAAAACCAAGAATCATGCATGCAGCCTTGGTCTGGTGGAGGAGAACAACACTGAAAACAGTGATGGCCACACTCAACCACATACAGGGACTTGCATGCAGAGGAATCACAGGAGCTATGCGAACCACTCCAATACTAGCCATGGGAGTGCTGCTGAACCTACCCCCACTAAACTTAGAAATAGAGGGGGCGGCGATGGCGGCAGCCTACAGGTTAAAATGCAAAGGTCATTGGAGAGGTGAGTTGCCCAAAAACAGTCATACGGAGATCGGAACAAGACTGAGGGCAATTAGCCCGACAGCTGGAATGAAGCAGGACGGCAAACAAGCTGAATACTTCTTCAGACAGCAGTTTGATGTGATGTACCCCACCCGGGAAGAGTGGGACATGGTCCCAGGTCCAACCTCCAGACAGGAACTAATCTGGTTCACAGATGGGTCCAAGATGGAGGAAGGAACGGGGGCCGGGGTATGTCTACAGGGATCCAAGAGGGAACTCAGTATACCTCTAGGAACTCACTGCACTGTGTTTCAGGCTGAGATGAAAGCCATCATGGTCTGCGCACAGGAGAATATACGTATCGGGTACAGGAATAAGAACATAACTATTTGTTCTGATAGCCAGGCAGCCCTAATGGCACTGGAAAGTAACCGATGCGACTCCAGACTGGTGATGGAATGCAGGACTGTTCTTACAGAACTCGCTACCATTAATAAAATAACACTGATATGGGTACCAGGACATAAGGGTATTGAGGGCAACGAGCGGGCTGACGAACTAGCAAGGAAAGGGGCGAAAGCACCACTTGCGGGATCCGAGCCGGCTGTAGGAGTAGCAGCTTGCCACACGAAATTACATATTGAGAGGTGGGTCAAATCCCAGCACTGGAAGGAATGGGAGAGGGCACCCGGAATGAGGCAATCCAAAGTACTCATAAACGGACCGGACCCCAGACGGACCAGGAAACTACTCGATATGGATAGAAACTTGCTGAGGGAACTGGTAGGACTACTAACGGGACACTGCCATCTCAGGAGACACATGCAGCTATTGGGAGTGGAAAGCACCAATAGATGTAGAAAATGTGAAGAGGATGAAGAGACTCCAATTCACTTGTGGTGCCAA
The DNA here is from genome assembly GCA_917563855.2 of Limnephilus lunatus. Classification (NCBI taxonomy): domain Eukaryota; kingdom Metazoa; phylum Arthropoda; class Insecta; order Trichoptera; family Limnephilidae; genus Limnephilus; species Limnephilus lunatus. The sequence goes on from OU830596.1 coordinate 35,441,195, forward strand.
TGTCCTGCCCTGGTGGGAACTAGGCTCAGATACCTGGGGAGACACATCGTGGAACCAGAAGACTTAGCCACATATCCAATGACAACTCTGGTGAACTTCATTAAAGGGACTGGGTTATTGTTAAAGGATTGAGGTAAAATGGGAGATAGTACAATGGGCCTATGGCCTAAGTACTCACGGGAACTAACTGTAAACCGTCTCCGTAAGTTAAAAAAAAAAAAAAAAAAAAAAAAAAAAAATTGTGAAAACACAAATCAATCAAATAAAATTTACTTGCGCACGCCGGGATTGGAACCCGCAACCCATGGATCACTCGTCGAGAACCTTACCCCTGGACCACGGAGGTCTCGCTGTTACTTATGGTGATATAATTTTTTTAAATTCTTTTAAAAAACTCACTCTTGAAACGTTTTTCGTTTCTCCCGCAAAATTTTAATTTTTAGGGTTATTATCTTTTGCCTAAACACAGTTGATTGTGCCACACATGGACGTGGAAGGCATGGTTTCAGGTGTAACTGTAAAAAGCTGATTCTGAGATACCCCGAATGTTAATCTACTTGCAAGACAGAAATACAAATGAGCGGTTTACGAACAAGTCAACTTATGCCACTATTAAACCATTCGGACCCATAAGCTTGTTTTTACGATAATATAACATTTCCAGACATATGTACGATGTATGGGGCGTACCTGATTAATTAACTGTAAAAATATATAATATGAGCTTATAAATAGTATTACCTGATAGCCACGCATCCAAGAACTGGTCAGTTTAAGTCCAGTTACATTATTCAGTTTTCTCATGGCCACATAGCATTCCTGCAGAGGCTCCTGATAGTTGTTATACACAACAAAAGGTCTGCTGTTCTTCACAAATGGCAGCAATTCTTTGAAGAGACTCATGGGATGTTCTTTGGATACTATCACAAGAGAATCCACCTTATTTTTCAATAAACAAGAAGCTCTCTCATTTTCCAACTCCCACTTTGGTATCCTCTTAACTGCGCTACCGCCATTTTCTGTGTTGCCATCATCCGGTTTATTTGATTCATCGTCAGTTTTCAACACTTTAGTACTTGCTTCGTTTTCGTCTGAAGACAATTTCCTTTTTCTATTTTCAGAGGTAGGTACTTCAGCATTATTTTCAATTTCAGTGCTGTTATTTTCTATTGCGGCGACATCGTCCTCAATTTTAATCTCTTTGACATCTTTTGCGACACCATTTTGATAATAATGTCTCAGAACAGAATACAAGTTTACAGAAATGCATCTATCTAATTGCTCTTCTTTAAAATTCATTCCTAAAAGAGCTTGTTTTTGGCAACAGTTTCCAGGGTGCATATGGATCAACTGCCCTTCGGTTTTGGCGCCGACTGAATTCAACATAGCAGCCGCCATTAGTCCGCTACTTCCAGAATCGTAAAGCAAATGGTTGCCAAATCCGCTTACATTGGAATAAGATAAGATCTGCGACAACGTATCGGAACGAATTCCTAAAATCTTTGCAGGGTCTTGCCTGTACATAATATCGGCGATCAGTCTCATGGAAGGTTTTCTGATTTGTACAAACTCAAAATACTTCTTTTCCTTCTTCTTCAAATATTTGTCTTGCGAAAATTCTGTTTTAGAATGAAAAGTGTTTGAATTGGAAATGAGTGTGCTAACAATGTCTGTAGAACTCATCGATGTTTCTCTCAGAGCGGCAATTTCTTCAGTCGTTAGTTTCTGAGAACGGCCATCGTCGGTGATGTTCCTGTTATCGGTACCAGAAGAAGAAATGCCCAAATTATCTTTCAGACTGAGAGCTGACGAGTCAGTTTTAATCAGACTGCACAATCTATTCTTTCCCTTTCCTTTGGGCACCATTTTAAACGTGGAAAAGAAAGGACAGTTTTCAATATTGGCGAGTTCTACCTGGTCCTTGCCGAGGCTGGCACAAGACGAGGAATTGCCGAATTTGTGGAGTTTCGTATACTCCTGGCGCTGAATGATAACATATTTACCGGCAGTGATAATCTCAGAATCTGAATCCATCTTTACCGTATTAAGCACAATAATACAATCAGAATAACAATAACACACGATCTGATTACTTATTATAACCTATATCTTTCAAAGCGTGGTAAACAACAATTGGCATAAACGTCAAACGTCAAACCAATACTTTTAAGCATAAATATACCAAACCACCTTTTAAGGCTTACGAATACGTCTAATTTAGTGGCCAGTATAGTAAAGTGGGAAATAACTTTCTACTTAAAACTCAGTGCTCATGTCAAATAGTCGAATAGAATAGACAACAGACGAACAGACAGCTGATCGAAATTTTGTCGGAGTCGGAGGTTGACTGGACTGCGAAAATAAAATACTTTGTAGGTTATCAGGGGTATAACTCCGATTCAAAAATTCGCCCGTCCAATGGAAAGCTTTGTTGTTATTATTATTATACAAAACTTTTGACAGCTGACGCCGCTGACGGTAAAATCTAACAAAATGGACGGTTCATGTACGCCACGCAAATCGCCAAATATAAATAAATATATCACAAGTAAATATCAGCGCAGTGTGTAATTAGCAGACTTTACATTGATTACCCAATTTGGGAACTCGTGCATCTATTTGTGGCTAATACTATCTCGAAATGGCTAACTCACGAAATGATCCTCGTGGAGACAGGATTATCATAACCTAAATGTAAGTTAAAATTACTTTTATTATTATTTTCTATCGAATAATTACAATTTACAATCATTTCAGCGTCAAAGTTACGTTAATTTGCAGTCCTGGTTTTCACGCATTTATATTATATACTACCAGCTACGATTAGACAACCTTAATCTGATGAGAATATTTAAGGTCAAATGCATATTAATTGTAATCAAATTAATATATATTTAACCTTAAATATTATTTTAACTATATACTTCTACGCCTGCCTCGACACAGGTATATCCTAATGAGACAGGCATCAAAAAACCTAATGTAAACATACTTTATATAGATAAAATAAATAAATATTGTTTTGTTTTGATCTGTCTGTTTGTCTTAATATTATTTTCATTCATATTTTCAGCTCAAAACACCAAATCGTGACGGTTATAGTGTCATGCTGCCTACTTTCTACCCCCTATAGCTGACAGGCTCGTGGCAACTACTAGTGCAGAAATTCACTCATTTCAACATACTCACCTCCCGCGAGCGATGGCCCCTGCCAACAGGACTCTTGGTTTGTATGCTTTATCATTATTAATGATTACCTAGGCAAAGGTATTTATATTGCGAGGATTAAATTGGTGGTGAACTTTATCCACCGGATGCAGTGTGACGATTATACTTGTGTTTTAACGTTTCTTAAAAAAAAATTATGAAGGTCATTGCGAGACACATTTAAAAGCATTTATTTAGCACCTTAATGATGAGATATAATTGTTTGTTGTAGGTATGTGGGTGTCATGTCAGGAGATGGGAGGCTGACATGTCCCATCACTTTGTGCCGCCGCTGTCCTTGAGAGAAGAAGGAAGAGTACTTCATGGACCAGGACGCAACAGGAACTAAACTTTCTTAGTACGCCTTTCATATTCTGTTCTGTTTTTATCATAATGGAGTGCTGGTACCTACCCTGGTATGGCAGTGAGGAACTGGCAGAGGAAAAATGAAAGTAGACTGAATGCTGTAGAAATGAGATCCTTGAAAGCGTATGTGTGGTAAAACCATGTATGGTCCTGTATATTTTCTGCCTATACAGAGTATAATAGACCAATATGTATATTTTTATGCAGCAAAGGGTTTATTGGTCAAATCGTATGTATAGTTTCATATCAGTGATCGATGAACCGATGGATGCAATTTTTGAGCCGTAAGTTGTTATAATGGTTTACCTGCTTTGTAGTTGGAAGTAACATTGTAGAAACATATTATGAGTTTGTGCAAAGCGCCTTTGAGGTGATTTTTTTACAAAAACAGCGCAATACAAATCATCCGATTATTATTATTATTTATGATCCTGTGAGAAATGTGGAGATCCGCAAAGAATTCAAGGCTGATTGTAATGAGTATTATTAGTATAAGATATAGAAAGAGACCCTCAGTTTGTTCGATCAAGTGAATCAGATATTGTGTCAAGCCATGTCAAGAGTCAGAATAGTATGTATGTGTCGATTTGTGAAAGTGGCAAAGAGTGTGTGCCAAGACCGGGCTGTTCACCCTATCTGTCTACCCCTGCGGGAAACGGCGTGATGGTTAATTAGTTCTTCTTGTATTTCCTGTTTTTACCTGTTTATAATAAAATACTAAAACATGTAATTGAGTTATCATTTCTCTGTTGTAAACCAGAGAAATGTCAAAATTCGATATTGTCGTAGGAACACCAAATCTTATTTGAAAATTGTTCTTCCGTTTAAAGGGATTGAAATTTCATTTAATTTTAGGTTATATTTACGACAGTTGGTTTCTTAGAGCAACGAGTTTCCATCTGACAAAGGTCTGTCTAGAGAAAATGAGCTGCAAAGAAAAGTAAGCTTATTTTATCAGGGCAGCACTCTGTCAGGCGTAGCTCCGATGCTTTGGGGGAATATTTTGACATTTCATTTTATTTTTAAAATAATATTTTAGGCAATAGAATTGGGTAGGTACCGAAAGAGCATTGTATTGTCTATGGTCGATCCTTTTTTTTGTTTGCTCTATCCTTGTCGATGGTATGTGTGACGTAAATCAGCCCAGTGAAAAAGAAAGGGTCAAATATTGGCGCATCTATGGCGCAAAATAGCGTCGAAAAATTGTCTATACAAAAAGCACGAAGTCAGGGGGGTATAACTCCGTCAGTTTTTGTAACCCGGTCACGTGGTTTGCGACGTCATAGTAACGACTACCAATGGGAATCTTACAATTTCCATAGAAAAACTTTTGAGAACTGAGTGGTAAATAAAGTGGGATATCTATGGTATTATATGTCAAATAGCACGTTGGCCGAAACAATCCGAACATTCAAAACAACGAAATATTTTGAAAAAATGCTTCCTAAATATCGTTTCAGTGTCGAAGGCTGTGAGGATAGTGTTTCAGTTCGACACAGAGTACCTAACTGCGAAAATAATGAGAGTCGTTATGGGAATGGACGTTGAGAATCGGCAGATCTGACTATTGCTTATCCGATTTTGGGAAGTTGTGGTTATGTTTGGTTCCCATTTCACTAATAACTGCAAAAATTCCAATGGCACGTTAAAAAAAGACGCTTTGCCGACCCTTAATCTTCATGGAATCAGAACACATCGGGGTTTACCTAAAGAAAACGTAAACGATCGTAGGATACCAAAATACAGGTGCGAATCTTTTGTTTGTTCAGTGTTCCTAATATACTTTGTAACTTTTCCCTAACTTCACCTAAAAATTGTATCTGTTTTCGTTTTTAGACTTTATCCATATTCTACCTGGAGTGTCCAGCACGAATGGTGCCGTCCAAGACCACAATTACAGTTTAAAAGGTATAAATAATGTCTTCTCTATACTCTATATGGCATCAACCTATTTTATTCATAGAGATAGATGTTGATTCACTGAGTCTTATTATAAAGATATTCAATACATTTATTATTTCTTCAAACACAGCAATTCCATTATTATTAAGATATTTAATATGACAGGCGCATATCCGAGACGCGTGGTCGTTGTTCTTCATTTATTTTCTCTTTTATACTCTGCACTGGTAGGATATAGTTCATAGGATGAGGCTGGGTAATGTAATGAATTTTTTTTTGTTTCAGAACCAAATGTGTTCTACCTGGTCCGAGTACTGTGCGTTTTGCTGCCAAAAAAGTAGTGGAAGATTATACAGGTATACATCTGTATTTATATTTCATTAAAGGAGATAATATTCTATGTTTTGCTTGCGAACTTTGGTTAATGTGATGAATATGTTTATTTCAGAACCAAACATGTTCCCTGGGCTGAGCAGCGTACCGTGTGTGAATTGCACTCTGTTATTACATTGTCTTCAGACCTCTGCAGCCATACTCGGTCAACCATCGCCTTAGCCGCAGTAAGACGGATAGATTCATACATCCATCACTCTTGAACATATTGACCCCCAGATTCCTAACTACCCCTCTGTACATTTTTCCTTCTCAAAACTTCCTCCCTTTCCTTTCCCTAAAAAGACTCCACACCGCATCCCTAAAGATGACAATAGGCCCTGAGAGAATTTTTTCCTCAAGGCCTCCCATGTGGGCTAAAATTCTATCCAAACACTTCCTTTTTTATTATTATTACTCATATTTTCATTAGTTATGATTAAAAAAACCTTCCCTTTCCAGGTGAAATTACTGAGATATTGTAATCAGTTCCTTCTAAATGAGTTTGCACATGATTGTATTTCCATTTTTGTGTTATTATGTATAAAGCAATAAAATACTACATGCAATTATGCGTTTTCATTTTATTTTTAAAATAATTTTTAGGCTAATGATTTGGGTAGGTACTAATATTGTGTGAGGTGGTATCTTTTTTTTTTTTTTTTTACTTTCCTCTATCCTTGTCGATGGTCTGTGACGTCATAATCGCGAAATGAGCATTATTTATGGTCAAATAGTGTTGAAGCCCGTTCCATACAAAAAGCCCGAAGATATCGATCTAGGTATTAGTTCATTTATGCACGAAGTTATCAATCTAATACTGGTTAATTTATGTAGGTTATGTTCAAACATGGTTCAAACTTCAAACCTAAATCAACTGAATAAAATTCCAATTTAAAAACCAACTATGGCTTTATTAATTGACTTAAAGACAATAGGAGGCCGAATTTTAAAATCAAAAGATGGGTAAGTCGATATCTACTTACAAAATGATGTAACTCTCATTGTAGTTTTGAAATTAATAATAAAGCTAGTATTATTCCTGAAATACATTGTTTTAAAATGTGTGTGCATAACTTTTGTGGCTATTAATTCAGACAGATGTTGAGGTGTTATTTCACTGTATAATGTTTGCTCTAATATTTTCTTTTCTGTTATTTATACAAATTTTATCCACATTCATTTTACTTTAAATATTGTGTCTAGAACTGAATAAATTAATGAAAGTTAACATTACCATTTGTAGAAGGCAATTTTAGGGGTTCAAAAAAGGTTTTATATTCTAAAATTTAGCTACTTATTACAAGAAAGGATAATGAGGATACGGAAAATACAGCATCCTCAACGTCTTGACATTTATGTTAAATGATTTGAATGCTTCCACAGCTAGACCAGAGGTGGCTTCCAAACTCAATAGTAGCAGTGTAAATAATTGTGTAGCAATATATGGATCCCAACAAACCATCACGCCGTTTCCCGCAGGGGTAGGCAGAGAGGACAGACTGCCAACAATCTTAACTTGATCTTGGCACACACTCCTTGCCTCGTTCACATTCATACATCGTCTCATACATACTCTTCTATTATTCTTTTTTTTTTTTTTTTTTAAATCATGTATATTATCGAGGCTTCTGACTCACACAATGTTGTCATTTTTTGCCTCATCTGTTTTTAAATTATAATATTATCTATAATCTCTAATGATCTTTAAAAGGTGCTTAGTCCTTTTATATAAAAATTCACTTTCAAATATTTTCCAGTTTACATGATCTAATAAATTTCATTATTCTCGATATGGCATGAAACTCGGTTGAGGCTATTAAATTCTGAACTTCCGATGGGTTCGAGGTCATTAATATTGTCACTCTCTGTCGTTCATATTTCATGCACTTTGATAATGTGTGCTCGACATCTTCAATTTGTTCACATATCGAGCACATTGGAGAATCAGAGAGGCCTGTCAAACACAATATTCTTCCCATTAGTGCATGTCCGGATCTTAATCTAAAAATGATTCTCATTTCTGATCTTTTCAGATTAACCTCAGTGAACCATGGTCTTTTAAACGGTTCATTTTGGAGCTTTCTGTACCATATTCCCTTATTGGTAGACAATGTTTCAAAATGATTATTCCACATATTATTATATATGGAATTTATCTTTTGGGAGTAATCTTCAGCGTCTGGCGTCCAGTCGTAGATGCTTCCATTCACACATGCTTCGTTTGCCAACAAATCCGCCTCATCATTCCCATGTATTCCTACATGAGATGGAATCCATTGTAAACATATGGACACATCTTTCTGCTGCAGCCGCCTTATTTGTTCAACAATATTGTAGCCTATTTTCCTACAGGGAACTCCTTTCGGAATACTTTTAATATGTTGAAGTGCACTTTTAGAATCGCTTAATATTACAACTTGTTTCCACTTATTTTTAATTGCATATTCTACTGCTTCTTTGATTGCTATCAATTCTGCATTCATAATAGTGCAATTTGTATTCAATTTTATTTGATAGGAAAAATTGTTTGGCATTGAAATGAAAGCTGCTCCAACTTGGTCTGATTTTTTTGATCCATCAGTGAAGATCTGGCTGAATCCAGAATATTTTTTAGTTAGCATATCGCTTACCATATTACTAATTTCATTTGGTAAGAGTAGTCTTTTGGGGGAATTAAAATTGTCAATCTCAACTGAAATACATTCCAAATTAAGTGCTCCTACCCAGGTTTCAAAGGAGTACATATCTAGACATTTATTTTTATTTATTTTCCAATCAATTGTTTCCGAACAAATTTTAATCAACATTGGTAATTTTTTATTGTTCCAGAATCTGTTTTGTATCAAGGATTTAAGTTTGAGAACCTCTAAAACTAGTGGATTATTTTCAATGGATATAGCTCTAAGCCAAAATCTTGCAGCTAGTTTCCAAGTTCTTATATGCAAAGGAGGGGCACTCATTTCACTTTGTAAAACATGCACTGGAGTTGAGTTCAGGAAACCTCCACATATTCTTAAAGCTCGTGATTGTATTCTCTCTAATTTTTCGAGATTGCTTTTGTATAAAAAGTATACTGCCATAGTCTAATCGACTTCTTATAAGAGAAGTATACAATCTTCTCATGTGAAGAGGATGAATTCCCCAGCTTTTTCCTGACAACACTTTCAAAATATTCATTGGCTGATTCATTTTTAAACAGGTGTTATTTATATGTTTATTCCAAGCGAGTCTGTAATCCAACCATACCCCGAGGAACTTATGTTCATCTACTCGTTCTATAAGTACATCATTTATTTTTATATTCAGGATATTTCGTCGCTTTCCTTTTGCAAATATACATATTTTTGTCTTATTTTCCGATATTTCAAGACCTTTTATTTTAAGAGCATTCTGTAGTTCCAACAGAGCTTTTTGAATAATGTTTTCGCATGTTTTTACTTTTGAGCTTGAATAATAAATACCAAAATCGTCAATGTACTGTACGCGTTTCACTTGGGGATAGTTTCCTATACCGGAAGTTCCAATATTGAATAAGAGGGCAGACATGGGATCTCCTTGTGGTAGTCCTCTCGTGCACATTTGTTCAGCGAATATGTTAGGTTCCTTAATAATAATCATTCTTTGTTTCAAATATTCCCAGATATATTTTATAACTTTCCCTTTGATACCTTTGGAAATAAGAACTTTAATGACCTCTTCGATCTTTATATTATTGTATGCATCTTTAATGTCTACAAAAGCAGCAATTGTAACGGCGTTGGTTGTTTGGGCAACTTGGATCTCTGTAACCATTCTTCCCAGATTATCCATTGTTGACAGTTTTCTTCTAGATCCTATTGTAGACTTATCAAATAAGAAATTATTTTCTAAATACCACTCCAATCGCCTTGTAATTATAGTGTTGAAAGTTTTGCAAAGACATGAAATTGGTCTTATAGAGGTCATGAGCTTTGGATCTCTTCCGGGTTTAATTATAGGAATAATTTGTACCTGTTTCCATTGTATTGGTATAGTGGAAGTTCGCTAAATTAGATTAAATCTTCTATTATTCTGACTCTTGACATGTCTCAACTCAAAAATCTAATTCACTTGGTTGTGCCATGTCTTCCTCAGGCTTCCCGACTTCTTTTACCATTCACATTTGCGTCATATATTCTCCTTACACTCCTTTCCTCGTTCAATCGCTCTACATGACCAAACCATCTGATCGTCCCTTTCTTAATCTTACTCATTACGCTTACCTCAGCCTTGCATTCTTTGCGAATCTCCACGTTTCTCACACGATCGTACATGGTTTTACCACACACACGCCTCATTCTCATTTCTGCAGCATTCAGTCTACTTTCATCCTTACTCTGCCAGTTCCATGCCTCACTGCCATACATCAGGGTAGGTACCAGCACTCCATTGTGCTGCTAGCTTCGCTTCTTTGGACAGTTTTTTGTTGGCGCCAGCGGCGTTCAGTCCTCCATTAATGGAGTTACCTACATTTACCCTGATTCAGGCCACTAGTGTGGGTTCCGGCCAGTAGTGTGGGTTCCGGCCGCCTGGGGCGGAGGAACATTTGGCCGCCCCCCTATTTAGGTACTTCAAGCGCCAGCGGGGGGGGGGGGGTGGGGGAAATCCTTTTTTTTTAGTACGACCTATTTTTATACGAGCCGATTTTTTTAATAATCACAGTTCACCAGTATTCTTCCGACGAGAAAAAACACACGGAACAATCAATTTCTCAGAATTTTGCAGCTATAACTGTACATCGAATAAGATAATGTTTTCCTCAGATGAAATGTGTCAGCAGATGAATCTTCCATTCTTAACACAAAACTGGATTAAATTAAATCTGTACCTGTCAAATTAAAAGTACACTCAGAACATGTAAATGGTTTTTCTTTGATTCTGGCAGCACATACATAGTCTGCAGCCAGAATATTATAACTGCTCTTCAAATAAGATAATGTTTTCCTTCGAAATGCGTCAGCAGATGAATCCTCAAGTGGATGTTTACATTCTGAATACAAAAAATTGTTTAAATTAGGTCTGTATGCGGTGATTTAAAAGTACATTCAGAACATGAAAATGGTTTTTATTTGATTTTGGCAGCACATACAGAGTCTGCAAATAGATTTTAATTACTGCACTTCGAATAAAATAATGATCTCCTTCGAAATGTATCAGCAGATGAATACACAACTGAAATTAAATTGTTACATTCTGAACACAAATCTGGTTTTAATTAGTAGTGAATTTGTTTGCGTGTTCCCAGCTTTAATTAGTATTGCTCTCATAATATGCGTACGGTTTTCCTACGAATTACGAATTTTGCTGCTTAAAAATATAATTACTGACATTTATGATAAATAATAAAATAAAGAGTTGAATTCGTTGCTATGCGTGGCGTGGGGCGCCAGTGCTATGCGTGGCAGAAACCTGTCCCGAAAGCTAGCTCAGTCATTCGGTAGGATCCTCTCATCATCAGGGTGTGCGGTTGAGGCTATAAAGGGTTAGAATTAGGGTGTCTCCCGCCAGGCCCACACAGGTGGACTGGCTCAAATGAAAGAGTGGTTCAGAGTAAAACAGAGCATTGTATTGTAAAAGTAGGTACAGCGTACATGAATCACGTAAAATGGTACATAGCGCTAACTATAGATTTGCCTAAACAATCTCTCTGAGCCTGGGGTTTCTCACCGCGCAAGTTAAATGTACAAGGGACACATTAAATAAGGTTCAAGGGGGTGACTCACGGCATCGTGGTGCCGTAAAATTATGTATAGAAAGAGGAACTGGAGCAAAAAGACAAGCCTACGAACAAGCACGAAGAGATGCTAACCATTTAATTAAAAGAAAGAAGAGATTGTATTTTAACAACATATTGTTGAAAATGGAAAATGACTTTGCAAATGACAATCCACGTGAGGCATATAAAGGCGTCAATGTATTTAAAAAGGGTTTCAAACCCAACACATCTCTCTGCAGAGATAGTAATGGAGACATAATAGGAGATAAGGAAAAGATCAAGACTAGGTGGAAAGAATATTTCCAACAGCTCTTAAATCCCAATAACAACCTGACAGTCGAACCAACTCACATTCCGGACGAGCTAAATAGTGATGAAACAACGAGAGCACCAACAATGGCAGAATTAAGGGCTGCACTAAAGAAACTGAAAAACAATAAAACTCCGGGAGGAGATAATATCCCTGCAGAGCTCTATAAATATGGAAATGAACAACTGAAGAACCTGCTACACAATCTCATTGTGAAAATATGGACCGCCGAAAGAGTACCAGAAGAATGGCAAACTAGCATAATATGCCCCATACATAAAAAGGGAGACAAATTGAAGTGTGAAAATCACAGATGAATATCGTTACTTTGCACAGCGTATAAAATTTTCACAATGATTTTGAAAGAAAGACTAGAATATTACTCAGAGAACTTACTAGGAGAATATCAGGCAGGTTTCAGGAGGGGGAGATCCACCACTGATCAACTCTTCATTACTCGACAAATCCTGACAAAATGCTGGGAATTCGATATAGATATATATCAACTATTTGTTGACTTCAAACAGGCGTATGACAGCATAGATAGGGAGAAGATTTATGAAATACTCCTAAATTTTGGAATACCGCCCAAAATAGTCAAGCTTGTAAAAGCAACAATGGTCGGCTCACGGTGTCGAGTAAGGATAGGAGGTGAAACAACGGAGGATTTTAACGTCTCCCAGGGGCTGAAACAAGGTGATGGCTTAGCACCTACCCTTTTCAATATTGTACTGGAGCACGTCGTTAGGAAGACAATGATCAGTACCGATTCAAACATCTGCTACAGAAGCAATCAAATAGTTGGCTACGCAGAAGACCTTAACATTGTCGGAAGATCCCTACAGGCTGTAAGAGATGTGTTTGACCCTTTGGAGACTGCGGCAAAAGAGGTGGGGTTGCAAATCAATGAAAATAAAACAAAAATCATGATGCAAACCAGAACCCATCACCGCAGAATAAAAGATAAAGTGAAATTTAAAGACAATTATAATTTCAAATTGGTCGAAGAGTTTACCTACCTGGGCTCCATCATAACGCAGGACAATGAAGACCCAGTAGAAGTAAGAAAGCGCATCACAGCCGCTAACAACACTTACTTCGCGTTGCTGCCAGTGTTCAAATCACGAAACGTCCATAGGAAAACCAAAATAACCTTATATAAAACAATTATCAGAACGGTCTTGGCCTATGGATGTGAGGCGGGAACACTGACAGCAAAGTCAGCAGAACAGCTGGACATCTTCGAAAGAAAGGTACTGCGAAGAATCTTAGGAGCGGTGCGAGAGGGAGAGGCATGGAAAATCCGCCACAACAATGAGCTCTATGAAATTTATCAAGCTCCCAGACTCTCCACCCATTTAAGGCTCCAAAGATTAAGATGGGCCGGACATGTGCACCGAATGCCAAGCACACGAGTACCGAAGAAGGTTCTGACAGGACACCCGGGAGGTAAACGAAAGGCGGGCAGACCTAGACTGAGATGGGAGGATGATGTCAGGAAGGATGCAAGAGGATTACTCCATGTTGCAGATTGGAAGACGACGGCCGAGGACAGAGGGCGGTGGAGGCTTATTTTGAAGGAGGCCAAGGCTCGAAATGGGCTGTAGCGCCATTGAAGAAGAAGATGATAAATAATAAAATAAAGAGTTGAATTCGTTGCTATGCGTGGCGTGGGGCGCCAGTGCTATGCGTGGCAGAAACCTGTCCCGAAAGCTAGCTCAGTCAGACGGTAGGATCCTCTCATCATCAGGGTGTGCGGTTGCGGCTATAAAGGGTTAGAATTAGGGTGTCTCCCGCCAGGCCCACACAGGTGGACTGGCTCAAATGAAAGAGTGGTTCAGAGTAAAACAGAGCATTGTATTGTAAAAGTAGGTACAGCGTACATGAATCACGTAAAGTGGTACATAGCGCTAACTATAGATTTGCCTAAACAATCTCTCTGAGCCTGGGGTTTCTCACCGCGCAAGTTAAATGTACAAGGGACACATTAAATAAGGTTCAAGGGGGTGACTCACGGCATCGTGGTGGTGGGCTGCAGTTCCCATTCCAGGCAGTCCAGGAATCCAGGTGAGATCCTCGCGGTCTCCGTGAGGAGCCCGGAATGCACGCCGAATGTTAAGTTAACTTGGCAATGGTACCCGAGGGCATAGCGGCACGGGTGCCGTGGCAATTACTCATGCCCGTTCGTCAAATGGTGAGTCGCGTAATTTACATGCTTGCTAACGTGGGGACACCGGGCGAGAGTGGGCAGCGTCGAGCGCGGTCCTGAGATGTGTGTTCTCACCGCGAGGGAGGGGACGCGACTGAAGCGGCGGGTCGCTGGCAACCGGCCCCCGGCATACTGTCTGTTGCAACTTGCTTCCGCTTGTCTCGTGTGTTCGGGCGCGCGAAAACAGTTGTTATTTGAAAAATGCTTCTTTGATGACCTACTTTGCTTGCTAATTGTGTTACATAACATCGTAAACGAAAGTATCGTAGAACAATTTCAAATAATTATTAAACATTTAAAAAAAATAACTTACTTTACTGAAATTTATTTTTCTGATTTCTGAAGTAATAAAAATCATTTCAATCGGTCCGAATTGTAGGTGCGACAAAAATATGAAATGAAATGGTTTAAATTTTTACAGCATAATATTATTATTTGTTGTGAAAATTTGCCGCCCCCCTTAAAAGTGCCCCCACGCTACACCACTGCCCTGATTTCAATATCTCTATCAGCCTTCCCATCTCTCGTAAACATACTACCTAAATACATAAACTCGTCCACCTGTTCCAAGTATCCATTATTCACAATATTGCACACTGTTTTCGTACTCTCTCTTTCAAATACCATCGGCCTTACTAAAAAACCCCGTGAATATTTTATTCAATTGAAAAACGGCCGCGGATGTGAAAACATTACTAATTAAAAAATTGTTCTTGGAAAAAAATACACACTGTTTGCACAGCCTGGAAGGGTAGTTTATCTCTGTTTTAGTGATGATGTTTGAATGAAATTTGGAATTTTCCCAAGTATTTTGAATGTTCTATATATTTCTTATTTTTTAAGGTGTCGTAAAAACAAATACCATTTTTAAAAACTAGATAAAATGACCTTTTAGATTTGTGCGTTTGAAATACACTTAAGTTTTAAAAAAACTGCCATATTTGAAGATTCAAACACGAAAAAAATTTTAAAAAATTCTTACCAAAACATTTTTGATGAAAGTGTGCAGAAATTTAAAAAAAAAATATATATATAGACCTTTTATATAATGAATTTGGAATGAAACTGTCACCTCACTTTTTCCTCGTGCATACTACAAAAAAATAATAAAAAATTTCAAAGTTTTTTTTATTGCCAAAAGAATAACCTAAAAATATCTCTGACATTTCAACACATTTCTTGCACCACTAAAGATGTTAATTTCTTTGATAAGTTTTACCACCCCATGTGTTAGATATTAATATTTAAAAAAAACACCACTTTTAAGAAATTCTCATAAATTTCTTCGACAGATGCTTTATACAAAGAATCTAAACTATTCAGTCTCCGTAAACTATTTATACTGCAAACTATGAAATATATCTTTAAAAACGTAAACAAATTCGAAAAAAATGTAAACAGAATCAAGATTAGAAATAATAATGTATTCTATACCCCCCAAACACACACAAAACAAATGCAAACTCACAGTAGTTTTATTGGACCTCGTACCTTCAATAGTTTACCAAAACATATTCAAGTTGCAACAAAACTTCCGCATTTCGTAAAAGAGTTAAAATTATGGCTAAACCATACAGATGTAAAAACTCTATTTATTTAGTTTTATTTCACTTTATGTTTCTAAAAACTCTATTTATTTAGTTTTATATCACTTTTCTCACAAACTTTACACCTATTATTACAATGTATATCATTAATTACACTTACACTTATTTAACCGTACACTATTGTATACACTTTTTGTACAAAATGTTTTTAAACAATTTTTGTTTTTGCTTTATATACCCCTGTTTGTTTTTTTCTAGGTATTAAAAAAAAAACTTTTTTAAATATATTACCCACGCACAGGCTGCGCCTTAGTGGGTTCCCACATTATTGTTATGATCTTCAAATATGTAAATATAAATTGTAAAATATGGGAAAAATAAAGGAATTAAAAAAAAAAAAAAAAATAACGTAAATTTGAACTTTTATGTAACCCAAAACAATATTTTGACAGTACTGTTTATTGTGCAATAACTCGATAAAACTGATGTAAAACCACACAAATAACACGGCAAATATATTAATTACATGAATAGAAGAGTGAATTGGTCACTATAATAGAAATCATTCAGTAAAATCTCGATATTTACTAAAAACATTCCCGCCATGCATGAAAACCAACAGCTATTTCTTACGCGGGCAAGAGAGTACAAATTTGCAGGCACGACGCCATCACCATCTAGCGGCTATGAATGAAAACAAAATTTTGTATGAAAATTTTGAAAAATTGCAGTGTTGCCAAATTTAAAACGTTTTTAGTAATATTTCGTGTTTTAGTGTAAATTTGTTTTATTGATGTTGCTGCAAAACACAGGTTATCGATCGTGCTGTGGTTTTTTTTTTAGTAAGGCTGCATGATTTTAGACTTACTTACATTCCTTACTTACTTACACTTACTTAGATTCTCCTCAGGTCAGGGCAGGGGTTGGAAGTACCTGGCGCTTCCACAAAGGAAACTACCAGGTATTATACCAATTGTTATCGGAATGCTCGTGGCAACCTGTCTACCAAAACTCAACAGACGTGAATACTCTAAGTGAAATCTTTTACAATCTAATTTATAATATATTTGACAAATGTATACCGACTTCTACACCCCGCACTTCATCGCTCAGAGTATACCCTAAATGGTACTCTCATCATATTATTATTAATATTAAAAAAAAATATTTGCTACATAAAAAATGGAAAAAAAGTAAACTCCTCGCAGACTACGCTCAATTCTCACATTACCGTAATTTAGTTAAACGTGAAATAAGAGACTCACAAAAAAATATTTTAAACTCCATCGAACTATCATTAGCTTCAGATTCCAAACAGTTCTGGACTTATGTAAAAGCGCTTAAAAAATCAAATAACGCATTTAAATCTATGACATTTGATGGCAATGAATTAAATACGTATGATGATATTGCATATAGCTTTGCAGTATTCTTTTCATCCATCTATAATACTAAACAACCAACTCTCGACGTTAACGCCATCCTAAACACCGAGCAAATAGGTCAGCCGTTTGACTTAGTCAAAATCACAGAGGAGGATGTTAAGACGGCAATATCCGCACTGAGTAAGCCCAACTCAATGGAACCTGATAACATACCTACGTTCATTCTTAAAGGTTGTTCTGACTTTTTTATTTTACCATTGTGTAATTTTTTTAACACTTGCTTAAAAACTGGTACTTTTCCGGACATATGGAAACTTACCAAAAAAACCCCGATACATAAAAAGGGTGATAAATGCGATATCCGTAACTACCCCACCAGCGCCCTTGAGGTGATTTTTCACGAAAACGGCGCTATATAAATTGGCCAAATATTATTATTATTACCGGCCGGTTGCAATTCTTTGCTCTGTAGCGAAAATATTAAAAAAAATCCTTCATCGGTATCTGTACAGCCATGTCAAACCTCTTCTTGACGATCGTCAACATGGGTTTAGACCTCAGATGTCAGTATCATCAAATCTACTATGCATTTCCGACTTACTATCAATAACTCTCGACCAAGGAAACCAAGTAGATGTTACATACTTTGACCTTGAAAAGGCCTTTGACAAGGTCGATATCGATGTCCTATTAAAAAAAATAGCTACGTTTGGCTTTTCCAAAAAACTTTTATTATTTTTTGCTTCTTACTTCACTAATCGCAAACAATACGTTTTTTATAAGGGTTCTCGTTCTGCTGAATTCCTGGTTTTTTCTGGAGTCCCGCAAGGATCAATTCTTGGACCGCTTTTATTTTTGTTGTTCATCAACGATATTGGCTCAATCATCACTCATTCCTCTTATTTATTGTTTGCTGATGACCTAAAACTCTACCGCATAATAAAAAATCTCGCTGACTGTGTCCTCCTACAAATCGATGTAAACTCTATCGCAAACTGGGCAAAAATTAACTGCTTAAGCTTCAGTGCACCTAAATGCAATGTAGTCTCTTTCACAAGGGCAAAACAAACGATCTTATTTGAATATTCAATTAACGGTAACATTTTTCATCGCTTTAGTCAAATAAAAGATCTAGGGGTTACTTTTGACAGCAAAATGACATTCCACCAGCACACAAATCACTTATGCAACAGAGCATATAAACTGCTGGGCTTTGTCATTCGCAATTCATGCTCATTTCAAAACCCACTAACAATTAGGCTACTTTACAACTCACTAGTGCTAAGTGTACTGGAGTCAAACTGTATTATCTGGGCCCCATTTGAAGCATCCTATATCTTAAACATTGAAAGAGTTCATAAAAAATTCCTTCGTTTTTTATTTTTACGCCTCTATGGAACATATCCATATTTATATCCATCGAGATTTATTCTAGGTATGACTAACTACCATTCTCTAGAAACTCGTAGATGCTTTGCTAAAATACTTCTTTCAATTAATCAATGGCCTCATCTCTAACGATGAAATTCTGCCGCAAATCAATTTATTTGTACCAGAGTCTCACTCTCGGGCACGTCGCCATAACATATTATATTGCCGATTGAGTCGTACAAATCTGTACCCGAATTCGCCCGTGGGAAGAGCGATACGCTATTTAAATATATTAGATAAAAATTTCGACATATTCTTCGAAAAATTCAATGAGTTTGTAAGGTTTTTGGCGCTATATTCTCACTGTGAAAATGGTACTATTACAATTAATTAGATAAAATATCTGTAATGTTGTATTTTTTTGTACACAAATAAAATAAATAAATTCATCATTAACTCATTCTTCGTACATACTTGATTCATTCACGAGACACTGTAGATCTTCCATACTTTTAGAAATTAGCACCGCATCATCAGCATACAACAGGCAACATACTTTCAGATTACTCAATTTCGCAACCAATCCCATCTCCTTCAATTCTTGCATAAATGTATAGATTGAATAACCACGGATCCCTATATGGATGATATTGATTTGACAATGCTTTCAGTTTAAACTCGGCGAGATGGGCCCGTCGCCAATTCAGCAAGACCCAGTCCTCTGAGGGGGGCGGTGTGAATGTCCCTTCGCAGGATATAGTAACCCCGCTGCCCCCGCTGACGCAGACTATCCCCGGGCTTCCGGAGCCCATGTACGCAGACCCCCGCTCCCAGGAGAGTGGCAGGAAGACACAGGTTACCACGTTGAAGAACGGGTTGAAGGTCGCCAGTGAGACGAGGTTCGGGCAGTTCTGCACAGTTGGAGGTTTATAATTTTATTAAATAAGCTAAAATATCTGTGGTTGTCTGTGCTTCCTGTGTAACTCTGGTTCAGTGAATTCAAATTTGCTTAAAAAGGGTATAACCAGAGAAAACCAGAAATATGTCATTTTTACATCAGATTTTAGACGTATTGACTCTTTTCCACAAAAAATTATAAATTGATTTCGAAAGATTGTTCTTTTATCTAGTAAACGCATGTTTTAAATTTTGAGAATTTTTTTAAATTCTTAGTACAATAAGATTATACCATAGGTCGTTGGCAGTTTTAGTTAAATTTTCAAAAAAAATTTGTATTATTCATCACCCATTTCAAATCATATAATCATGCAGTAAAATAAATCAATACATTATCTGGGAAACGTATGTTACAGAATTTGAATTTTAGTTTAAATAAAATCATAAAAAAATATATACGTACATGTGTTTCTTGACGAAAATTGGTCCGTTTGTGTATTTATTTGCGCACTTAAAAACTAATATATTTCAGATTTTTTTACATTCTTATTTTGCTTAGAAATTATTGAAAAATGATAAATACTTATGAAATAGTTACAAAATGTACATAATTTGAATAGTTTTATCACCACGCCTTTCAGCGTGCATTACGGAGAATAATTAATCTTTCTCATTGGAACCGTCCTGTACGATTATCGTAAGAACATCTTTTGACGAAATGTGGATTTTCAGCAGCTGGCTGGTTAAACGCCTTAAGTTAGGTGTCATTTTCAAAATTGAAGCTAGAATTTCAAGAATTCAGACTTTCCCATGAATTTTCATAGGTCTGCGCTAGTAAATCATAATGTCTATACAGTGCATTTCTGACTGTAATCAGGAATCTGTTTATCTCTTCAGAAAATCTGAAATAGAAAAATCAGAAAAAGATGCGGTTATATCTAGGAATCGAACCCAGGACATTTACCTTGCTGGGGAGCTCTACCACTGAGCTCATTTGACTGTATTTAACTGTATCATACTCATATGTAACTGTATCATACTTATATTTAACTGTATCATACTTCTACTAAGAACTACCATAATGCATATTTTTATTGGCTGCTATATTCATGTATGAAAATATGCATTAGGAAAATGAAGATAATGTTGGTAGACCTTAGTCGAAGCATGATACAGTTAGATATGACTAAATCGGGTAGGGTCACATTAGCTCAGTGGTAAAGCTTCGCCCCAGTAAGGCAAAGGTCCTAGGTTCGATTCCTAGATGTGACTGTATCTTTTTCTGATTTTTCTGTGTCAGATTTCCGATTGAGTGTCGCTAATATTGTCTTCATTAATTCTATATTTATTATGTTAACAAATTTAAATTAATAACTTGACGTTATTAAAGGACCAAAACTGACAAAAATAACACAAATAATAGTTATTATGTTGAATTATACTAATACTGGCTTTTGCCCCCGACTTCGCTCGCATATTCGCCCTTCCCCCCACCTCCCCCCCCCTCCCCACTCCCCCTCCCCATTCCCCCTCCCTCCCCACTCCCCCCGCATTTCCCCCCCCCTCACTTTCCCCCAATCAATCAACAATCAAATACGCGCCGTTTCGCATTCATAATATTAGTATAGCTGTTGGCTTAGGTCAAAATGTAGATTAGTACCTATTTTATATTTGCACACTAAATATTCATATTAGAATACTCATATTTGAATTTTTGCTATAAAAAAAAATCTCCATAGTAACCTAAACAAATAACAAAATGACAGCCCACATCAAACATTTACTTAGCAAAACGCATTGCCAATAAACTTATAATAAATAATTTCATAACGCCACGGCTTATTAATAGCGCCAGAGCTTACCAATATATTGATAGCCTATATTACTCGCAAATACTGTAGCTTTCGATTAATGAAAGAATTTTTAAATTCCATTCAGTATTTATTGCGTGAAAGAGTAACAAACATCCATCCATCCATACAAACATTCGCATTTATAATATTAGTAAGAAAGATAGTAGTGAATTTGTCATTGGGATAGAAATAATCGTGTACAAAAACATTATACTAATCGCAAGTCAAATATCATGTATGTCAATACATGATATTTGACTTGCATTTTAATAAAATTTAATATTTATTTTCAGTTGTTATAGACTCTGGATCACGTTATGAAGTTGCTTATCCGAGTGGTGTCTCACACTTCCTTGAAAAGCTGGCATTTGGGGTAACGAAGAAATACTAAATAATATTGAACAAGTACACACACTGTATAACGGATAATATATTAATGAATACAATGTATTCTTGCAGTCTACCCAGGAATACAGCGACAAAGATAAATTGCTCAAGGTTTTGGAACGCCACGGCGGAATATGTGACTGCCAATCTTCCCGAGATACGTTTGTCTATGCAACCAGCGCTGATAGTCGGGGCCTATCTGCCGTCACCAAGGTATGATATTAAATATTCCCCCACTCAGGTTTCCGTTGAAATGAAATCTTGCATGTCAAAGGTCCAACGTCGGATGTGCTATTTTGTAGTTTTGCACTAGAGCAGTCTAAAGTTTAGTTTCTGCATTTTTATTGTTTTTGACATCAAGAAATATAGTTTTATTTTGTAGTGTCCGACCGAAATAGGACTTTCAACTGAAACCGAAGCCAAATCTTCGGTATCTGTTTTGCCCGAAACCAAAATTTTAAAAATCTATTGAAATTTGGCTTATTGTTCAATTTTTGTAAAGACTCGTAAGAAACACTATAGGATAATTTTTAAGTTTATTATAATTAAGCGCACTTGAAGTGAAATAACACAAAACTGCGTTACTACGTTACATCAAACAGTATTAATACCCTAGGATCTGTGTGTGGTTGAATTTCAGAGCCCAGCCACGAGTTCATGTCGACGCCACGCTTAACGGCCGCGCCTCAAATAATATCTGTGTATGTGGAGATTCACACGAAGCCACCATTGTAGTTCGATTTCTAATTCAAGAATTCGTCACAAGATGACACTACTTTCGTCGGCAAAACGCAAAGGGCAGTTCCATTCCTAGGTATAAGTTCTACGAATTTGTGAACCTGGAGTATCTCCCAGATTTCGGAAGATTGACGGTAATTCTCAGTTGTATAAAGCGGCTGTATATTACATATGACGTCATCGTTCGTCCCAGTTACTTTTACGTGGTGACTTGCCAT
The DNA here is from genome assembly GCA_917563855.2 of Limnephilus lunatus. NCBI lineage: Eukaryota > Metazoa > Arthropoda > Insecta > Trichoptera > Limnephilidae > Limnephilus > Limnephilus lunatus. Next base: position 35,463,694 of record OU830596.1, read on the forward strand.
CACTGGTTTACACGTTGACACTGTTGACAGTGGATGCACGGGCTAATTTTGGAACCAGTTCCTATTGGATTTACAAAATGATCACCAACGCTAACACGGCGAAGCCGAAACAAAAGCCGCTCGCAGGGCCTAGCAGTAAAAACCTGCGGAGCGGGTTTTTAACTGCTAGTTATCATTATGTTTACACTCATACAGACAGTTAACACTTGAAAAAAAACAAATGAATAACAAATGAAAAAAAAAACAATAATTTAAGTATGTGAAAAAATTATAATTATTTTTTTATATTACTGCTATAAAACAAACAAATTTTCAAAACATGTTAACTACTTCTTGGAACAAAAATTTGTCAATAATCGTACATTATAAAGGAAGGACCTCATTAATTGAGTATTTTAATTTTAATTGCGTTTACAATCACAACATTCTTATTACACACGTTAAATGAAATAAAAAAAAAATAAAAAAATTGAAGTATGTGAAAGTCAGCTGAACGACGCGCGATAATTCATGAAAGCAGAGTTTCGGTGCAGCCGGAGGTTCGACAGATTTTCTACCAAAACCGAAACTGATGCCTAAACTAGATTTTTTTGCCAAAACTTGCCGAAACCGAAAGCGAACCTTCAGTCGGTCACTATTATTTTGATACATAGCACTTCCTTTCATTTCATTAAAAATTCTGAGAATAAAGACATTTAAATCGATAAAATAAGCCAATGAAACGATTTTCAATATTTGTTCTTCGGAACTCTTTTTATTTTTTATTTGAATATTAGGTACATTTGATTACAGTAATGACATATTGCCCATCTCACTAGGTGTGAAACGCCTGTGTTGAGATGGCAATTTACAGAATGGGTTGTTACCTAGTTTTCTGTTTACATAATATTATGAAAATTACATTTAAATAGTATTTTTTAAGTGAAACTTCTTTAGCACTGTTGTGATTTGAAACTCAGTAAAATGGAAACGACACTAAAAAGAGACAAACACATACATCTTTTGGATTTTGAGATCTATAGATCTGCGAGAGAATGAGAATGAAATCTTACCACATTGGCCTCTTTGATTATTAACTCATTTTTCAAGGCTCCTGTTGGTATAGATTGTGCAGGTGAAGATTTCACTTCTATCGCGTGTGAACTGCCCTCGATTTTTTAAAATTATGCAATTCAAGTATGAATGAAGAAGTTTAAGATGAAACCAGAATAATTTTGAAGCAATTAAATTTCAATTTGACAAAAAGACAATAAAGATGATAATAACTTGTTCCGCCTTACTCATAATCGGAGAATAAGATAATATCACGATAATACAAACGTTATTGTAATACAAATTTCACCTAACCTGTTCGTATTATCGTGGTTTTATCTTATTCTGCGATTATGAGTAAGACGGGTTGTGTTTAAGTGGAATGTGATTATTCGCCAAAAGATGTTCTGCGAATTTGATGATTTATGTTTTGAGTGATGTCAGGTTCTAGGAGAGGTGGTACTGAGACCCACCCTGAGCCCCGAGGAAGTGGAGCAGGCCAGACAGACGGTGGGATTCGAGCTGCAGACCCTGGCCATGAGACCGGAGCAGGAACCCCTACTCATGGACATGATTCATGCGGTAAGTGAAGACAATATTCCTTCCCCTCTCATGCTAATTTTTTCACCTTTGGAAACGACTCATGTAGGTATTGTATAAATTGTTGTATCTCCCTTATTGTCACAGTGAGAAATACGATCTAAGCGGCGTTAGAAAGAGAAAACATCACGCTTTATGTTGACAACAAAATAATTAAAATGTACAAGTTTATGAAACCAAAGTTTTCGGCCGCCATTGAAAAAAAAAATTATGAAACTTTGTAAATTTTTTTATTAATCATTTTTACATGGAACGACAAAAAAGTGAGGTGATGATAACTTTTATAAATGCATTTGTCTGTTTTAACTTTTTTCGTTACCAGTAATTTTAGTTAGAAAAAACGTAAGGTGATTCATTTCTAAAACTTTGTTATGTTCGCATGTAAAAATTTTGTACTTAAAAAATTAAGTAAAATCTGAAAGCGTATTTTATCACCTTTCAAAAACAGTTTTTAGTTTTCAGATATGTTCAGAAATGTTTCATTTATTTCGATTTTCTTGTAAAGCGGAAAAATTTTGAGCCTCTAACAAAATATGATCGAGGTCCGATGGTTTAAATATATCAAAATCTGTAGGATTCTATTTAACAATAAGATAGCTCTCCTCACGGCTGATAAAGTTTATGAAACCAAAGTCTGAACTTTGCTACTCCTGCAGCGATCTTAGAAAATTCTTCAATTTCGCTGACATCCAAGATCCAGGTTACAGCCAGTCGGCAGTCGCCAATCTGACCAATTTCACCTGTTCATACAACATCCACAACATTCGAGAGTTTTTTGGAATGTTCCACAATGATGTTCCCTATTCATTATTCTAGAATGTTCCGGGATGCTCTGGAACATTGTGGAATGCTCTCGAATACTCTCGAATGTTCTATAAATTTCTAGAGGGCGAAACTTCCAGCCCTTATATCTTCAAAAGCACGCCCTTCACGTAAAAACAGGAACCTTCTTCATGGACTTGGGATAGAGGGCTGCAACACCATATGACTCCCTTGATCGTGCCGGGACTTGTTTCTGAGTTTTGCGCATTGTACACTTTCTGTTATAAAATATATTGATGATATAATGTTTGTATTGTTTGAAGGCTGCCTTCCGTGACAACACCCTGGGCCTGCCCAAGATCTGCCCGGATAAGAATGTCTCCAGTTTGAGCCGCGAGTCGCTGGTCTCCTATCTCCGCAAGCACTTCACTCCCAGCCGGATGGTGGTCGCAGGAGTCGGGGTAAACATTCACCCTTTGACATCTGTACATACTAGCCACCACTTTGTTGGCTTACATACAAATATATAATAATAATAATAAATAAATGATTTATTGTCTTCCTTTTTTACAAACATCTAGAGATAATGATATCCTCACTGGGATTTCCCGTGCTGAGGATTTCATTCACATATTATAATTTAATATGAATTAGTTATAAACATATAGGTATCATGTAGTTTTTTTTTTAAATAATTATAAATTAAATAAAATAGTGTTTTTTTTATAATTCAATTCAGTAGATTCGGTTTTAGTCTGTATTTGATATCAGTATATTTTCTATTTCTGTTCTCCCTATATTTAGTATCCAGCTTTTTATTTGAGATTTAAATGTTATACTGTTGAGGTTTTAAGTGAGAGTGGTATTTTATTGTAAGTTTAATACCATAATACAAGAGGTTTTTTTTCCCAAATGTGTTAGTAGTATATAATATTCAAGTGTTATTAGAAGTGGAGTGCATTTGTGCGAGTTCCATTTGTCCACTGATATTAATATGTACATATTCTAGTGGCCTCATAATACAGATAAGGGTGACCGGACAACTCCCCTCTGACAAAATATTATCGAGGCCTAAGAGGATTAACCACGGCTTTATTTTGGGTGGATTTTGTCATTTACTTTGTTCATTTTGATAATATTTGGAACTTGAACTATTCATCCATCGCAGGACAAGTCTCTCTTTGCCCACTTACTTTCGCCGGTGCTTTTATTGTTGCATCCGAAACTGTTTACAAAGTACAGCTTCAAAATACAGGAAAATGGACTGTAAATTGAATGATACAAAACGAAAATGGTGTTTGCTCGAATTGGGTGATTATATGTGTACGGGAAGATTATGGATTACAAGGAAGTAGGGAATACCAATCACTTACCTCTGAGAAGCCAAACACAACACATAAAAACGAAAGACACCAACCAGTTCCTTCAAATGTTCAAGTCTTCTGTTTTTTCACAAATGCACTTCAATTCAGTTGTTGTTATTGTTCTATTTTTAAATACTTTCTTCAGCAAGGTGATGTGGTTAGGGAGGGTAGGAACAGGATAAATGACATTCCGGTAGGAACTACGCATATTATACAGCGCCCTTGAGGTGATTTTTCACGAAAACAGTGATACATATATAAATTAGCCAAATATTATTATTATCATTTCAAAAATGATAATAATAATAATAATATTTGGCTAATTTATCATTTCGAAAATTTGTATTAATAATATTTTGACTATTGTAGGTGGATCACGAGGCCCTGGTGGAGCAGGTGGAGAAGTACTTTGTGGACATCCCGGCCGCCTGGGACGGACTCCCTGATGATGGAGCCCCGCAGCCAGACAAGACTCCCGCCACCTACACCGGTGGTCTCATTCAGGTACTGTTACTCTACACTCTTCACACATCTTCTCTTACCAATTAAGCCCTTATATTGAAAAATATGGAAAAGTTACTTCTGAGATACGGACTGTTAAACATTTCTTTTGATTTTAGAAATGGCTTTAGTCATGTTCGGTTACCTGATCTGGATAGCCAGGTTCTTTTCCACCCTCAAAAATATGGAAAAGTTACTTCTGAGATACGGACTGTTAAACATTTCTTTTGATTTTAGAAATGGCTTTAGTCATGTTCGGTTACCTGATCTGGATAGCCAGGTTCTTTTCCACCCTCCTCTTTCCCATCTCCTTCTCTTCTCCACTACCACATTCCCCAATCGGAGATGCCATAGACTCATTGGTTTGTGTTAGCAGGGAGCATTTGGGACTCTATTGCGTTACTTATTCCGTTACACTAATGGGTTGAATGTATATCTGTTTCAGGAGGACTGCGAGATTCCGCTGTACCCGGGGTCAGACCTTCCAGAACTCTCCCACGTTGTCATCGGACTAGAAGGTATTGTTTTCTATTTGATGTGTTTTGTATTTTTTAAATTCAAAAGATTTACGAAAAGTCGAATAATGCCCGCCATTCGGAAGCCTCTGAGGTCGAGGGGTAAAGCTCTTGACTCGCAATCCGAAGGTTGCGGGATCGAATCCTGGCGTGCGCAAATAAATGTAAATTGATTAATTTGTGTTGTTAATATATATTTAATACATCAAAATTGATAGACTTGCCCTGACATAAAGTCTGCGCCCATAAGTAAGGGCTTTGTCTTCTCTGGAAGAAGTGAGAGATAGAGAATGAATGTTGGTTTGTTTGCAGGGTGCTCCCACCAGGATGAGGACTTTATCTCCATGTGCGTGCTCAACATGATGATGGGGGGCGGTGGCTCTTTCTCAGCCGGGGGCCCCGGGAAGGGAATGTACACCCGACTCTACACCAACGTACTCAACAGGTATACACTCTCCCATTAACTAACCATCACTTCAACTCAGTCTTGGCACACACTCCTTGCCTCATTCATACATCGTCTCATACGTGCTCTTCTATTATTCTGACTCTTGACATGGTCCGACTCAAGTATCTGATTCTCTTATTTGTGCCATGTCTTCCTCGGGCGTCCCCGACTTTTTTTACCATTCACATTTGCGTCATATATTCTCCTTATGCTCCTTTCCTCATCCTCTCTATATCTCTATCAGCCTTCCTGTCTCTCTTAAAAAAATACTTCCCAGATACACAAACTCATCCACCTTACTTTTAGACTTACTTACATTTATCATTAACTCATTCTTCATACATACTTTGCTCAAAATAGACTCTACAAATTATCCAATTATTTTTATTTTGTTTACCCTATCCTATTTTTATTTGTATGCGGTTCAAAATATTAAATTAATGTTTTCGCTAAAAACTGATTTCCTTTCAAAATGATTAGAATAATTGAAATGCTTTTTCCGTAAAGCACTTAAACTTTAAAATCTGTTTTCCTCAATTTCAAAACCAAACGTTTGGACGATTGTGTGGAGCAGGGGTACCCTACCCAAGTCAAGGTGGGCCAAACAAATATTACTGAGCTTAGGTGGGCCACATGCGCCCACGTATGTCCTTTGCACTCACCCTCCACTTATTGAAATCAGGTTAGTTGCTTTCGTGCTAACAAGAAATAGGCAGAACAAATATACTGGTTTGAATTGATTGCGAAAATAAATTCCTAGTGCATCTTTGTGCCTGGCACTTTCAAGCAATAAATCAAAACCCCCTGAGATTCCGAGGCCTAGTAATAAGAAAGTTATAAACAAAGTGTTAATTATAAGTTGTTAACAGATACCACTGGATGTACAACGCGACCGCCTACAATCATGCATATGGCGACACGGGTCTGTTCTGCATCCACGCTGCTTCCCCGCCACAGCGGATCGGCGACACTGTGGACGTGCTGCTGCGGGAATTGGTGGCCATGGCCGGAGACTGCGGTGCCACAGAACTGAGGGTGAGGATTATTCACACTTAATCAAATCACACAGTCTTATCTGCCCCCTAGTTCTTCTCTTGGTGCGATTCGTTGCATAGGGAGAGTATACAAAACCTCAATTTCGCCACTCGAAATTACTCAAAGACTAACCAAAATTATAACTAAAAAACCATCAGATTGTTCAACCTCTCAACTTTTTCAAGACTTTCGAGTTCAACCTCTTAAAAATACATATTTAAAAAATACACTGCTTCAAATACACAAAGATCATTCTAAGAAATCATACCATGCCATGGTATGTGTCGAGAGCAATAGACAAAACACAGTGGGTTACTTATGCACGCTATTAATGCATAACTGGTTTGCTCAACACTACTACACATACAATGGAGTGGTTTGGTTTAATCAACTAGCATTTATTTTATTTATATTGTACACAAGAGACGGGGATTAACATAAAAGGATAACATAAAGAATAACTACAAACCGTCCAATAACGGTGTACAACAATATGTCGAACGTCCAGTTGATTAGTCAGTCATCTCCGAAAAATAGAAATTTGAGTTGAGTATGCATATGTAAAAGTGTACCCCCTATCTGGTACAAAACTCAGATTACTCATAAACACCACCAAATCAATTATAATGCACAAAAACTTGTAGTGAATTAAACTAAATGTTGATGTTTACTGGGTCACTAGTAGCACATTTCAAAATGTCATTCTAATGCAGTGGTGCCCAACCGGTAGCTCGCGGGCACCTGGTAGCTCGCGGCCTGTTTTCTAGGCGCCCGCTTACAATATTGGTGAAATAAATTAAATAATCAATAATGAAATATCCGCCGCAGTCTGCATTACGAAAGAATAAAGTTCAAACTTTGCAAGCTGCCCTACGCGCTCAACAAAATACCTTTTTTTACTGCTAAAAAAAATCAAAGGCTCACACAGAAGCATAGCAAGCAGTAGGTTACATTCTGGCGTCTCACAAAAACCCCACTCTGACGGAGTTATAATAAAAGAAGCTATGTTAGGTATGGCCGAATCTTTGTTTCATGATTTAAAAAACAAAAACGACATCATTTCGGAAATAAAACAAGTGCCGTTATCGAGGAACATGGTAACACGACGACTTGATGAAATAGCAAATGATGTCTTTGACCAGATGAAAAATGACTTGGCAAAGTGCGAGCTTTTTGCATGGCAAATGGACGAGTCGACGGATATTACTGACTTGCCACAGCTTTTGGTGCTCATCAGAATGGTCTTTTCTGACTTTTCTTTTAAAGAAGCATTGTTCGCAAATTTGACGTTGGTAACTTGTACACGAGGACAACACACAAGTATATGACGCAATATTTATAACATTTTCCTTCGTTTACTCTCCTTTTGGACGCTGAATATCTTGCGGAGTATAACTCAGCTAAACATTTGTAGTTGTTTCACCAGTTAAAATCGGAATTCGAAAGGCGTTTTGACAACATTTTCGGTGTGGAACCTTTGTTTATTTTTGTCAAAAATCCATTTATCCAAAGCAATATTTCACAACTAGCTTCGTTGAAGGAAATCCATTGCTTCGTTAAAAAAGTGGAAGCTGAATTAGAAATTATTACACTTCGCAGTGATATCATCCTTAAAAGCACAGACAATAAAAGCAACGAAGTTTTCAAGCTCATGGACCATGTTAAATACAAAAACGTACGTAACTGTGCTCTCATCGTTAAAGCATTTTTTGGGTCAACCTATCTATGTGAACGTGCTTTTTCTCAACTAAAAGTAATTAAAACCAAATACAGAAGTATGTTAACTAACAAACACGTCAAAACTTGTATGATTTTGGGTTGCACAGAAGATTACCAACCAGACTTTAAGAAGCTTTCTTAAAATATGGACAGCCAAGTATCGCATTGGTTTTTTGCTGTTCCGTTCTATTCTGTTTGAACATAATAAATAAAAAGTGGAGTAATTGTATAATGTAGTTTCCTTAATATATCTTATGTTTTTTTATTAACTCTGCGTTCTCTTTGTACCACTGTTCTAATGTATCTGACCATTATGCTTCCTGGTGTTATTTTATAGCATATTTAAAATGGAAAACTTGTCTAGAATACTTTCTAAACGAAGTTTGTTTTTTACTGATGTGATCTGAAAACCTTGACATACTAACCCTTTGGAATAACAAGGTTCCGTCTATTACGGTAACATTATCGCATGACATTCTGTGACATGGAACCTTGTTATTCCAAAGGGTCGATTACATCAATTACTATCGCAATCCAAGAAGATAATGTAATGTTGTTGTTCCCTGATTGCAGCGCGCCAAGACTCAACTACAGTCCATGCTGCTGATGAACTTGGAAGCCCGTCCCGTGGTGTTTGAGGATATCGGCAGACAGGTGCTGGCCACCGGTTCCCGCAGAACACCTAAGTTCTTCATTGATGCCATCGGTGAGATGAACTCTATGCCTAGTACGAGGGTTGTCCCAGAAGTACCCGACCTGACGTACTTCTGGTGGTTGTTGCTTAGTAAAAAAATTATGGTAGAAAGCACCAACCTTATAAGGCTTAAGTTGTAAGTTTTAAGGCGCTACGTTGTTTAGTGTTTTTTTGGCATCAATAGCGAACCCTCTCAGTTAATTTGTAAACATGGACAGATTGGTAATCGTTATGTGATACAAAACTTTCATTTGAAAGGTCTAAGTCCAACCAATATCGAAGCAGATTCTTAAGCTTAGATTCTACTCTGGGGGAGTCTTCTTCTTCGTTTATAACAATAAAATATTAGGTGGTAGAGTTTAAACGAGGACTTACGAGCTGCCGAGACGAACATCGCAGTGGTCGACCAAATGAGGTGACCACACCAGAAAAGGTAAAGAAAATCCACAAAATGGTATTGAATGACCATCGATTGGAAGTGCGCTAGCAGACACAGTAGGCATTTCAAAAAGTGCTGTACATCGCATATTGACTGAAAATTTGTACATGAGAAAGCTGTGCGCAAGATGGCTGCCGCGTTTGCTCTCAATGGCCAAAAACAGCGTCGTGAGGATGTTTCAATCGAGCGTTTGGCGATGTTTCACAGCAATAAAGCCGAGTTTTTGCATTGATTCAAAACACCGAGTCATCACTTCACACCTGAGACGAAGGAACAGTCCAAAACAATGGACGAAAAGGGAATAATCGGTTGCAAAGTGCAAAGACAGTTCCATCTGCAGGCAAGGTCATGGCATCAGAAAAAAATAATAAACGGCGAGTATTATGCGAACTTATTGGAGCATTTAAGTGATTAATCAAGAAAAAACGGCCGCATTTGGCGAAAAAGAAACTGTTGTTTCATCAAGACAATGCACCAGTTCAAACATTCATAATCCCGATGGCCAAAATCAATGAATTAAAGTTCGAATTGCTTCCTTACGCACCCTATTCGCCAGATTTAACCCCCTTGAATCTGAACCTTGAATCTGCGGTAGATGACTATTTTGAGGTGCTCGATGGTTCTCACTATAAAAGGGTATCGAAGCTATTGAACAACGCCAGGAAAAGTGTGTCGAGCTGAAAAGAGACTATGTTCTTTGTTAGGTCGGGTACTTTTGGGACAACCCTCGTACATATTTATTTTCTTCACCCTTGCCATAGGTCACCCCAAGTGGTTCACTACGTTTGGTGATTTAGCAGGGGTGCCCGGGTTCATCGGGTTAGGTTTATCCATGTCTTGGCGGTGGATGTATCTGCCAGCTAACTGCGTGGCGGGCCGGATCGGGACTCTTTGACCTCTCCAGCTGATCTATCTCAACCCATCGTCTTGTCCCGCAGCAGAGATGGATTCAAATGACCGTTACTCCTGGACACACTTATCCCTAGATTCCTTCCCACCCCTCATACTTTTTTCCTTTCCAGCACTTCCTCTCCTTTCTTTCCTTAAAAAGACCCTCCACACAGCATCCCCTCATCCCATCCAATAATTTCCCTCAGGGCCTCCTGTGTGGGGTTAATGTAAAAAAGGGTCTCACTGATAAACTTTTTTTAAATCTTACCCAACTGAAAAACAACCATTAATGTGTGATAAATGTTTATCAGCTGTGTAAAATTATAACACATTTGTACACAAGTGTATTTAATAAGTCAGGTACGTCTCCTACGTCATACGTATGTCTGGCAACGTAAAATTATCTTGAAAACAAACTTATGGGTCCGATTAAAACACAAGTGGATGAAACACTGTATTTTAAATACACACAGCACTCTTACCATAAAAAAAAATAAAATTTGTATGTCATTTTTCTTGTCCAATCAACCTGTCAGATTTGAAAGCTCAACATAACCGCACATTTGAATATTCCATAATTTTTCTTCTAAAATCAATGTCGCCATAGTAATGAAGAAAATTCGGTTCCAATTTTTTAATTGATAGACACCAGATGAATGTTTGTTACTTGAAACTGTTTCCGAGTTACAGCTTCAGATGTACTTGGAAATGGACTGTAAATTAGACAATACAACGAAACAAAGCGGTGTTTGCTAGAATTGGGTGATAAATGTGTGTAGGGAAAAATAATGGATACAAGGAAGGAGGACAACCAATCACTTACCTCTGCAAAGACGAACAACACAATTACAAATACGGTTTATTTAGTTCCACCGCGCTACCTCTAGGTAATTATCGCCACAACCACTCAAGTAAGTATAAAACGATCTTGATACGGTTAAAAAACCTTATTTTAGTTCTTAAATGAGTATGCATATATGAACAGGAACAACCAACAAAATGCTTTCGATGTAGTCCAAAATCTTCTGTTTCTGCACTTCAATTCACTCTGTCATTGTTCCATTTTCAAATGCTTTTCCAGCAAGGTGATATAATATATATGGTTAGGGAGGGTAGGTACTGGATAAATGAAATCCCGGTAGGAACTATGCATATTATCATTTCAAAACCAAACACTCAATGTACTTATTTTGACAGATCAAGTGACGGAGGAAGATGTAAAGCGAGTGGCAAGAAGACTCCTGTCCTCCGCTCCCTCTGTGGCTGCCCGCGGCAAGCTGGCTTCTATGCCCTCTCTTACCAAAGTAAGTACCAACCACCAGATTATTATGCTATCCTCTGCCGTACATACTCGCCTACCTGCAAATGGAAGTGGCGCCATCTCTAATATTATTCAAAGAGAACTGCAAAAATTTTTCTTGCTAGTATTAACTATTACGCACTAAACTGTATTCTTTTGGAAGCGAGCAGTGCACGGAGGCAGACTGATGGAGAAGAGGATAGAATGTGTGGATCAGGATTAGGGCAAGATCGAGGTGAATGGTGAGGGACAGATGTAAAGTGATGATGATGGCTGTAGAGCAGGGGTCACCAAATGGCGGACCGCCAACCTATTTTGTGCAGACCTTGTGTTAACAATACAAAATATTTTAATTTGATAATTTTTCCCGCGCTTTGTCTTTGCTGCCGCAATTTGCTTGTGCTAATAAATACGCAGAATAAAAAAAATTCCTTGGAACTTCTCACTTTGTGTGGATCAACACATGTTTGTGTAAATAAATTCCGGAGCAGACTTACCGATAAAAAACATCTCCACGATGTAATGACAATAGCCTGCACAATCTTTAGTTTAAACTTCGGACGGATAGTCCAAGGCAAAAAATGTCATTTTTCTCATTAATATTGTAAAAAAACCCTTGGAACTTCTTTTTATTCATAAAATTTGCTTATTAGGTATTTAATAAAATAATGTTCCGGAACCCATTCCTTTTATTTGTTCATTGATATTGTATCTACACATATTTAAATAGTACAGTTTATTATTTCAATTGTTAAGCCGAGGGGGGGGGGGGTAGGCTTTTTCCCTTCCAGACCGCGACAGTCATTTAGTAGTTTTTTAGGTGTGCAAAGTAGTTTTTGAAGTGTGCATTTCTCAAGCGGTGGGGTAGTGCAAAGTAGTTTTTAAGTGTGCATTTTGAGCTCTTTAATAAGTGTTTTATTTCTCTTTTTTCTGGGTTCAAGTCGCAGATGTGACCGCATCTTTTTCTGATTTTTCTGTTTCAGATTTTCGATTGAGTTTGGCTAATATTGTCTTCATTTATTAAATATTACAATTTGAGGTTTTACTCAATAACCACTCGAAACATTAGAGCGTCAAAAGACGCGAAAATAATAAAAGCGGTCAAGACATTAGAGCGTCTTTTGACGTAAACGCGCAAGATTTTACAAAAATTGTTTTATTTCCATCACTAGTATACGGATTACCATGAAATAAAAAACGGAACATCGATAATGAACAACGCTACGCGTCTGTATTCAAAAATATCTGTGGAACGTAGAGATTAATTATCTGAGCCGAATGGAACCTCCATCTTGTTTGATTGTCATTTGTTCAAGACATTGTTAGTTTTTATTAAAATATTTTTGTATGAAATGGTAAAAAAAGTGCGGTGACAAAATTGTTTATTATACATTTATACGATAGAATAAGTGTTTTTTTTATATAATCTGTGATTTTAGTACCGTTTTCACATAAAACATCACGTGGGTCATTTTTACAATTTTTTTATGTTTGCATTCTAAATTTTAATATTTACAAATGTTATTTATTATTTATTTATAATAATACAATTTGAAAGTTTATTTCATAACCTTTTCAAAACAGTTTTTAGAATGAGGCTACGTTTCCCTAAACGTGATTTATGAAGCTTTTAGTAAAAATCGTAAATAACACTATTTATGAGAGGTTAAGTTAAAAATAAATTGTTTTTTTAAAGAAAGACATGAATAATCCAACAATGTTTGAAAATCTTGAGTCGTTTGGCTAATATTGTCTTCATTAATTAAACTTTATTTATAATTTTTTTGTTTCAGATTGAAAAGGGAATTTCCGGACCTCCAACTAAACCAAGCAGACTGTCCCTCTTCAGATAGAATAATACTTATATTATAGTTTATGTATAATTTCTAAGTTACTGCTAAACAAATAAAATGGCCAGTTCATTAGTCAGTGAACTAACAATCAGCCAATTGTTACCCCAATTGGGGTTGCGACCCACAGGTTGGGAACACATGAAATAAAGAGTACACTTTTACATATAACTTCATATTTAACACTTTTTGATTAACTGGAACATTGCAATATTAGTTATTTTGAACTTTAAAAACCCACTGCAGGTTTTTGTTGCTAGGCCCTGCGGGCGACTTTTGGTTCAGCTTCGCCCAGTTTGAGTGTTGGTTACCATTTTATAAATCCGATAAGAACTGGTTCCAAAAATAGCCGGTTCCTCGGATCCACCGTGATCCAGTGACAGCTAGTCACCGGGACAAAGTAACCGCGACAGGCAATGACGTCATATATAATATATAGATGCGTGGTATTATTCACAACTGCCAGTTACAATAATAATCATATTATCGGTCAATCTCTCCATATCCGGAGAGATTCACGAAATTAAAAATCCAATAGTACTTACGCCTGCCAAGCGATGCTCCTCACGTCAACTGTTAACGTAAGTGGCACCATCTTTTGGTATTGCTCTAATTCGGTTCTATTACAAAAGGGGTCGTCCACACGTGAGGCTCGAAAGGGGGGGGGGGATCGGAAAAAAATCACGAAACATCACGAGGGGGGGCAAAATGTGATATCACGTGTATTTATTTTTCATTGAATGCACGATTTGAAGGTGAACGACCTATACTTTGTACTAAAAAAATACACGTGATTTGGGGGGGGGGGGGGGTAGTCTAAAACCTCACCACATATCACCAGGGGGGGGGAGGGGGTTCAAAAGTTGCTAAAAAACATAACGTGATTAATGGACGGCCCCAAAATAGATTTGTATTTGACGGCCAGCGTAGTTCAGCGGTAAGGCTCTTGACTCACAAACCGAAGGTCGCGGGATCGAATCCCATAATAAATTTTATTTGATTAATTTGTGTTATTTCACAATTTATTAATTTAAAATAATATATAGTATATTTGCAGCACGTTCCAGATTGGAAGATACTCTCAGTATCGCCCTGGTGTAAGACCACCATTCAGAACTGAAACATTGCTTGAAATGGCATTAGCCGTGTTTGGTGACCAGATCTTAATAGCCAGGTACTTCCCCACCTTCCTCTTCCCTATCTCCTTCCCCTCCCCACTACCTTCAGCCTCACAACATAACCCAATTGGGGATGCCATAGTCTCATTGGCTTCAGACGGGAGCAGTTGGGACTCTTGTGAGGTATTCATAAAAAAAAATACAAACTCCACATACGAAAATGATAGGATTGAGGTAGGGGAATAGATAAACTTGCCATTTCCCAGGAAAGCATTTTTAGATCTCTTATTATCAGGGTTTGAAGAATGTTTGACAGATGTTATATATCACCTGTGAAATTTAATCGCAGATCTAACTTCACAATTGGCGGCGTTCTCTATTTTCTTGAACATTATAAACACTCACAGAAACAACACTGTCAATACCAGCGAGATGTAACGTTGCACACAGACAGCTGAAATACAACTGAACATGTTAGTACTTTACTCTATTTGTCAGCGCTGCGCACGGCGCAAACGGGTACTACTTTACGGATGACCCTCGTATATATAAACATGATGTTTTCAAACCCCGATATTTTTAACCCCCGACACAAAAGGAGAGGTGTTATAAGTTTGACCGTGTGTGTGTCTGTCTATGGCATCGTAGCTCCTAAACGAATGGACTGGTGAGGTTTTTTTTGTTTGAAAGCTGACGTGATCGCGATGGTTCTTAGCTACAATTCATGAAAATCTCTTCAGGTGTTTCAAGGTCATCAGCTTTTTTTGGTGTCGGGGGTTGCTTAAAATTTTGTATATTTTAAATTTTATTTTCCTCTGGGTATTAGTTTTCTAGTTTCTCAAGCTTATGTAGTCTTAAAGTTAAGAAATAATATTAAGGTGGGCCTTATTATACCATTTTGATAGGGCTGTGTGCGTGAAAGGATCTTGTTTGGAATTTTTGTCGATAAACAAAGCTATGATATTTAAAAGTGATTTAATAAATATTATTTTATTTCAAAAAATTGTGTTGGTTTATTTTCCCCTTCTAGATAATGTGAATTCACAGCTGAGGAAAGTCTCCTTTAGTTGCTTTCACCATTATAATAGCGGGTTAACTTTAGCCTGTAAT
This sequence comes from Limnephilus lunatus, assembly GCA_917563855.2. Lineage (NCBI taxonomy): Eukaryota > Metazoa > Arthropoda > Insecta > Trichoptera > Limnephilidae > Limnephilus > Limnephilus lunatus. The sequence goes on from OU830596.1 coordinate 35,479,072, forward strand.
GTCGCTCACTTACTTCTTATTTCAAACTGATGATACTGTAGTATCTATTTGTACAGCGCCCTTGAGGTGATTTTTCACAAAAGCGGCGCTATATAAATTAGCCAAATATTAATATTATTAGACATCGGGAGTATCTTCGTATTAATATACACTTACATATCGTGAACAAGGACACCCGTTTCGTACCGGCACGCTATCCGTTAAAAAAATGCCGGTAAACAAGAAGCCCTAATGAATTTTAATGCTTGCAGTTGTTGCTGCAACTAAAGTTTCTCATGAGCAGCATGCCTAGAGATAAAGCAGATGTGATAATAATAATTGGATAATTTGTAGAGTGCCTTTTTTATGAAAAATCACCTCAAGCTGTACAATTTATTAAGAATTCTCAGGCTCCATCTAATTTCCTATTTACAAATAGATACAGAAAAAATACTTACCTGGCAGGTCACACGATAAAAACACTTTAATTAGAAAGTTAACGCTTGGAGAAGATACAAATTTGCACATGGAGGACGACATTATATTTAAAACACTGGACATTGCATGATTTTACATTTGCTACCCCCATCAATATTAATATTACATTTATTGTTTTCAAGATACAATCCCGTTAAACCGCAATAAAGCAGTTTGTCAACAGGTGATTAGTGGCAAAAGTACAGTGGATATTTATTTTGAAAGGCTGGAGAATTTAGGACTCTTTAGAGCTGCAGAATTTTTATGAAATGACCTTTACAAACAACTTAAGAGGGCATTACCAGCGGCCGAAAATTCAAATTTCATCAAAAGACGGCCTCGCGATCGTAAGTTTTTTAGAACGAGATAGAAATACCACATTCGCTCCGCCGCAAGCAGCATATCCCACTCAACTGGCGATATCTATAGGATGGTTCAGACGACATCGATATTGAATTCTCGGTTCCAGCCTTTTCCGAATAAGTAGTTATTTGTAATTTGTTTACCGAAGTGCATAAACATAAATAGATACAAGTGAAATGCGTAAAAATAGTGGGTATAAAATAGGTACTTACGTAATATACAAATTTCTTGATTTTTGAAATGTTTTTACGAGTATTCTGTTGTTGTTTTTTAATTGTATTTCTACTGAGTGATATTCAGTTTGATTGTAAGAAATATCTCATTTTTACATATTTATTCTTCTCACAATAGGTATTATCAGTAATTTGGGAGGCGGGTATGGGTACTTGGGTACTACCACCCGGGAACCAGGGAGATTATTGTTGGTAATCTAAATTAAATTGAATTTCAAAAACCTCACCCCATGTACCTGGGTTCATTTATTTGTCCGGATCTTGGCGGCGGATGCACCTGCCCACCAACTGCATGGCAGGCCGGATCAGGAGAGACTGGTTGGACCTGGGAGATCTTTTACCTACCCAGCAGCACTCTCCGAAACATCTCCTTACAATGGGAGGGATAGATTTTTATGTCCGTCACTCTTGGACTGACCCCCAGATTCCTACATGCCCCTGATACCTTTTTTCTTCTCAGAATCCCGAACCCAATTTGGGAAACGGAACTCAATTTGGACCCCTAGATTCCTACCACTCCTGGTACCTTTTTCCTTCCCAGAATCCAGAACCCAATTTGGGAGGCGGGTATGGGTACCGCCGCCCAGGAAACCATTTATTGGATAACCAACACCTCTGCCGTAGGTCACCCCAAGTGGTTCGTTTCGTTTGGTGACTTACTTGCCCGGGTTCAAGGGATAAGGTTTGTTCGGATCTTGGCGGCGGATGCGTCTGCCCACCAACTGTGTGGCAGGCCGGATCGGAAGAGACTGGTTGAGGGAGATCTTTTGACCTCTCCTGCAGGATTCTCTTGGAAGCCTTGCACCGCAGTGGTGAGGATAGACTCATACATCCTCTTGGATACACCGATCCCAGATTCCTACCCACCCCTCATACCTTTTTTCCTTCCAAGAACTTCCTCTCCTTCCTTTTTCTAAAAAGACCTTCGACACAACATCCCCAAAGATGACATATTTATTCTTATTATGAAATATTTTCCTGTATGGAGCTAATGTCAAAAAAAGTAAAATGTATTTTTAACATTTATATTTTTACCAAAAGTATGTAATTCAACTATAAATAAAGATAACCAAAAAAACAGCAGCATTATAATAAAAAATATGTAATATATAGCAACAAGCATATATTTTAGTATAGTCTACATAATATATGTACAGAACTTGAAAATATAAAAACAGTAGGACTGTTAGTAGTTGTACAGGGAAAACAGACTGCAATACAATAATGTGAAGGTTGTCCAAGAATTAACTACCTTTGCTCGTTGTTTCTCAAAATATGGTGGCACTAGCGTTAGCTCAGACTTTCCCAAAAAACCGAGCGGTGATCCGGCTTGGTAGCTGCTTCAGTGCGATCTTTGCGTTCGTTTGAGAAAGACGCTCCGTTGTCGAATCCCGCCCCCTGCGAGGTGCGCTCAATTATTCGCTTTTTCAATTAAGAGGGAGTTAGCCCTGTTGAAGTTCATAAGCTTGCAATTTTAATCCCAGATGTCAGTAAGTCTACCACACAAATGATTTTGAGGGAAAAATGGAGTATGCAAATTAATGCTCGTTGCGCAAATGCGCTCAGATCTCTTCGAACTGTTTTTCCAACCAAGGCGAAACTTTTTTGGGTTGAAAAATGGGTTCACCACCTAACCCTACCAAAAAGGCAATGAATGACATGAATTACATCTCTTTCTTCACCTGAAGCAACACATGGACGAAAAATCTTTGGAGACCGACCAGGATGCGGAGGGAGAGTTGATAGCATTTTTGACGGCGGAGTTGGACGATAAGGGAATGAAGACATGGTTCCACGGCTCACCTAGTGCATTGATCGTAACAGGGATTTTGTCTCTATGGCATTATTAATAGAATAAAACTGAAAATAATATAAAATATACTGAATATACTAATATAGTGACTTGGTCATTATAGCAGAAATTATTAACAAAAACACGATTTGAATTACACAATCACAAATTAAAACCATAATTTTGACGGGAAATTCACGCGCATGGTGCATGAATCTGTCTAGCCTCTCGTTCGCAGCCAGTTAAAGACATTTTTTATTAGTAATAGTTCAAAACAGAAATTGTACAGTATTTATTAAATGTGTTACTAAAACACTGTTTAACAGAAAGTAACTTCTTCCAGGGTATAAAGAGCGTTTTAAATTTTTTTAAATATTGATTTTGATTCACGAGTCGTTCTTAATATAAAACACGATCCATAACCATTCAAAGACACAGTATCAAATTTCTTTATAATATTTTTTTTTGACAAATTAGAGAGGCGTCAGAAATTTACATTTCGAATGAACGTCGTTAGTAAGCTCGAAAATCATCTGTCAAAAATTTAAATAAAGCGAGTACACATTTCTAATATATAATTATTACCGAAATTAGTGTGTTAAATTAATCTAAGGGTAAAAAAAGAAACAACCTACCGGAGAGCTAAAGAAAAATAGAAAATGACAAATGAATGCTTGCTAAAAGCAAATAAAGATCTTATAAAAATAAAATGTGAATGGATGTGGGTAAACTTTCGAAATCACTGGAAAACTATAATATGAATAGTTGTCTCATTTTCCACGCTGATGTGCACATTTAGTCCAGTCAAGGAAGGAGGTGTAGAGTGCGTGAGCAGGACCCTAAGCGATTCCTCCAGAAACTTGTTTAGGGTGCTTAGGGTCTGAACATACTAAAAGTACTGACGTCTAGGTGTGAGCTAGCGGGGGGAGGGGGGAAGGTCCCAATGTTCGGATTTCCGCTTATATCTCGAAAACGGTGCGTCACAGAGAAATTTTTTCTTAAAATAAGTAAAAGCTTGTAAAATTATCTACAACTTTTATTGTATACGTAATTCTCGAAATTTCAGCCGTTTTTAAGTTACACGCTCCACAAATGTAGACATTTTCGAAAAAATCATTTAACCTTACATTTTTCATCAAACATTCCTTCATATCGTCTAAAATATTCATCAAAGAAATACATTTATTTTAAGGAAGTTATAAAGAATTTAATTCCCTTTTAGAATATATATGTATACAAATGCAAATTAATCTCAAACCGGTTAACATTTACAGCAATTTTAAGTTTTTTCGTCAAATTTTGTTATGAGATAATTATAATTTTCATTATATAATACAATTTAAAATTTTTCAAGTGATGTTAATTTTGTCTACTTTCTTTAAAAACTGGCTTTAAACTGTGGTCACACGTATTATTAGGCGAACGAACAAAATGTGTGTCAGTAATGAGATAAAAACAGCTTCGTCTGAAAATGATATTTATTTTTTTTTTTTTAATAAAAAATAAATATGAAAAAACTTAAAATTGTTGTAAATATTTACTGGTTGGAGATTAATTTGCATCTAAAAATATATATATAATTATATTATAAAAGTAAATTGAATTCTTTACAACTTCTTTAATATAAATTTATTTTCTTTGTTGAATATTTTAGACGACATGAAGGAATGTTTGGTGAAAAATGTAAGGTAAAATGATTTTTTTCAAAAATATCTACGTTTGTAGAACGTGTAACTCAAAAACGGCTGGGATTTCGAAAATTACATAAAGGATAAAAGTTGGAGATGATTTTATGAGCTTTTACTTAATTTAAGAAAATTTTCCTCTGCAACGCACCGTTTTCGAGATATAAGCGGAAACCTGAAAATTGGGACCTCCCCCCCACCCCTTACTTAACTCACCACCTAGACGTCAGGACTTTTAGTATGTTTACACCCTAAGCACCCTAAACAATTTTTTGAAGGAATCGCTTAGGTTCCTGCTCACGCACCCTAAAACCTTTTGGATTATTCATTGACTGGACGAACTTATCTTAAGCAAAGTAGATTCAGAATCAAATTGAATTTGAGGACGATTTACGCAGATTATTGTTTATAAATTAATATGTGTTTGTAAAAATAAAAAATAAATAAGTTAAAAATAGAAGAAAAAGTATGGTAAAAAGCTTCTGTTCCCGTGGTGAAATTCTCCGTGGTGAGTCCTCAGTTTTCCGCTTCTACCACGAATTTCCTGACACCGTGTGTACAAGGTAATGTTGCATGTCTATAATTTGCGCAACGTTGGGTATTAATGCTAGTAAATTATTGTTCATAATTAGGTCACCGTAATGTACCACGGGTTTCCCGCCACCGTGTATATGTCGCAGGCAAACCGTAAAATCAGGCCGTTCTTGATGCGTCTTGAGGCACTTCACGATCTGCTGCCAGGCACTTCACGAAGTAACTAGACTCACCATGATCTGCCTGATTTTACGATCGACCGCCGACATATATAAGGCAATGAAGTATGCGTGTAACTCGCGCAACGCCGGGTATGCAAGTAAATTATTGTTTATAATTACCACGGAACAATGGTAAAATGAAACAATGAATGGTAAAATGAAACAAATGAAAAAAATGGTAAAATGAAAAAAAATGGTAAAATGAATCTGTCGCCGTAATGTACCACGTATTTTTCGACACCTTGTATATGTCGCAGACCAATCGTAAAAACAGGCAGATCACGATGCGCCTCAGGCACATCACGATCTGCCGCCATTTCACGATGCAGCAGATCATGATGTGGCTAGGCGCAACATGATCTGCCTACGACATACATATGGAAGGTAATGTTGCGAGCGTATAATTCGCACAACGCCGGGTATTAGTGTTAGTGAATTATTGTTTATAATTACGTCACCGGAATGTACCACGGGTTTCCCGCCACCGTGTATATAAGGCAATGTTGCTTGCGTGTATTAATGCTAGTAAATTATCGTTTATAATTACCGCGGTAATTACAATTGAATCGGTCACCGTAATGTACCACGTATTTCCCGACACCGTGTATACACGGTAAGGCTGGGTAGTTATGCTAGTTTATAATTTCCGCGGTATAAACGGATAAATCGGTCACCGTAATATCCATGAATCACAATGTATTGAAGTTATTACCCATTTACATTGATCAAATATACTTTGTCGAAGCCCATTTACGCGTACATAATAATATATATATAATAAGAATTTGAATTGCACATACCGATGAAACTTCACAGTCATTATTTACTTTAGAGTGTTGATTCTTTTCTCTGAAAATTAAACAAAATGTTATAAAAAATACACAATAGATCTGACAGATTCGTTCCAACGACCCTGTAGCATATAAGGTATGTACAACGTAAATTGATAATTAAATATTACTAATCTTTGTTTTTTCTCGTTATATTTCTCCCAGTTATATTTTTGGTGTGGTAATTTTGATTTTTTTATGAAAGTTCTCTCTTTATTGATTTTTCTCCCCATTTTAAGGGGACGAATAAATTTAAAATGTTATGAACTGGACCGGCGTGGACAACACGACCGCTCGCTGCCGTGAATCGACAGATACTAACAGTTTTGGTTAGCGCCGTGCGCGTCAAAATACAGAATAAAATATTCACAAAAGCGTGTCGCAAATTCAACAGAATTTATATACTCGGGAAAATATTTTTGGTTAAAAATTATTTCTAATATTTCAATAACGTCTTAAGTTAAATTTCTGTGTTAAAAATTCTGAGAGAAATCAATTTGTAATTGTGCAATAAATAAGTCAAGTTGTAGTATTTTCGGCACAAAACGGGTGCTTGGATTTTTATTTTAATTATTTTATTTGAAGTTAAATTAAAATTCTAAATCATAGATTGCCTAGATAATGAACAGTTTTATAATACTGTATTACTATTTGGTATGATATATGTATTGTATAATAACTTTACTCGTTTGAAAATTAACAAATATTGCCATCAACCAACAGTAAAACTATTTTTTTATTAAAAAAATGTAAACTTTTTCAAAATTTAAAACATAAGTTTACCACATAAAATAACGATCTTTCGAAATCAATTTATCGTTTTTCTGTAAAAAACCTTCGACACGTCTATGAGCTCATTCAAAAATGTCATTTTTCAGCTTTGTCTGGTTATTAACTCTTAATAAGATTTGTTTTTTAAACATTTTTACAAATTAGTTATTTACAATGTCGCGGGCAGAGAACGTGAAGGGTTTTTGAATTTAGGTGATGAATAAAGAATCCACATCATTGCTAGTAGATATAGGTTGTAGACTTCGCATCATTGTAAAGATAAGCCATTAAACCAGGAAATTTTGAGGAGCATAGTGCAAAAATAATTCAATTTCTTTTAAAAATATCATCTTTTAATTATGTTTGTTTTTTTTTTTTTTAATTTAAAATATACAATTGGAAAATAACAAATACAATAACGATACATGGAACTGTCATTTAAACATTTATACAAAAGAAAAACACTCCCGCACCAAATATCAAGTCAACCAGAACAGGGACATCTGGCCTCCCTTGGCGTTGCATCCACCACAATCAAACCATTCCCCGACCAGACTCAACGGAAGGGAAATAATTCTGCGCTACTCTCTCTATCTCTTTAAGTTACATGGCGTGCTTGGAATATGACTACTTGCGGATTGAATAATAACATTCACACAAATATGTGCGTTGCGCAAATATTTTATTACACTTCATTTTAAGTAACCTTTAAAATTCAACATTTTCATTTTGCGTATTTGCCCACGAGCGGATCACATATTATTGCATTTTGATATTCGCTGTCCAAATTATCTTAAAACAGTAGACAGTGAAACAAATATGAATTCAACCTTGGCGCATAGGCGACGTCTGACATTCAACTTGAAAGAAAGAGCCAATGTTTGACAATCGTCTTTAAATACATACAGTGAAACCCTCTTAAGAAGTTTGGTTTTTTCCTTAATGGCCCAAATTATCACACTTATAAGGTTTTTCCGCCTCAGAAGTTGCTTTTTTCCATTGGAAAATTTCTTAAGAGGGTTTCACTGTAGTCGACATCTCATGAAACAAATAATAGACATTGTCAGACAATTATCTATAAAATGATGACAATCAATTTGAAATTAATAATACAATATACAAAAAGTCTATGTTTGATAATTTCTGGAAACAAATCTAAACAACTATGAAAATAAACAATACAAACTCTAGTAATAATATTCTCACTTTACGTTCAGTAAATTACTTCTAACTTCCAAACACAAAAATGAAAGTCACAAAACAAAGAACTTGGGATACAATATGTAGAATCGCTTTGCTGCATAAAAATATAAAAATTCCTTTTAAAGTTATCTAAAATTACAATATATTTACAATTTTTGAAAATGTCCGTACCAATCCTAAGTTTTAACCTCGTCAAACTAATATTTCACTTCACTATTATATCGTGGGGTAATTACTACAATTGGTAACTCTGAAATAAGCATTTTTGAGTTACACAACAAAAGCATAAGTCTGTAATGACCACTTTCGTGTTACGTGACCCCCTTCCCAGTGTACGGAGTATGGGTTGAAATTGATGCCAACCCTGTACTCGGTACACTGGGAAGGGGGTGCGTAGCGACCACTTTCGTGTTCACTTCAACTATAGCCCGCTCCCTCAACTGGTGACCCCGACGTGATATGAATGTACGAACCTATGTCATCTTAGGGATGCTCTGTGGAGGGTTTTTTTTAAGGAAAAGAAGGAGACAAAGTTCTGGGAAATAAATAGGTATGCGTGGTTGGTAGGAATCTTGGGGTCAGTGTGTCCAGGAGTGACGGACGTGTGAATCCATCCCTCCAACCGTGGTGCAAGACGATGGATTGAGAGATTCTGTCTGGAAAGGATAAAATACCTCCCACCAGTCTCCTGCCCACCCTGCCCACTATGCGGCACGTGGGTAGACGCATCAGCCGCTAAGACCTGGACAACCCCATGAACCTGGGCACCCCTGCTAAGTCACCAAACGTAGCGAACCACTTGGGAAGATCTATGACAGAGGTGTGAGTATGTGATGACCTATGAGGCGTACCCGAGTTATTAAATTATTAAATAGGTTTTTTGTGGGTATCTCCAAAAAAAAAACAGCATTGTTTAATTCTATAATTAGATAACTCTACTTTCCATAAGTGTTTTTCCATGTTTTAATTAGGCAACTAGACTGAGCTAGTTATAGCACTAAAATTTGCGAGCCACTTTTGTTGCAATTTTTATGTAACAACTAGGTAAGTCATTCCATGTAAATCTTACTAATATTATAAACGCAAAAGTTTGTATGGATGTATGAGTGTTTGTTACTCTTTCACACAAAAAGTACTGAATGGATTTGAATGAAACTTTACAATAATATAGGTCATACATCAGAATAACACATAGGCTATAATTTATGTTGCTAGCTAGGAAGGGGACGTGAGAGGGGAACGGGGACGCACGGGAAAGGTGATTCAGGGAGAAACAATGTATTTCTTTGAATATAGCATTGCAACGCATAAAAGGAACCAGCTAGCACATACATAAAATAATGATTTCCAAAATAAAGTATTAAGGTTCCCAATACATCAACCTACGATTTAACCATACTTATCAGTATAAATATACAACAACCGATTTATCAGAATGATAACCATCTTATTATTCAATATCCCACCAAAGCTTGATTTCAGAGTTATCTAGTTGTAGTAACCCCATGATATGTAATAATTTAGAGTACAAAATTAATTTAAAAATCTCACTCACAACTGAAAAGTTCATTCTTATAAAAAGATTTTTAAACATACAAATATTACAATCACATATTGAAATGGGTGTAAAGTACAGTGAAACCCTCTTAAGAAGTTTGGTTTTTTCGGTCCCTTGGCCCTAAATTGGATCAATTTTTCCCACTTATAACGTTTTCCTGCTTAAGAAGTTTATTTTTTCCTTGGAAAACTTCTTAAGAGGGTTTCACTGTATGTCTATAAACTTCATAAATCTGCAACATTTAACCGTACTAAGGAAAACAAGTTTTTATTTAAGTACATTTTGGAAAATTGTTGCAAAGTTATACATAATTACAAATGTGTTATTTGCAGAATACAGAATTACAGTGTTCTTTATTGCCTGGGATAATTTTACACCTTCGGCTCCTTTTGTGGCCACATTAACACCTTGGAACCCAAACAATTGCACCATGGAATGCAGTCAATAGTCGACTTAGTAGAACTGAACATTTTATTAACCCCTCAGGCTAATTTGTTCGCTTTTCGGAACAACTCGTATAAGTCTCATAGAAATCCTTTTGTCTCTCTTACTATCATGGTTAGAAATATGATCTGAATGATTTTAGAAGTAGAAAGCATCACATTTTAACCACAAAATAATTAAAATGTACACCTTTATAGAATCAAAGTTTTCGACCGTGATTTGAAAAAAAAAAAAAACTTTGGGAATTTTTTATTAATTATTTTTACATGAAATGACAAAAAAGTGATTTGACAATTAAAATATGTGTTTTTTTTATTATTTTTCATTTTCAGTAATTTTAGTTAGAAAAAATGTAAGTTGAACTATTTTTAAAACTTTTTTTATGATTGCATTCAAAATTTTAATATTTCAAAAATTGTTTATTTCGAATTGTAACATTTGAGAGAGCATATTTCATCACCTTTCAAAGACTGTTTTTAGTTTTTGAAAGGTGATTTTATTGCAAAGTGGAAATATTTTGACTTTCCGACAAAATAGGCCTGAAGAAGCCTGAGGGATAAATGGACAATGGATTTGTAATAAATATCCTTGTCCTTTGCCTTAGCCCTAAAATTATGGATAAATTCCTTCATCACTCTTGAGCAAACAATATGGACTATTGTTAATTGATTAGAAAAACACATATTATTAGACTTTGTCAAGATAAATCCAAGATTGCACCATTTTTAACCAATAATCAAAAAATCCAAAAAAGGGAACACGAAGTTCCAAATGAAACAGTACACTCTCAGATAAATAGTAATTACGTTTATATTATACATTAATTAACTATATAAATTAATAAAAAAGGGTTTTTTTGTTTCATCCACAATCATGCCTTCTTCAGAAAGAATATTAAATACATCGATCGTGCAGTTGATTAGTGAGACATCCCAAAAAAAGGAAAAATTGAGTTGAGTATGCAGTTATATGTAAAAAAAGAACCCTCTATCTGGTACAATACTCCGATAAGTTACTCATAAACACCACCAAATCAATTATAATTCAAAACTTGTAATGAATTCAACAAAATGTTGAAGTTTTCTGGGTCACTACTAGAAGTAGGATATTTCATAATGTCATAGTAATGTATCGGACCTTTATCCACTGGAGTGCTTTTTGCCACAATATGGCACTATTTAAAGTACCTCGGATTGCTTTGCTGCCAATTTTGTCAAATTTTCCCTTATTTGTAAGTAATCAAGTAGAAGTTTATGATTTTATTGTATTTTTTTTATAAATCCTATGAATATTTGATAATTGACAAAAGATAGGTGAATTCATTGGCTATATAGAACTATAATCAGTTTGTATGTCTCCATATTAAAATTCGGAGGTATGATTTTTTTTAATGTGGGCGGAAAATATTCAAAATGGTCACCTAAAAATCTCGAGCAATCAGAGAAAAATGTTTTAAATTGCGCTGTCGCTCCAGTGTATGCGTTCCGGTGTTATTTTATAGCATATTTAATATGTATAGACACAGACACTTATATATTTGATTTATGTTGAGGTATATTGCTTTCCTCATTATCTCAAAATTTAGTATTTGGAGATGTCTGACTAATCAACTGGATGATCGACACATATAATAAAGTGTAATTTCCTGAAGACGGCATCTGAATAAGGTTCCACTACAAAATAACGTCGCTAATTTAATATTTCTGTGAATCGTATCATCTTCAAGATGGACACAAGAGAGTTGGAGATGAAACCGACAAAGAATTGGCGGGAAAACTTGGATTGGCAAAGCACTGTCTATAATTTGTTGCTATGACTATAATAAAATATATAATATTATGTAGTACAAGTCTCGCAGTCGTGTCACCAGCGCCACAGAACACACCGAGGTCTAGAAGGTCACAATGCCGCTCTTGATGCACCGAGCTTAGTATCAAGACAAAGAATAACCAAAGTCATAGAGATGATTTTTTTGTCATTTTTTTTTTAAGAGTTTTATTTCACATATACATTTGTTAAATTTATACATACTTATTTACGTGTATATTTGTTACTTGATTTGTTTGCCTTGCTGATGCGCGTTTGTGTTTGGTTGAAAATGTAAATAAATTTAAAACATAACAGTTGGCCCAAAGAATGTCATCATCAAAATCTCAATTATTTTGATGTTTCTTCCGTGCGTATACTACTAAAAACTAATTATGTTTTGAACGCTGACACTGGAAAGGAAAAATGGCTAAAGCGCCGTAACATTAAAGATGAACCTACACAATAAACTTTATTGTTTGTTTGCATCAAATCAAGTTTTCTAGAGTTTTCTAGAACATGTGGCAAACTCTAGAAAACTTGAATCGATGAACACAACCACAAACAAACAATATAGCTTATTGTGTAGGTTCATCTTTTATGTCAAGTTTGTTGCATCAAATCAAGTTTTCTAAAGTTTCCCAGAACATGTGGCAAATTTTAGAAAACTTGATTTGATAAACACAAGCACAAACAAGCAATATAGCTTGTTGTGTAGGTTCATCTTTAATGTCAAGTTTGTTGCATTAAATCAAGTTTTCTAGAGTTTCCAAAACATGTGGCAAACTCTAGAAAACTTAAATGATGAATGCCAGCACAAACAAAAAATATAGCTTGTGTAGGTTCATCTTTAATGTCAAGTTTGTTGCATCAAATCAAGTTTTCTAGAGTATCCCAGAACATGTGGCAAATTCTAGAAAAATTAATTTGATGAACCCAAACACAAACAAACAATATATGTAGCTTATTATGTAAGTTCATCTTTAATGCCAAATTTGTTGCATCAAATCAAGTTTTCTAGAGTTTCCCAGAACATGTGGCAAACTCTATAAAACTTGATTTGATGAACCCAAGCACAAACAATATAGCTTATTGTGTAGGTTCATCTTAAATGTAAAGTTTGTTGCATCAAATCAAGCTTTCTAGAGTTTCCCAGAACATGTGGCAAACTCTAGAAAACTTGAAATGATGAACACAAGCACAAACAAACAATATAGCTATTTTTCTTTTCCCCCATCGATATAATTTCTATAATATATCTGCGTTCTTAGATGAATATGTGTTCGATAAAATGGAGAATTTAATAAAGTCATTTCGTTAAGTTTCGAGTCCTCGTTTGTCCGATGTAACTGTTGTATCTTATACACAAACGGTCCACCGGTGAAGCTGTATTTTTCAATTTAGTTAATAGGGATAAATTAATGTTTCAAATAATCTCCCTGAGAAATGTCATGTTATTTGCACTTATCATATTTTCATAGAAAAGCGATACTTCTGTTACTGCCAATACTAACTTTTTATGCTTTCATAGAAAACATTTTTTTTGCATTCTAGTGTTTCTTCAAAGATTTTAATACCATAAAATAACATTGGCGGTTACAGCAGTATAATTCCGAGACCACAGATGTGTAAGTCAACAAAAATAGTTTGAAGCAATTTTGATTTGGACGAAAAGTTACGCGGCGGAAATGTTTATTGTCGTTTTCGTTCCATTCTTTAAGTTGTAAGTCAGAGTATTTCGTCAGTTCTAGACCCCCCGAGTGTTCCGTGACTGGGGCCCTGGTCCCCGGAATAGTACTTAATAATAATATAATGATACAGTAGAACCTCGTTGACTCAAACCCTGACAATTCGAAAATCTCGTTATTCGAAAATTTCGTAAAAAAAAATGTCCACTGTAAATAAATTCATACAGACATGATTTATAATTTCAAACATGTAATAACAATTTACTTGGTTTGCCCGTGTAAACATATACTGTATAAATTCATAAATCTGAATCTGACGGCCGGGCATAGCAGTAAAACTTAGCAAATTGTGGGAATTTGTCGTTTCCTAATTTGGTGTTTGAGGTCCCGTGGATTTGTGATGGACAGGGTTCTACTGTAGTGGCGGGCCTAGATGGCGATGGCGTCGACACTGAGAGCGGCGTGGCGGTGATTTCGCCACTTACCACTTCTTCTTGTGCTCGTCCATCGACACTCCGCCGGGACCGAGTGATACGATCATCAGCAGACCGCCTATCACCGATAACGTCTGAAAAAAAAAACCTTTATTACACATTGGTGCTTGGAATTTTGAAACCAAATATTTATACGTATTGCAGATGTTCCCCCTTGATGGTAGGAAGCCTCAGATATCTGAAAAACGAGGTGAAACCAAGAGACATGCAAATGTTTCCCCTTGACAGGAAGAAGGCTCAGATATCTAATAAAAGATGTTGTGGAACCAAGAGACATGAATACAGTGAAACCCTCTTAAAAAGTTCTCTCTTAAGACGTTTCGTGGCTTAAGAAGTTTGGTTTTTTTGGTCCCTCAGTCCACAATTGGCCCAATTTTTCCCACATATAAGGTTTCCTGCTTAAGCGCCCTTGAGGTGATTTTTCACACAAACGGCTATATTATTATTATTATTATTAAGAAGTTTGTTTTTTCCAGTCCCTTAGAAAACTTCTTAAGAGGGTTTCATTGTATATGGACAATAGCACCCATTTTTCTATGGTGCAAATGTTCTCCCTTGACAGGAAGAAGGTTCAGATATATGAGAAACGATGTGAATCCAAGAGATATGTATGTATGGACAATGGAACCCATTTATCTATGGTCCAAATGTTCCTCTTGACAGGAAGAAGGCTCAGATATCTGAGAAACAAAAGAGATCCAAAAGAGTCAATCCAAGAACTGTTGTGTAGAGAGAGCTAATGTTTGGCTTGTTTGTTTGTTACCTGGAAGAAGTCATATTTTAGGAAGTCCCTGAGGGGCTTGTAACTCGGCACCGCCCACCAGGCGTTGTGGTAGAGATTGAGGATGGACAGCATGGCTACCAGGATCAGCGCAGACAGCTTGGTCTTGTAACCGATGGTCACCAGGACCATCAGGATGGAGCCCAGGATGTCTTGCAGAATCTGGAATTCACAAAACTCATCTTAGTAATATAATCTAGCAGTGCATACTGATCTGACCCCCCCATTTCTCAGCGTGATCACGGACTCGGTGGAATATAGAACTAAAAACTCCATCTTTTTAAAACTTTTATATGTTTATTTCTAATAATAACATTTCAGAACATATTCCATCACCTATCAAAAACAGTTTTTAGTTTTCAGATACTTTCCCGGGAACCATTTATTGAACAACCAACACCACTGCCATAAGTCATCCCAAGTGGTTCGCTACGTTTGGTGACTTACCAGGGGTGCCCGGGTTCATGGTGTGAGGTTTCTTAAAGTCTTGGAGGTCGATGCATCTACCCGCCTGTGTGTGGCGGGCCGGAACGAGAGAGACTGATTGAGGGAGGTCTTTTGATTCCATCCAGAATCCCTCGACTCATCACCTTGCACCGCAGTAGGAGGGATTGAAATATACATCCATCACTCCTGGACACACTGACCCCCAGATTCCTACCCACCCTTCAAACCTATTTCCTTTCCAGAACTTCCTTAAAAAAATCCACACGGCATCCTCTAAGATGACATAGGCCCTGAGGGAAATTATTTGTGTGGAGCTATTGTAAGACAAAAAAAAACATTCAGAAATATTCTGTTTATTTGGATTTTAATGCAAAGTGGAAATTTTCTGATCGAGATATTACTGGAACTTTTGACATTTTTACTTCAAAATTTCGAACTGAATGACAAAAATGTCAGTAAATATGATGTTACTCAAATTTTTTATAAAGTTTTTGATAACAGCAAATATTTGGCAGTATTAGTTACTTCAATATATCGTCGCCTCAGTTTGTATTTGTCCAACAGACCATTTCAGTTTTGTTCAATCTTCACTTTAAAATTAAAAATAAAGTATGAAAAAGGATAGTTAATCACTGAACTAAGAATTATTTAAACTAATTGAACCTTTACCTATACGGAAATAACTTTATCATAAACACCTGTCATAATGTTTTATTGAGATAATGAAAGAAAACCTTCTCCTCCTGAAAAATTTTCTAATGGTCTGTTGGACAAATACGAACTAAAGCGACGATATGTTGAAGTGTTATTTTAAAAAGCTCACTGCTAGACTCGGTTATAATTATTTTGTATTAGCGGACCCTGCCACACGTTGCTGTGGCTAACGAAACACAACGCCACACCTATTACCCAACCTTTATAACCAACGTCATCTGTTAAATCAAATCCACATCGCCCGTTTAGCAGCCTGCTGCCCACTGCCGCTTGGCCAGATACATTATATATTTCAACCAATTCACACAAAACCTTGACAAATTATATACCTAAAAACCTTCCTCATGAATCACTCTATCTATTGCTGAAAACCACATGAAAATCCGTTGCATAGTTTAAAAGATGATCTAAGGGGGCATCCGTTAATTACGTGAGCACAAACGGGGGGAGGGGGGGGGGAGTCCAGCAAAATCTCACGTTACTTGAAAAAATATACGAATTGGCCCAAATTTATCTCACCGAGGGGGAGGGGGGGGTCTAGATTGGAAGAAAAAATTCCTCACGTAATTAATGGATGCCCCCTAAACGCACAGACAGTAGGAGCGACTTCATTTTATACTATAATACCATACCACAATTCAGCTAAGAGTTAAGGACTTCTGAGCGAAAGTTGACGATATATGACTTTATAATAATGTATAAATGAATAAATTTACCTGCAAGAAGGAGAACTCAAAGCGAATGAGTGTGATGAACATGAATGCCAGCAGCACCCGCCCGGTGAGCTGGAGATAGTTCTTGGGCTTGTTGTCTCCCAGCGAGGGTACTCCGGCAAAGAGACTGCGCCCCTCCACTCGAGACTCAGCCAGCACCAGCAGCAGGGCTCCGATGAGGGCCAGGTTGCGGAACAGGAACTGCACGTCCCAAAGTATGCTGTAGGCGAATGTCTGAAATGGAAAAATTACGGTTATTCATAAGGCTGCCTTTACACTCGTAAGTTTTTTCCCGTATGTCGCTCACGCAAGCGATTTATGGCCAAATTACCAATGTTAAAGACACCAAAAGTCACTAACGTAATTTACAGCAAGTTACAGAAGTTGTTCTTTCGGGAGTTTTTTGACAGGTCTAATCGCATCCGCACGAACTTCCAGCCTTCTCACAGCTTATAAAATCAGTTTGATAAGTTGAGAGACTTGCCGCAAGAAATGGTACCAAAATGCGCCATTGCGAGATGTCAAAAATTAAAAGATACGAGGTTTTCATAGGAATTTTTCCAATAAAACTAATATTAGCCTTGATCCGGGCGACTGAAGTGGCTCAGTAGCAGGTATGCTGAATTGAGCTGTAAACTCCCTGGGCCCTTTGTAAAGTGTCGGCGATCAAAGTTGCCCAGTGGTAGAAGTATTCGTTGGAAACGGAAAGTAGGCGATATGGGTATCAAACTACGCATATCAACCTGCACAGCCCAAATGCCAATTTATGACAATGTTATACTTGAGTTTGTGTGAAACTCCCAACCTTCATTTATCATATGGATTCTATTTAGTTGTGATGGTCACATTTCACCGAGTACTCGCCTGCAAAACGACAATGAAGAACAGCACTCCGCAGGCGATGTGCACCTTGAGGCGACCCAGTACCATGACACATCCCCCGATCTGCCCCAACAGGTTGATCAGCACAAACATGGTAGCCAGCACCTTGCCGCAGCCCCAGGACATGTCCATATACTCCCGCTGCTCGTGCCACTGGAACCACATGCGGAGACCATCCTCCAGGAAGGTACTGATGAGACAGAGCCGCGCCACCGTCGGCAGGATGTGCTTTCCCTTGCGAATCACCTGGAAAACGAAGAATTAATATTTCATGTTAGGTATCGGAAAATTAGGAGGAACCCATCATGAAAAAAACTAAATTGATGCGCGAATATTGTCGTGTCTCCCTAACTATCATGGTTAGAAATGTAGAAATATGATCTAAACTGTGTTAGAAAGAGAAAACACCACGCTTTATATTCAAGTCTAAAAGCTAACCAGAAAATAATTAAAATGTACACCTTTACGAATCCAAAGTTTCCAAACGCAATTTGAAGAAAACTTATAAAACTTTGGGAATTTTTTATTAATAATTTTTACATGAAATGAAAAAAAAAGAGTAGACAATAATGTTTATAATACATTTGCATAATAAAATATGTGTTTGTATTTTTTTTTTCATTATCAGTAATTTGGTAAATATTCGGAACAAACGTCAACGGTTAATACGCACTTTTTTTTTATAAAACCTTTAGATTCTTCTTAATTACCATAAAAGACAACTATTTGCATTGGGGGAGGTTGAAAATGATACATTTTTAATTTTAGTTACGTAAATTGAAAATTTGCTTTCGTATTTAGACACAACGCTTCACCATATACAATTTGTAATGATTATTGTCATTTTATTATGTTGGTATTACTGATACTATATGGAAGGCTACATCATACCGCAACTGACTTCATGGCAATATATTCAAAGGCGCGTAACCGAAAAAACCTATACGCTAGATTTGTGTAACATGGTTTGTGATTCAAAAGAAAGTGCCCCTTTATAACGCCTACTCACTTCAAGGCAAGAAAAACATCCCAGTTTTCAAGTAGTTTAGCGGCTACGCTAGGTTTGTGTAACATGGAATGTAAAATATCAGTAATACCAACATATTAAAATAACAATAATATTGCAAACAGAGTGATTTGACAGTGTTAAAGCAAATTTTCAATTTACGTAACTAAAATTAAAAATGTATCATTTTCAACCTCCCCCAATGCAAATAGTTGTCTTTTATGTTAATTAAGAAGAATCTAAAAGTTTTATAAAAAAAAGTGCGTATAAATCGTTGACGTTTGTTCCGAAGAATTACCAGTAATTTTGTTATGAGACGATGTATGAATGTGAACGAGGCAAAGAGTGTGTGCCAAGATCGAGTTGTGTGGCGGTCCGTCCTCTCTGCCTACCCCTGCGGCGAAACGGCGTGATGGTTAGTTAGTTAGTTAAAAAAAATTGTATATTTATTTCGAATTATAAAATTTTAAAGCGTATTTCATCACCTGTTCAAAAACAGTTTTTAGTTTTGGGAAGCGTTCAGAAATATTCCATTTATTTGGATTTTATTAGAAAGCGGAAATATTATTAAAAAATAGGCCCGAGGCATGAGGGATTAAAAAACACATTAATCAGTTCATACTTTTGTATTATGCTGACTTACAAGCATGACAATATACAATTAAATTCAAACAAATAATAAACCTTCAACAGTCTATTTCAATAAACTATAATTATAATAATAATTACATTATTATGGTTGCCTGAACCTTGTTCTGTATGTTGTAAAAAAATATTGCTATTTTTAAATAACTAACCATGATGCCGTTTCCCGCAGGGGTAAGCAGAGAGGACGGACCGCCAAACAACTTGGTCTTGGCACACACGCCTTGCCTCTTTCTCATTCATACATCGTCTCATACATACTCTTCTATTATTCTGACTCAAGTATCTGATTCACTTAATCGTGCCATATCTTCCTCGGGCATCCCCGACTTCTTTTACCATTCACATTTGCATCAATTATTCTCTTTACACTCTTTTAATCGCTCTGAGGACCATCTGAGGGTCTCTTTATTAATCTACTCATTACATCAGCCTCGAATTCTTTACGGATCTCCACATTTCTCACACGATCGTAGATGGTTTTACCGCACATACGCCTCAGTTATTTATTTTCTACAGCATTCAGTCTATATTCATCGTTCATCTGCCAGTTCCATGCCTCACTGCCATACATCAGGGTAGGTAGCAGCACTCTGTGGTGGAATGTTCGCTTCGCTTCTTTGGACAATTTTTTGTTAGTGCCAAAATTTTAGATAAATGGTTTATAAATTGTAGGTATCTTGAAAATAAGGGTTCATTTATATTAACTCTTCCCTGACAATCAGGCAATCCGTTTGATAGATTCCTCTATCGGACGGATTATTATCTTTGTAACGTAGACATCAGGTTGAAATGTTAGTTTTACCAATATTTCAATGAAAAGAGTTCTGAAAAATTAGCTTCATCAATCCCTTTTTTTTAAATTTTTACATTAGCTCCATACAGGAGGCCCCGAGCAAAATAATTTCCCATTGTCATCCTTGGGGATGCTGTGTGGAGGTTCTTTTTAGGAAAGGAAGTTCTGGGGAGGAAATAGGTATGAGGGAGGGAGGGAGTGTTCAGGAGTGACGGACGTATGAATCTATTCCTCCAACCGTGGCGTAAGGAGATGTTCCGAGAGTCGTGCTGGAATGATCGAAAGGTATACCTCAACCAGTCTCTCCCGATCCGGCCTGCCACGCAGTCGGTGGACAGACGCATCCTGCGCCAAGCTCCAGACAAACCTCACCCTCATCCTGCTAAGTCACCAAACGTATCCAACCACCTACGGCAGAGGTATTGGTGATCAAATAAATGGTTCCCATACCCGCCTCTCAAATTGAACGCTTGTCCAGCATCTTTACATAGACAAAGTTGACATTAAAGGCATGATGTGGCTAACGAACAACGCAGCACTTTCGTGACGTGATTACCGCCTATTGGCTACTTGCTTTCTAATAGCTGACACGTACCTTTTTAGCACCAGCGATGGGTGCCGCACTAAAATGGAATTCATTCTGTTTCTGTGCCGTCGATCTAACCGTTAGCGAACATCTCCGTGTTCACTCCCCCTTTCCGATAAATAAACTTATACAAATGTAATTTACGGTGTTGAATACTGTTTAATCAGAGATAAATAATGTTTTTCAGAGACACCCGGGTTCTCACAGTGCTATACAATGCTTTGGTTAGGAGTAGGCTTGGATCGGTGGTTTGGAGCCCACACCAAGTGAAGTATTCCCTCATGCTGGAGAGAGTTCAGAAGAAATTTCTGAGATTTCTCTACCTGAGAGAGTACGGCTACTACCCGTGGCTCTATCCTACCGACTTTCTCTTGGACATGCTCGGTATGAACCATCTACGGGTCAGAAGGGACGTGCGCACTGTAACACATTTCGGCAGACTAATTCGTGGATGGTTCGAAAACTCCACTATCATGCATTAGTTTCTATGTTCCCTATGGTTATCTCCGTCACCGAAAGCGTAGATTTTATTTCCTGGCTTATAGAACTAACTTGCCAATGGTCATGCCAGTCGGGAAAGTGGTCTTGTTGTATAATTATGCTTTATTGATGTTTAAATAGCTTACATCTGCCTATCTTATATCAATATTTTTCTCTTTTAAAAACGTTTAAAATTTTTAATTTTTAATGTTTTTAAAATGAATAAATTGAATTGAATTAATAAACCTGTAAGTACTAAGTCTTGCTTATCTGATCATGCAATACAACATTCAATTCCCCATAGGCATGAGAAAAGATCGTTTATAAGCTCAATGTGTTCGGCCGAGGAAAAATTTGCCAGCTTTTAGGTTTTTTTGAGACTTAGCTTCTACTGATAGAGAAATATAACGTACCCACAGCTTCAACCTTCCCAAACGCCCGATTTCACTACCCTCAAACATTTTATAGGATGACAAATGAACTCACTACTACACTGTGGTATAAAATGAACTGAACAGATTGTTGGCGACAGGTGCCAGCGTGACAAAATTCCAGTTGTAAATCAAATTTGACAGTTCAGCAAATAATAATAACCTTGAAATTTGTGAAACACCTGCTTAACTATACAAACAGACCAAATATTCCCAAAATACGTTGTAAAATTGATTTTACAAATATAATAATTCTACGTATCAAGAACTTCTCCTAAAATTACTTTATAATTTGGGAGGCGGGTGTGGATAATGTAACCAGTAGGCAGCATTCTGCTGATGCGCTCATATCTAATTTCACAATAGTTTGACAGTAAATGAGTAGATTTAATTTTTAACTAAGTTAGTCCTTTCTTCTCTCCAAATGTGAATCCAATAGAGCTTTGAATTGGTTTATATTAGGTGCATCGATGGCATGTTGTGGGAGTTTGTTCCAAGCATCCACCACTCTGTTTGCAAGGAAGTGTTTTCTGTGATTAGATGCAAAAGGCGTTTTGGTAATTTTTTTTGAGTGTCCATGGAGAATTATATTTTTATGGGGTGAGGTTTGTCCAAAGCTTGGAGGTGGAGACGTCTCCCCACCAGCTGCATGGCCGGCAGGATCAGGAGAGAATGGTTGAGGGAGTCCATTTGACTTCTCTAGCTGTACTCTCTCGGAACATCGCTTTGCATCGAAATGGGAGAGATGGATTCATACGTCTGTCACTTCTGGACATACTGACCCCCAAATTCCTACCCACCCCTCATTCCCTGGGCCTCCTGTGTTTAGCTAATATAAAAAAATTAAAAAACACACAATTTATAACTATGCATTTTCAATAGTACAATGCTGATGCAAGGCCATATTCAAAGAAACACATTGTTTCTCCCTGAATCACCTTTCCCGTGCGTCCCCGTTCCCCTCCCGCGTCCCCTTCCTAGCTAGCAACATAAATTATAGCCTATATGTTATTCTGATGTACCAGCTATATTATTGTAAAGTTTAATTCAAATCCATTCACTAGTTTTTGCGTGAAAGAGTAACAAACACACATACATCCATACAAACTTTCGCGTTTATAATATTAGTAAGATTAATAAAGATGAATAAAGAAAAAAAATACATTAAGTTTTTGAGTAGACTGACCAACAAACTAAGACAGTGTTTATCCAAGTGCTTGACTTGGTACTTGAGTTTTATTTGCTCTTCCATCCTCGTGCATTGTGCGCACTGTGTATACAGCCGCGCACGCCATCGCTACTTATATTCTAAATACGCACAGTAGATCTATATCAATTGACAAATCTCGGAATACTCGATCGACAGATAAGACATGATTTGATCAAAATTATACTGACGGTGATGTGACATTATATTGAACTTGCTTTCATACATTTTGATATAAAATGACTACGGCGACGTCTCAACAAGGATTACTGGTGAGTTTTATAATTACAAAATAAGGATCAACCCCTCAGGCAATTTGTTAGCTTAACCCCTCAGACCTCGGGCCATATCTTAGTTACATGAAGTTGAAATAATTTTGTACAGCCATACCATTCTTACCATACCAGTAGAGCGATTTTATATCTTTTGTGGGATCGTTATCGAGATAACGGACGTGATCTTTCAGATTTGTGTGATTTTTAGGGACGAGTACAATTTCCGTGACCCCGCGATGTGACCATGTATTCAGGTGGAACACAAAATAAGACGAAAATGAAGAATAATTTTTTTCGATATCTCACTTAGTTTTCGAGATATCGATACTTAAAGTTTCAGATTCAAATTGATTAATTTTATAAAAAGTACTGTTTTTACCCTAACCTAACCTAAACTAATTAAACTGTATTAGAGCGCAATCTATGGTATTAGTCTACATAGAATTAAAAACTTTAAGTATCGATATCTCTAAAACTAAGCGAGATATCGAAATTTTCATTCTTTATTTTCGTCTTATTTTGGGCTGTTCTACCTGAATACATGGTCAAATTGCGGCACCACGGAAATCGTATTCTCCCCGATTCTTACTTATTTTAGTTTAGATCGTTTTAAACACAAATTCCTGCAAGTATTCATGATTATTTATTCATTTAATGTACGTGGTACATAGAAAAAGCAAATAAATCACACAAATCTGACAGAAGATCACATCCATCATCTCGTTAACGATCCCACAAAAGATATAGAATCGCTCGGCTCGTTGTATGATGTGGTAAAAAAAAATTGTATCGTACATAGATTCTGGGGGGGGGGGGTTCCATGCTAACTGAGAATAAAGTCAACTCAACATGTCTTTGAAAAGACATAAGAGGTTAGGAAAAAAAATAATTTTAAAATAGCCCATAACCCTAACATAACCTATTTAACCAATTTTTTAATATTTTTTTTCATCACTTCTAATGACTTTTCTGAGGTGGTTCTGAGTTTCATTCTGACTTGTCCGGTCACCACTGGGGGGAAAATATGTAGGAAGGTACCAAAAATATGTTTTAAATTTATTATCTATAATTTCTATGCTGGTATCATTTGCGCTAGCTCACTAGCGCTGCCCAAACTTCGGATGGACAAATGAGGAACCATTACGTTTCAATCGTTCAGCCTGACACCGGCCACCAAATTCTTTATAAACCCTTCTTGTTATTGTTGTGGATTTATTATTTATCTTACTAATATTATAAATGCGAAAGTTTGTATGGATATATGTGTGTTTGTTACTCTTTCACGCCTACAAAATGGATTTTAATGAAACTTTACAATAATATAGCTCATACATCAGAATAACATATAGGCTATAATTTATGTTGCTAGCTAGGAAGGGGACGCGGGAGGGGAACGGGGACACACGGGAAAGGTGATTCAGAGGGAAACAATTTATTTCTTTGAATATGGCATTGCAACGCATGCCGGGAACCAGCTAGTATTGAATAAAATAAAAGTTTAATCAATTTCTAAAACGTGAGCCTTCTTATTAAATAATCTGCGACCCTTATGGCTTTTTCACTGTGATCAAGTAGTAAGTCAAGTAGCGAGTATACTTGCTACTTGACTCGCCGAAAATTGTTGGCATTACTTTCAAGTAGAGAATATTAGTGCCCGCCGCCCGTTGCAAGATGACGACGGATGACGGCTGCTACAGAGCAAAGTAAATACGCTAATTAAGAGGAGGACGAAAATAAATAAACTATGGACACGAAAAGCAGCATAAATAAATAATTTTAGGGTAGCATCTTCGCTCCAATGCCATAACATTCCCACACTTCTACAAATGAACTCTGCTAAAACGGCAGGTTCGCGCAAGTCAGTGTGCAGGAACGTGTGGTGGGGGTCCTTACACTCCCAAAAAATAAAACGAAATGGATTGAATCTACTAAAGAACTAACTAACTCACTCTACTAAAACTATGGTGTTCGGACGCTTTTAGTTACTACTACTACTATAGTCTCCACTCAACTAAAATACTCGGCGTGTCCGAACGGCTCTTTAGGGAGTTTAATGACTGGTAAGCATTACAACTCACCTCTCTATATTGGTATAGATTTATAAAAATCACCTTAAGGGCGCTGTTACACCCTGTATAACTGTTTATTACTATTTTGTTGCTTTTAATATTGAATAAAAGTTGTTGTTTTCGAACCCACGTATAAATCTATTATAAACAATCTATGTTATAAAACGTGTATCTGCACATCATATAAAAATCAATTTAAAATCTCTAACAACAAATGGCAATACAAGGCCTATTGCAATTTTGTTTATAAACAATAAATGTTGCAAATTTTATTGTAACATAGTTTTACTACCTCATGGATCTCATTCATATTCAATTTAATTTGTTAGTGACGCATAACAGCAAGAAAGGGAATTAGAGCCACCTAAGTTTCACAGAATTTGAACAGTTCATCAAATTTCAAAGTTAATTTTCAAGTTCTGTGAAAGTTCTTTTCACAATTTGGGAGGCAGGTATGAGTTCCGCCGCCCCGGGGACCATTTATTGAATAACCAACACTTTTGTAGTAGGTCACGCCAAGTGGTTTGCTAAGTTTGATGATTTAGCAAAAGTGTCTGGGTTCCCGGGGTGAGGTTTGTTCGGATCTCGGCGGCGGATGCATCTTCCCGCCGACTGCGTGGTAGGTTGGATCGGGAGAGACTGGTTGAGGAAGACCTTTTGATCTCTCCAGCAAGACTCGCCTTACCGCAATGGGAGGGATAGATTCACATGTCCGTCACTCCTGGACATACTGACCCAGATTTCTAGCAATCCCTCATTTTTTCTTTTTTTTCCTTCCCAGAACTTTCTCTCCTAAAGAGACCCTCCACACAGCTTCCCCAAAGATGACAAAGGTCCTAAGGGAATTTTTTTTCTTCAGGACCTCCTGTGTGGGAGCTACTGTAAGAAGAAGAAAAAGTTCTGCAATTATTTCCAGCCCATAATGATATCATAACTGAAAATTAGCTTTGAAATTTAATGAATTTATTTATTTTAGCAAGACCCAGCCACACGAAACACAACGCCATGCCATTACCCAACCTTTATAACCAACGCCATCTGTTAAATCAAATGCCGCTTAGCCAGATATATTATATATTTTAGCCAATTTACACAAAACCTTGACAAATTATTGTGGTGAATGTATGTCTTGCGGGATGAAAGAGACATGCGTGTATGAGTGAGACAACATGAGGAACGTATAAAAGGGTGTGATTGTGGTCCATTCGTCCTCTTACCATCAGACTTCCTTAGAATAACATTGTACCTTATCCCGAAATAAACATCACGAGACTACCTACGTCTTCTTATTGTAGTAACACCCTGTACTGAGAGTATCATATACAGAGGAATCTGGATCCAACAAAGGGAGTCCAGAATTACATGGGATAACCGGCCACGGTCATCACAATTATATACCTAAACCTTCCTCAAGAATCACTCTATCTATTGGTGAAAACTGCATGAAAACCCGTTGTGTAGTTTAAAAGATCTAAGCGCACAGACAGCGGGAGCGACTTCATTTTATACTATATAAAGAAGATGTAAATTGTTAAAATTCTGTGAAATAACTGACCCTTATTGTCTTTATGTCTTCATGTTTATCATTTATGAATTAATATTCAAGTGATATGCACACAGTGGAATGAATTAAATACATACCACATTGCGATTGTAGGGAACAAGGCGTTTTCACTTTTGAATGTACCATTGAAAATAAAGAATTCTTAATGCTGTATGGCATAAAATGTTATATATTATATTTAAGTAATGACTAATGATGTTATCATCTTATTTAGCGCACTAGTCGCCAATCTGTTGGATGTTTAAGTAAATCTCAAACATTGTACAATTTATTGAGTCTAATTAATTTTATGTATATGGCTTTATTATATTACAACTTGACAAACAGTTTCGACACAATCATGCCTTCGTCAGGTCGCATACAGCTGTACGTGTGAGAAGCATGGATTTTCCAAATTTACCTTTGCTATCCCCTATTAGTCTCCTTTGCAATCGCTTCTTGTCCCTCCCTCGGCCCCCACTTCTCCCCTGCATGTCTTTTCCCATGCGTCCTCATTTCCTCAACATTTCCCCTCAAACGTTACCTCCCCCTACCGCATCCCCCCCTACCCCTCACTGCTTCCCACCCTGCTGCTAAACTATACGAAATACACAAATTTATCAAACAACTCATGCTCCACTTCTTTTAATACAAATTTCATAATGCCCGAGCTCACCTTTCCACATAGAAACCTTCGCAGGCCTGCACACAACAACTTACCAAAGTTTCAATGCAATCAGATGAATGGTATAGGCAATGATTTCAAAACGCCAGAGCTCACCATTATATATAAAAACCATCGCGGGCATGCGTACAACAAACCACCAAAGTTTTATAGCAATCAAATGAATGGTTTAGAAACGCATAAGGGACAAAGAAGCCTTCATTTTTACATATTCAGGATTAGATAACACTTCGTTTCAACTTAACTACAAGAAACAACTATTTCTATCAGGGGATATTGTAAAAGATCCATTAAAATGTTATTTTTATTCAAAGTTCAAAATTTCCCTCCTGAAAAAATCCAAAATATGCACAAATTATTTAAATAAACCACATTAAGAACCTAATAATCAATTTCGTGCGTGTCACCTGAGATAAATAATAGTCGTTTTGTTGTACTATTAATTTAAATAAGCATAGGGAAATTACCCCATTAATGTTTATTATTTTAACATAATAAATTTTTTTTAAATGTATAAAAAGTTTCAGCAGATAGATTTTCATTTAATCAAGTAATCGAACGTTATTAATACGCTAACGTCTGTAACGTCACACACTTGATTCACAAATAGATACAGACGGAAGTGCAGTCATCCACATTATTAATATGCTAAAAAATCTACTTTTGTAATTCGGTTTCGAATTCGTCAAAGAATGGCGTCACTTACGTTAGCAGATCGCATGAGGATGTCCCCCTCCCCTGGGCATAAGTAATACGAATATTCATGGAAAGATTGACGGTAATACTTATTTGTGAATATCAAGCGGCTATATAATATTACATATGACATATGACGTCATTGCCTGTCCCAATTACTTTGTCCCGGTGACTAGCTATCACTGACAGTGGAACCGAAGAATGGGCTATTTTTGGAACCATTTCCTATGGGATTTATAAAATGGTCACCAACACTAACTGGGCGAAGCCGAACCAAAAGTCGCCCGAAGGTCCTAGCAGCAAAAACTTGCAGAGCGGGTTTTTAACTGCTAGTCAAGTTATATTAATAGAGGTATTATAAGTAGTCAAGGTTTGAACCCTGCACAACACAATGGAGAGGTCAAAATATATAATAAATCAGTAGACCAGTTGTTACAACGCATCACTGTACAACAGCTGATTGGTGTTGGAACCAGGCAGGTAACATAACATTACTTTGTTTATAATAATTACTTATGCCTCCATTGCTTGGTATATTTTTCTAGCTAGTTAGGCTCTAACAGCAAAAACCATAGAATAGAGACAATACCTTAAACTACTGATTTCCCATACATTATGAAGACAGTAGGCTACACTAGCGTTTCCTAGTGGTGCCAGTTTTGTGGGTTGGTTTTCTTAAAATATTTTCTCTATTATATGTTAACTCACTTTGGGCGGGAAGGGTAGTTCTACCTTTTACGTTAAACAGCTGTTAAAAATTCGGCGGGAAAAAAATATTTAAAAAATTTATTTTTAACATTGTTCTAAAATAGTATACGAAGTTCAGATTTGCTACATCTATGGTCATAATAAGCATTTCAATAGCTTTGTGTTAAAATAAACGGTTGGTCCTACTTGAATGGATTGCTGTCAAATATTTTTTATATAAATATTGTACACCAATCTCTTTGTAAGAGTCCCAACTATATGTACAGTAGAATTCGGATAAGTATAACGACTTCGCTTATAACGGCTTACCGTTTTTAGCGACGACAATGTAAACTCAAGTTAGGTTTCATAGTTAAGTACTAGGAAAACAATCAGTTTAGTACGACTCCGTTTTAAGCGACCAACTGTTTAAGGCGACCTATTTTAATGATAATTCGTCCGGTTAGAACGACGCGCAGTGTTTTGTTTACTAAACCTACGCACCAATACCTCGCCTCGCCTACTCCCCGCGCGCTAACACCTAACCTTATTAACATGATTGACTAGATTACAAGCTCGACACAATGAGTTCCTTGAAGCCAAAGTGTTATTCAATTGAAGAAAAAAGTGTTATATTACACCGTTTAGAAGCCGGTGATTCAAATGTACCTCATGAATGAGTTCGGTATGTCTCATGTAAAAAACTTAAATTATCCAGCCGTTTTGTGCGTCGTCCGGTTACTACGATGAAGTATCGCCAGCCCCTTGAGGATCGTTATATCCGGATTCTACTATATATGTATAAAATATTTACATAATATAAATATATATGTATATGTGATACAAGTCTTCCCCATCTTCTAATCTCCCAGTCTTTTGCGTGGAAGAATATTTTATCAAAAGGAAACTTTGGCACTGGAGATGAGCAAATTATTCTTTTTTGTACTAAAGTGAACACCAATTTTTTTGTAAAGTAATAAAATATGTACATTTTTTACACATAAAACGTCACTAAATGTCCCTACACTGACTTTAACTTCTGTTTATGGAGTCCTATTACAAAGAGAGATATAATTTTGGACAATACAGTAGAATCCGGATATAGCAACCCTCAAGGGGCCAGCGATACTTTGTTTTACTAACCGAACGACGCACAAAACGGCCGGATAATTTAAGCTTGTTTTTACATGACACGCCGAACTCCTTCGCGAGGGTTACATTCGATTTACCGGCTTCTAAACGGTGTAATACAGCACTTTTTTCTTCAATTGAAAAACACTTTGGCTTCACAGAACTCATTGTGTGGTGCTTTTAATCTAATCACAACAGATGATAAACACTGACTGATTTACGCGTGCTAATAAGGATAGATGTTAGCGCACGGGGAGTACTCAGGCGCGGGGAGTAGGCGAGGCATGGGGCGGCGAGGTAAACAAAACACCGGACAAATTATAATTAAAATAGGTCGCTTTAAGCATTTGGTCGCTTAAAACGTAATCGTACCAAACGGATATGTTTTCCTAGTACCTAACTATGAAACGTAACTTAAGTTTACATTGTCGTTGCTAAAAACGGTAGCCGTTATAAGTGAAGTCGTTATATCTGAATTTTACTGTACTTTTATAGTTGGGGTGTGGTGAGTGCTACCATAGATAAAAAAATAATTCAAATTTACTTATTTATTATTATCAAAGATATCCAAAATTTAATTTTCTCAAATGGATTACTTATTTTCGCCTACCGATGGAATGCTGAATGAATTGTTTAAAAACTTTTAACAATTGATCAAATATTTCAAGTTCATTTTCACTTTCTGTGAAAGTTCAATTCAAGTTCTGTGATTATTTCAGTTTTGTGAAGCAACTGGCCTGTAATAATATAATAACAGAACTTGAATAGAATCTTACACAGAATGTGAAAATTACTTAAAATATTTAATTCAAACAACCTGTCCTTAGTATTTGGAGATGTTTGACTGATCAACTGGATAATCGATGTATGCAAGTTTCAAAATTTACATAATTGCCAAACCTAAAAATGGCAGATGTGAAACCAAAAACATACTCTATGGTTTATTTGATGAATGTGGGAAAGAAAAATAATACAGTAAAAATAGAGGCTAATAATTATTGTGAGTCATTATTTTTGATAGGGGTTGGTAAAAATCTTTAATTTATTTATCATAGGGGTTAGGTTAGGGTGACATTCAGTCAACATTCAAGCCAAAGACAATAAATTAATCTGAAAGCTTTGTGTGGCTGTTTTCCTCAATCAAGCTCAGCAAATCAAATGTCAAAGTTCAATTGTAGCCTAATTGAGGAAACATTTTGTTGCCAAAGATGTTTTCAATGTCAACATATTTGAATAACACTAACCCAAATTGTATTGACGAAATATTATCTTCACTGAGTGATTTCTATGAAAGCTTGCGAAGAAAGTATGAAGAAAACTGAATGAAATTCAACTTGTTCTTGTTTTGCTTCGGCCATATGTGATGGAAAAACGAAGACGCAAGCCACTTAAAGTTGCGGTAACAAAAAGGTGGGCTTTAAAATAGACAAACGAATGTTTAATCTTCGACATGTGTTCCATTAAACACGAACATATGGGTAAATCTTATGTACAAACGCCGAAAGTAGGTTAGGAACCATTTGCACTTCAGCCAGGTGACAGTTCGTAGCGTCGAGCGAAACAAACTCTATTTTCCTTTTCCGCACACCAGTAAATTAAGATTCGATCTTTATTTTTAACGATACACGAACGAAGAACAAATATTACTAAAGTAAACATACTTTTATAATGAAAATAAAAGTACGGGTGACGTGACAGAAATAAAATCAGCGGCAAAAGTTAAATTATATGTTATAAAAACAACAATAAGCGGAATTTATATGATAGAAAAGGTTATCGGGTATCAAAATATGTTGGATATTTACCTGGTCGGCCACATCTTCCGCATTTGACACATATTCGTTCGGAATATTCATTTTGCACAGAACTGAGAACTGGAGGAACAACTCAAAGAGCTCAACAGACAAATGAATATTTTTATTCCACCGAGAGTGATGTGGCGGTCAAAATATAAAACATTCATTTTTATTTAGCGCCTATTGTAAGCTATTAATTTAATTATTGGTAATATTAATTAATTATTGGAGTTTACATGTGGCTAAATAAATTATTTGTTATAAAAATGTGAATAAAATAATATAAATTGAGACTTTGAGAGGATATCCCAAAGTCAATATGGCGGAGAAGTGAAAGCTGTCAAAAAGTCGAAAACGGTTTTGAAAGTTGTGAGTCAATAAATTGTCCATTATAACTGTGTTCATTCAATAAATATTCATCCATACATAATTAGCATAATAACGCATGGCGCGAAAGTGTTATTCTTGTGAAATATTGTTGTTATAAATGTCAATCGTCGTTATTTCGATATAACCTCAAATTTGTTGTTTTTCTCTTCAGTGTAAACAAGTTGGAAGATGTTGGAGATCACCTGCAATGACCGGTTAGGAAAGAAAGTGCGAGTGAAATGCAATCCTGATGATACTGTGGGGGATCTGAAGAAACTGATCGCGGCGCAGACCGGCACCAGATATGATAAAATAGTCCTCAAGAAATGGTACACAGTGTTCAAGGACCACATCAAACTAGCGGATTGTATCCTTTTTACAATAAAATTTATAAGCATTTAACCCCAACTAGCCAGGGTTTTACTACGTAACTACACATTCCTCTTTTAATAATAGCCTTTCAAGTGTTATAAACTGTGAACTTCATGATTCATACGTGTTGACATTTGCCTCAGTTGACAACTATTTACAATGTAACTGGCTCAAAACAATGACATTAATACTGGACGCGGGGTAGAAATCTAAAAGTGGGAAGCCAAACACAAGACGATTGTAGCTGTCTATATTTCTAGTACTTTAGTACTAAACTGCTACGCGTCGAGTGAGGTCGTGTCTTACCAGTAAATAAATTGTTTTGCAAAGCGCTCCTGTGTGATGAGAAAACGCTTCAATTACACGGCAAATAGTCGAAAAGGAGACAGCGAAAATTGCATCACAAAGTGACATAAGCATAACAAGGACAACCTACTAACAATAAGTCGGTTCACACAGCGTCCCGCATTCGTTTTATTCCACTGGGAAAGATGGGGTAAAACGTACAAAGGGTAACGCGTTCATTAATTTAATAATTTCGTTGTTGAAAATTGTAAATAGTAACGGTCCTAGGTGTTATTAATCTGTATAGATTTGTATAATCATTTAAACCTATAACCTGTACTGTATAATAAAATATGTACTTAACAATACTACTATAATAGTACCAATGTTGTATTAATATTGAAAACTCATATAATAAATATATAAATATTTGCCCGTGTGTCACGTTTTACCCGCCTTTACCCTTCCTTGTCATATTGTGTAACCGAGTGAGAGTATCTTGTTATCTCAGTCACACCCATAGGTCACACCCGTGATGTGACAGTAGTATTCGGCGAAGAAACTAATTCGCTGCCCGACCATTTATCTATGACATTCACTCCCATACATTCTTTGATTGTCTGTCTTTATCACACACGAATAAAGTTTTGAATTAAGAAATTAAACTGAAAACCGCTGAAAACAAAAGAGTGTTACTTGCTTTCCACATTAAATTGTGAGTATGTGAGACTATGGCGAGTCTATTTAAATATAACGTCATTGGCTCAAAATCACCAAGGTTGCAAATTTCAAGATTGGTTTTATGACAAAAAAAATTTCAAATTATAATGATTGCTCTTAGTTTATACTGTTGCAATATTTGTATATAAATAAACTTTGACAGGGCAGCGCACAGAATTCTGTACTTTTTTTGTAATATTGTTTTTTAGTGGATATTTTGCAGAAAACTATCATTTCGGGAACGTTTTTCTAAGTTTGATAAAATGGACAAAAATCAAAAAAGTACATAATTTAAGCTTTGTTGAATAACATGGTTATACTATGTGTCTATATGATATAAAAAATAATTAAAACAATACATAGAAAAAATCTTCTATAAGCAAAATACGTCAAAAAATAAAACAAGTTGCAATTATTGTGGATAAAATTTAAGAAATTTCAGAATATCCAAAACTCTTACAATCGAATTAACATTACACCAACAGAATGAAAGTTTGTTAATCTAATAAATTATTAATTTTCTAATAATAGCTCAAATTGTGCGTATTTTATTGAAATTTTGTAAATGTTCATGTTACCGGAAATGATTAACCGTTCCCGGAATGACAAAAATGTTGGCGGAATGATAATATTGATATCATAAGGTATAGTATAGAAATATTAAAATTATAAACAAAGTTTTAAATAACAAAATTACTTATTTATATTGCCAACAACAAAACAAAACCTATTATTTTTCGAAAACATCAATATCATTTTCAATATAATAATATTCTCGATATTTTTTTTCGTTATTTGTTTTTGGGGTGTTATGCTGTGTTGCGCTACCTCCTTCTTTAGCCGACGTTTTGGACAGCGTTGCAGTGTCCATCATCAGGGCAGATCCGGCAGATGGCTAAAGAAGGAGGTAGCGCAACACGGCATAACACCCCAAAAACAAATAACGAAAATGCTTTGGCCGTGAAAATCTAAAAACGTATCATTCTCGATTTTGTTACTTTTTCAGCAATGGTGTCGGGATAATATTGATTATTTGCTCAAAGTTAATATATGACACATGCTTTGGTTCCAGTTTGATTTTTCAGATATTGTTACGTACAGATCTCAAAAAGGTTACTAAGATTTCCCCATCACCGTCATCGACACATGTCTGGCAAGTAGCAACATATCTAAAGCAAATATTTGGCTTTTCAGTAGGAACTTTAACAATCAAGAATGTCCCAGGGGATACGAGATTTGGATATATATTTTCTTTGCCATAAAATGTACTTGCTTCAACGTCAATCTGCTTTTCTTTAATCTGCTGACGGAGAGATATTGCCATTAAATCTTCATCATCTGAGGAAGATGAGTTGTATGCAGACTTACAAATGCTTACTCTTTTCTTAATTTTCAAATAGTTATATATTGCATATTGTCGCCTTATGGTTGTGGTATGGTTTTTCTACCTACTTGTCTTCTCTCCGGAGGTACTGCGGCTAAATCGTCATCTTATTGTGGCGGCCTATTACTTATTATATTTGCTAAACCTTTTTTTCTTTTCTCTGTATTTTTTTGATGCATTTTTCCAATCTTTTCTCGGCTTTCTCTTCTCTCGTTCGGTCATATCAGCAATTTTCATCAATTTACTTTCTGCCCTTTTCTTTTTATAATATTTCCTGTCCTTAACCTTTTTAGTTTCTTTCTGTTTTTCAGTCATTTTATCCAAAAACATTATTTTTCTAGCATTTGCCTTTTCTCTTTGGCGCAAATAAGCTGCCCTATCCTTTTAAAGCATTTTTGGAGTTTTTTGTCTTTACCAGGAGTCTCCATAATGCTGTTAATAAAAAACAACGAAATAGTAAAATAAATAAATAAAAAATTGTAATTGAATCGCCCTTGGAAACAATAATCATCATTCCGAGAACGCAACTGTCATTTCGGGAACGTGCCATCATGTACGGGAACGTTTCCGAAATGACCGTTCACGGAATGACGATTTCAAATCAGCGCGCGTTTTGATTGTACGGTGGCCATCTTAAATGCGGCCTGACTTTGTCAATAGTAAAATATTTGATGTTACTTTGTTATTTCGTATCGTAATAAAGAATTTCATCAATAATACAAGTAATAAACACGTTCCCGAAATGACGGTCTATTGATGTACGCTCTACGAAAAATGAATTGAAAGGTACTTATCACTTAGGTATAATTTATTTGACAATAAATACACTGACAGCCGGCTTTGTTAGTGTTTTCTTCCTCTACTGACGTTTGACACCTTATGGCTGCGTTCACATAAAATTATTTTTGTTCGATTATAGATGCGTTCACTGAAATGATTTGTACGCTATCGGACAAACTATTTTTGCATTTTTATAATTAAAAATAAATATACTTTTAGTATCCTTTCCAAAAACTAGAATTAAAAAAAAATAATACGGTGTATTAAGTAATGACTGGTGTTAAATAGTTCAAATTTTTCATTAATATTTTGAACTTGTTGTTGAAGATCGTACATTAGGACGCGTTCCCGAAATGACTTTCTATGCATGTATATTGATATATTTTAAAATTTACTTAATTTATAAATTGTATTGCTTGATGAACACTCAAAAACAGTTAATTGTAGTATTTTATTAATTTTATTTTCTCAATAAATTCAAGTTTTAAGACATTAAATTGCTAGCGAAGCCAATTCTGCACCTTGGTGATTTTGAGCCAACTGCGATTTAGTTTGTTAATAAGTCGGGCATTACCATACATATGTCTGGTAATGTTATATTATCCTGAAAACAAACTTATGGGTCCGAGTGGGATTAGACCAAACGAGCGAGCTAGAGCTGAAACAAGAGTGTTCTTTCTTGATCTTTAGTGTAAACGGTAATTAGTTTTCACCATTTACATCAAAAGAAGGTAAATATGCATTTAGTCCACCTCATGGATAATACGGAACGTTCGTGTTGTCGAAGTTTGAATATTCTTTTTTTGGGTTGAGGTTAAACTACGAAAGCTGCATGTCATCATAATTTTTAAAAACATCCCAGGTTTTGAATGATTTGTTTGGCAAAGCAGGGTTTATCTAGCGGGTTTGTGTAATTATGATTGATTGTCTATGAAATAAAAACAATAAATATAAAGAATGGCGTTACCGCGTAAGCAAATTAATTTCAACAAAATTAAAATGTTAAATGCATATTTTTTGCATGTTTTTTTGTCTCCCGCGACATAAATATTCCGTATTAACGAGTAAGTGGTTTAAAGCGTAAATAATCAAAAGAATAAGTGTCGCCCAAACCTCTAACGGTGTTGGACGCGAGTGAGCGCCGTAAGCGGTGACTAAATAAAATAACCCCTTCAAACCCAGACAATTTTTATAAATACAAAAATTTACCGAAAATAATTTTTTTAACCTGTGAAAATGGAGGAAGCGGTTGATCCGCATGCCTTCATAACAAAGGCGAAACAAAACATAAGTGATTTACATACAATCATAGAAGAAAATAAACTTACCAAAGAAACCAAATCAAAAATGATGAAAGAAATAAATAACATCATGGAAATGATATCTCACATGGCAATAGAATTAGCTAAATTACAAGAAAAGTGTGATATTCAAGAAAAAAACCAAGCACAAAAATACCCATTTTCATACTCTTCTGCAGTAAAAAACTTAATACCACAAATGCAAGAAAAACGATTTCCTATAATAATTAAAAGCTTAAAAGAAGAAGACACTGAAAAAATAAAAGAGAAAATACACAAGATTAAAATATCGCAGTTGGGAATTCGAGTATGCGAAATAAAAAAAACAAAAAAAAACCTTATAATAACATGCCCAGAAAAAGAAGACGCGAAAAAATTAAAAGATAAGATAAATGAAGTCGACAAAACCATAATAGCAGAGGTACTTCTGAAAACGGATCCATGCGTAATATTCAAAGGTCTTGACAAAGACTATACCGAAAAAGAATTCTTAGAAGACATCATTGAACAAAACAACGACATCAAAATGATATGTGAAAAATACCAAGACAAAGAAATATTACAAGTTAAGGCCATCATTACAAACAAAAAAACTAACAGCAAAAACTTAATTCTACAAACAAATCCCGAAATTCATCTAGGATTCATGAGAATCTATGTAGATGACTGCATTCCTCTTACCCAATGTTTCCACTGTCAAAGATTTGGGCACACAGCCCAAAAATGCTACAATAGAATGAATAAACCAATGTGCAAACACTGTTCAGAAGATCATCCCATCTCCGAATGTAAATCCCTGGAGCTGCCACCCAAATGCGCTAACTGCAACTCGGCTAACAAGAAGAAAGAAACAAACTCCTTCAACAATAAAATGAATGAAGTAGACCACCGAACAAACAGCGAAACATGTAAGTTCCGATCTTACATGCTTAAATTAGCCAAAGAAAGAATAAACTACGACATTGAATAAAAATTTTATAAATAATTTTGCAAAATACAACTAAAAATGCATTAAATGGATAATTTCTTAAATAACGAACTGGAATTAAATATTAAAATTCAGGAATACGAATGTATATGTACTGATTCGTGTAACAAAATTATTTCTAAAAACATCAATGACATAATTATTATGCACATAAACATCCGTAGCATTCAAAAAAACTTTGATGAACTAATTCTAAAAATAAATAATTTAATTAAAAAACCGGACTTTATAGTGTTAACTGAAACATTTACGAACGCCGAGTCACCGCCTTATCACTTGCCCGAGTACAATTATATCTCTACCAAATTAGACATTAACAAAAATTCGGGAATAATAATATTTGCAAGCAATAAATTTAGTATTGTTAACATAATAGAGCACCCAATACATTTGGTTAACTGCATTGAAGTACATTTCAAACTCGGCAAATCAACATATCATCTAATAGCTATCTATAGAACGCATAGCTCGAGTATTATTACCTTTATTAATGACCTCAAATACATATTATTAAAATTAAAAAATAAACTTTGCTTCGTGGTAGGTGATTTTAACGTGAACATCAATGAAAAAATAGAAAATAATAACAAAAATGAATACATCAATTGTATGACTGAAAAAGAACATACTCCATCTTGTTTAGACCACATTTGGACAAACATAAACATTAAAGATCTTCACAAATTAAAATCTATTGTTTGGAAAACTAATATAACTGATCATCATGCATGCTTACTTCTGTATAATAATAATATTAAACATAAAAAACATAATTTAATAACCAAAAAATCAACAATAGATATGACTATTCTCTCTGAAAAACTAAAAAAGGAGGATTGGAACAATGTTTTGAGCAGTGATGATACCGAAATATGTTCGACTAACTTTGAAAATATCTTGTCACAACACATTAAAAATTCGACAACTGAAATAACACACATAAAATCAAAATTAAGATGTTTAAAGCCTTGGATTACCAAAGGACTTATAATATCTATCAGGAACAAAGAAAAACTTTACAAACAACTTTAAAAAATCCCCACGATGAAAAAGCATATATTTTCTATAAAAAATATAAAAATAAATTAACATCTTATATTAAAAAAAGTAAAGAAGAGTTTTTTAAAAATAAAATATTATCTTCAGAAAATAACCATAAACAAATGTGGAAAACAGTAAATTTGGCCATAGACAATACAAAAAAAACACAAAACATTAAGTACATTGAACACGATAAAAAAATTATAGATGCCAATATGCAACCTAAACAATGTGCAAACATTTTTAATTCCTTCTTTGCAAATGTTGGACAAAATCTTGCGAAAAATATTCTTAAGCCTTCTAACCCGGAAAAACATAAAAATAAAAATTTACAGAAACGTAATATACTTTCAACATTCGAAACAACAACAGAATGTGAAATCTTAAAAATAATAGAAAATATGAAAGGAGGTTCGTCTCCCGGTTTTGATTCTATTACGGCACATATGTTAAAATCTATGAAATCTTACTTAATTAAACCCATCACTCATTTAATAAATTTAAGTTTAACAAAAGGGATATTTCCAATGAACTACAAAAACACAATAATCTCACCTATTTACAAATCTGGAGATCCACACCAAGTAACAAATTATCGCCCAATCTGTCTCATTTCTAATATAGGAAAGATCTTTGAAAAAATAGTAAAAAAACAGTTGGTAAATTTCCTAGATAGTAATAAAATAATACACAAATACCAGTTTGGTTTTATAAAATCACTCAGCACACAAGATACTATTGCTAACGTAACTTCATACATTTACGAAACAGTAGATAAAGGTAAAAAATGTGCGGGTATATTTATTGACCTCAGAAAGGCATTCGATAGCATATCTCATGAGATGCTATTAAAAAAATTAAATAACATTGGCATAAAAGGCAACGCGATTAAATGGATCACCAACTACTTAAAAAACCGCCCACAAGTGGTAAAAATCAATCATGTTAATAGCGATCAAGAGCTTTCAAGCTTTGGAATCCCCCAAGGTACAGTGCTTGGACCAATCCTATTTACTATATATGTAAACGATATTTTTTTTCAACCTTTACATGGTCAAATTACATCATACGCTGACGATACAGTATTAATAATAAGTGGAAAGACTTGGGAAAATGTAGAATTAAAGGCCATAGAAGACATTAACACGCTTAAGAATTTTTTCGACACTAATTTACTATCACTAAATAGTGAAAAGACATTTGTAATTCCATTTGCAATACATTTAAACGATGCTCCCAAAAATTTTAACATTGTCATACATGAAAATACTAAAATTCACAGCCAAAACTACTGCAAATCAAACTGTACAATATTAAAAACAACAAATAAAATAAAATATCTAGGAGTAATTATTGATAAAAATCTGAAATGGAAGGAACAAATATGTCAAGTAGTAAACAAAATTAGAAAATTAATATACATATTTTTAAGAATTAGAAATTTTTTGTCAATAAAAAATCTATATTTAATCTACTATGCCTTAGTTCAATCCACTTTACAATACGCTATTATTAGTTGGGGATCCGCATATAAATGTAACCTTGTTCCAATAGAAATTGTACAAAGAACAATTATTAAAATTATATTAAAAAAATCCTTGGACTACCCAACAGAACGCCTATTTGATGAATTCCAAGTACCTACATTTAAAGATTTATATATTAAAAATTCATTAATTCAAATTATAAAAGAAAAAGATAAGTATCAATTTTTAAACGAAAACAGAACGCGACTTAAACATGTTTTTATATGCCCAAAACTAAATACGTCTTTTGCACAACACCATTACACTTATCAGGGAAGAACTTTTTTCAATCGCCTACCAGAAGAAATCAGAAGCATTAATGATAAAACCCAATTACTGCTCTCTGTCAAGAGACATTTTAAAAATATTCTGAAGAAAAAAACTAATGCCACTTAATTATCCTACAAATATCCTTAGTTTTCCAAAATATTCTTTCTTTTATTTAAATGTATAAAAATATACTTAGTTTTCCATAATATCCTTTATTTTCTTTAAATATAGTATACTATTATATACTATTACAACACACATATATTTATGTAAATGAATTATTTAAGTACTAAGTAATAACCACATTTATGTACACTCCTTTTCCATACACAAGCAAATGCTTTAAATGGAAAAGTAGTAAAAAACCTAAGATGTAAAATTATCATTAGCAACATGTAAAACATATTAATGAAAATAAAAAATAATAAAAAAATAAAATACCAATCAACAAGAACGGTTCCAGGGATATTTAGATCAGGCGAGCGAATGCTCATTGCTCATTCTTCAACAATCAGTGATAGTGTTCACTACACCTACACATACATGTCTGATCGTGAGAACGATATTTTGCTTTAAAGTGCTGTATTTGTCGTTGACTCAATTATCGAAGAAGAAGAGAAGGAAGAGATTTATTTTTAGAAATAATTTTTATTTCATTCTCCATAAGTTATTATTTTTATTTTCCATAAGTTGGATCCACAGACATCTGAAATTTTGTTACGCTTCTATCATTTTAGACATTTTTCATTACTCAAATCCATAATTAGTACGAACAAGTCGACACGAGTTCCAAGAACACAAGAACCAAAATAATTTGGTGTATACACTTATAAACTAGACCACCAGACCAGGGGTCGGCAACCAGCCTCATGCGGCTCTTTGGATGTGAAGCCGCGACTCTTTAGTTCCGTACGCAAATATTATTTTTTTTATCAACAAAAAAAACATTTAAAAATCGTTCTGAATCAATGAACGAGGATTAGGCACCATTTCTATCTCTCAGCCACTTGTACTCGCTTTTTACCGCACCCCTCCCCACGTGACAAGTCGTGTTGTCACTGTCGTCAGTCTATTGGAAGCTCTCGAAAGACGCCGTCGTTGGATGTTTCTATGCAGGTTTTAATTCGCTTTCGACGCAAGACGGTTTGCCGTCTTCATCAGTGTGCAGAAGATATTTACAGCGGTAAATTACTTATTTTCAATTTCTAAAGCAATATCGCGATAAAACCAGTGCGACTGTTGACACGAATTACTTCAGCACAGTTATAAAAAAAAAAAAATTTGAATTTGCTGACAGATTTGAGCTATTCAAAACCAACAAAAGCACTCTAGCATTCGTAGTAAATCCTCTCAACACAAATAGTAACGAAATCCACATTGAGCCATTGTAGTTGATACTGCAATTGATCTATTTAAAAATCATGTTTACCAGTATTTCCCGTATTGAATGAATCGCGCCCTTTACCAGCACCTTTTATTATCCAGCCCCCCCCTAAAAATTTATTTATGCAAGTACTATTTATTGTTGGCAAGAAAAAATTTTGTGGCTCTCTAAAAACTTTGAAATTTTGTAAATTGTAATTTTTGACTCTTCCAACTCAAAAGGTTGCCGACCCCTGCACTAGACCAAAATAATTTGGTGTAGGGTGACTTCGCCAGTCCTCCGGCCATGCCCAGTGGTCGGCCACAAATTACTTTAACTTGAACAAACTTGACACACGCACTAAACTTCGATAATATTTTTGAATGCTTGAAATCGGCCACTATCCTGCGAAAAAAAAAACAAAACTTCGCCATTGACACACGCACTAAACTTCGATAATATTTTTGAATGCTTGAAATCGGCCACTATCCTGCGAAAAAAAAAACAAAACTTCGCCATGCCTTGTCTATTTATGGTACATACCATTGAAGTAGATACAAAAAATAATTTTGAGCCTGGATTTTTCAAAACTTGATTGAGAAAATTTTCGAACGGTAAGTAGAAGTTAAAATATTTCTTTAGTACTATTTAAGTGGCATTTATCGTCAAAAACATTAACTAAATTAAATATTTAGATCGACAAAACGGACATTCTTAATATTTTTAGGTTAGAAAACGTGCGGCCGGCAAACTGGAACAATCTTTTTTACGAAATCCAGTAGGCGGCCGACCACTGGTGGCGTGTGGTGTTTAATATTTTTGTCTCTCTCGCTCTTATTACCACCAGATTTACTGAGATTTGATCTGTAATGTTGGTGAACATAGCAGTGCTGTTTACGAGCCAGTGGTCGGCCGCCAGTTACCCATACCATTACTATGTTTTTTATAGTTATAGTAATAATAATATGTATGTATGTTTAAATTGTAATTGAACATTAACATCCTGTTTACAAACTGCTTTTTTGCGGTTTAACGGGTTTGTTTTTTTTTTAAAACAATAAAAAATAAATAAAACCCACAAGTGTGGGGCCGACAACTAGCTGACGTGTTAATGTTGCTGCACCATTAGTCGGCAACGCAGTATCTCAGTTCGTTTTTTGGTTAATATTTTTACTGAAATTTTACTTTTGATCTTCGTAATGTTAACTATATATACAGATTTTTTTTTTAGCAATTGTGACTAAAACTAAAATAAAAAAAAATCACCTGTAGCCTTCAGAAAGCTCTTCAAGCAGTAACAAAAGGGAAAAAATTATGTTCCTAGGGAGATATTCCAGGACCGCATAAAGGGAAGGGTAATAGTAATACATTATTAACGAAAACTTTAACAAATATCTGACAATATTTTTATTAAAAAAACATTTTCAATAGTTGGAGTTCATCATACACCAACTGACCATATTTAGTTTGACATTTTTCACATCAGTGATTTTTTTTATTTTTAAATCTTATATTTATTTTTAATTTGGTATGTGATTATTAATGCTTCAACTTTCCAATAACTTCTTTACATATTTTTATTAAACATCCATTGTCTATAGTTTAAATTTCTCGTAATATAACTGTCGACCATTTTTCACACCACTTTTTTTTTTCTGAAAAAATATTATATTTTCTCCTTTTAGTTTGTTGTGTGATTATTAGTGCATATTTTTACGTACTTATGAACGCAATACAAATTGTCTGGATGAACAAATCAAATGGGCATAAAAAAATCATAATCTCTGGCGGCCCTGTAGCAAAAACGATAGGCATTTATTTTATAAGAAGATTTTACTGTACACAAACATTTTTGAAAATTAAAAAAATGAACACAACATATCAAAAAAAGAGCACAAAAGGTAGGGGTTTGCCTTTTAAAGAAATTTCTTCCAGCCCACCTGCAATAAGAAATGTGCTGCAGATTTTTTTTTTTAACACCAATCTAGTTTTTGCTTATTCAATAAAAAATCAAAAACTAACTAACTAACTAACCATCACGCCGTTTCTCCGCAGGGGTAGGCAGAGAGGACGGACCGCCAAACAACTCGGTCTTGGCACACACTCTTTGCCTCACTCACATTCATACATCGTCTCATACATTCTCTTCTATTATTCTGACTTTTGACATGGCCCCGACTCAAGTATCTGATTCACTTGATCGTGCCATGTCTTCCTCGGACGTCCACGACTTCTTCTACCATTCACATTTGCGTCGTATATTCTTCTTATACTGCTTTCTTCAGTGAAAAATCAACAACTAAGAAAATTCAAAATACTTAAAAGTATGAATATTAATAATGAAATGAAAC
The DNA here is from genome assembly GCA_917563855.2 of Limnephilus lunatus. Lineage (NCBI taxonomy): Eukaryota > Metazoa > Arthropoda > Insecta > Trichoptera > Limnephilidae > Limnephilus > Limnephilus lunatus. The sequence goes on from OU830596.1 coordinate 35,523,470, forward strand.
CATTTGGGTATCTTGTTTATATTGGTTTTGTGTTTGTCCAAATTTAGTCTTTTCAAAAGGAAGACTAATTTGCCCGCCATCTCATTGCCTAATGTATTTCTTAATTTACTGTGCACCAAATTGAATGCCAAAAATATTCTTTCGATCCCAGCAGACGATTATTTCGAATTCTTGTTCGGTTATACATTTTTTCATATTATACTAGTTGAACCGGCCACGCGTTATTGTGACTAATAAAACACAACGCCATCAATTGGATGGTCGCCATCTGTTAGAAACTTATGGAACTTACAAATAATTACAAAGCATTGTCCTATAACAAACATTTAATTTGCAATAATAAATATTGAGGTCAATAATCGAGATAAAAACTATTGTATCTTTTAAGTTGGACCAAATTACACACAGTAAGCCAACTTTCATCAAAATCGGTTAAGCAGTTTCGGAGTTTATCTCGAACAAGCATCGATCATAAAATTCTATATTGCTAATCAGTAGGTGCCCTTTTCTGTATGACTTGTTTATCAACCAATAATCCAGTGAAAGGCTCAACTTTGGCATAAAAACGAGTAATACATCAAACCAACACACGTGCAATACTGTAACTGTGTAGACAGGTATAGCATTGCACGTGTGTGCGCCATAGTTTATGCCGGGGTAATGGGGCATATATTAATTATATGAGCTCAAAAAGGGGGGGGGGGGGGGTCCAGCCAAATATCACGTTACTTGAAAAGAATATACAAAGTGGCCCAAATTTCAAGGGGGGGGTCTAGATTGGAAGAAAAACTGCTCACGTAATTAATGTATGCCCCCTAAGTCCCTTGGCATTTTAAGCGCGTGAGATTTGGTTGCAGTAAAAAAGTAGTGATATAAATCTTCGATTTAAAAAAAAATATATCTTGATTTTAATCGCGATTGAAATCACTGATTTAAATCATTTCAAGTCTGCTTTTATGGTAATTAAGGTGAATCTAAAAGTTTTTCTAAAAAATATTTGTATTAAGCATGTCCAGTGATTTCGAAAGCTTATCAAATATAGGAAATAACATCATTGGTCCTTCCAGTCGTGGTGCTTCCAGGAAATAACATCTGTACATTTTCTGCATAAAACCTGGTTGATGTTTGATTCATTATTGTGCTTAACAACTCGGCCATGTTACTATGTTCTGACTTTTGTGTAACCTCCCTCCTAAATGGGTCCCCGCCACCCCTTCCTCTCAATACCCACAACATGATGACATGACATGAATGCATATATTCCTTAACTATCCATTTTACAGATGAAATCCACGACGGCATGAATCTTGAACTATACTACCAGTGAAGCGACAATGGATTATTTTATTAATGTAAATATTGTAGGAGGATGGGACGACCGACAACTACTGTTATTTAAGATTACGATTTAAGATTAAATGTATGTTTTTTTTATTTCTTTTGCAAATTGTTTTATTTCCCTTGCATACAATTTGGGAGCGGGATATAGGTACCATCGCCCCGGGAACCATTTATTGGATTACCAACACCTCTGCACCTAGGTCACTGCAAATGATAATATATTAAAACAAATATGACACTTATTTCCACTTTAATTTATTTGACCTCTGAAGATGGCTTTAACAAGCTGAAACCGGTTACGGTCAAATAAATTAAAGTGCTCAGAGAGTTGATATGAGATTGAACTGACGTTCCAATCTACAACAGAACTTGCTTTATATACCCCTACCAATGTGTAGCCCCACCCATACAAAAAAGGCTACAAATAGTCCACAATGGTCCTCCAACAAACACAAAATATCACTAACAGACCAGTACACAGTACAAAGAAAACATGAAAACTCCGACGGTAAACACTACCTTTCGACAAAGACACCATAAATACCATGCTATAAAAGCATTCATCAGTCTTTCGCTTGAAACAAAAATTGAGGAAAACGAAAATAAATTCAGACACAAAATAAAAAAAAATGGATTAAAGAACAAAAAATACTATATTACCAAAATTATATAACATAAAAGAATAAAACATATACATAAAACCAATATTAAACACGCAACACTCACAAACCATAATGTATGCTGATTTTCATTTAGTTTTTTTTTTTTAGGTTGTTAATTTCATTTTAATTTTTAATCTTTATTTTTGGTTTAAATTTATCTTTATTTTAAGTGTTTTTTCATCACCAACATTACATATCTTTTTCAAACTGTATTATGTATAAATTCTTATATTATAAAATGGAGGCCTCAGCATGGGTAAACAACCCAGTGAGGTCAACATTACTGGATTGTACTATGAAATGTAAAATATTGTATCAACAATAAAAAAAAAAAATGTTTCACAACATTCGAGAGTGTTCTGGAATGTTACACAATGATCTGGGATATTCCCGAATGTTCCAGACAATTCCCAAACATTCGAGAGTGTTCTGGAATGTTTCACAATGATCTGGGATATTCCCGAATGTTCCAGACTATTCCCAAACATTCGAGAGTGTTCTGGAATGTTTGGGAATAGTCTGTCTTAGTTCGAGAGTGTTCTGGAATGTTTCACAATGATCTGAGATATTCCCGAATGTTCCAGACTATTCCCAAACATTCGAGAGTGTTCTGGAATGTTTCACAATGATCTGGGATATTCCCGAATGTTCCAGACTATTCCCAAACATTGGAGAGTGTTCTGGAATGTTTCACAATGATCTGGGATATTCCCGAATGTTCCAGACTATTCCCAAACATTCCAGAATATTCCGGAATGCTCTCAAATGTTCTGGACTATTCCAGTAATTTCTAGAGGGCGGAACTTCCAGCCCTTATATCTTCAAAAGCACACCCTTCAGGTAAAAACGGGAACCTTCATTATGGATAGGGGATAGAGATACCAGAACTCGTTTCTGAGTTTTAGCGGGATGCACACTTCCACATATACACTTTCTTTTATAATATATATTGATTATAATGGAATTCCACAATGAATTATCTGTTTCAAAAATAGAAATATTAAAAAGTGCAAACATCCCAATCGCTATGTTTGGTGTCTTAGCAGGGTGAAGTTGAGGCATGGGGTGAGTTTGTCTGGATCTTGGCAGTCGATGCATTTGCTCACCTACTGCACCTGATCGGGATAGACTGGTTGAGGGAGACCTTTTGACCTCTCCAGCAGTACTTCCTCAGAACATCGCCTTGCAATGCAGTGGGAGGGATGGATTCATACTTTCGTCACTATCAGGTAAATACCGCAAGAGTTAGTACCTAGTACTACCGTTATTTCATGTGGTAACTAACTAACTAACTAACCATCATGCCGTTTCCCCGCAGGGGTAGGCAGAGAGGACGGACCGCGAAACAACTCGGTCTTGGCACACACTCTTTGCCTCACTCACATTCATACATCGTCTCATACATTCTCTTCTATTATTCTGACTTTTGACATGGCCCGACTCAAGTATCTGATTCACTTGATCGTGCCATATCTTCCTCGGACGTCCACGACTTCTTCTACCATTCACATTTGCGTCGTATATTCTTCTTACACTGCTTTCTTCGTTCATTCGCTCTACATGCCCAAACCGTCTGAGGGTCCCTTTCTTAATCTTACTCATTATGCATACATCAGCCTTACATTCTTTGCGGATATCCACATTTCTCACACGATCATACATTGTTTTACCACACATACGCCTCAGGGATCTCATTTCAACAGCATTCAGTTTACTTTCATCCTTCCTCTGCCAGTTCCATGCCTCACTGCCATACATCAGGGTAGGTACCCAGGACTCCATTTTGGACTGCTAGCTTCGCTTCTTTTGACAGTTTTTTATTAGCGCCAACGGCATTCAGTCCTCCATTAATGGAGTTACCAGCATTCACCGTTCTTTCAATATCCCTATCAGCCTTCCCATCTCTCGTAAACATACTACCCAGATACACAAAGTCATCCACCTGCTCCAAGTATTCATCATTCACAACTATATTGCATTCATGCGGTTCAGGTGCATAATAATACTATGAACTCTCCAATGCGTCGAATGATGCGTTTATTTATTTTTGATTATGTGAAAAGGTATTTACATTAAATTATTTATGACGCCAATGGTCGTTGTCAAGCGTAGCATAGCATTAACATAGAGAAGGAAACAGACAGAAAGTCATACATTCTCACTCAGATATATATATTTTTTTAGAACGTGTGAAAGAGATGCCGAGAGTCCAATTATCAGTTAAGTTAGAGAGAATTCGTTAGCGGAAGATCACTGCCTGCAATGTAAATTTGGAAGTAAACTTCTAGTTTTTCTACCTTTTCAAAAACATTAACTTTAACCGGGAAATTTCAAACACATTAATGGATTAAGCTTAATAACCTGGAAAATGTTTACAAAACCTAAATAATTTTATCTAAGCACTTCAAATCCATAATATTATAATAACTCTATCTTATATAGATCCATTTTTAGTATTATAAAAATAACAAATACAACAGTAAACACTAGTACTGTCCTCGGGGTCAAATTTTTAGCTCTAGCCAGCCATGTGCACATTAAGATACGTATGTATATTCACTTGTAAACCGTGTACAAGTACTACACCAGCTGTGATCTCGGTCTAACTAAATTATTTATTATGCGATTGTAATTTTGTTAACCGGCAAATTACAAATCTGAAATGTGTTGAACCTAAACGTGAGATTTTTGTGGACTCCATATCAAACTCCTTTCTACTCGTGGGACTCACGTCAATTATCGCAACACCTTGAATGATCATTGATCTGAAACATTTTCTTACCCGTCGTACAGGCTTACAAACTGCAACTGACATATTATAATCTTCGAGAAAATGAAAATAAACAAAGTCAGGCAAGCATTATTCATTGTGCTCTATCATGAACGACTCAAATTTCTTTTGGAAATATGTCAAATCTCAAAAAGATCACGGTACTTATATACCTACTTGTATGTCATTCGATTCTAAAGTATCTCAAAATCTCCAGGAAACTGTCAATCTGTTTGCGGATTTTTTTAGCGGTGTATACGTTAATGCAAATGTAGATAGCAATATCACATGCTCTGATTTGGTTGAGACTCTTGATATATCTGACTGTACTGTAACTATTGGTGATATTATATCCAAGTTAAAGAGTCTTGATTCCCGTAAATCTGCAGGACCTGACAAAGTTCCACCCATGTTCTTAGTTAATTGTATGCATACATTGTCATATCCTATACATAAGTTATTTACAAACTCACTCTCATCAGGTGTGTTCCCGGATCTTTGGAAGTTTAGTCTTTTGACGCCCATTTTCAAAAAAGGTAATAAGAGGGACGTAAAAAACTACAGGCCAATATGCACTATGTCTACATTACCCAAACTTTTTGAAAGTCTAGTACTAGACAAGTTGATATCCCGAATTAATCCCACCATCTCACCGCTTCAACATGGATTTATTAAAGGAAGATCAACCCTTTCCAATTTAATATTGTATACGAATGATATTGTTAATGCCTTGATTGCATCACATCAAACTGATTCCATATATACTGACTTCAGTAAGGCATTTGATAAAGTAAACCACAAAATCTTATTAAGAAAACTGAAATTGTTGGGATTTAGAGGGAATATTTTGGAATGGTTTAAGAGTTATCTATTGGGAAGGTACTTAGCGGTCAAGGTTGATTCGTTTACTTCTTATACATTTGCAGCCTCGAGCGGAGTACCACAGGGATCTCACTTAGGCCCGATATTATTTTGCTTATTCATTAATGATATAGTTAATATTTTTAGTAATGTTAAAGTTCTGTTATTTGCTGATGATCTGAAGATATATAGAACAATCAAAAATTATGATGATCGCGCCATTCTGCAGTTGAACCTGAACAATCTATTTACGTGGTGTTCTGTCAATGATTTACAACTAAAGATTGGTAAATGTCAGATTATTAGTTTTTACAAAGGTAAAAATCCTCTTAAGTTTTCCTATGATATGAATGGTGTTAATCTTCTTCGTGTATCACAGATTCGTGATCTTGGTATCATATTCCATGAGAGTCTACAGTTCAATATTCACATCGATGAAATAACAAGTGATGCAATGAGAATTCTTGGTTTTATTTTGAGAATGGGTGCAAATTTTAAAAATGTATCAACATTAAAAAATCTGTATTGCTCGTTAGTACGAAGCAAATTAGAGTACAATTCCACCATTTGGTCACCATATTACAAAATCCATTCTCTATTATTGGAAAAGGTACAAAACAAATTCCTTCGGTATATTAATTTTAAAATGAAAATTCCAATTGAACTTATAAATTATAATAACTTACGCGCAGAAACCAAACTCCTTAAATTATCAGATAGAAGAGTGTTAATTGATTTGTTATTTTTATTCAAAATTATCAAATCTTTAGTTGACTGCCCTAATTTATTAGAATTAATCTGTATTAATGTACCTGCTAGACTAACTCGCAATAAAGATATTTTCAATTTTAACAATACCCTCAATACTAGCTATTCTATTAATTCACCAATCCCTAGAATGCATAGCCTTGCAAATAAACATTGTGAATCTATTGATATATTTGGTGTTGACAGTTTTGCAATTTTCAAGAGACAACTCATCTCTATTTTATCTGTTAATAATTAACTTTTCTTATTTTTGTTCTTTTCATAAAACCTCCTCTCATTTAAAATCTTACCAGTAATTTATAACCTTATTTTATTTTATTTTGCTGTTCTATTTAGTTCTGTTTTATCATTGTTCATTATTATACACATATAATTGTTTGTTTATACCTACTAACTAGCTTTTACACATTGCACTTTATTGTATTTCTGGTCTTATTACTGATTTTTTCTTATTACTCATAGTATTTAATTTCTTTTATGATGTTTAATTTTTTTATGTTTTTAATTTCTGTTGTAAAAGCCCACTAGGGCGTAAATAAATAAATAAATAAACAAACTACTTTGCAGTAAGGCACCTCGCACTATGTCTCATGGTCCAACGATTCTTCGCTTCTCTTCTCCGCATACATAAACCATCCCAGACAAAGCAAGCGAGTTGGCCAAACGACTAAAACACGTTATGTGGCAAAGAACTGCGCCGAAACGGAAATTAACTATTTGAATCAAGGATCGTCTAGCGACCCATCGGTTGTGTACCACCTCATACACACAAATGTTTGTTGCATATACAAATCAAGTGATTCGCTACGTTTGGTGATTTAGCAGGGGTGCCCGGGTTCATGGAATGAGGATTGTCTAGGTCTTGGACGCGGATGACCAGGACATACTGAACCCCAGATTCCTACCCACACCTTAAACCCTTTTCCTTCCCAGAACTCTCCTATCCTTCCTTTCCTTAAAAAACCCTCCACACAGCATCCCCAAAGATGACATAGGCCCTAAGGGAAATTATTTTCCTCAGGGCCTCCTGTGTGGAACTCATGTAAATAAAATAAAACATCTCAAATGAAAACATAAAAAGAATATTAAACAAAATATTGCTTTTTATCCTTTGAACACAGCTTGTACTGAATACATACTGATACATCTGAATCAGATAATTGAGTCGGGCCATGTCAAGAATCAGAATAATAGAAGAGTGTGTATGAGACGATGTATGAATGTGAATGAGGCAAGGAGTGTGTGCCAAGCCAAGACCAAGTTGTTTGGCGGTCCGTCCTATCTGCCTATCTCTGCCTGAGATTATGAAATGAACAAGGTTTATTTACAGTCGATATTAAAAACTCATACAAAATCATACTGAAGTGTGGGAAGTCAAAAACCCCAACTTCTTGTCTTTAGGAGAAAATTATTTTTAAATGTGCTCCTTATCGGCTCACAGATTGCAACTTGAATAATCGTAATAGATAACGGTTAACCTTGCAATTAATCAGTAGATTAAATAATTTAAATTAATCCTGATAGTACAAATTAATAAACATAGACCCTCAATACAAAAGACACGTGTCTGTCATAAAATGAAGTTCTTGATCTTATTGTGCTTCGCGCTCTTTGCGTGTGTTTCGGGTAAGTTTATTATAAATTAAATGGCATAATTAGCTCATAAAATATAATTTTTTTTCTTTACATAACTCCACACAGGATGCCCTGAGGAAAATATTTTCCCTCGGGGCCTATGTCATATTTGAAGATGCTGCGTGGAGGGTCTTTTAGAGGAGAGGAAGGAGCAGTAGCGTAGTGTGCCTTGGAGGGGCCCTGTATAAAAATAAGTTGGGGCCCTTATTATTGCTCGGTACAATACACAATCAGGTATTTTCATGTATTGAAGATTGCCATTGTTCTTTCAAAAAACAAAATTCACCCTTCGCTACTGGTAGATAAATAGGTAGTACTTACTATTGCAATCTAAATCACTCACAGTAGCTGATGGCTGAAAAAATGAAGAAATTTTGGGCATTTTTTTATAACCTCCTCCCTTTTCTGTTTACTTTTTCTTTTCACTCATTCTTTTCACAAATCAAACTGTACGGGACGGGCACTGTAGTCGCCAGCCGCACAGACGATGAAGTGGGAAGTTCAAGATGTCCAGTGGGTCGATCGGAGAAGGCAGAAGAGAAGGCGAGATGCTGTTGTGGCGTTGAGATCTGAACCTCTACCGATCTGGCAGTCTAACAGCCGTATTTACAGGGCTCAGAGGCGGGAGTCTGCCCATCTCAGGCCTCAATTCTACGAACTGAGATGAAATTCTTGGAATTTTGGCTGCTAGAGTTGTAAACGCCACCGCGTTCGTTTCGTTATTGCGCAACGAAGCTGAAAACGCCACAGCGTTTTATCTCGACCTACTCTCGATGTCTCTACGATCTTTCATTTATTTTATGAGTTTGGACATTTTGGGAACATGGGAGACAGTGTTTGCACAGATTTTACATTTATGCAAATTGTAAATAAAAAAGATACAGATACATAGGTTGCACAAATTCAAATTTTAATTTGTGCAAGTGTAAATAATAGAGATTTGCACAAATTGGACCCGTGCGAAGGTTTGTATAGGAACGGCTTCGCACAGATGGAATTTGTGCAAAGGAAAAAGTTAATCAAATTTAAATAAAGTAGTGTGTATGTATGTACACAGAGGGGTGTGGTCAAGCTTTGTTTTTTGTCTTAGGCTGACTGCCTGACCCCTTGATCATTTTTATTATTTCATTAAACATCACATAAAATTATACTATATTACATTAATCTTAAAACTACGTCCGGTACACAAACTAATTAACCAATAAATAATCAGAAGAACAAGATTGCATTGTATTACAATGTAATAAATAAAGTTTGAACCGGAATAAAATAAAACGCGTAAATATTGCTCTCCGGGGTTTGTCTTTTTTTTTTAATATGAATACTGCACAACTGCTCCCGTCTGAAGCCAGTGAGACTATGACATCCCCAATCGGGGTATGTTGTGAGGCTGAGGGTAGTGGGGAGGGGAATGGTATAGGGAAGAGGAAGGTGGGGAAGTACCTGGCTATTCAGATCTGGTCACCAAACACGGCTAATGCCATTTTAAGCAACGTTTCAATTCTAAATGGTGGTCTTACACCAGGGCGATACTGAGAGTATCTTCCACTCTGGAACGTGCCGCAAATTTACTTTATATTATTTTAAATGAATAAATTGTGAAATAACACAAATTAAACAAATAAAATTTATTTGCCACACCGGGATTCGATCCCGCGACCTTCGGTGTGCTAGTCATGCGCCTTACTGCTGCACTACGCCGGCCGTCATTGTGCGTAAATATTACTCTCCGTGGTTTGTCATTATAAACAGGGGAATCCCGTAATAACCGATGTAGGATGTTGCCAACTTTTGGGCGCACGCTTAACCCGGGAAAAAAATAGAGCTTATTTTGACTTTGTCATTTCTGAAGTGAAAACTCTATATGTTTTTTTCCCGGGAAGATTAAGTGCCCCTGGGAAGGAGTAAACATTGGTCTTGAAGAGGCCCATGTTGTAGGAGGGAGATATAAGTAGACCAGCAATTTATTCCACAGTCAAGCTGTTGAATTCAAAAATGAGTCCAAGAAGTGACCTATTGTGACAAATGTCATCCATATACATATGTTGGGCAAAGAGATCAATGACGCTAGCTCCTCAAAGGATTTTCCATTATAATAACGGTAAAACAAGTATAGCACACCTACCTGACGCCTGTGATCTAAAGATTGCAAGCTGCTTGTCAAGATAGGGGAATCTATCAAACGAACCGCCCGTTTCTGCACAGAAACAAGTACTTTTTCAGGTATTTGGGGGCCACAGACCAGAGATGACTGCCAAATTTAATAGTGGAGTGCATCTGCGATTTTTACAGTCTTTTTTCCATATTAAAAATTGAATATTAATTTATTTCATTTTTTACAAAAAGGTGTTATAAATAAAATAGGATATATTTATCCGAGACGCTATCTAGGTTACAAACCAGTTCTTCGAATGATTGTTTCCAAGGAAAATGGTAGTTACCAATAATTTGAGAAAAATTATTAATAATATTGATAATTCTGAAATTTGATATATGAGGTTGACAAATATGACGTTTAAATAAGAGGTGAGAGTGGCCTAATTGGATAAGGAGTTCGTCCCGGTAAGACGAGAGATTTCTGGATTCGAGTCCCAGTTGGGACCATTATCTTTTTATTTTTCTGTGTCTTCTTCTCTTTTATATTTTTGTTTGGATTATTAGTGTTTCTTCTTCTTCAATGATATATTACGTTGATGGGAATAACCTTCAAAAGTTATAAAAAGAGAGTTGTTCTAATAAAAATTGAATAATTTGATAATTGGTTCCCTATTTGCACTATGTTGTTTGTTTAGCACAACCGAGTCGGATCATCGGAGGGCAGCCCACGACGATCGAAGCTCGCCCCTACCAAGCGGCCCTGCTGTACTGGCCCCAATCAGGAATATCCCAACTCGTCTGCGGAGCTTCCATCCTTTCCTCCAAATTCCTGCTCTCCGCTGCCCACTGTGCTCCGAGGTTCATATAAAATATACTACTAATATTTACTAACTAACTAACCATCACGCCGTTTCACCGTAGGGGTAGGCAGAGAGGACGGACCGCCACACAACTCGATCTTGGCACACAATATTACCTTTTGTTATAATGTGTAACAGCCATTTACTAATGTTTACTAACATTTACAACCGGTTTCGGAAGCACCCTTCCTTCGTCAGGAGAATATTAGAACTAACCTACGATATAGAATATTGACAAACATATACACAAATTTTAGGTATTTGAGTGGGAGGTGAACAAACAGGAAGGGGTAATAGCAGCAAGAACAGGAGCGGTTTATTGGAAATATGTCTAGAATTGGACTAAAAGATTCAAAATACCAGAGTTATTATTTAGGGATTTTATAATTTCAAGTGATTCTAAGTTATCTAATTTTTTGCTTTTATTGTTACGGTGAAGAATTTAAACCCCTGTGTCCTTGTTAAAACTATGATCTGTGGATATTGTCATAAAGAACTTATTTTTTATTGACCATAATATTATTCATTGCACTGGCAATTACCAGCACTAGCGCCACGAGTGGCCGGTTGATGAACTAACCATTCGAGAACTTCGGTCGGACGGTTCGTTGTTCATCGTTCTTTCTTTGCTAACCGCTTTTAGTACGATCTCGTAAAACAAAATCCTTCTGAATTTAGAGTCATTTATCACAGCAATCATTTTAATAAATTCGAGTGTACCTTTCAAATATTAACCGAGTATTATTTATCCCGTGATCTCTATGGTTTGTGTCACCCCGAGTAAAACTTCGACTGAGGTAATTTCAATATTCACACCATGACAGCCATAGATCTTTGGAAATGATATGATTGGCAAAATTATTGTCATTTAAGCATTTCAAATGATCTGTGATTCTAATATTTATATTTCTAGTTGTCTTACCTATATAGAACGATGGGCAATCATTGCAATAAAGTTGGTAAATGCCTGAGTGGCTTAATCCTTAGTGTTTTTTAGTAATTTACCTTCCGAAACCCTTAGAGTGTGAATAAAATAAGATTAAAGTGGTCTGTAACAAATTTATGTGTTTTTATTGTAAATTATGGCGATCCACAAAGTTAATGCTTTTTACAAATATGTAATTTAATTATTGTTCCAGTGAAATTGATCCAAACCGGGACAATCTCTACGCCCGCGTCGGCTCCACCACCTACAACTCAGGTGGACAGATCTTCAAGGTGGACAAGTTCACCAACCACCCTCTGTTTGACATGTACGCCATTGACTATGACTTCGCCATCATCTCCTTCGCTGCTGGAGTGGAGCTTACCCTGGGCCCGACTGTTCAGGTCGTCAAGCTGACCAGCGGAGAGGACCCGGCTGTCGGATCTTTCGCCACGGTCTCTGGATGGGGATTCCTCACAGTAATTTTTTTTTTTTACATTTGCTTCACACAGGAGGTCCTGAGGAAAATAATTTCATTCAGGGCCTATGTCATCCTAGGGGATGCTGTTCGGAGGGTTTTTTTAAGGAAGGGAAAGAGAGGAAGTTCTTGGAAGGAAAAGGGTATGAGGGGTGGGTAGGATTCTGGGTGTCAGTGTATCCGGGAGGGACGGACATATGAATCCATCCCTTGAACTGCGGTGAAAGGCGATGGGTCGAGAGAGTCAGAAGTGGCTAGAATGGTTAAAAGGCCTCACTCAACCAGTCTCTCTCGATCCAGCCCGCCACGCATCCGCCGAACACTTGGACACACCTCACCCCATGAACCCGGGCACCCCTGCTGAGCCACCAAACGTAGCGAACCACTTGCGGTGGCCTATGGCAGAGGTATTGGTTATAATAAATGGTTCCCGGGGTAGCGGTACACGTACCCGCCCCCTAAGTAAGTTCTTTCTGCAAAACACTAAATCCCGAAATTCAACCTTCACTTGCAAATTTTAATGCTGCGACAAAGTTCGTAATGCCTGAAACCAGCGGGACTATCATAATCATCATAATCGAGGAGTATTTTTTAAATATATTTTTTTAATATATATTTTTATATTTATTTATTCATTCATGTAATTTTTTATTTCAAGTTATTTAATCAAATAGGTAGTCCCGCGAAGCTGTCACAAGGCAGTAATACGTGTCTATCGTCTATAATCTTGCATAATAATCTTGGAATAAAGAGAATATGTGCATGAGTAATATTTATTTCGAAGGCACTTTGGTGAGAAGAACCTATTTTATTCTGGTGAAAACCAATACCCGTTACCCGGCTTCGCTCAGGGAGTTGATATGAGATTGAACTGACAATCGAACACACAACGAATCTTGTTTTATATACCCCTACGAATGGATAGCCCCACTCGTACAAAAAGGTTTCGAATAGTTCACAATGTTCCAGAACATTCCACAACATTCGAGAGTGTTCTGGAATGGTCTACAATAATCTGGGATGTTCCGGGATGTTCTGGAATGTTTTGGAATGCTCTTGAATACTTTCGAATATTCTGGATTGTTATAGAAATTGCTGGAGGGCGTAACTTCCAGCCCTTATATCTTCAAAAGCACGCCCTTCAGGTAAAAACGGAAACCTTCTTCATGGATGGGGGATAGAGGACTACCACACCATATAACTGCCTTGATCGTACCAGGACTCATTTTTTTATTTTTAGCGGCACTCACATTGTACACTTTCTTTTATAATATACTAGCAGACACGTTGCTGTAGCTAACGAAACACAACGCCATTACCCAACCTTTATAAAATCCACACCACCCGCTTGCCAGCTGTCCGCTGCCTGAATTGAATATTTGAATTTCTCGGCTTTGGCTTTTCTCTTCCATAATAAGCATGTATTATACATATAAAGCTTCCTCTTGAATCACTCTATCTATTGGTGAAAACTGCATGAAAATCCTTTGCGTAGTTTAAAAGATCTAAGCACACAAACATTTGAGTGACTTCATTTTATACTATGTAATGATGCCTGAATTGAATATTTGAATTTATCAGCTTTTCTCTACTATAATAAGCATATATTATACATATAAACCTTTCTCTTAAATCATCTTAAAATGAAAATCCGTTGCGTAGTTAACCCTTAGGCACCGAGAAGGATTTTAATAAATTGGCAGCCTGGAACGGCATGAATTTCTGATTTTTTTTTCTTGTTTTCGTTTTTGTTTAAATAATTATACAGCTGCACCATCCAGGTTTTCCATTATAAATTTTGTTTTAATGCATTCTTAAATGTTGAATTGTTCTATATTTACATCTTATATTAGGTTTTTGGTTTTAGATTATGTGTTATGTGAAATATAAATGAAAATTTACCTTAAAAATGCCGCCACCCGAATTATAATCACTCATAGCCTATTTATTCATTGTAATATCGAAGATTTTTTTCTTTTCACATAAAGAATGTACTTTTGGCAATGACGTTATCAAGATTTATTCGGAAGTTTATTTACACATTGACTACAATTATTGATTTCTTACTACGCAGTCATTTTTTCCGGCGATCACACATACACTTACACGACACCATGTCCATATTAGATAGGGTCACCATAAGATTGTTAGGCCCGGCGGACACTTAATTATTAAAACTTCTGTACAGTATGATATATTTTAAAACAGGTAGTGGGGCATAAGGCAACTTCACAGTTCGAACACCAATAACGTGTCTGAACTCGACGCTTTGGATTTCGCATTGAGTGTTTGCAAACATAACACTCCCGATAAACTGTTTTTCTCTTCGAATTTACAGACTGTGGAACATCCGACAGAAAATGTCTGGCAGTTAGCCTTAGCGGATATTCACCAACTCGATTAACTCTTTTTGTTGAGCCGGGAACGTGATGTTTTTGAATTAGTTGCCTAATGACTTCTAAATGAAAATCTGTTAAGCTTACTTCTTTTTTAGTTGTGTATTTATACATCGCGTGGGCATTTATTAAAACTACATCGATTGTCCGAAACGCAATTTTTTTATACCACTTAACGGTTTTACGAACACATTGCACAAATGTTATCAACATATCCGACCTATCAACACCCCCCATATTCTTATTATAATTTACTACACAATTGGGTTTTATTATTGGATCCTTTGTTTTCCAATTCACTTTTCCTGTTTCTACCATTGAATCATTGTGTGAGGTAGTGAGCATATGAACATCCCTCTTATCGTGCCATTTTATTGCAAGTAGGCATCCAGATTTCTTCCTTTCCACATCTCCTTTTTTTACATCTCCAAATGGTGGTAAACATTTTCGCGTTTTTTTAACAGTGCCACACGCATTCGTATATTTATTGTGTAAATAACTAAATAAAAAGGGGCTCGTATACCAGTTGTCCGTGTACACTGTGTGTCCCTTTCCTAAATAGTCGGCTAGTAATGAAACCACAACTTTTCCAGAAACCAACAATTGCTTCGATATGCCTTCATCCATATTTGGTATGTCAATGTCCGTTTTGGCGCCACAATAAATTACAAATTGTAAAACAAAACCGGTTTTGCAATCACATAAAACAAATAGTTTTACGCCAAATCTATGTCTTTTTGCTGGAAGATATTGTTTGATTGATAATCTACCTTTGAATAGCACCAGCGATTCGTCAATGCACAAATTTTCGAACGGATAAAAGTATTTTTGGAATTGGCCGCACACCATATCCACAAAATCTCTAACTTTGAAGGTAGTATCGCCCTTTTTTTGTTTTTCGTTATCAGAAAAATGGAGCATGCTCAGAATCGACATATAACGATCTCTTGACATGGTTTCTCCAAATATTGGGGATGCAATCAGCTTGTCCAATGTCCAATATTGACGAATTTTACCCTTTTTGCTTCTTGCCATAAGCATAGTAAGGGCGATGAATACGTACATTTCCTCTATGTCAACATCTTTCCATTTGTGTAAACTTGAATTTGGAGCAAATACTTTTTGTGACTTTACAGAGGAAAAATATCTATTGGTTTCGGTTGTAATGCAACACATGACATTTTTATTTAGGAAAAGCTCAAAAAAATCTATTTCACTACTCTCCGGATTGAGTTCACAATCTTGTAAACCAGATTGTTGGTTGAAATTGTGTACATCGGGTTGGAAGTTAATTGCATTTTCCCATACTGGCGAGAAATTCATAAAATCTATATCAGAGGAGGTATGTTCGTCCAATCCCGAATTGTTAATTTCATTATCTTCGTTTTCTGATTCATCTGAACTCTCCAAATTTTCTGGAATGTAGTCTTCTTCATCACTCATGGAGAAGTCCGAATCGCAATCTAACACATAGTTTTCGATTTCTCCGTTATCCATTTTAAGAATAATAAACCCACTGTACACTGATATAAATGTCAGAAATTATTAAATATAATAAAACATGGACCATGAAAGAATATGCACTGCAATGAAATATTTTTAAAGTTACCGAAATAATAAATGTTCATAAATAAAATCATAGATTTCAAGTGTCACATAAATATCTACACGGATCTCATAAAGCCGACAAAGGACATATCTCATCTCAAACAGTTTATTATTAGCCATAAAAAGATAACACCTCTCGAAAGAATGTGCACCGCAATAAACGATATCATTGCTTGCTAATGTAACACACTTGCTTGGCACCGGCACGCACTAACACATCGACGCGCAAGACGAGACTGTATGCGGTCCTAAAAAACTTCATCGAGATTTGAAAGGTTCGCTATGATGAAAAAATTAATTTAAAAAATAACTATAAGTAAAAAGGTCTAACTCATTAATTGACATGGTACAAAACACTTGGTTGTATAATTTGAATCTTTTACTTCGAACATTTACTAGTAAATTATCTCAATATTTGGAGATGAACATGACGAATTCTCCACACTACTAATGCAGTGGGTCGGCCCACACGAGAATTTCCTTTCCACTACGTATGTAGTTGGTCGGATCCTCCGGGTTAAAAAATCTAAGCGCACAAACATTTTGAGCGACTTCATTTTATAATGATATTGATTACACCTTTTTTACCATAGGAAAACGTTTATGCAGTGCCTGAAATCCTCCATGAAGTCTCTCTGCCAGTTTGGGATGACGACAGGTGCCGTACAGTGTACTCTTTCCTCACCCCCAGGCAGATTTGCTTGGGAGGAACCCCTGAAGGAGGCACCGGCCCATGCCACGTAAGTATTTTGATTTATTAATCAATCAACAGTTTTGTCTTAACACTTCTTGATCTTATAGCATAATATTTAATTTGACATCCGATGGTGGATGTCTCAGTTTGATATAGATTTCTATCGGCTATAGTGACCACTTGTAGCTTTTCAAACGATACTTTAGTTCAAACAACGGCTATTTTATTTATTTTTGACTAGAATTTCCTGGGCTGAAAGAACCCAGGCAGGTTCACAGTATAGTCAGAAATGAGAGTTTCCGCCATTTTTTTCAAATCATTTTTTATTGCGACCTCATTTTATGCCGATTTTAATATAACATGTGACGATTATTCTTTAAAAAAATCATGTTTATAAATTCTACTACAAATTTATAACTGCTCTCTGAAATCGGGAATAGCATCCATGTAATAGGGTTTCACATCTTCATCACACAAGGCAGGTTTTAATTTAAGATCGCTTCTGCGTAAGAGTCCCTAAATAATAATTGCACACGGAACAGTCAATTTCTCAGAATTTGGCAGCATGCAGCATATGGCATGCAAGTTAACCACTTCTGTGCCAAGAGCGAGATATCTCTCATTCTTGGCCGTGCCCAGCAGGCCGACCATAGAAAAATAACGAGTATTATCACTCTTTTTGATCCTCTGTATCATACATATGTCCCATTTTTTATTAATTTAAAATATGGCGCACACAGTGAGATCTATTGGGATGATTTAAAATTTTTTTTTTTTTTTTTTGATTTTGGTTTTTTTTTTTTTAAATAAAATTTAAAAATGATTTATTTTAATTAAAAGTTTACGGCCTGCTGTGCACAGCTACACTTCTACCTACTGGCATTTAAAAGGTTAAATGCAACGCTTCACTTGGTACACGATGAATAGGCAACTTTTTATTTAATTTATCGTTATATTGTGAACACAAAACCGGTTTAAATTAAATCTGTGTGCGGTGAATTAAAACTACACTCAGAATATGAAAATGGTTTTTCTTTGATTCTGGTAGTACATAAATAACTAGAATTTTATAACTGCACTTCGAATAAGACAAGGTTTTCCCTCGAAATGTGTCAGATTTAAATTAAATCTGTTTGCGGTGAATTAAAATTACACTCAGAACATGAAGAAGTTTTTGTTTATTCTTCCAGCACATGCATAGTCTGCAACTAAAAATTTATAACTGCACTTCGAATAATATAATGTTTTCCTTCGAAATGTGTCAGTAGATGAATCCATAACTCTAATTTTACATTTTGAACACAAAACTGGTTTAAATTAAATCTGCGTGCGGCGAATTAAAACTACCCATGCGGCGAATTAGAACATAAAAAAAAAATAAAGAGAAATGTTTTGCCTCGAATATTTCAGCAGATGAACCCGCAACTGGAATTTTACATTCTGATTACAAAACTGGTTTTAAATTAAGAGTGAATCTATTCACCGCACTCATTTTGATTATTTATTAATAAACTTCGTATCGCCTTCAAGTTACAACTCGGACTGACTGACTCATAAATAAACCAAAGCACATTCTAGAAACTAGATCGATAACTTCGGGATTTTAAAGGGGGCAATTTTCGACAATATTTTTTCACCATGAATATGGAATAATTTGACGATTTTTTTCTATGCGGACTTGTGACGCCACACACCATAGATGAGAATAGAGTAAACAACGAAAAAAGGCGCAACCATTTACAATATAAGTTACAAATAAATAATAAACAAAAAGGCATGAAAAATGGGCAGTTTTATTGAGGCCTAATTGAGGATCAACTAAAACAAAAACTCTGAATAGATCTATTTACATCGGCAAATTTTTCTCGAGATCAACTCAAAAAGCACTCCCAATCGACCGGTCGATCGCTATCGACCGTTTGAGCATCCCTGTTGTAGGGTATATAAATTATAAGTGAAGGATGGTGTTTGTCTGTATGGATAATGTT
Source organism: Limnephilus lunatus (assembly GCA_917563855.2). Lineage (NCBI taxonomy): Eukaryota > Metazoa > Arthropoda > Insecta > Trichoptera > Limnephilidae > Limnephilus > Limnephilus lunatus. The sequence continues at coordinate 35,542,553 of OU830596.1, forward strand.
CCGTACTTTTATCAAAATCTCAAAATTCTCTCAGAAAGAGCAATTCTATGGTATAAAATTATATTTCAGCATATGAATAGCCATATACATACTTAAACTGGACCACATTATTTACAATACTCGATTTACGCTAAATGAAGGACTAATTGTTTCTAAGCATTTAAACAAATAAGGGCAAAGAACGCTGGACTACATGATACCAAATTGCTTAAATATGTTACCTGCTGAAATTAAAAAATGTACAAATGGTAAAACAAATATTATGTTGAAGAATTGGCTCGCCGAAAGAAATAATTTGTATTATACTCTAACACAAAAAACTGCACTAACTGCAAAATAAATTAAAATAAGTTTTGTTATATCTTCAAAGTAAAAGCACCCATTGATAAACTACTAAAAAGTAGTTTATTTGGACTTTTCTTTTTTCTTAAAATATTAAAATTTTTTTCCTGTCACATTGTATTACTTTGTCTTTATAATAAATAAATAAAAAATAAAATAAAAAAAAGTATTAAGGAAGTAGTCACCAAGGGCGTAGCTAGGATTTTGTTAAGGGGGGGGGGGGGGGGGGGAAGGCAGGCGGGAGAGTGGAGGGGAGGCAGGCGGGAGAGGGGGGGGGAGGCAGGCGGGAGAGGGGGGGGGGGGGGGTAGAGAAGTGTGACAAGGGGTATGGAAGGTTATCAGCTCTGTGACTTCACATGTAAAAAAAAATTGAACTTTTATTATTTTTAGATGTAAAATTGCAAAATATGTGACGTCACACTAGGGGGGAAGGGGATCTCACAAATGTGACAGGGAGGGGGGGGGGAAATCATGGAATTCGTGTGACGTAATTTATGGATGGCCCCTTAGCTCATATGGGCATTTTGTTAACGAGGTACTAACTAAAAATTTGGCTGACTAACTTGAGTATAAGTCCCAATTCTGTGTCTGAGGCCCTAAGGGCCCTAACCGTATTTTAAATTATAAGAAAAGAAGCAATAAAACAATTAAAGACAGATGTTTTATTTCAAAAATACATTTGAAACCTTATACGGTCGAAGTTATACAAATTCACGTAAAAATAATACATAAAAAAAGGAAAAGTAAAATACAAATAAACATACAATCTTTAGTTAGATACGTAAGTTATGCGGGTACAAAAAAAAACTTTTCTAATATTTATCCCAACTTTCCACGATGCACACAAAAATTATAAACTGAAAAGGTAATAAAAAAATTAAATTGATTCTCACAGACAATAGGCTACCGACGTAATATTACTTAATGGTTTGTGAGCATTCCTGCATCTTTTAGGGGGGGGGGGGGCAGCTGCCCCTCCCCTGCCCGTACCTCGCTACTCCCTTGGTAGTCACACTGGTAGAACAGGATACCTAATTTATGGGTACAGATTTTAGTCATTATCTTAACCGAAGTCTTTCAGGAACTTCTCCTTGTTAAATAGCATAGTCGTATTGAGTTTGCAAAGAAAAGTTCTGACATCGCCATTGCCTTTTCAAAACGCAATCTTTTATTGTTTTAAAATAGATTATAAGTTCTGTGTTATATTGATACCACTTTTCATTGTATTTATAAAGGGTGATTCTGGTGGCGCAGCAGTCCAGGGAAACGGCTCATCCTTGGTGCAGTACGCCCTGGTGTCCGGTGGAAACAGCTGCTCACAGCCCAACGATCCCATAATCTTTGCTAGAGTCTCATCCGTCCGACCATGGATTACGGAAATGACCGGAGTCTAACAAATACCACAACAAGATAAATATTCTTTGTTATACGTCATTTTCTTTATTTCCACAGAACAACTTTCAATATTAAGATTTCCTACCTTTAGTTATCAAAATTTAGAGAATAAATGCCAACAGTTACTATACCACTTGTTTTTATTTATTCCTATAAAAGAGTAGCCAAAATTAATGCTCTTAAGTGTCTGCACGGTCTATCTTGGAACTACGAATCAGTTTTTATCCGACCAGAAGGTCCCGGGTGCGTATGTATTTCCTTTTCCGTATTCAATTGGAGGCAGTACTGCCTTGAAACCCATGTTCAATTCAAGTTGCGCATCCTCCAATTGTGCACAGGTTTTCAACGCAAACTGTTCTTCCAAAAACATGTGTTTAAGGCGATACATGGATATGAATTGATGAAAACAAAATGTGTTCACAAAATTGCATCAAATATTGATGATAATGAACCTCCTGCCAGAAACATTGATTTTATATAAATACAGTAGCAACTTCCCAGCATGCCGGCATTCCCAGCATTCCCTTGATGGCCGGCGTAGTCCAGCGGTAAGGCTCTTGACTCGCATTCGGAAGGTCGTGGGATAGAATCTCGGCATGGCAAATAAATTTTATTTGATTAATTTGTGTTATTTCACAATTTATTCATTTAAAATAATATATAATATATTTGCGGCTCGTTCCAGAGTGGAAGATACTCTCAGTATCGCCCTGGTGTAAGACCACCATTCAGAAACATTGCTTGAAATGGCTTTAGCCGTGTTTGATGACCAGATCTGAATAGCCAGGTACTTCCCCACCTTCCTATTCCCTATCTCCATCCCCTCCCCACTTCCTTCAGCCTCACAATATACCCCAATTGGGGATGCCATAGTCTCACTGGCTCTAGACCGGAGCAGTTGGGACTCTTGTGCGGTATTCATGTAAAAAAAAAATCCATTTAAACAAAGAAATTGTTTCTCCCTGCGTGTCCTTTCCCATTCATACCCATTCCCCGTCCGCCTTCCCTTTCTCTCCCGTATCCCTTTCCCCTCCCGCGTTCACCCCACCAACTTCCCCCCTCCCCTCTTCCCCAACCACCTTCATGGGCATGCACACAACAACTCACCAAAGTTTCATCGCAAATAGATCGCCAGAGCTCACTAGTATACACAGAAACCATCGTAGGCATGCGGACATCAAATCAGCAAAGTTTCATCGCAATCAGTTTAGGAATGCATAAGGGACAAACAAAGAAACATTTATTTTTATAAAAGAAGATAATAATATTTTTATGGGTACCTAGTTATATGGATTACCTTTACATAACGTATACATCTTTGAATGTAGTTTTATTTTTATCCTATATATAAAAAAAAAACTTGAACACTTTGATTTTTATTGCCCATCCATTACACACAAAAAATTCCCCGAAACAAAAACAGATTTGTAACGCTCAATCAATGCATATGGTTATTATATAACCGTGCACGATTGGATGATGCATACCTTGTATTGAACACGGTTTTAGAAAGAGAATTATGCCTGGATCACACATACCGAGTAGATGGGAGAACGAGTAGGTGTTTACACATATTTTTTAATTTGGTACCGAATCAGTCAGTCAGTTCAATTACAACGCTGCAGACTAGCGAGACAGAAAAGAATAGCCAGAGAAGTTATTCCACAGACCACCGGGCAGTCCCAATGAGAATGTGTATATGTATCGGCACAACCGCAGACGACGTTCGAAGTCCGCGCGCTTTAGCCGGCTCCCCGATTTTGCCTCAAACAAATGTACTTGGGAGAAAAGGGGAAGTTTTTGAAGACCCTGAGGAAAAGATGAGCATCGGGTTACCGGAGGGGGGGCTGAAGGGCATCAAGACCGCGTGGTTACGCCTCAGGCCTACGCATGTCATTGGGTGGGCGCGGTAAGACCGCTCCTGTGTGTGTTCGCCTGGAAATGTCCATGGACAGGTTCTATCCCACCCCCTTTTTATGGGAGAACGACGATACGTAATATGCACAGTTCAGTTGCGCCACCAAAGAATGGAAACCAAAACTAATAAAGAAAAATAAAAAATAATAAGAGCATTTATGTATGTGAAACATAATTACAGAATCAGTTCAGAAGTGATAATGTATCGAGCGATAGTGCCATCACTACCATCGCTCACCAAGATAGAACATGACCTGTCGAGGTAAAAACATAAATAACTGTTAGCAGAGACCAGACGAAATAACATTCAAACGTAATCAGTAATTTACAGGTCACATAAAAATAGTTCAAAGCATATACACTAAATAAAGAGTAATAGAGAAAGACCGAAGGAGACGGGAGCAATACGTGTAGTACCTGAAACAAAGATGAATTTAGTCTAGATCGGCGACTCTAAGTACAGGCCATCTCTCTACCCAGGACTTGACAGGGCACTCGGTCTAGTAAATAGAACAGGGTCCGAGTGACCATCTCGCCCCTTAACTTGGCCGAGAACTCGGTGGTGTGTTTACACGTACCGAGCACTCAGCCGGGAGCACTGTCTCGCCCATCTACTCGCTATTTGTGATCATAACAAACCCTTGCGTGTTTCAAAGCCGTACTGCCTCCTATCGAACACGGAAAAGGAAATTCGCATCCCTGACTGTAGGTCAGCATACCTTTTTTTTCTCATCTACTAATCGACTCCTTTTACTCCAAGGTGCTGAGATCGCGAGGAGCAATTTTACGCAAGATCCGGCAAACCTGGCTTGTAGCCTGGTTTCCCTACGCTAAATCCCCACCATGTTGCACTCTCTGCGACACTTAGTCTCGGCGTGGCAGACGTTCACGAAGAAGCCTCTTCGCTTTCTGGGTTTTATTTGGTTTTGTAGGTGGAAATAACAGCGATTTGCATTCACTTTGCGCTTCTGGATCTGCTCTGAAGTATTATTGTCGTTTGTTATCAGGGAGCCCAGGCATGTGAATCTTGGACATCTTCAAAATTTTGGCTTCCACATGAGAGAGTTGGGGTTTGTTGAGCGCACCTTACGGCCATGTATTTGGTTTTCTGCTGGTTTACTACGAGACCCATATTTTTGGTTGAACTTTCAAGATTTATGAAGGCGTCACGTAAAGCATCGAGAGTTTTCGCGATTATGTCCAAATCATCAGCGTAAGTCAACAGTTGCACAGTTTTCAGAAACATTAAGAAATATTCCATTTATTTTAATTTAATTGCAAAACGGAAATATTTTGACTCTCTGATAAAATACAGTTAAAATAGATGTTAATAAAGTCTTAAAAATGCTAAGACCTACTGACAAATTCACTTATCCATAAACGATATTGAAATTCAGTGCAATTCTTCATTAGCAAAATGGCTATATTTGTTATTAATTAATTAATTTTATAAAATGGTCACCAACACTCAGGGAGGGTTTTTTTCACTAGCCGAAAATGTAAAAAAAAAAATTCTTTTTTATTTTTATTTTTAAATTCATCATTCAACTTTTTATACAGTTGATACAGGTGATTCGACTACAATAATAATAAAAATAAAACATTACGGTGCTCCAGATTTTATGTCCGGGTTGAATCTTTCCCAAATGAAAGACTAAACCCTTCCACACACTTTTCCACAAATGAATATCTAGTAAATTAACGCAATGTAAGTGCACTATATAAGAATAAAACAATACAAGAACAATACGTCAATCCACCAGAAACATAATGGGAAAATATTTCACCGACTCCAGATATTTTCATATCAGAGGGTTCGGCTCTGATGAAATCCTAACTGATCCGATAAATCCTACTGATCCCTCAATATAAATATTTAAAAAATCTTTCGTAATCCTACATGTATTTAAAATGACCGACTTTTGCATTTTTATGTACAAATTTTTTGACAAATCTAATACGCCTAAATTTTGAATGAGAGAGCTAGGTATAATGCCAGTAGCCGAAATAACAAATGGTAATATTTTTATAGTCTGAGAATGCCAAATTCTTTTAATTTCATTTCCTAAATCTGTATATTTTCTTATTTTTTCAGAAACAGTTTTCTGAATATTACAAGAATTTGGAATAGCGACATCAATGATATAAGTTATTTTCTTAATTTTGTCATGTAAAACTATATCGGGTCTATTATGACTAATTGTTCTGTCTGTCAGAATAGTTTTATCATAATAAATTTTATAAAATTCATTTTCTAAAAATGAATTTGGTTCATATTCATAATATGGTACATTACGGCAGTCAATCAAGTTATGTTTAATTACCAAACTTTGGTGAATTATTTTTAAAACTTGATTGTGCCTAAATGTATACTCGGACGGCGCTAATACAGAACATCCCGATATAATATGTTCTATAGTTTCCGGAAAAGCCAAACATTTTCTACATAAATCATCAATTTGATTTGCATCTTTGATGATATGCTTCCTATAATTTTTAGTATTAATGACTCTATCTTGTATGGCAAGCATAAAGCCTTCTATTTCTCCGCTCAACTCTCCAATACTCAACCATTTGTTTGACGAAAATTTGTCAACATATGTTTGGTTGAGATAATTGAAGTGTTTTGCGTGAAGAATTTTATTTGACCAGGAATCTAATAATTCCTGGTTGGTATTTATAAGAATGCTGGCATTCTCGTCGTATAAAGGATCAACATTGGATACTCAAAAGCACACGTAGAAGACTGCTTTCCACTCATGCAATGCTATCATTGTCTTGGATATGGACATACATCACTAAGATGCCTTGAAAACATGAAGAGTCCCAGATGCCTTCACTGTGCAGGAGAGCACAAAATACAAGACTGCCCCAAAAAACAAGAGCCTGCCAAATGCCACAACTGCACTAACAGAAAGGGTTACCAAAATGAACATCCAGGTAACAGTTACTTATGTGAATTCCGCAAGAAAATGTTAAAAAATGCACAAATGCGAATCGAATACGAGTAAGTTTGCATTTTGCATACTTATTTTTTTATCCCCTTAAATATGAATAATTTTTACACTAAAGAATTAGATGATTCTCTTAATATTGCGGAACATATTTGTGACACTTTAAATGATTGTAATAATATTGTAGATAAAATACCGAATTCATTCTCAATATTACATTTAAATATTAGATCAATAAAACGAAATTTTAATGAATTCTTACTTTCAATTAATTTACTAAATCATAAACCGGACGTTATTGTGTTAACTGAGGTATTCACCAGCGATTACAATACATTTTGTATACCAAGTTATAGTTACTTTATGACACACTTTGCTATCAACCGAAATAGTGGTATTGTTGTATTCGTTAAATCCTGTTATTCAAACATTACAGTGGAAGAAATACCTATGCAGCGAGTTAATTGCTTAGATATTAATGTAACTGTAAATAAAGTATGTTTTAATATTATTGCAATTTATCGAACGCACGGCTCTAATGAGTATATATTTATGGATGAATTACGACGCTTTATTTTATCAAAAAAAAACAAACAGATCATAACAATAATTGGCGATTTTAATTTAGATATTTCTAACGAAAATAATAACAAAATAAAAACTGAATTTATCAATCTTATGACAGAAATGAATTTTATATTATGTATAAAAAATTATACTAGAGAAATTACGGGTCAACGTCCATCGTGTATTGATCACATATGGTGCAACACTAAACATACTGACAAATTACTTACCATAATATTAAAAAATAATATTACTGACCATCACACTTGCATCTGTATACAACAACTTAATATTAAGAGTGAATAACCAGCACATGACAACTTCGATTCCGACACTAGCGCTAACACATCAGGGCTCGCGAGCGGGCGTTTTCAGAACTAAATTTCGTTCCGCGGCAATCCGAGTTTTGAGGGTTTTGTTCACTCGAGCTAGGGCTACCCGCTACTATTGCTACTTTATATTACTATTCTCGCTTCCAGAATTTTAATTAGTAGTAGTTATTTGTATATTGAAGTGCATAAACATAAATAGATACAAGTGAAATGCGTAAACACAGTAGGTATTAAGTAGATAGCTACATGAATAAACAATTTGTTATATTCTTTTCAATATTTTGGTTTTTTGTTTTTCAATTGTATTTTACGGCCATTAGAGTGGAAGATACTCTCAGTATCGCCCTGGTGTAAGACCACCATTAAGAATTGAAACGTTGCTTGAAATGGCTTTAGCCGTGTTTAGTGGTCAGATCTGAATAGCCAGGTACTTCCCCACCTTCCTCTTCCCTATATTCTTCCCCTCCCCACTACCTTCAGTCTTACAACATACTCCAAATTGGGGATGCAATAGTCCCACTGGCTCCAGACTTGTGCGGTATTCATGAAAAAAAACGAGTAATATTAAGTTGGATTGTAAAAAATGTCGCATTTTGAAATATTTATTCGTGTGCATAATTAATAATAAGCACTTCAACAAACAGAATTAAAGCGCACAAACCCTTTCTTTCTTTGAGTGGCCTTGCAACGCATGCCGGGTACCCGCTGTATATAATGTTATATAGTGCAGGCGCTTGCATTATAATTCCCGGGACTTGTGATGGAACCATAACAGTTTAGTTGACCGCGAGGTTACAGTGCCCATGAAACGCATGCCGGGTACCCGCTGTATATAATTTATTTATTTATTTACGGACAAATAGTCCATTAACAATATAACAATAACACGATAAACAAGCGTGCGTAAAGGCCCGACCCGCCGAGCAATCGATCACCGTTCGCATTGATTACCGTTCGCATGTCATTTTTCGTAACTATCACCACTTTTCGTAACCCATTCACCAGTTTACCCCCAAGTGTCGAGCGTGCGTAAAAAAGATTTACCCCAAAAAAATATTTTGGAGCAGTTGGGACTCTTGTGCGGTATTCACACAAGAAAAATTTAAAATAAAAAAAATATTCGAAATTATAAAAATTTTTGCAAAAAAATATTCAATGAACATGAAAAATTGCGTTCGGGCAACCCTGTAGATTTAACAAACATGAATCAAGGAATTCGTGTTTATTTCAAATTTCGTTTTCAAATTTCATTTCCAAATATTATTATTCAAAGCGTCGCGAAGACGTGCTCTCCTGGCCGCGTTTGGGCCCGTAATGAAATCTGAAATTTGTGTTTACGGGCTGCGATAAAAATGGTAACATGCGATGTTCAAAATTATTTAAAATTAAATACTTCCTGAAATTATTTTACGATCAAATTATTTATGATTTGTCAATAACGTCTTAGCAAAATAAGTATGTAAAAAAATCCGAAATACATTTGTTTGTAAGTGCACAAATAAATGCACAAACCGACCAATTTTCGTCAAGAAACACATGTCCGTATATATTTTTTAATAATTTTATTTAAACTAAAATTAAAATTCTGAAAAATACGTTTACCAGATAATGTATTGATTTATTTTACTGCATGATTATATGATTTGAAATGGGTGTTGTATAAGAAATGTACTTTTTTGAAAATTGAACAAATCTGCGAACGACCTATGGTATAACCTTATTATTCTAAAAATATTTTTTTTTTCTCAAAATCTAAAACATAAGTTTACTAGATAAAAGAACAATCTTTTGAAATCCATTTATAGTTTTTTGTGGAAAAGAGTCAATACGTCTAACCACTGATTTAAAAATGACATATTTCTGGTTTCTCTGCCTATACACTCTTAATAAACACAAAATTTCAGATTGCAATGCTTTTACAAAAAAATCACTAAACCATAATAAATTAAGTATTAAAATAAGTACCGAAACGTGGAAACCCGTATTAGAATCTACATGTTCTGAAACGAGCGCAAATATTTTTGATAATATTCTTTGCAATTTTATTAGAGCATCGACTGACATTAAAACTATACATATTAAAGCAAAATTCAAAAAAATAAAACCATGGATTTCACATGGCTTAGTCGTTTCTATTAGAAAAAAAGAAGAGTTATATCACCTGACAAAGAAATTTCCCTTAGATAAAAAAATATTTACGTATTACAAAAAATATAGGAACAAATTAACATCTTTAATAAAAATAACTAAAGAAAACTATTACAAAAATGAAATTGACCTGGCTAAACAAAATGTGAAACACATATCGTCGCTGCGCTTGCAAAATCCGCTATGTAAAAAAACGTTACTTTTCAGGAGAAGGAAAAAACTGATTTATTCAACAATGGCTCGCATTTTTTACAATCCAAATAAACAGAAAATTAGATCTTTATGTCGGATTTTGTATAAATTATATTTTACAATTAAATATTTGGTACTTTAGTAGCAATAATTTTTTTTGTGAATAAATGACACATAGCTGATTTTGTATGGGTCTTTAAATCCGCTTTGTGTTAGAGGCAGCATATAGCGGATTTTGATGTACGTATATTTTAGACATAACGGATTTTGCATTCAATTAAAAATGATAGTAATTCTTTAATTACGTATACTTTAAATATATTAACGTATGCGCAAAACATTTTTAACAAACCACTAGCCTATTTCTAACGAATCTTTATCTTTTTCAGCTCAAAGTTTACTTTTAAATAAGTAATTATCGAGTGAAGTTGAACTAAAAATATTTTGAGTAAGATGGAAAACAAGTTTATTACACGTTACATTTTATTCATTGAAAGAAGAAAACGAGTAGATAGTAGCTAGTATTAAACTTATTACAAACCAAACATTATTGTGGAATAATACAATTATACTAATCTCAACATTTTATTACAAATTAACATTTTAAATACATAAATAAACAATGATAACGCCTGCAGCAAACTAAACATGCGTCTAATAACTATTGAGATCTTTAAAATTTTATAAAAAACAGAAGGTAGGTAAATAATCTACCAAACCACTATTCGAGATTATTACATTTTATTTATTAAAATAATAATAAAATAATAGATTGTAAATAATAAATTGTAATAATAAAATAATAGATTGATATTAAAATAATAGATTGTAGTAACTAGTATTATATTTATTACAAACCAAACATTATTGAACAATAATACAATCATAATAATTACAACTTTTAAACAAAACAAATAACTTCTCATTTTGTTTTGAAGAGTTTTAGTTTTTAATGTACATTTGTTACTTAAATTTTTAATTTTCTGCGACCGGTTTCGACACATTGCTCTTGAATGACACGGATGTGCCGAAACCGGTCGCAGAAAATTAAAAATTTAAGTAACAAATGTACATTGAAAATTAAAACTCTTCAAAACAAAATGTCTAAAAATTGTTACATAGTCAATGCCCAAGAAATACAAAAAATTAAATAACTTCTCAGTTATGTAAATAAACAATGATAACGCCTGCTAGTAAACTAAACATTCATCTAATAACTATTGAGATCTTTAAAATATTATAAAAATAGAAAGTACGATAGTAATCAACAAAATCAGTAGGTATTTAAGATTATCGTAAAATAAATGATAAACTCGATGCATAGGTATTAAACTTTAAGGATTGCAATTGCTCAAACTTAGACTTATCATTTTTTTTCGGTTCTGTGTACAATGGTTGTGGTGTTGTGTATAAATCTTGCCTCCTCCTTTGAGGCAGAAGTGTCCAGTTATCAATGTGTCGGAGTTTGTACATAACGTCACTGTGTTTGTGCAGCAGCCCTCTGATCTGGGTAACTGTAGGATCTCCAACCTTTTTGCCTGCACGAATATTGCAGTAATTACTGGGAAGTGTATCGTAAGCCTTAAAAATTGTTATCGAGATACCTACTTAAGTAAGGTTTGGATGGTCTAGCTTTCCTCATGCGGTCAACATAATCCGTTGGGGAGTATAATGGAGGAGTACAAAGCTTTTCTAATGTCGAGTTCCTCCTTCATTGTGTGTCAATATGTGTGTAATATGAGTAACTCTATTTCTATATTCATATTCTTCGATATAAATGCCAGAGTACCTACTGCTGAGGAATTTATTTTTGTTTTTGTGAGAGCAGCCGTCCGGTATTAAAGTAATTTTTAGTAACTCATTTGCTGAAACACCTACATCGCCTTCATGCCAAACGTACAGAAAAAAATCTCTCGTATTGTTTTTATAAATGGTCAAGTCGTGTGACTCAATTTTTGCTTATAATATTGAGAGGAAACTAAAAGTTTTGAACAAAGCTGTGTGCTTTGAAGGTCCATGATGTTAATACTAAATGTTGATCAGAGCAGGATGCAATAGCCAGCTCCTTTGCATCTCTTGCCTCATTTTTCTTATTAATGTGAATTTGGTATTCTTCTTCACTTAGATTTCCTTGATTGAAGGACACGCATTGATCTTTGCGTGGTTTAAATATAGTTATTTTGTTACTTTCTAAAATATCACAAAATTTCTTTCTTTGGACGCAAGTTATACTGTTTTCTGAACACCACGACAAGTAAATTTTATGCATTTCTGTTTTAGATTTAAAAGCAACCTCCACGTAGGAATGTTCTCGAACTAGTCGAGCGGCAATAATGACTCAAAACTTTAGGCAATAGGTCGAACCAATTTTTAACGGAATCTGACTTCAAAGACTGAGGAACTCTGGTCTTTCGTTTCCTAGCTGTCTCATATGCGTTATCAATCTGTGTTTATGATATCCATTGAGCAAACGTATCTTACGTAATATCTACATAATGTTGCGTTAAAAAACTCTCTGCAAACCCTAACTTTTTCACACTAAGCTTGGGTAAGGAGCAGTCGACCCCAATTTTGCGTTTCCAAGCACTTCTACCTTCTAATTATTGCTGTCGGCGTTGTCGCCTCTTGAGTACTCTTCGGATATTTACAAGTCCAAAAATATAGGCTTTCTTAGCTTCCCATGTTGCCAAGCTCCAGAAATAGTTAAACACGTCTAGGCAAGCTTGTTCATTAACTAACCCGCATAGAAAAGATCTATTGGATAAATTCAAGCCATGATGATTGCATGGGGTTTCTTTTATTTTTCTTTGAGCCCTTTTAACGTAAATTGTACGTCCAATTGCTATTTTAATACCACTTTATTTTTTCCCCAGGACTCGTAAATTTTTATTCAACTTTCGTTTGTCCTTTATGTTCGGTACATTAGTCAACAGATCGTCTTCAAAATTAGAGTAAGAGTCAAAGCATTCGAATTGTCCGGTTTCGTGATTCAAAACAAACCTCTGATTATATTTGTGCCCAGTTGATCCTCATCACATTTTTCGTTAGAATTTGAAAGTGCCACTCGTTCAAACAGTTCTGTTTCAGGGTTGAATGTGCTGTCAGCTGTCAGTATCATTACTCATGATCAAGATTTCAAGATTACAACTGGGGATACATTCCCCATGTTTTTCTCCAAAACTGTTTCAGAAATGTCCAAATTATGTGAGACGTTCGGATCCATATTTTCTATACCGTAGAAATCAGTCAAATCAGAACTATTTATGCCAAGTTGAATTGGTATATCATTTATGAAGTCCATATCAATTTTTTGTTGTTGTGTTTCAACAGGTTGGATGTTACTAATGATGCTATCATTTGTGACGTCCATATCAATTATTATTGGTTTTTGCTTTTCAACAGGCTGGATGTTACTAATACTTGCTTTGTTTTCTTTAAGTTCAGTGTTGAACTTGTAATATGCGTGTATGCTGACTTGTAATATGCGTGTTCTGAACCAAGAATCAGTGCAAAATCCGCCATGTATCAATAACTGGCGCAATATTAAGTGTTTTACTTTAGTCCAAAATGCGATATGTGAAGGAATCTTCATTGAGTATTTTGAGGGCCATTTTTTAAGCGAAAATACATAGCTGATTTTGCAGTTTTCTAAACTAGCTTTAATATTAGAAAACGTGTTTTATAGGCCTATCCGCCACGTCTCGTTCTATCACAAAGCGTAAAAAACCGATATTCGCAAAAAAAACGTTTGTCGGATTTTGCAGGCGCAACGACGATATGGAAAACAATAAATTAAATAAATAGTAAAAAAAACAAAAATACTCTAATTAAAAAAATTTATATCGGAAAAAACTCTGTTGATGCCATAAGGGAACTGACAAAATGTGCTAATGCCTTTAATAAATATTTCGCTAACGTCGGTCAAAATTTAGCTACACGGATCGATGAAAATTATAAAATAGATAATTTCGAGAAGGACTGCCTTAAACAAAATAATCTGTCAGTTTTCCAACCAGTAACAACAAATGACATAAAAAATATTATAAATGAATTAAAAGGTGGATCTACACCAGGATTTGATGGAATCACAGTAGAAATATTGAAAAAATATAACAATTTTTTAAGCACTCCTATTACACACAATATAAATATTAGTTTGAATAGTGGAATATTCCCTTCCATTTATAAAAAATCTATCGTAACACCCGTTTTTAAATCAGGCAGCCCTGAAGAAATATCAAATTATCGACCTATATCTCTTGTCTCAAACGTGGCAAAAATTTTTGAAAAAATCGTAAAAAAGCAACTCATGTACTACATTGATAATAATAAAATACTTAGTCCTAACCAATTTGGATTTAGAGAGAAACTAGGCACACATGATGCCATTGCTGAACTAACATCAAATATATACAATGCATTAGATAAAAAAAACAAATGCCTTGGCATTTTCATTGATTTACGCAAGGCTTTTGATAGTATCTCCCATACAAAACTAATTAATAAATTAAATGATATCGGCATTATTGGTACCGTTAGATATTGGCTACAAAGCTATCTAACTCAAAGAAGTCAAAAAGTAAAATTGAATAACTCACTAAGTGTGGATGAAACTTTAGAATTTGGAATTCCCCAAGGGACTGTTATTGGACCAATTTTATTTATAATATACGTTAACCAAATGTTTAAATTATCACTTAATGGTAAACTAATATCTTTTGCTGACGACACTGCAATAATTATTGAAAAAAAAACGTGGAACGATATTACCATTGCAGCCAATCAAGACATGAATGTTATAAAAAAATGGTTCGATAACAATTTATTATCACTCAACACATAAAAAACTTATTATATTCCATTCTCTCTACAAGAAGATGTATCAAATAATTTAATTAACATAACAATTCATTCCAAAAATTGTGCAAATGACGATACATGTAATACGGACTGCGCTAAACTAAATCATAAATCAAATGTAAAATATCTTGGAATCCTAATAGATAAAAATGTTAAATGGAAAGATCATATCAATCTCACTGTGGAAAGAATAAGAAAACTAATCTATATATTCTATAACATACGAAATATTTTAAACAAAAAAACTATAAAAATGGTCTATTATGCATTAATTCAGTCCTTATTACAGTACGGCATTATTGGGTGGGGAGGGGCCTTTAAATCTTCCTTACAGCCCATAATTATAATTCAAAGAATAATTATAAAAATCATCCTTAGGAAACCATACGATTTCCCTACTCTAGAATTATTTCGGGAATTTAATGTACCATCAATCATAGAATTGTATAAGAGAAACGCCTTATATCAAATATATAAAGAATACTTTATTCAAAAAATTCACCCCTCTGATAGCATAAGCAATAGATTTAAAACTAATGGCTTAATAGCCATTCCTGTGCTTAGAACAACCACGGCTCAGCATCACTATTTGTATTTAGGTGTTAAATGGTACAATATATTATTGTCCAAAAACAAAATTAATATAACGGGAACATTGAAATATGAACAATTTAAAAAGCAAATTAAGTCCCTGAAATTGGATAATGATATATTGTACCCTTAATTTAATTTAATTTACCCTTACTTGAACTGTAATATCTAATATTAAAAGTATATGTATATATATATATATATATATACTGTTATTTGTCCTTCTAAAACATTTTTTTCTAAATTATGTACCTTTGTCAAGTAATATTTGTATTTATTTTCATAAGTTCTTTGATCATTGTTTAAACATCTCACTAAAACACTATTAATTTTTTTTTTTGCATGTTAATACTCCTCCCATAAACACGAGCTCTTGAGCTCAATTTATGGAGTAGTAGTAATATAAAATGAATTATTGTATAACCTTGCACATGTAACCATTTGTATTTTAAAAACAAAATTCTTGAAATAAATAAATAAATAAATAAATTTAATGGTGAAATATTTAAGATTATTATTTGAACCATTCAATAATAATAATCATGGTTTTAATTGGTCGAGATTATAATCGTATTAAAATCTAAAACATCATACTCAAGTGTGGGAAGTCCCAAAATCCCAACAACTTCTTATCTTTAGGAGGCATCAATCATCGATCTTGCATCGATCGGTTAGGAGGAAATTAATTTTAAATGCGCTCTCACGGATGTCTCACGAATTGCATTCGTTGGTTGTATAATAGTTTTGCATGATCCGCTATCGTATCTATTCGAACAATCGTAATAGATAACGGTTAACTTTGCCGTTGATCAGTAGATTAAATAATTAATTAATCCTGATATGTAGTATATAAACATAGACACCCCATACAAAAGACAGTACTCTCTTACAGTTCTCTCCATACAAAATGAAGTACTTGATTGTATTGTGCTTCTTGCTCTTTGCGTGTGTTTCGGGTAAGTTTATATATTAAAAATTAAATGCCTTTT
Organism: Limnephilus lunatus; assembly: GCA_917563855.2. Taxonomy (NCBI): domain Eukaryota; kingdom Metazoa; phylum Arthropoda; class Insecta; order Trichoptera; family Limnephilidae; genus Limnephilus; species Limnephilus lunatus. The sequence continues at coordinate 35,558,840 of OU830596.1, forward strand.
GGCATAATGAACTCTTTCTCAGGGAAAAAAAACAGACCAGCAATTCGTTCCACAGCCGAGCTGTTGAACTCAAGAAGGAGTGGTAGAAGCGACCCATTCTCATGTGACGTGTAAATGGAGCCTAAAGTGTTTAAAGTTTATAAAAAAGGGAATTTGAAAAAGACGTTTGTAACTAATAAAAGTGCGGATAGGAAAAAAATAAGCTATGCAACAAGTTTAATCAAATTGAAACTAAATCGCACATATTATTATGTATCCTGAACCGTCATTTAAAACCTATATTGAGAGAAGCATTCTCAAATCCCCCTTTCGCGCGGCCTTCCCCGATCTTTTTTAGTACCTTGCGGCTGTCAAGTGGTCACCAGATGCTATACAAAAGTATCTACATACAACTAACTTTTGTTTATGGCATTTTTTCTCATTAGCGATACTGGTCAGGGGGGTATAACTCCGATTCAAAAATTCAACCGTATCGATATTCATGTCTGTGTGACGTCATTCCGCCGGGCCCCGCCCCTTCACCTCGCCCGTCCAATGGAAATCTTTGTTGTTATTATTATTATACAAAACTTTTGACAGCTGACGCCGCTGACGGTAAAATCTAACAAAATGGACGGTTCATGTACGCCACGCAAATCGCCAAATATAAATAAATATATCACAAGTAAATATCAGCGCAGTGTGTAATTAGCAGACTTTACATTGATTACCCAATTTGGGAACTCGTGCATCTATTTGTGGCTAATACTATCTCGAAATGGCTAACTCACGAAATGATCCTCGTGGAGACAGGATTATCATAACCTAAATGTAAGTTAAAATTACTTTTATTATTATTTTCTATCGAATAATTACAATTTACAATCATTTCAGCGTCAAAGTTACGTTAATTTGCAGTCCTGGTTTTCACGCATTTATATTATATACTACCAGCTACGATTAGACAACCTTAATCTGATGAGAATATTTAAGGTCAAATGCATATTAATTGTAATCAAATTAATATATATTTAACCTTAAATATTATTTTAACTATATACTTCTACGCCTGCCTCGACACAGGTATATCCTAATGAGACAGGCATCAAAAAACCTAATGTAAACATACTTTATATAGATAAAATAAATAAATATTGTTTTGTTTTGATCTGTCTGTTTGTCTTAATATTATTTTCATTCATATTTTCAGCTCAAAACACCAAATCGTGACGGTTATAGTGTCATGCTGCCTACTTTCTACCCCCTATAGCTGACAGGCTCGTGGCAACTACTAGTGCAGAAATTCACTCATTTCAACATACTCACCTCCCGCGAGCGATGGCCCCTGCCAACAGGACTCTTGGTTTGTATGCTTTATCATTATTAATGATTACCTAGGCAAAGGTATTTATATTGCGAGGATTAAATTGGTGGTGAACTTTATCCACCGGATGCAGTGTGACGATTATACTTGTGTTTTAACGTTTCTTAAAAAAAAATTATGAAGGTCATTGCGAGACACATTTAAAAGCATTTATTTAGCACCTTAATGATGAGATATAATTGTTTGTTGTAGGTATGTGGGTGTCATGTCAGGAGATGGGAGGCTGACATGTCCCATCACTTTGTGCCGCCGCTGTCCTTGAGAGAAGAAGGAAGAGTACTTCATGGACCAGGACGCAACAGGAACTAAACTTTCTTAGTACGCCTTTCATATTCTGTTCTGTTTTTATCATAATGGAGTGCTGGTACCTACCCTGGTATGGCAGTGAGGAACTGGCAGAGGAAAAATGAAAGTAGACTGAATGCTGTAGAAATGAGATCCTTGAAAGCGTATGTGTGGTAAAACCATGTATGGTCCTGTATATTTTCTGCCTATACAGAGTATAATAGACCAATATGTATATTTTTATGCAGCAAAGGGTTTATTGGTCAAATCGTATGTATAGTTTCATATCAGTGATCGATGAACCGATGGATGCAATTTTTGAGCCGTAAGTTGTTATAATGGTTTACCTGCTTTGTAGTTGGAAGTAACATTGTAGAAACATATTATGAGTTTGTGCAAAGCGCCTTTGAGGTGATTTTTTTACAAAAACAGCGCAATACAAATCATCCGATTATTATTATTATTTATGATCCTGTGAGAAATGTGGAGATCCGCAAAGAATTCAAGGCTGATTGTAATGAGTATTATTAGTATAAGATATAGAAAGAGACCCTCAGTTTGTTCGATCAAGTGAATCAGATATTGTGTCAAGCCATGTCAAGAGTCAGAATAGTATGTATGTGTCGATTTGTGAAAGTGGCAAAGAGTGTGTGCCAAGACCGGGCTGTTCACCCTATCTGTCTACCCCTGCGGGAAACGGCGTGATGGTTAATTAGTTCTTCTTGTATTTCCTGTTTTTACCTGTTTATAATAAAATACTAAAACATGTAATTGAGTTATCATTTCTCTGTTGTAAACCAGAGAAATGTCAAAATTCGATATTGTCGTAGGAACACCAAATCTTATTTGAAAATTGTTCTTCCGTTTAAAGGGATTGAAATTTCATTTAATTTTAGGTTATATTTACGACAGTTGGTTTCTTAGAGCAACGAGTTTCCATCTGACAAAGGTCTGTCTAGAGAAAATGAGCTGCAAAGAAAAGTAAGCTTATTTTATCAGGGCAGCACTCTGTCAGGCGTAGCTCCGATGCTTTGGGGGAATATTTTGACATTTCATTTTATTTTTAAAATAATATTTTAGGCAATAGAATTGGGTAGGTACCGAAAGAGCATTGTATTGTCTATGGTCGATCCTTTTTTTTGTTTGCTCTATCCTTGTCGATGGTATGTGTGACGTAAATCAGCCCAGTGAAAAAGAAAGGGTCAAATATTGGCGCATCTATGGCGCAAAATAGCGTCGAAAAATTGTCTATACAAAAAGCACGAAGTTATCAATCTAATACTGGTTAATTTATGCCAATCAGTGTTACCGAAGCTCCCGATTTTTCGGGAGATCTCCCGATTTTTCACTTCATCTCCCGATCTACCGGAATGGCATCAAAATCTCCCGATTTTTCATGTCCCGGCTGCAATTATTCATTTTGTACAAAAATCATTTGTTTAAAAATCATTTGCTGACTCACAGTGACATACAACCGTTTACATGTTTCAACTGAGATTATTTAATAAATATAAGTGTTCTCAAAAGGGATATCTAAGAAGTCACATGCCGACTCATGTAGAGAAAAACCTTTTTCATGTTCCGGTACTACGTAACTATTCTTGTACTACGTAGAGAAATCTAAAAATCACATGTTTACCAACAATGGAGAAAAAGCTTTTCATGTCCCGACTACGACTATTCATGCGCTACAAAACGGCATCTAAAAATTCACATGTTTTTTTCATGTCCCGACTGCAATTATTCATGTTGTACAAAAGAACTTCTTAGAATTCATTTGCCAACTCACAGTGACATAAAACCTTTTACATGTTTCTACTGCGACAATTTATGTATTATTATATTATTGTTTTACAAAGAGGCACCAAAAAATGTTTATCCACAGCGGACAAAAACCATTTTCGAGTCCCGAATGCAGTAATTAAAGATCACGAAAGGAAGTTTTTTTGCAGTTATTAAAATCCACAGCGCGATTCATAGTGGAGAAAAGCCATTTTCATGTTTTGAGTGAAACTATGCATGTACTACGAAGATAAATCAAAAAAATCGCAAGTTTTCCCATAGTGGACAAAAACCTTTTTCGTGTCCCGACTGCAACTATTCATGTTCTCAAAAGGGACGTCTGAGAAAGCACTCGCTGAATCACAGTGGAGAGAAACCTTTTTCATGACTGCAAATCTTCATTTACGGATTCCCTGTAAAACATAAACGAAAAGGCTTGCCAACTTGGGCATTACATAGTTTTTATTTAAATAAAAAAACATGTTACGTAACGCGTTTTTCGAATCCTTCTCCCGCACCGATAACGCACAGTAACGTTAAACAAGACCTCCCCCCCTAAATTGCGTTACGTACCTAATACTTGAACGGCCCCCAAGGTCGAAGTTTCACAAAAATTTGTGCTGAGTTTCCAAACGTAAAGTAAGTCCCCGTTGAACGTTAGGGAAAATTGCGTTATTCCACGGGCAACGTCTACAATAATCGTATTGATGGCGCTGCTTATGGTTTTTTTTTTGATTTGTTGTTAAGGTTCTACTTCGGAGTAATAAAAGGGATTCGGAAAATTGACAAGGGAAGAATTTTATTATAATAATTCTAGTAATCTCCCGATTTCTTCAAAATTCTCCCGTTTTCTCCCGATTTCTCCCGATTTTTAGGCGAAAATTCTCCCGATTTCGAAATTATGAGTTCGGGAACACTGTTTATGATTTATGCATTATGCTACGTTCAGACCAGCGTATCAAACATAAAAGATGATAGCACGCCACATATCGCTCTCCATACAATCCCTTCAGACCGTTCACACTAAGCGCTTTGATGTGCACATCAACCATAGACAATGCACATCTTACGCCGTAACCGCTCCGGAGGCGATATACGAGCAGATAAGCACCCCCCTCTCCCGCCGAAAATAGGAGTGGGGGTCATTTTAATTACGGAGCTCCCAACTCAGTTCCGTGTCCCATCAAAACTCAAATCATGAGCGGCGTTGCTTGAGAGAAGCTTCTAGTGTTTTCATTTGGGCAATTTTTTGCTTTGTGGGGATTTCGCGGAATCCGGGTGCTAACCTCCTTTACCTTCGACACTTTTGGAAATTGACGCGAGGTCCATCGGCATGTTAAGCCAAACCACTAAATTTCGACGAACGAGTGACCGAGACCCGCAGCTTGCATACAATCTAAAAAGTTTATAAATAGTATTTGTAATTATATAGTTAATATGCGGAAATGTTTAGTGTGTTCATCGCATTTGATTCATCATGCAGAAATGGTATATTACACGGTGTTCAGTCACAATGTTTCAATACTACGCGTGCATTTTTGTGTACGAAACCTAATGTTGAAGTCAAAAATGGATTATCGACGTGGCTTTACACCAACTTATATGCAAAGGTAAGTTCAATATTAATACTTATGAAATAAGTATCAATTTTTATGCAAATGTCAATAATACTGGGGATTTCTGTCCATAACCTCAATCTTTGTTAAAAACAGTGATTTTACAACTGTAATGAGATTATAGCACTAGTACAACGCATAGTTCCGTAGTGTAGCCATTTTTGACAGCTTTTTGCTGTATAAAATAATACGTAAACAAAACAATAAAATTGTAATGTATTTATTTATACTGGGTTTTTACAGATTGTTATCACACATCTGAGAACAACTCAGTTCATTATACAAATAAGACAAAATAGGTAAAAATTTATATAAAATCAATCAACCAAATTATTCAATGTTTAATTTTGAAACAGTTTAAATACAAATGAGATAAAATAAAACAAAAAAACAGTTAGAACTAGAAAATTTAAAAAATACATAGTTTCCTCAAGTGACAATTAATTAGAGAGGCAAGACAAGAGACATGATTAGAGACACAAATGATACAAAATAAATTAGCACATATTTTTCAGTAATCGCACAGCATTTTTTTGAATCCATATAAATTATTAACAAAAATATCTACCGTCTACTTCACAGTGTGGACAGCCGTTTCAAAACCAATGCGGCTAATTTAAATTTAATGCCATATCTGGTATGTATTACTAAAAATTATTTTATTTTCAGGACCACCCTAACCCTACCCAGCTGAGCTGAGCGACAACATAACCAAAAACATATAATATATACTTCAATATCATTGTTTATGGAGGATGGATTGTGCAGACTACAAAAATATAGAATTGAAGGAAGAGGCATGGATGGAGGTCATCAAGGAATGTGATTTGCCAGACGGTATGCACAGTTTATTTTCTAAATATTTTTTAACACTGAATGCAAGTCGATTTATTTTAGCAATTACAAGCATGTTATTTATCAATTTCCACATTGTAGTTGTAGAAATCCGGCCCTGAAATAGGTGGAGCCTTTATGACCACGTGCTAGCCATCAATGGCTCCGACACAATGGTCAAATTAATAAATTTCCTTGAAGTCTGTAGCGACTTTTTTCCACTCATCTTGGGTTGGTTCTGCCATTACCTGAAATTACTTTTAATTATTTATTTTCATTCTGCCTGACAGGAGATTTATTTCAGACTTGATTATATTACATAAAGTCATGATCAATATATATTCTCTCATAATCTATGTAAAAACCCAGCTGGGCATAAAGTCAAATAAATTACTATCGGCTGGAGATAGCATCACATTCCTCTTTTATAATTTCTGAGACAGTTGTTCTGCCAATCCTATAATTGTAGACAATTCTCGTGAAGCTATCGCCTGTTGCCAAGTACCCGTAAATTACTTAAGGTTTTTTTTGTTTTCAGTGAAAGAGGCCAAGTGCCTCTGGAAGAAATTAAGAGATGGCTTCCGGCAGGCGAACGCCAGATCTAAAACGACAACAGGACAAGCAGCGTCACCAACTGCAACAAAATGGAAATGTTTTCATTTAATGGAATTCTTAATACCAACTTCACTTCAAGCATGAAAGCACATACTTTTGAAAAAATACTCCAGGCTTTCAGCAGCTTCCTGGCAGGAGGCTCGATTATATCGTCATCTGTATCTATCAGGTTTTGCTCCAGTTGTGCATTGATATTACTTTATCGGTCTGTTTGCCAACGTCGGTAAAAGGAATTCCATAAGATGGAAATATTTCATTTAATTTTATCTAGCGTCCGGATAATTTCAAGTACATTTTCTTCTCGAGCCTTAATAACTACATAATATTAGTTAACATTTTGTTTTTTCCAGCCTCATTATTAATGAAACACGGTAATCAGACTTGAACCGAAGCAATTTATTATTGTAAAACAAAAGCGTGTAGGTACACTACAGATCCTAGATGTCGGTAGTTTAAACATTTGAATTATTTTATTACCATGGTTCAATCAATACCACCACTTAACAAAATAATACAAATAAGGTAAACAAAAGCATGGAAAGTACACAGAGCTTCCATATAAGATCCTAGATGGCGGTAGGTAACTTTATTATTTTATTATCAAAATTCAATACCACCACTTAACAAAACAATACAAATAAACCAAAAACAAATACTAGGTATGCAATACTATACCCATCTTGTTTATAAATTTATAATGTTTTATTTTACTTAAACTCTTAGTTAGCATATCTGCTGGCATTTCAGAGGTATTTAAATATTCTAAATTAATTAATTTATTTGCAACAGCCTCTCTTATGAAATGAAATTTGACATCGATATGCTTACTACGTCTATGATGAATACAATTTTCAGAAAGTTTTATAGCACTTTGGCTGTCATTATATAATGTAATAGGTTTATTACCTCTATTTATTAGTTCATTAGACAAGTTTTTCAAGAATATAGCCTCTTTACTTGCTTCACAAGTAGCCATGTATTCGGCTTCTGTACTTGATAAAGCGACAGTTTGTTGCTTCCTACTTTCATGAGATATTAAACAACCTTCATAAATAAAACAATATCCAGTGTATGACTTACGATCTAAATTATCAGATGCAAAATCTGCATCAGCGTAACCAACTATGTCTAAATTATTTTTTTTGTACATTAGACCATAACTCTTGGTAAAATTTAAATATTTTAACACTCTCTTGGCATGCTTCCAATGTGTTTCAGTGAAACAGTTATTAAATTGGCTTAGGTAACTAATACAATAAGAAATATCGGGTCTGGTTAAAACAGAGAGGTACATTAAACTGCCTATAAACTGTTGGTAAGGAAACTTGGAATGTACATTTTCTCCTTTTTCAAATTTTAAATTAGTCTCCATAGGTGTCTCTACATTTTTCTTAGAATTCTCTAAACCAAATTTACATACTAACTTTTCTATAAATTTCTTTTGACTAACGAAAATATTATTTTTCTGTATTTTAACATCCATACCTAGACATTGTCTTAATTGACGAAGTAAATTGACGAAGTAAATTGACGAAGTAAACTGATGGGACGCGTGAAGCTAGAGTCGTCATATAAGGCCTTCAAACGCTTCTATACACCTTGTACTGTTTGATCGTTTTTGATGTGAACATAAATTGAGGGGTCAATCGTCATAATAAGTTTAGCTTTTGCCTTTTTATCATCCAAACTTGTACAATCGGATGATTCTGGCTTGTGAATATCGACACCATCCAACATCAAAAATTGTTCAGCTGCGAACGACCATTCATCAAAATTCTCCGGACCTTTTAAGCTGAATTTTTCTTCTCTAGCCTTCAAAACTATGTTATATCAGTGTACATTTTATTTTCTCTAGTCCCAGTATAAGCGTTGGTTAATTTAAATTATATTAGTATGTTTACAATTGTTTATAATCTTTTATTCTGTCTATAAAAGTATGTACATACTTGTACTGTACGTAAATAAACAAGATGTTCTGCTGAACTTTGATCTGAAGACTGAAATAGATATACTTTTCTTTTAGTATTTAATGTTTGACAGAATTTGAAATCTGAAGACTAAAATAAATATATTTTTTTTATTATATTTACTGTTGGACAGAATTTGTTATCTGAAAGCTGTAATTTTCTTCTCTAGCCTTCAACATTATGTTATATTAGTGTACATTTTGCTTTTTCTAGTCCCCAGTATAAGTGTTGGTTAATTTTAATTATATTAGTAAGTTTACGTTAATCTTTTATTCTGTGTGTATGTAAATAATTGTACCGTACGTAAATAAACAATATGTTTTGCTGGACTCTGATCTGAAGACTGAAAGAGATATATTTTTCTTTTAGTATTTATTGTTGGACAGAATTTGTGATCTGAAAGCAGAAATTTTCTTCACGAGCCTTCAAAATTATGTTATATTAGTGTACATTTTTATTTCTCTAGTTCCATTATAAGCATTGGTTAATTTAAATTATAATAGTATGTTTTCTGATTCTGTTTATTTATTCTGTGTATTTAACAGCACTTAAATAAATAATATTCTTGACGAACTCTTGTGTTTTTATTATTTTGGGAGGTGTATCTTTTTAGAAGGTTTAAATATTACTTTATTTCGCATACCTATAGCAGACAGCGAGTCTTTCTTGATTACTTAATGTCATCAAAGTTAAAGATAATCAAAAACATATGGGGCATCCATTAATTACTTGAGCAGTTTTTCTTCCAATCTAGACCCACCCCTCCCTCGGTGAGATAAATTTGGGCCAATTCGTTTATTTTTCAAGTATCGTGAGATTTTGCTGGGAGAGGGGTCTCCCCGTTTATGCTCACATAATTAATGGATAACCCCTAATACATACTTCAATATTATTTTAATGATGTCATCATTAAATATGATCAATTTTAAATATGTGTTGCAGCGTGCTGTACTAAAATGTTGGATTTCAATTAATCTAAATAAATTTATACTAACAAACTTAATTTTATTTTTTATACAATGTCCCACTTGCACATTTTTGTTTTCACGTCACCCTGGCCCTGGTACTTACCTTAGTATTTAGTATAATATTATCTGATAAAGTTACCGGCTGCTGTGTTTTTGCATTTGGAAAGAACTTACATTATTTTTAATCCTCTGGATTCCAGCAGTTGACACCATGTGAGCACCTAACAATGAGTGCTAAAAGATTCCCTTGTTTATGTAAAATGCATACAAAGGATTACAAAAACATAGAATTGAAAGAAGAGGCGGAGGCACTAAGAGTGTGATTTGCCAGACGGTCGATATGCATAGTTTATTTTAAAAAAAATCTGTTATAGACTGTAGGTAACGCTGAGTGGAGGGTATACAAGAGACCATTTGAGTGTAGTCAAACTGAGAAAACTGTTGGAAAAGTGTAAACTTAAAAATGGAAGATGCTCCGAGGAACTAGCGTCATTGATCCCTTCGGTGCACAGTCGGGAAAGACGCCAAACGTGTGGAAGAAGCGACCCATTCTCATGTGACATTTGTCACATGAGAATGGGTCGCTTCTTTGACTCGTTCTTGTGTTCAACAGCTCGGCTGTGGAACGATTTGCCGGCCTCTTGTTTCCTCCTTCCTACAAAATGGGTCTCTTCAAGACCAATGTTCATTCCTTCCTCTCCTCACAAAGACCCTCCACACAGAATCTCAGGTGACATAGGTCCTGAGGGAAATTATTTTCCTCGAGGCCTGATGAATCATTTATATGAAGATCTACATAATATATCAAAATGGTTGAAGAAAAATAAACTAAAATTGAATGTACCTAAACAAAACTAAATGTATGAACATTGGAAAACGAGTACCTAACGCAAACAAAAAAAGACATATAGATAGACGGTAAAGTTTTGAAAGAAGTATTTGAAAATAAATATTTGGGAGTAATAATTGACTCCATATTGACTTTCGCTCAAAATACAAAACAAATTATTAAAAAGATTGCCAAAAAAATTTTGCTGTTGGTAAGAATAAAAAGATTCATTGACACAGTCTCCAGTAAAAATGTGTACAACGCAATCAATGTACCACTCATAAGTTCCTGTAGCAGCATTCTATTCTTAGCCAACGACGGACTAAATGAAACAAATGACAATTCTACAAAACAGCTGTGAGAACTAGGTAGGTATATTGAAGAAAAATAGGTACACTTCAGTCAAGAAAATGTTGAAGGAGTTAAACATCTTGTCATTAAAACAAATTATTTACATCAATACTATATTGTTTCTACAAAATAATCAATGGCCATACGTCTATTGAATTCCTAAGAAAATTGATAAACTACAAAGCAAAAGTATAGAAAACGCGCGAATGTCAGCTGTCAAATTGTCAGATCTAGTACAAAATCTACAAAGAAATGGTATCTCGCGGCAGTTATCGAGCTGTCTAAATTCATCTGACCCCCTCTCCTACCACAGGAAGAAATATTTGATAGGCTCGTGTGAACGGCATAAAATATAAGCGCTCGCGGCTGAACAGATATCTGCTCGCGGTTGATGCGTTAATGTGAACGGGCTTTTAGCGTATTAAATTCCGTCGCTGGCATTTTCGTTTTGTAGTAGCTCCGAATTTATAACGATTTTTCCCCAAAAAGCAAGAATTGTTTCAAAATAATACTTTATATTATAACAGCGAAGCTGTTCGAAGTATTTTAAAATTAAAAATTGCTAAATTCTAAAGAAAACAGAGTTTAAGACCGATAAATGACAGGTGAACACGACAAAGAAGTTTGTCGGCACTTTGGGGTCCTTTGTTTCTTTGTTTTCTTTGTTCGTATCTTGTGTTGTGATTGACTTGTGTTGTGTTTGATTTAACAATAAGCGGGTCCGAAATTTCGTCATCAGATTTGGTAGAGATGACGGTAGAGGAAATAAATAAAGTGATTTGGCCAAAAGAGCCGAAGCGAAAGTTGCCGAAATTGGCGAAAAAAGATTGCATCGATCATCTTTCGGCCCAAGTGGAGCTTATAAGCTCATTTTTTCACAACTTTATGGTTTCAAAAACGTACGTGGATAGAGATTTGAAATCCGAGCTTAACTCAGAAGATCGGGAGATGCACGGGGAGAGTGGTGCATCAACTTATCTAAGGATTGGTCTCGTTAATCCTTGATAAATTCTGTGGGGTACTGAGCCATGCCCTCTTGCAGCGGAATGAGTGCCTCAGAAAAAAGCAGTTATCAGCAGGTTCCCTGTTTAAGAAAGTGAAATCACTGTTTGCTCTGGATACAGAGTATCAGACAGTGACAAAAGATGGTCTGCGGAAGGAGAGCAAACGCGATCCAGCATCACAGGGTCGCAATCCTCAATGAAGTAAAGAGTCAGTACATACGGGAAGCGGTTAAAAATATTCCTCCAGCAGCGGGTTATCTTTTTGACCCAAGCAAATTGGAATCCCAGATTCAGCGAATGGGAGGGCTGGATAAATGCCTCCCACATCCGAGCTTCGCCCCTCAACCAGCTTGCAGTTGCCCAAGTATAAAGGACCAGTGAGGAAGCCTTTTCGCGAGAGCAGGTCCTTTCGGGAAGGTAGGACGTTTCAGGACAGCGAGCCCTTTCGCGATAGCAAAGCCTTCCGTGGTGGACGAACCAACCAACAGGAGTCCAGAGGTGCTAACAAGAGAGGACCAACCAGGCCAAGAAGGAATTTTGACAACAAGGATAGTCACAAGGGCAGTTAGGAAAGTTTCTAAGCACTTAGGAGCACCACCGAGGCTGTTAACGATGTTGCGAGAGTACAAGCTACCCTTCCGTCAGAAATCCCCGCTAAGTATACTGGCAGACATGGTAAGTTCCACTTATAAAACTCATATCACAGAAGAAATGATGCGACAAATAGACAAAATGAAAAAGGAAAAGATATTCGAATCAGCTTCAATATCTCCTTCATTTTTGTCACGGATGTTTCTCATACCGAAGCAAGACGGGTCATTTAGACCAGTTTTCAACCTTCGTCGCTTGAACAATTTTTTAATTATAAGCATATTTAGACTTAATAAGTTTGCATCATTTATTCAACCAGGGGACCGGATGGTTAAAGTGGATCCATCGCCTTTTCATTTTTAATGAGAACTACTTCAAATGACATGTTTTCCTTTTGGACTAGCATCTGCTCCAAAGATTTTTTATTTTATTTTTTACTTCTCTTACCAATTGAATAGTGCAAAAATTAAGAGATAAAGGTCTCAGAATAATTGTCTACTTAGATGATTTTTTGATAATACATCAGATTAAAAATATATTGAAAATTCATACATTTGAAACTATTTCAATGTTACAAACTCTGGGGTGGATAATACAATTCATTAAATCCACTCCAAGGCCAAGTCCAGTACAGAAAATTTAATATCTGGGAATTATGAGGAATTCAAGGACTGACTTAAAAGGTCTCCCGCAAGATAAAAGAGTGAAAATAACAAAGTTACTAAAACAATACATTTATCTAGGAAGATGGTCACTTGAGCAGGCCCAGAGCCTCTTGAGTACCCTCAATTTTGCTAGTTTTCCATTCATAGAGGCAGGCTTAACATTCGCATGTTAGAGTGTGCCAGTCGCAAGCTACCTGCATTCAAACTCAAGACGACTTCATCCCATACCTCGTGCTGTGATAGAGGAGCTGAGGTGGTGGAGCAGGTCCCTGCAGATGTGGTCATCAATGCATCAAGCATCAATTTTTCACACCCTCACAACTCGGACTGGGGATGGGGCGCGCAGCTGGGCGACCTCAGGTTGAATGGAGCTTGGTCCCAAACACAACAACCTCTCCACAGCAATGTCAAGGAAATGCTCGCCGTGCTGGCAGCACTTACTCCTCACGGGCCAGAGCTGTCAGACTCGGATCTTCCGATCCAGTCAGACAACAAATCGGTAGTCGCATACCTTCACATCGAAGGCGGCACACGATCCAAGACATTGCTCGAAGCGTCTTATCAAGTCCTTCAGATGGCAGACATGTATCCCATTTCACTGTCTGCCCACTACTTACTACTGATCGAATGAAGCTTGGTCCCAAACACAACAACCTCTCCACAGCAATGTCAAGGAAATGCTCGCCGTGCTGGCAGCACTTACTCCTCACGGGCCAGAGCTGTCGGGCTCGGATCTTCTTATCCAGTCAGACAACAAATCGGTGGTCGCATACTTTCGCAACGAAGGCGGCACACGATCCAAGACATTGCTCGAAGCGACTCGTCAAGTCCTTCAAATGGCAGACACGTATCACATTTCACTGTCTGCCCACTACTTACCCGGAAGGTTCAACGAGGTAGCAGATCAACTCTCCAGAAAACGTGAATCTCTGGAATGGCATATTTTACCGGCAGCAACAAAATTAGTTTTTGCAAAATGGGGGAGGCCAACTATAGACCTGTTTGCACCAGAACAGCCCACGTCGTAGAAGATTTTGTATCCCTCAATGCATTCGACAAAGAGGCAAAATTTGTCAATGCTTGGACTTGAGTGGGATTTTCCTCTAGCTTGGGTGTTCCCCCCCCCCCCCCCCCCCCCCCGTGCCTTATGCGGAGAGTTTTAGCACACCTGAACCGGGCCAAGGGCCTATATTTGATTGTAGCCCCAAGATGGAAGAAAGTATTCTGGAGACCAGACTTAAAAAATCGAGTGACATGTCCTCCGTTCACCGTATTGAAACTGACAGAAGTGCTTGAAACCCCCACCGCAAATAGGATTTCATTTTGGAGGTGGGGAAGTGCCGGGTCATGCCGGGTCGGGTCCGGGTGTGGAAGTCATTAATAGATTGGTAGGACAAACAGAAAGACTTTTAAAGTCGAGTTAGAGAGAATCCACACTTAGAGCATACAAAAAATCTTAGTCTAGAAGATAGTCTCTCTCCTAGAACAGTTCGACTCCATAAATCGGTAGTAACAACTTTCAGTAGCCCTAAAGAAGGAAACCTAAGATCACATCCTATGGTCAGACAAGTACTCAAAGCCGCAGCATTAAGACATCCTAAAGTGGCTAAACCTCCTATCTGGGATCCTCGAGTAGTGTTGACCCAAAAAGTTTAATCTCTTTGAAACATCAAGGAGGGCAGCGACTTTACTTTTATTAGCTTCGGGACGAAGAGTGCATGACCTGACCTTGTTACAGGGTTCACCAGACAAAATTATCCATAGATGAGGAAGGGGTCTCGTTATGGCCAGTTTTCGGATCCAAAACAGACTCCGCTACGTACCAACAGTCAGGTTGGAGACTGATAAATGGCAATCAACCAAATATAGACCCAACATACTGGAATTAAGAAACTGGTTGAAATCTCCAAAGAATGGAGAGAAACAAAGCAGAATTTAACATAACTCTTCATTACTACATCAGGAGCAGTTAAGGCAGCTTCAAGAATAGTCAGCATCCGTTGGGTCAAAACGATTCTAGAAGAAGCTAAGATCACAGCTGCCCCGGGAAGCGTACGGGCAGCAGTGGCATCACTGGCTGGATAATTTTAGACTAGATGACACCTTGGCTCGAGGGAACTGGAGGAGCCGGGACGCCTTTGCTAAATCCTACAGAAGAGAAGTTAACACTTCTCTAGAGGTAAATAGGGCATTGTCTGTGACCCATATCCCACCCACTGTAACACGTGAGTAGGTATTCCAGTGTTTAACATATTTTAATATCATCACATTAGCGTTAGTGGTCACCAGTCGATAACAAACAGATCTCAATATAGGTTTTAAATGACGGTTCAGGATACATAATAAAATAGTTTTACCTACCAATAAAACTTATATTATGTACCTAACCTCATTTAAAACCTAGGCAATCACTGCCTGGTGAGAACTAATGAGAAAAAATGCCATAAACAAAAGTTAGTTGTATGTAGATACTTTTGTATAGCATCTGGTGACCACTTGACAGCCGCAAGGTACTAAAAAAGATCGGGGAAGGCCGCGCGAAAGGGGGATTTGAGAATGCTTCTCTCAATATAGGTTTTAAATGAGGTTAGGTACATAATATAAGTTTTATTGGTAGGTAAAACTATTTTATTATTGTTTTTCAAAAGAAGCAAACACATTGTGACTTGACATTTTAAATAAATAAAAAGAAAATACTTTGTTTTACGTCACTTTATTGATATTTTATAGTCTACCGGTTTCGGTACCTTGTTGTGAAGAAAGAAAGAAGCAGTAAATTAGAGTGGGACAGTGCGTCAGTTGTGGGAGGGAAGTGGGGGAGGTGAGTGTGGGAATTTATATATATTATAAGTATGTTTCCCGTTATCCCACACTCCTCTCCCCTGCACGACTGTCGCACTGTCCCGCTCTAATTTACTGTCTCTTTCTTTCTCAACAATTTTGTATATATATATGTATATTACTCTGTATTTGTTAGTATTTTACTAACAGTCCTGAGGATGGTACGGAGGTACCGAAACCGGTAGACTATAAAATATCAATAAAGTGACGTAAAACAAAATATATTCTTTTTATTTATTATTATTGTAATGCATTTCAAGCATTTTACGGAATAAACACAAACTATGTGTTTGAGTTTGGTTCGAGTAATTCAATTGTAAAATTTTAGGTCTTAACAAGAACTTTAAAGTAGATCAAAACACTTTTATTGTAGCAAAAGAAAATACAACATTTCCCTTATAAAACCTGAAGTCCTCCAACGGACCAATAATATAATGTTTCCTTTTTAAGGCAAACTAACGCAGAAGAGGGAGAAATAAATTAAATCATCCTGTTTATAAACTTAGACTACAGGGTCCGTTGGAAAGGGAAGAATATAGCTATTCCTGACATCTATGTAAAAAACCTTGAACTATAATTATGTCTGACATCTTTGTCAGGAGTAGAGAAACGTTTTACCTTTTACCTAATTAAACACTAGCTTTATTTCTTAACACCATGAATACTAGGTTTAATACATGCCAAATTTTAAGACCGGTCTGACAGATCAGAAATTGGCGGCATTGGCGCAGTAAGTGAGTTGAACCTCTCTGGCTAATTTGTTTGGTTTTCGGAACAACTCATATACCGTTGTGTCTCCCTTGCTATCATGATTAGAAATATGATTTAAACATTCTAAACGGTATTAAAAAGAGAAAATACCACACTTTATATTCAAATCCAAAAGTTAACCACAAAATAATTAAAATGTACACCTTTATGAAACCAAAGTTTCCGAACGAAATTTGAAATTTTTTTATGAAACTTTGGAAATTTTTTATTAATTATTTTTACATGAAAGAACCAAAAAATGAGTTGACCATAATGTTTATAATTTATTTGCCTAATAAAATAATTGTTTGTTTTTATTTTTTTCATTATCAGTAATTTTAGTTAAAAAAACGAAAGGTGAGCCATTTTTTAAATTTTCTTATATTTACATTAAAAAAATTTATATTTCAAAAATTATATGTTTATTACGAACTTTAAAATATAAAATATAAATTTAAATTTTAAAATATCATCACCTTTCAAAAACAGTTTTTAGTTTTCGAATGCCTTCAGAAATATTCCATTTATTTTGATTTTATTGCAAAGCGGAAATATTTTGACCTTCCGACAAAACAGGCACAGAGGGGAAGGACAGAAACGTGGCATGCCCCCCACCCACGCCTTTCTCTGTCGCACATTATTTTTTCACGCATCTTTCCTTTCGCTTAAAGTCAATAACTCTGCACGAGAATGAATCGTATCATGTTCAGACCGATCTTAAAGTTTGGCGGGTACTATATCTATATTTATTATGCAAATCTGAAACTGCTAAGTCAAGAGAAAATCGTACTAAGAGTACGGTAGACAGTAATTCACAAAATGTGAATTTTTCCAACAAGAATCATTATAATATTGCAACACCATAAATTTTAATTAAACTAGCGAGTTCTTGGCATGCATTGCTATGTCACTCAATAAAGAAATCGTTTCTCCCTGAGTGTCCTTTCCCATTCGTCCTATTCCCCTTCCCCTTCCTCTTCCACATCTCCACTCCACCTTCTCCGCCTTCCCTCTCCCCACTCCTTCCTCTCTCCCGCTTCCCCCGTCCCCCGAACCCCCCTCCCGAGTCCCCTTCCCCCCCTCCCGCATTCCATACATTCAGTTTTTAAACAGCTTTCGTGCCATCTATTGCATTTTTTAATAAAAATTTCATAATGCCAGAGCTCACAGCATATATAGAAACTACCGTGGGCATGCACATATCAAATCCCCAAAGTTTCATCGCAATCGGATGAATGGTTAGCAACGCATAATTTTATGATGCCAGAACTCACTGTTATATATTGTGGAAATCATCACGGGCATGTACACATCAAATCCCCTAAGTTTCATCGCAGTCGGATGAATGGTTTAGCAACGCATAGACATCTCATATACCTACTTACTCATATACTCATATAAATATCTACACCCAAGCAAGCACATTTTGATTTTTATATATCGTCGCATTAATTCGTAGACTGCGTAACTCCAAATTTTTCGAAAATATGTTTTTAATGCCATCCGGTGTTAAAATTAGTAAAACTCGCAAATTTTAAAAAAATATATCTTTTTAGATAAACACAAATTAGGAAACTGCGTAACACCATGGAGCTATTCTTACTCGCGAATACTTTGAAACTCCTTAACTCCACATACTTTATTTTATTTACCATTTCAGGTCTTATCTTCAAAATTATTCGTAGTATTAGTATTGTGCTGTTATTTCTTGTGTACTAAGTACTATCATATTTATCCTGTTATTCTTACAGACTGAGACTAAATATAAAAGTCAATTACGATGTTATTTAGTAATTTATAAAATAAATATTGCAGTTCTGTATTGTTGTTTTATTTTTTAATGTAAAATTCCTATCTCCCAAGTCTTCAGCTAGTTGTTCATAAAAATGTTCGCAGAAAAGTACGTAGGTATCTTTGTAAAATATATATGTCCATTCTCGGTTTTTATGTAAACTTCCTAACTCCGATTTGAAATAGAAAGCCTTAACTAACAAAAGTAAAATGATTGAAAATAAATTTCGAAATATATTATATGTTTGGAAAATAAATAAAAACAATGACCCGTCTTTCATTTTTTTTCACTATGAGGTTTTTTGTGCCTCCTGTAAAATTTGACATTTGGTGGTTACGCATTCTACGAATTAATGCAACGATATATAGATAGTAAGCCTCAGAAAATACGCGAGGTAAAAGGGTTTGCCGCGGCTTATATGTCTGCATATGTTATATGGTTACATGTATCGATATTACCACTAAGCTAGCTTCACGTCGACGCGTCAATCATCGGAAACTTTGTTTTTTTTAGTACATAATGCGCACATGTAAGAATGTCTTCTATCACAGCTGGTGAAATTATCTTCTGACAAACTCTGCTGGTGTGTCGGCGACCTCGGATAATCTTCAAATTTGCTGACTTCTAGTTGTTAAATCCATGTGCTAGCATATCAGGGCCATTCTCTTCACGAATTCGGTGAATTCGGTGAAGCGTCATCATAAATGTATATATGTGTGGTTAGAGTTCTTGGAACTCCGTAACATAAATAATATTTTGATTGTTTGATGTTCCCTAATTGCACTATGTTGTTTGTTTAGCACAAGTGAGTCGTATCATCGGAGGGCAGCCCACGACGATCGAAGCTCGCCCATACCAAGCGGGCCTGCAGTACAAACTCAAATCAGGAATATACCAACACGTCTGCGGAGCTTCCATCCTATCCTCCAAGTTCCTGCTCACCGCTGCTCACTGCTATCCAAGGTTTATATAACGTCTAACAGCCTACTACTAATGTATTTTTTGTATTTATTTTCTGTATTTCTTTACACAGTCAAACATATAATAAAAAATAAATAATTTTCAAATTAATTAACTGAAAGAACAAATAATTGTATTTTAATGAAATAAAATTAAGCAACCGTTTTATCAAATGATTTCTGCTATCTGCAACATGTCTTGGCTAAATTATTTCTGCTATCTGCAACATGTCTTGGCCAAATGATTTCTGCTATCTGCAACATGTCTTGGCCAAATTATTTCTGCTATCTGCAACATGTCTTGGCCAAATGATTTCTGCTATCTGCAACATGTCTTGGCCAAATGATTTCTGCTGTCTGCAACATGTCTTGGGCAAATGATTTCTGCTGTCTGCAACATGTCTTGGCCAAATGATTTCTGCTATCTGCAGCATGTCTTGGCCAGTTGGTTTTATTTTGGTAAATTTAGCAATAATAAATCTATTCTTAGCTTCAACCAGAGATGTTGGTTGCTTCGCTGTGCAAAATCATAACTACAACATTCGAAAATATGAAAGATTAAAAAAAGATAATAATAAAAAAGATTAAATAAAGATAAAGATTATATTGATAATAAGAAAGATAAAAAAATCTAATTTTGATTAAATTGTTGAAAAATAATGCGCCAGCCTTATAGTTATTTTTAAAATACATTGTACGCTTCAGGTTGTGTTAGTATTAATGAATTTCTTATGAGTTGTTTTGACATTGCATTCGGCAAATAGTTTTAAATATTCCATAGGTAGGCAGACCGGTTAGTAGCTGATTTGACAAATACGTCTGATTCCCACCAAGGCATCATCGTGACTTCAATTCAGCCGCTGGCTTAGTCCTCCATCATTGCACAAGCAACATTTTTCGTTTACATGACGGCACAAGGAATTTTCAAATATTATCAGATTTGTATAGCCCGGGAATGTTTGCCTTTCGTAACAAAATAAAGGAAAATGGTTAAAGCGACTTTAATTCAATATTCATCTGCAATAACATTAAGAGCGTATAACCAGAAAAAACCAGAAATATGACATTTTTAACAGTGTTTAGACGTATTGATTCTTTTCCACAACAAAATTATAAATTGATTTCGAAAGATTGTTATTTTATCTAGTAAACGTATGTTTTAAATTTTGAGGAAAAAAAAATGTTTTTAGTATAATAAGGTTATACCATAGTTCGTAGGCAGATTTGTTAAATTTTCAAAAAAGATTTTTTATTATATAACACCCATTTCAAATGAATCAATACATTATCTGGTAAACGTATGTTACAGAATTTTAATTTTAGTTTAAATAAAATCATTAAAAAATATACACGTACATGTGTTTCTTGACGAAATTTGGTTCGTTTGTGTATTTATTTGCGCACTTACAGACTAATATTTTCAACCCTCATGTACTAAAAATACATTCTTGTAGTGATATATCCAGCTGTCTATGCAATCCATTGGAAAGAGTAGATTCCATTAGATACTTAGGCGTAATAATTGATAATAAACTTCGATGGGAAGATCATGAAACTGGCATATATCTTTAGATCATTGCGCAATATACTAAAAAAAATACACTGAGAACAGTATATTTTTCCCTGTGTCAATTAATTTTATCGTACGGTATAATTTTCGGGGGAGGATGCTTTAAAACTGTATTAGATCCATTAATAAAAGCCCAAAAATTGATAATATGCACTATTTATAAAGTACATTATATACACCCCACGAAAGACCTTTTTAAAGACTTCAAAGTTCTTAATATAAAATCCATATATGTAAAAAGTATTACCTCTTATTTTAAATTCAAATTTACAAAAAAAAAATTATAAATTCAAAATACAACACAAGATATTCAAACCAATCGAATTATATTATTCCAAAAACAAAAACTTCATTGGCACAATCACAGTTTAACTTTCTTGCACCTAAAATTTTTAATAACTTATCAATTGAAATAAAGTCTAAAGCCAAATATCTCACTTTCAGAAAGGCGCTTACTGACCTTTTGATGAGTGACTATGATAGTGTTTACAGCTTGTTTCATATACTCAGATAAAGATATAAATTTTCAACATCATTACATACTTTTACCATATGTTTACAGGTTTATTTTATTTACATGTTTGTTTTACGCACTTCTTTTTCTCTTTTCTATTATTTATTATAACTTTACCAATTTAACCATTTGTTTACACTAGACTACACTCAAAGTTACTATTCTTAATTAATCGCAATGAAACAGGCATTCGCCTAGTATGGTGATTTAATAAATCTTATCTATAGAAATGTCAAATATATGTAACATGTTATAAATAAATAAAATATATTTCAGATTTTTTTACATTCTTATTTTGCTCAGACATTATTGAAAAATGATAAATACTTATGATCAAAAAATAATTGCCAAAAGTACATAATTTTAATAGTTTTATCAACACGCCTTTCAGCATTTTTGGATGTTGGTATAAATTAAAGCAAAATTGGAATTGAATGAAAGAAAACCGATATTGAATTATAATTTTAAAAAGCTGGTACGGAGAGTAATTAATCTTTCTCTTTGGAACCGCCCTGTACGATCATAAGAACATCATTCGACGAAATGTTTCGATGAAAACGTTAAACGCTCTTAGCTGTGGTTTTTGGATTGCAGATGAATATTGAACCATCCACAAAAAAACACCTGAAAATAGCATTATGACTAATTTAATTATTGTTCCAATGAAAGTTTTGGAGAGGAGGACAACTTCTATGCTCGCGTCGGTTCCACCACCTATAACTCCGGTGGACAGGTCCTCAAGGTGGACAAGTTCACCCCTCACCCTCTGTTCGATATGTACACCATTGACTATGACTTCGCCATCATCTCCTTCGCTGCTGGAGTGGAGCTCACCCTGGGCCCAACTATTCAGGCTGTCAAGCTGACCAGCGGAGAGGACCCGGCTGTCGGTTCTTTCGCCACTGTCGCTGGATGGGGATTGCTCACTGTAAGTTCTTTCTCTAAAGTCACTAAATCCATTTTCCACCTGCACTTGCAAATTTTAATGCCGCAACAATGTTCGTAATGCCTGAAACCGGTGGATCTATCGTAATCATCATATGTGAGGAGTGTTGAAAGGCACATTGGTGAGAAGAACCTGGCTTTTTTATTCTGAAATAAAAAAATAATGAAAATACATATATATTCAATACTAGCTGGTTCCCGGCATGCGTTGCAATGCCGTATATTCAAAGAAATACATTGATTCTCCCTGAATCACCTTTCCCGTGCATCCCCATTCCCCTCTCGCGCCCCCTTCCTAGTTAGCTTTGTAAATTATAGCCTATATGTTATTGTGATGTACAAGCTTTATTATTGTAAAGCTTTGTTAAAAATCCATTCAGTAGTTTTTGCATGAAAACCATACAAAGCATCCATACAAACTTTCGCGTTTATAATATTATATAAGTAAGATAAGATAAGCGAGGTGAAATGGGGAATTTTCTCCCATCACTATAGAGTAATTGATGAGATTTTATTTTTCGATTACATCTTATTTATCTTTCCTAGGAAAACGTTTATATCCGAAGTGAAATCCTCCATGAAGTCTCTCTGCCAGTTTGGGATGACGACAGCTGCCGTGCAGTGCACTCTTTCCTCACCCCCAGGCAGATTTGCTTGGGAGGAACCCCTGAAGGAGGTACCGGCGCATGCAATGTAAGTATTTTGATTTATTAATCAATCAACAGTTCTTGACCTTATAGCGTAATATTTAATTTACCATCCGATGGTGGATATCTCAATTGGATATCGATTTCCCTTTTATCGATCTCCAGTCTTATTGCCTCAGGGACAGGGTAGCTTTGGTGACCTGAAAAATTCCGATAGGAACTAGTGCACCAGGTTCGATTATGCACTGCATTTGTATGAGTTGTTACATAGGAAAGAAAGTAAATTTTAAGTAGGAAAGATAATATGTGTCCCAATCCGAATCTGTATCGTACTTCGACTAAGAACTAAGAACTACCAATTTTCTTAAAGCATATTTTTATTGGCTGACATCTTTATGTATGTTTGTAAGGTTCAAACCCAAACTAAATGCTTTCTAAATAGTGTCATGGATAAATTTTATCATTTTTTTTTTAAACTAGCTGGTACCCGGCATGCGTTGCTATGCCATTTAATAAAGAAATTGTTTCTCCGTGTGTATCCTTTCCCGTTCGTCCCGTTCCCCTTCCGCCTCCCCTTCCTCTCCCGAATCCCCTTCCTCTCCCGCACCCCCTTCCCCTCTCACGTTCCCACTCCTCCACCTTCCCTCTCCCCACTCCACTCCCCCTTCCTTGTCCAGCGAAACCCACCGCACGAGTTCCCCTTCCCCATCCCAGGTTCCCCTCCCCCCTCCCACATTCCATTCATTCATTCCCGGTACATTCAGTTTTCAAACAACTTGCATGCCACCTATTGAAATCTTTTTATACAAATTTCATAATGCCAGAGCTTACCAGTAGTATTATACAAACCTCAGCCTGACAATAACGAACTCACAAAAAAAATAATTATCCAATTTGGTGCAGTCATTCGGAAGTTATGCGTGTACTGTACATACACTTCGGCGATTCATTTTTATTTATACATATACAAGATAGATACGCGACATTCATTGATTTTTCTACAAGTCTAGGATGAATATTTATTTTTATTTTTAACTTTATAGAGGTTAAGTTTTATAAGTTCTGTGTTATATTGATGCCACTTTTCATTGTATTTATAAAGGGTGATTCTGGTGGCGCAGCAGTCCAGGGAAACGGCTCATCCTTGGTGCAGTACGCCCTGGTGTCCGGTGGAAACAGCTGCTCACAGCCCAACGATCCCATGATCTTCGCTAGAGTCTCATCCGTCCGACCATGGATTACCGAAATGACCGGAGTCTAAAAAATACCACAACAAGATAAACATTCTTTGTTATACGTCATTTTCTTTATTTCCACAGAACAACTTTCAATCTTAAGATATCCCACCTTTAGTTATCAAAATTTAGAGAATAAATGCCAATAGTTAAGTACTATACCACTTGTTTTTCTTTATTCCTATAAAAGAGTAGCCAAAATTAATGCTCTTAAGTGTCTGCACGGTCTATCTCGGAACTACGAATCAGTTTTTATCCGAACAGAAGGTCCCGGGTGCGTATTTCCTTTTCCGTATTCAATAGGAGGCAGTACTGCTTTGAAACCCATGTTCAATTCAAGGTGCGCGTGCGCATACTCGAATTGTGCACGGGTTTGCAACGCAAACTGTTCTTCCAAAAACATGTGTTTAAGGCGATACATGGATATGAATTGATGAAAACAAAATGTGTTCACAAAATTGCATCAAATATTGATGATAATGAACCTCCTGCCAAAAACATTGATTTTATATAAATACAGTAGCAACTTCCCAGCATGCCGGCATTCCCAGCATTCCCTTGACGGCCGGCGTAGTCCATCGGTAAGGCTCTTGACTCGCATTCCAAAGGTCGTGGGATAGAATCTCGGTGTGGCAAATAAATTTTATTTGATTAATTTGTGTTACATATTTCACAATTTATTAATTTAAAATAATATATAATATATTTGCGGCTCGTTCCAGAGTGTAAGATACTCTCGGTATCGCCCTGGTGTAATACCACCATTCAGAATTGAAACATTGCTTGAAATGGCTTTAGCCGTGTTTGATGACCAGATCTGAAAAGCCAGGTACTTCTCCACCTTCCTATTCCCTATCTCCATCCCCTCCCCACTTCCTTCAGCCTCACAATATACCCAAATTGGGGATGCCATAGTCTCACTGGCTCCAGACCGGAGCAGTTGGGACTCTTGTGTCGTATTCATGTAAAAAATCCATTTACACAAAGAAATTGTTTCTCCCTGCGTGTCCTTTCCCATTCATACCCGTTCCCCGTCCGCCTTCCCTTTCTCTCCCGTATCCCCTTCCCCTCCCGCCTTCCCCCACCAACTTCCCCCCTCCCCTCTTCCCCAACCACCTTCACGGGCATGCACACAACAACTCACCAAATTTCATCGCAATCAGATGAACAGTACAGGAAAAAATTTCATAACGCCAGAGCACACTAGTATACACAGAAGCCATCGGCATGCGGACATCAAATCAGCAAAGTTTCATCGCAATCGGTTTAAGAACGCATAAGGGACAAACAAAGAAACATTTATTTTTATAAAAGAAGATAATAATATTTTTATGGGTACCAAGTTAAATGGATTACCTTTAAATAACGTATATATCTTTGAATGTAGTTTTAGTTTTATCTTATATATAAAAAAAAACTTAAGCACTTTGATTTTATTGCCCATCCATCACACACAAAAAATTCCCCGAAACAAACACAGATTTGTAGCGCTCGATCAATGCATATGGTAATTATATACCCGTGCACGATTGGATGATGCATACCTTGTATTGAACACGGGTTTTGTTATATCTGCCCTTTCCTCGGCAGATATTAATTATTACAAAGGTTCTTTAAATATAAATGCGTTTATTACTTTGAATAACCTAGCTGGATAGCTACGACTGTTTACTATTCGGGGGTAGGTATATCTCTGCGCTCCCACCTCAGGAGCTGGTAAAGTCTATCTCTAGTACCACTTCATGTACACTAATGCCATCTGGCGAGCTATGGCGCAAGCTAAATGCTTACCGCCATCTATCGTATTATTTCCATATTAAATACCTATTTACTATACATTACACCCTCCCCGACCTAATCTCAAGCCCCTGGCTACAATAAATACAAGTCATGTTCTTTTACAAATGATGCTATACAATTGACAAAAATGGGATTTTAAATATTTCATTTTTACATGATTTTATACACTAAATTCAATTCAAATTCAACCAAACATAGTCATGATTTTAAATACTTCAACTTAAGTACTTCTGTTTCTCTGGGAGGGACCTCTATGAACGCCTTGAGCGGAGCCTCCCGTCCCAAGGTCTTGGTTGAGTAGTTTGCTCTCGATCATCCGCTGGTAATCTGAAATCAAGAGAACACCCTGTTAGCCCCTTCAACAAAGCTGAGGTCCCCAACTCGTCTGAAGCGCATTTCGTGACCTCAGACGCGGTGGGTGGGTTATCTTCTACACTCTCCTCTTCCCATTTCACAGATAAACTCCTTAACTGATCAATATGCCTCTTCCAAGTCAACGGAGTACCACAGATCCTAACGATATAAACTTTTTTTCCCACTTTCTTTTCTACAATACCTCTAACCCAACAAACTTTATTCACCTGACGGAAGTCCTTGACTAGACATTTTTGTCCAACATGTAAATTCCTAATTTTTACGCCTCCATAATTCCTTATTTGATTATCCTGACTCCTTTTGATATTATCGTTAGCTATTTTTCTCTGTTCTGACACATCTTCCTGAGTGGTTTTAGGAATTAAACTACTGAAAGTTGATTTCAGTCTCCTACCAAACATCAAGACTGCCGGTTCTAATCCCGTGGTGCAATGAGGCGAATTTCGATAATCAGAGAGAAAATCAAATAATCTATTTCCATAATTTACTAGAAAATTATTCCTAACCATAATTTTTTTCAAAAAATTTTTTACCGTTTTTACGGAATTTTCGGCTTGTCCATTACTCTGAGGGAATTTGACCGGTGAATTTAAAAATTCTATGTTATTCTCTTTCAGAAATTCTTTGAACTCCACACTAGAAAATGCTGTTCCATTATCCGAAACTAGGCAATCCGGGTTACCAAAATTAGAGAAAATTCTTCTCAATTCCTTAATCTTTGGGACCTCTAAGCAGTCGATCCACTTGGAAAAAGCGTCACAAATTACAAGAAACATTTTTCCTGCTATTGGTCCACAGTAATCCACGTGTACCCTACTCCAAGTTGACCCAGGGTTCGGCCACACTGACAAGTGACTCTTAGGAGGTGCCGGCCTCATTGCCGCGCAATCATTACATTTTAGAACCATTTTTTCAATGTCATTGTTCAGTGATGGCCACCAAAAATAAGCTTTTTCTAGGCCCTTCATTTTAACTATTCCTAGATGAGATCTGTGTAATAACTCTAGCACTTGTTCTTGTAAAGAACTCGGAATGACAATTCTATGTTGCCAGAAAAGGCAATCCTTGACTATAGACATTTCGTTTCTCTTAACCCAGAATCTCCACAGTACATTGTCTCGACCAACTCGTTTTGGCCAGCCCTTACGCAAACACGTTAAAACTTCCTGAATAACCGTATCTGTCTCTGTAGCTGTGGAAATGAGCTTGATATCTAAGTGCTCGCATTTACCTACATAACACACAAAATCTGATCCATAATCATCTTCAAATTCTTCTTGAGAATTTTCTACCGGAAGCCGGGATTGAAAATCCGCATGATTATGACATGACTTAACATATTCTACCTTATACGCAAATCCTGCTAATATAATTCCATAACGCTGCAATCTGTTAGCCGCTAAAACTGGAATGTTTTTGTGTTCACCTAATATCCTCATCAAAGGCATATTATCTACGCATAAAGTAAACTCCCGACCGAATAGGTATTGAAAGAACTTATTCAAACCAAACACAATAGCTAACGCTTCTAAATCTAGAATACTGTATTTCTTTTCTGCACTAGACAAACTTCTTGATGCAAATTCGATCGGTCTCATTGTACCGTCCGCAAATGTGTGCAATAAAACGGCTCCGAGGCCTGCGCTGCTCGCGTCTGTATATAACTTAAGAGGAAGGTTGGGAAAATAATGAGTGAGAATTCTATCAGAACCCATTAGATACTTTACTTTATCTACTGCGTCAATGCATGATTTCCCAAATTCAAACTTCGCATTCTTTTTTAAAAGATTATGCAAAGGTTCTAAAATTGATGACATGTTCGGTATGAAGTTCCGATAAAAATTACAAAATCCCAACAGACTTCTCAATTGATGCACGTCGGATGGGTACGGCGCATTCTTGATTGCTTCCAATTTATCTTTTTGAGGTTCAATGCCCCTTCCCGAAATAACGTATCCCAAAAATTCTATAGATTTAACAAAAAACTGACACTTTTCAGTATTGACACATAAATTACATTCTTTCAACCGCTCGCAGACCGCGCGAATATTATTATACAGATCTCGTTCATCGACCCCTGAAATAATAATATCGTCTAGATAAAAGGCCACGCCTTTTAATCCTTGTAAACAACTTGATATTGTTCTTGCGAAGATGGCCGGAGCCGACTTAAATCCAAAAACCAACCTGTTATATTGAAACAAGCCCAAATGGGTGTTAATAGTTGTAAACTTTTTACAATGATCTGCTAATTCTAACTGTGAATATGCTTCTTTAAGGTCTAATTTTGCAAAAACTTTGCCCGAACTAACCTTATGTATGACCTCCTCAATCTTTGGCATCGGATATTTCTCCAAATTGGAAATCAAATTAAGACTCCTTTTATAATCTACACAAATTCTTATATCCCCATTTTTCTTGACAACCGGAACAATCGGAGAAGCGAACTCGCTACTTGTAACCGGGGAGATTATACCTTTTTCTACCATCGAACTTAATTCGGATTCGATCTTCCCTTTTATAGAAAAAGGAACCGGCCTTGCATTGAAAAAGATTGGATCCGCTTCCCGGGTTACTTTAAAATAGACTTTATATTTGTTAAATTTTCCCAACTTTTGCGAAAACACTTCCGGGTAATCTTCAAAAAACTTTTCTCCATTCCTCATTTGTGGCGTCACTGAATTAATTGTCTCCTGAGAAGTTATCCCAAGATCGAAACATTCCATAAAATCTCTACCCACAATTAATTCTGTTCCATTTATTACTACAATAAAATTAATATTTTTGTTCCTACCCTTGAATTTCACATCAAAAATCGCCTTTCCTACGATTTTTAAACGATTATGTATTTCCATAACCTGAAATAATTCGCTTGTCTTGTGACAAAATGATTGAGCTAAAATGTCTTTTAAAAATACACTCCGGCATTACACATAAAGATGAACCTGAATCAATCATTGCCGTAAACTTCTTGCTATTAATTTCAATTTCAGCAGTGATAGGACTAATTGACGCAACTAAAACTTTACTATCCCTGTGATTTTCAAAAATGGGATTTATAGGATTATTCTTGCAAAATTTCTGTAAATGCCCAACGCCCTTACATTTAAAACATTTCGCATTACGAAATTTACAATCAAACGATAGATGATCATTCCTTTTGCAAATAAAACACTGTTTTTTAACATTACCAGAGGGTGATCTAAAATTCGTACCTGAATTTGATCCTAACCTATATGCTGGTTTCCTGTTAAAACTACCATTGGGGCTCGTCGATCGTTCCCTACGCTGATCTCGCCTGAACCCATCGCTAGTAACTCGCTTTTTTACCAGATTTACTTCTGATTTAACCGTATTAGCACTATCCAAAGTTGACATATTAACTGCAAGTCCTTCTATTTCATTAAACGATAACTTTTGCCCTTCCACAAAAATTTTCTCTTTCGCGCGACCCGGTAACAACCCGATTGCAAACATGTCTATAAGATTTTTTTCAAGCCTCGTTTCAAATTGACAATACGTTGCTAAAGAACGAAGTCTTACCGCGAAATCTCTTACCGTCTCGCCTTCTTGTTGTCTCGCTAAAAAAAAATTCTCCCGTTCTTTAAAAACTAAACGATTTTTGTTACAATGTTTGTCGAGAAGCGCTAAAAGTTTATCAAAAGATAAGTCCGTTACTTTACTTGGAAAACACAGATTAATTAGTAAGGTTAACGTTTCTGATTCTAGGAGATTCAATAAAAAAAGCCCGTTTTTTCTCACCAGACGCTTTGTCATCATGAATCACGAGAAATTGCTCTATCCGAAGTCGAAACAATTCCCAGTCTCCGGAGAGATGGCAAAACGGAGGTATTCTACCCGATTCCATAACTCCCAACAGATAGATCGGCAAAAAAAAAAAAACAACAATAACAAATAATCCCTCTCAAAGAAACAAAAGAACTTAACTCAGGAACTCTTCTTCCCTCTGGGTTGGATCCTTGTCCTCTGATTAATCCAATGGTTAGTCCTTGAAACGATTAATCCAATGATTAGTCCTTTACACGATTAATCCAATGATCCACAACCAGATCGCCTCCTTGCGGTATTTTTCTTCTTGTTCCTAGAACAAAAAAATCTTCTTCCAGCCCGTAGCCACGGAAACAAATGCTCCTTAATCCCGAGCAGAATCTCTTCCGATTCCTTTGCCAAAACTGCAAGTCACTTCCGCAGTGACTTAGTCCTCCGTGCCCAGCACAAATTATTATTCGCACGCGTAACTTTTCACACAATTATACTTTAACGGCTGCGCCAGTTGTTATATCTGCCCTTTCCTCGGCAGATATTAATTATTACAAAGGTTCTTTAAATATAAATGCGTTTATTACTTTGAATAACCTAGCTGGATAGCTACGACTGTTTACTATTCGGGGGTAGGTATATCTCTGCGCTCCCACCTCAGGAGCTGGTAAAGTCTATCTCTAGTACCACTTCATGTACACTAATGCCATCTGGCGAGCTATGGCGCAAGCTAAATGCTTACCGCCATCTATCGTATTATTTCCATATTAAATACCTATTTACTATACATTACAGGTTTAGAAAGAGAATTATGCCTGGATCACACATACCGAGTAGATGGGTGAACGAGTAGGTGTTTACACATATTTTTTTTAATTTGGCACCGAGTCAGTCAGTCAGTTCAATTGCGACGCTGCAGACGAGCGACCTGAGGGTGGTTAGTGGCGAGTACGCACCAAGTGCATGTTTATACCTGCCGAGTGGGCAAGCGAGTCAGGGGGGGCACTTGGTCTATTGAAGGGGACCCCACCACTTTCCCAACGGCGTTATTAGGAAACATATGGTTTCCTCCTTCACCGCACACATCAAGACTCTACTTTTTTATTAAGCTACATTTATTTGAACGAATCTAGACCCTCCAATGTCCATGCATACTGGTTAGTAAGCAGTATGCAAGTTCTTATATTAATATTACACAAAAGATAAATAGAAGTACATAGCAGCCCGTAGAAATTATTCTTTTGAAATAGGTAACATAAAAATAAAAATAATAGTGTTAGTAAAAGAAAAAGAAAAATAATGGCTGTAACCAGTCCAAGAAACTTTCCGAAAATAAAAGAAATAACGAAGGAAAAATCAGTTATTACATAACCATATAATGTAAGTAATTACTACAATAACAGAAAGAATATAAAATATATCAAAAGAAAAGAATAGCCAGAGAAGTTATTCCACAGACCACCGGGCAGTCCCAATTCCCAATGAGAATGTGTATATGTATTGGCACAACCGCAGACGATGCTCGAAGTCTGCGCCCTTTAGCCGGCTCCCCGATTTTGCCTCAAAGAAATGTACTTGGGAGAGAAGGGGAAGTTTTTGAAGACCTTGAGGAAAAGATGAGCGTCGGGTTACCGGAGGGGGGGCGGAAGGGCATCAAGACCGCGTGGTTACGCCTCAGGCCTACGCATGTCATTGGGTGGGCGCGGGCGGATCGCGGTAAGACCGCTCCTGTGTGTGTTCGCCTGGAAATGTTCATGGACAGGGTCTATCCCACCCCCTTTTTATGGGAGAACGACAATACGTAATATGCACAGTTCAGTTGCGCCACCAAAGAATGGAAACCAAAACTAATAAAGAAAAATAAAAAATAATAAGAGCATTTATGTATGTGAAACATAATTACAGAATCAGTTCAGAAGTGATAATATATCAAGCGATAGTGCCATCACTACCATCGCTCACCAAGATAGAACATGACCTGTCGAGGTAAAAACATAAATAACTGTTAGCAGAGACCAGACGAAATAACATTCAAACGTAATCAGTAATTTACAGGTCACATAAAAATAGTTCAAAGCATATACACTAAATAAAGAGTAATAGAGAAAGACCGAAGGAGACGGGAGCAATACGTGTAGTACCTGAAACAAAGATGAATTTAGTCTAGATCGGCGACTCTAAGTACAGGCCATCTCTCTACCCAGGACTTGACAGGGCACTCGGTCTGGTAAATAGAACAGGGTCCGAGTGACCATCTTTTGTCAGCTTGTAACCTGGTTCCCCTACGCTAAATCCCCACCACGTTGCACTCTCTGCGATACTTAATCTCGGCGTGGCAGCCGTTCGCGAAGAAGCCTCTTCGCTTTCTGGGTTTTATTTGGTTTTGTAGGCGGATATAACGGCGATTTGCGTTCACTTTGCGCTTCTGGATCTTCTCTGAAGTGTTATTGTTGCTTGTTATCAGGAAGCCTAAGTATGTGAATCTTGGACATATTCAAAATTTTGGCTTCCACATGAGAGAGTTGGGGTTTGTTGGGCGCATCCTACGGCCATGTATTTGGTCTTCTGCTGGTTTACTACGAGACCCATATTTTTGGCAGAACTTTCAAGATTTATGAAGGCGTCACGTAAAGCGTCGAGAGTTTTCGCGATTATGTCCAAATCATCAGCGTAAGTCAACAATTGCACAGTTTTCAGAAACATTAAGAAATATTCCATTCATTTTAATTTAATTGCAAAACGGAAATCTTTGACTCTGTGATAAAATACGGTCAAAATAGATGTTAATAAAGTCTTAGAAATACCAAATTCACTTATCCATAAACGATATTGAAATTCAGGGGAATTCTTCATTAGCAAAATGGCTATATTTGTTATTAATTAATTAATTTTATAAAATGGTCACCAACACTCAGGGAGGGTTTTTTCATTAGCCGAAAATGTAAAAAAAAAAAACTTTTTTATTTTTATTTTTAAATTCATCATTTAACTTTTTATACAGTTTTTACAGGTGATTCGACTACAATAATAATAAAAATAAAACATTACTAATACTCAAGATTATTATTTGAACCATTCAATAATAATAATCATGGTTTTAATTGGTCGAGATTATAATCATATTAAAATCTAAAACATCATACTCAAGTGTGGGAAGTCCCAAAATCCCAACAACTTCTTATCTTTAGGAGGCAATCATCGATCTTGCATCGATCGGTTAGGAGGAAATTAATTTTAAATGCGCTCTCACGGATGTCTCACGAATTGCATTCGTTAGTTGTATAATAGTTTTGCATGATCCGCTATCTATTTCGAACAATCGTAATAGATAACGGTTAACTTTGCCGTTGATCAGTAGATTAAATAATTAATTAATCCTGATATGTAGTATATAAACATAGACACCCCATACAAAAGACAGTACTCTCTTACAGTTCTCTCCATACAAAATGAAGTACTTGATTGTATTGTGCTTCTTGCTCTTTGCGTGTGTTTCGGGTAAGTTTATGTATTAAAAATTAAATGCCTTTTGGCATAATGAACTCTATATGATAGGGGAATTTTTAAAACGCCCGTTTCTGCACAGAGGCAAGGGAAGGTTCTTTCCCGTATTTTGGGGCTTCAACAATGGGGCGTACTTGCGATTTGTACAGGGTCAGCAGTTGTGTACTATTATAGTATCTGCGGGCCCTGTACAATATGCCCAGCTTCTGAGAGGGTAAATGGAGCCTAAAGTGTTTAAAGTTTATAAAAAAGGGAATTTGAAAAAGACGTTTGTAACTTATAAAAGTGCAGATAGGAAAATAATAAGCTATGCAACAAGTTTAATCAAATTGAAACTAAATCGCACATATTATTATTGTTTTTCAAAAGAAGCAAACACATTGTGACTTGACATTTTAAATAAATAAAAAGAAAATACTTTGTTTTACGTCACTTTATTGATATTTTATAGTCTATATATTCTTTTTATTTATTTTTATTGTAATGCATTTCAAGCATTTTACGGAATAAACATAAACTATGTGTTTGAGTTTGGTTCGAGTAATTCAATTGTAAAATTTTAGGTCTTAACTTCAACAAGAACTTTAAAGTAGATCAAAACACTTTTATTGTAGCAAAAGAAAATACAACATTTCCCTTATAAAACCTGAAGTCCCCCAACGGACCAATAATATAATGTTTCCTTTTTAAGGCAAACTAACGCAGAAGAGGGAGAAATAAATTAAATCATCCTGTTTATAAACTTAGACTACAGGGTCCGTTGGAAAGGGAAGAATATAGCTATTCCTGACATCTATGTAAAAAACCTTGAACTATATTTATGTCTGACATCTTTGTCAGGAGTAGAGAAACGTTTTACCTTTTACCTAATTAAACACTAGCTTTATTTCTTAACACTATGAATACTAGGTATAATACACGCCAAATTTCAAGACCGGTCTGACAGATCAGAAATTGGTGCAGTAAGTGAGTTGAACCTCTCTGGCTAATTTGTTTGGTTTTCGGAACAACTCATATACCGTTGTGTCTCCCTTGCTATCATGATTAGAAATATGATTTAAACATTCTAAACGGTATTAAAAAGAGAAAATACCACACTTTATATTCAAATCCAAAAGTTAACCACAAAATAATTAAAATGTACACCTTTATGAAACCAAAGTTTCCGAACGAAATTTGAAATTTTTTTTATGAAACTTTGGAAATTTTTTATTAATTATTTTTTACATGAAACAACCAAAAAGTGAGTTGACCAGAGGCGGCTCTAGGGCTCCAGCTGTGGAAGGTCATTTGAAAAAAAAAAAGTGATTAATCTTTATTTGATATTGAGAAAAATGCCGATACATTATTATTTATATCAATTTAAAGATAGGTAGGGTCATGAATCCGCAACTCAAATTACATAGGTATTATTTGTAAATTGCAAAGTCGCTACATAATACATGTACTTGCAGGCACATCATTTTAAAGAGGGCACTTTTCAATATAGTTGTGCACACCAATAGTACCTAAGTATCAAAAATTTAAAAACAAAATTAGATTAGAAATAATATTCAATGTTTATAAGAAAAACGTTCTTTTTATAAAGTCCCAGTTGCGACCATTGTCTTTTTTCTGTTTTTCTGTGTCTTGTTCTCTTTCATATTTTCGTTTAGATTATTATTGTTAACTTATTCTAATAGAAATAATAGACACCGGTACCTAATATATAAAAAAATTTAAAACAAAAATGGTTTTAAATCAAGCTGTTTTCTATGTCCGTTGAAAATTGATCATAATATAATAAATAATCTTTGAAAAGATCTACTTCTCAATGTACCACCAAACTAAAATTGAAATGTCACAAATTACATCAATAACAATGTGAATAATTATTTCAAATCTCTCCCGAACTGTTCAATACAAAAACAACCATTGTTTCATGCGAGACATACGTGCAAAAAGCAAAACCGACCTATGTTTATATCACCATCTCTTTCAACAACACATAACATTCATAATGGTGTCTCCCTCACGGACATAACCCAAGCGTAGTTAGGAGTTAGTTAGGATTTCTTTACTACCTATGCGGGAGAATATCAACTCCAGGCGAAGAACATAGTGCCATCTCATTTGTTGTATGGCGCGCATAGAGAGAGAAGATCGGGCATTGGCAAAATTGACCCAGGGAATACTGTATGAATGGGAGCTTCCATTTTATGCAATAGATGTCACTGCTCGTCTACGTCGCCGCTAGCCTGCCGTTATTTCGCGATTCATTTCAAATAAAGAATTCGATGCTTTGAGCAGTTTTATCCGTAAAAATATATTATTATTATGTCTTATAATTTTGGGGGGTCAAACACCCATTGTCCTAAGGGGAGAGCCGCCACTGGAGTTAAACATAATGTTTATAATTTATTTGCCTAATAAAATAATTGTTTGTTTTGTTTTTTTCATTATCAGTAATTTTAGTTAAAAAAAACGAAAGGTGAGCCATCTTTAAAACTTTCTTATATTTGCATTAATAAAATTTATATTTCAAAAATTATATGTTTATTACGAATTTTAAAATATAAAAGCGTATTTCATCACCTTTCAAAAACAGTTTTTAGTTTTCGAATGCCTTCAGAAATATTACATTTATTTTGATTTTATTGCAAAGCGGAAATATTTTGACCTTCCGACAAAACAGGCACAGAGGGGTTAAGGACAGAAACGTGGCATGCCCCCCACCCACGCCTTTCTCTGTCGCACATTATTTTTTCACGCATCTTTCCTTTCGCTAAAAGTCGAGAACTCTGCGCGAGAATGAATCGTATCATGTTCAGACCGATCTTAAAGTTTGGCGGGTACTATATCTATATTTATTATGCAATTTTGAAACTGCTAAGTCAAGAGAAAATCGTACTAAGAGTACGGTAGACAGTAATTCACAAAATGTGAATTTTTCCAACAAGAATCATTATAATATTGCAACACCATAAATTTTAATTAAACTAGCGAGTTCCTGGCACGCATTGCTATGTCACTTAATAAAGAAATCGTTTCTCCCTGAGTGTCCTTTCCCATTCGTCAATTCCCCTTCCGCCTCCCCTTCCTCTTCCACATCTCCCGCTTCCCCCGTCCCGCCAACCCCCCTCCCGAGTCCCCTTCCCCCCTCCCGCATTCCATACATTCAGTCCCGGTATATTCAGTTTTTAAATAGCTTGCGGGCCATCTATTGCAATTTTTTTATAAAAATTTCATCATTCCAGAGCTCACAGCATACATAGAAACCATCGCAGGCATGCACATATCAAATCCCCAAACTTTCATCGCAATCGGATGAATGATTAGCAATGCATAATTTTATGATGCCAGAACTCACTATTATATATTGTGGAAACCATCACAGGCATGCACACATCAAATCGCAATTGGATGAATAGTTAGCAACGCATAACTTGTATATAGAAACCATCGCGGGCATGCGCACATCAAATTCCCAAAGTTTCATCGCAATCGGATGAATGGTTTAGCAACGCATAGACATCTCATATACTTACTCATATACTCATATAAATATCTACACCCAAGCAAGCACATTTTGATTTTTATATATATAGATAGTAAGCCTCAGAAAATACGCATATATGTCTGCATATGTCCAAGGGCGGATCCAGGATTTTTTTCTGGGGGGGGCACAAGGAGTGCCCCTCAAGAGCATAATTCCCCCCCCCCCCCCCCCCCCCCAGAACGGACTAATTTTTTATCAAGTCGAAATTTGTGTTTGTCAACTTTAATGGGGGGGGGGGCTTTTCCGACCGCGCTTTCCCCCGACCCTACCGCTCTCACAAAAGCTGATTATCATCTTTCATTTGCAAGTGCATGAATTGAATGCAACGAACAAAATCCGCAATTCCAGCCAGAAATGGACAAGAGTTAGACTCATGTTCTTTCTGTTATTTTATTCATATATTTTAACAACTCTGATAATTTGATTTGCTTAGTATGTACTGTGATGGAAACTCCACAGTACACAAAAATACCATCCTGGGGGGGGCACATGCCCCCGTGCCCCCCCCTAAATCCGCCCTTGCATATGTCATATGGTTACATGTATCGAGATTACCACTAAGCTAGCTTCACATCGACGCGTCAATCATCGGAAACTTTGTTTTTTCAGTACATAATGCGCACATGTAGGAATGTCTTCTATCGCAGCTGGTGAAATTATCTTCTGACAAACTCTGCTGGTATGTCGGCAACCTTGAATAATCCTCAAATTTGCTGACTTCCAGGTGTTAAATCCATATGCTAGCATATCAGGGCCATTCCCTTCACGAATTCGGTGAAGCGTCATGATAAATGTATGTATATATTTTTTTTTTTACATGAGCTCCACACAGGAGCACAATTTCCCTAAGGGCCTATGTCATCTTTGGGGATGCTGTGTGGAAGGTTTTAAATATGTATGTATATACATACATATCTTTGATGTTCCCTAATTGCA
This sequence comes from Limnephilus lunatus, assembly GCA_917563855.2. NCBI lineage: Eukaryota > Metazoa > Arthropoda > Insecta > Trichoptera > Limnephilidae > Limnephilus > Limnephilus lunatus. Next base: position 35,596,896 of record OU830596.1, read on the forward strand.
CTATGTTGTTTGTTTAGCACAACTGAGTCGGATCATCGGAGGGCAGCCAACGACGATCGAAGCTCGCCCATACCAAGCGGGCCTGCAGTACAAACTCAAATCAGGAATATACGAACACGTCTGCGGAGCTTCCATCCTATCCTCAAAATTCCTGCTCACCGCTGCCCACTGCTATCCGAGGTTTATATAACGTCTAACAGCCTACTACTAATGTTTTTCTGTACACAGTCAAACATATAATAAAATATAAAAATAAATCATTTTTAAAGTAATTAACTGTAAGAACAAATAATCGTATTTTAGTGAAATATTAAATTAAGCAACTGTTTTATCAAATGATTTCTGCTATCTGCAACACGTCTTGGCCAAATTATTTCTGCCATCTGCAACATGTCTTGGCCAATTTATTTCTGCTATCTGCAACATCAAAGCGCCCTTGAGGTGATTTTCTCACGAAAATGGCGCTATAGAAGTCATTTAATTATTATTATTATTATTAACATGTCTTGGCCAAATGATTTCTGCTATTGCGACATGTCTTGGCCAAATGATTTCTCCTACCTGCAACATGTCTTGGCCAAATGATTTCTGCAATCTGCAACATGTTTTGTACAGTGGGTTTTATTTTGGTAAATTTAGCAATAATAAATCTATTCTTTGCTTCAACTAGAGATGTTGGTTGAAGCAAAGAATGGTTTCATTCATGATGATGATCATAGATTATTAATGATGCTTCGCTGTGCAAAATACAACATTTGATAATATGAAAAAAAAAATTTATAATAATCAGAAGGATTAAATAAAGATAAAGATTAAATTGATAATAGGAAAGATTAAAAAAATCTGATTTTGATTAATTGTTGAAAAATAATGCGTCAGCCTTATAGTTATTTTTTAAATACATTGTACGCTGTTCAGGTTGTGTTAGTAATTAATGAATTTCTTATGAGTTGTTTTGACATTGCAATCGTTTGAAATATTTCATAGGTAGGCAGACCGGTCGGTAGCTGATTTGACAAATACATCTGATTCCCACCAAGGCATCATTGTGGCTTCAATTCAGCTGCTGGCTAAGTCCTCCATCATTGCACAAGCAACATTTTTCGTTTAAATGACGGCCAAAGAATTTTCAAATATTATCAGATTTTTATAGCCCGGGAATGTTTGCCTTTCATAACAAAATAAAGGAAAATGTTTAAAGCGAATTTTATTCAGTATTCATCTGGAATAACATTAACTGTGATTTATGGATTGCAGATAAATATTGAACCATCCACAAAAAAAACACCTGAAAATAGCATTATGACCAATTTAATTATTGTTCCAACGAAAGTTTTGGAGAGGAGGACAACTTCTATGCCCGCGTCGGCTCCACCACCTACAACTCCGGTGGACAGGTATACAAGGTGGACAAGTTCACCCCCCACCCTCTGTTTGACATGTACGCCATTGACTATGACTTCGCCATCATCTCCTTTGCTGCTGGAGTGGAGCTCACCCTGGGCCCGACTGTTCAGGCCGTCAAGCTGACCAGCGGAGAGGACCCGGCTGTCGGATCTTTCATCACGGTCTCTGGATGGGGATTCCTCACTGTAAGTTCATTCTCTAAATTCACTAATTCCCTTAATTCAAACTTCACTCGCAAAGACTGTCACAAAGTTTGTAATGCCTGAAACCAGTGGGTCTATTGTAATCATCCTATTTGAGGAGTTTTGTAAGGTACATTGGGGAGAAGAACCTGGCTATTTTATTCTGAAATAAAAAAGCGAAGAAAAATCCATATATATTCTATATAAGCGAGGTGGAATGGGGAATTTTCTCCCTTCACTGTAGAATAAATTATATGATTTTGTTTTTCAATTGCACATTTCCTTTCGTAGGAAAAAGTTTATGCATTGCCTGAAATCCTCCATGAAGTCTCTCTGCCAGTTTGGGATGACGACAGGTGCCGTACAGTGTACTCTTTCCTCACCCCCAGACATATTTGCTTTGGAGGAACCCCTGAAGGAGGCACCGGCGCATGCCACGTAAGTATTTTGATTTATTTATCAATCAACAGTTGTCTTAACACTTCTTGACCTTATAGTATTATATTTAATTTGCCATCTGATGGTGGATGTCTTAGTTGGATATCGATTTATATCTGCTATAGTGATCACTTGTAGCTTTTCAAGCGATATGAACTATTTCAAACCATGGCTATTTTATTTATTTTTTATCAGATTTTCCTGAGCTGAAAGAACCCAGGCAGTTTCACAGTATAGTCGGGAACGAGAGTTTCCGCCTGTCTTCTGCAGTAAGATCTAAACCATAGAAAACCGTTTCCTTCGTGATTACCTAATTCCTAATTACCGTGACGATTCACGGTTGCAGAACTGTGACTACAAAAAAGGCAATGAACATACATTCCTTAACACAATATTGCTGCAGCTCTTTCAAAAGATGAGATTCACAATGTACGTTGGTCTGATTCCTCCAAAGGATAAAAGTCATAATTTTCATGCATCGCTCTCACACACCGCACCGTGACGTCTCCGTATACCCCTACAAATACTACTAGCCATGATAATAATTTATAAAGTATGTAGTTACAAGGAGAGTATTGAAGTGTGAGTGAATACCAAAAATTTGAAAATGTCAAATGTCAACGTGCTGATGGTTTTGCTTTTGTTCTTACATGCTTATGTCTTTCTTTCACACTAAATGAGACAAACGGTGAACGTATGTCTGCACCCCCCCAAAGGAAACATACAATCATTATCATGCATCTCCCTCACACGTGTAAAGAACACGAAATGCAATTCTCTTTCTTACACACTAAATGAGACAAACGGTGAACGTATGTCTGCACCCCCCCAAAGGAAACATACAATCATTATCATGCATCTCCCTCACACGTGTAAAGAACATGAAATGTAATTCTCTTTGCGAAAAAGGAATATATTGAAGAAAACAGTCGCATGTACTTTTTGTGTCTCACCATTTTTTAATGTGTAAGAAATGTTATAATGTAATTAATTAAATTTTATTTATAATTGATTATCACAACACTAGACAAGTATTTCATTAAAATTATTTTCTATTTTTTGTCTACTGTTTATTTTTAAATGTGGAAAGTAAGCGGTTGTCTTATTAATAGTGCCGAATCGCCGAATCGAAATAATCGACCACCATAACACGGGCATCAGCCTAGCATGGTGGTCGGAAAATCCACAAATAATGTAACCATATTATGTATGCAATGAATAAAGAAAAAACGAAAAAAAAATTATGCATATTTTACGATCAGTAATAAAAGCCAGTCACTTGTTGATAAGAGGTCTTTGGAGGCAGATCCCTTATCGACGGTCAAATATGATATATTTGATTTTATAAAAATATAGAATCATACTTTGTCGATTATCAGGCGATTTCGCAATTTACATTATGTTGAGTTCAAAATATAAAGTGAATCTCTCTTGAGTGGCCGCGCTCGGAATTTAAACGGCGTGAAACAATATTTCTATAAATTAGAGGCACGCGTGAACCGCGATTGTTTTATTATTTACAAATCACTATGCTATCTGCTGTAAAATCATACGCAGGCCAGAGCGCCCGTGTATTTTGGTAGTCCACCGACAGTATGACTGACTCCCGTACGATCAAATCTTGGTATTTGGAGTTTGCAACATTCCTCGAGGAGATTTGACTCGCCAGGACTCAAAATCGTCTGTTGGTTGAGCGGTCTCTTCGTGTGATAATTACCAGCAGAATCCAGACGGTTGGGAGTTCTATGGTTCCTCAGCTCACCTTGAACTTATTAGCTAGATTATAGAAGGTCGATCCCGGGGTAAGCCACTTCCAATGTTATTAGTGTACATTTATATTTCTCTTCGGTTAACTATAATTTGTCTTGTAAATACATTACAATCTCACTAATCCGGCACTTCAATAGACCGATATGTCCAATAATCCGGCACCCCCCCCCCCCGCGCCTCACTCGCCCCTCTACGCCTATGCGCTCCATCGCCGCGTCGTCGTCTAGCAGTCTAACCTCAAGTGCATGTGTGTACGTATCTACCTGTTGTTTTGAAGTGAGAATAGTGTGTAATTAAAAATGTCAAGTAAACGGAAACACAAGACACTAGATTTGAAAGATAAAATGGACATTTTAAAGAAGTTAGATAGTGCAGAAAACATGTGCAAATTGGCAAAAAAAATATGGTGTTGGGCGTGCTACTATACACGACCTTAAGAAAAAAAAGCAAAAGATAGTAGACCACGTTTATATATTATGATGTTTTTCTCTATAATCCAGTAATCCCAACATTCCAATAATCTGGCACCCTCTGGTTTTTAATAGCGCCGGATTAGTGAGATTGTACTGTATATATAATTTGATATTCAATATGAATACCGCTTTATCATTTTAAAACCTTATTGACACTGTGTATGTATGTTTTTTTCCAAAGCTCTGTTAAAGAGGATTTTGCTCTCCGCTGTTGGCCTGATCCAACGACCAGTGGCGTCCTAATCAAATTAAATGCTAACAGTTACGGACAACTCACCCTTTATCGCATTATATTAATTACATCAATACATTTCACCACTTTTACGGTAACAGAAAAAGCCGCAGCATTATAGCAATAAGGAACGTATATTTATTGCCTTTTTTTTCAGTCACGTACCGTAACCGTGAATCGTCACGGTAATTATAAAAGCGTATATTGCGTGAAACACAGTTGTTAAGCTTTCATATTGAGGATGTAGTAAAGGATGAAGTCATATTGGTAGAACAGCATACCTAAATTCTTCTTCTTCTTCCTTGCGCTGTCCCAACTCATTGCCTAGGTAGGCTGTTGGGGTCGGCTCTTCTCGTTCTCAGGTTGTAGCTTCTTCGGTTCTGAGTATCACCTTCATCCCGGCCGTTTCTTTGAACTATTTTGGAGCATTGAGTCATCCAGGAGTTCTTTGGTCTTCTTCTGGATGACTCTCGATGAAGCAGACATTGCCTGCTTCACTGTGTGGTCTGATGGTCTCCGTCTTATGTGCCCATACCATCTGAACTGTCATTCCTCCAGCTTACTGTTTATGTCTGTGACACCCAGGCTACCACAAATCCCTGAACTTTTAATCTTACTTTTAGTGTTACTCCTGCCGAACATCTTAACATGTTGTTATTTTGAGTTGCCTAGAGTAGGAGTTGTACATAGTCCAGCATTATCGCCGGTCTAACAATAGTCTGGTATTTTGGAGTCACAGAATATTCCTGTTACGGATCTGAATTTATCCCACACCTACTCTATGGATGATATCCGCTGCACAACCTCCATCTCTGTGGATGAGTGAGCCCAGATACTTAAATGAGTCACAGTTGGCTAATGTTACTCCATCCAGTTGCATCGAAGGAGTTACAGCATTTATGTCTTCAAATGGCAAATACAAATTTTCAATCTTTTTCCTGCTAATTTTTAGGCCATTATCCTCCAGGATCTTTCTCCACCTTTCCAGGCTATTCTGTAAGTCACAATGGTTATCTGCTATAAGTACTACATCATCTGCAAAAAGCATAATCTTGAGAATACTGTTGTTCATTTCTTGATTCGTTAGATAATTCATGACCATTATGAATAGCAGTGGGCTGATGACATTTCCTTGGTGTACCCCCACTTTAATTGGGAATTTTTGTGATGTCCCTGATGTGCATCTTACTTAGGTTTCTACATTTGTATACATATCTCGTATGGACAGCACATATCCTTCTGGTACGTTGTGAGATCTCAATGCCGCCCATATCAGGCTTCGGGGTACCCTATCAAATGCTTTTTCCAAGTCTATAAATACCATGTGCAAGTATTTTTTGCATCTCAATGTTTTTCAACTATGATTCTGACTGTTTGAATAGTATCTATTGTTGATTTCCCCGACACAAAGCCGCATTGATCGTCATGTATTTTTACAATATTCCTAAGTCGTGTGTTGATGAGACATAAGCTTTATCCCTCTATAATTGTCGCACTTCCTAGAATCTTCCTTATTTTTGTAAAGTGGAAGAAGTTAACTCTTCCTAAAGCTTTCTGGAATTGGTTCTCCATTGAGTACTTTATTATACAGATTGCGCAGCCATTTATGTCCCACTTCACCACACTCTTTCCATAATTCGGCTGGAATATTGTCTGGCCCCACTGCTTTCCCCATTTTCATTTGTGATATGACTACTTTAACTTAAGTCTGAGTGATTTCTTCAACTGGCCTCAGCACTGGTTGCTCTGAGTTATTCTTGGAAATTCTTCATTCAGTAATGTAGAATAATAATCTTTCCATCTTTGACATATTTTGGTTTCATCTGGAATCAACTCACCGTCAGTGTCTTCTATGTACATATTTGGGTGTTCTAATGGATTTGGCCCTTTCTTTCCTGTGTGCTGCGAGTTTGTATATTCTTTGCACCCCTTTTGGTGTTTCTAGGTCATCATACAGCTCTTTCAATGCATCATGTTGTGGAGAGGCAACTATTTTCTTAGCTGTCTTTTTGACTTGCTTATACACTATCCGGAGTTGCTCTTTCTCGCCATCGCACTTACAGTTTGGCCAGTTTCTGAAAGCAGTTTTCTTCTCTTTTAGACATGTTTGGACCTCATTCGTCCACCACCACGATTCCTTCTTTATTTTTAGTTTACCTTTGGAGACTCCCAGATTTTGTTTGGCTTCCTGTAAACATACCTGTTCAAATGCTTTCCACATTTCGGTTGGGTTTTGTGATACTTCTTTTTGGAGATTTTCAAGCATCCAGTTTTGGAGTTTTGACATTAATTGTTTTCCGTTTTCTTTTGAGATATTGAACCATTTAATTTTGATTGTAGGTTTTATTTTATCCTTATACAATTTATGTCTCGTTACTTGTAATTCCAGCAATAGTAGGCGATGTTGTGTTGCAAGGGGTTCACCAGGGATAACTTTACAGTCTCTGAGCTTTTTTCTCATTTCGTTTCTAAATAACAATAATCTATTTGTGTTGCAGCATTTCCAGTTTTGTAGATTATAATTTATGTTATGGATACAGATTTTTGTCACTATTAATATTTATAAGTATCCGAAGTCTTTCAGGACCTTCTCTTTGTTATAAAGCGTAGTAATATTAAGTTCGCAAAGAAAAGTTCAGACATCGCCATTGCCTTTTCAAAATGCTGTCTTTTATTGTTTTAAAGTCATTTATAAGTTTTTTGTTATATTGATGCTACTTTTCATTGTATTTATAAAGGGTGATTCCGGCGGCCCAGCAGTCCAGGGAAACGGCTCGTCCTTGGTGCAGTACGCCCTGCCGTCCGGTGGAAACAGCTGCTCACAGCCCAACGATCCCATGATCTTCGCTAGAATTTCATCCGTCCGACCATGGATTACCGAAATGACCGGAGTTTAACAAATAGGTACCACAGCGAGATAAACATTGATTGTTATGAGTCATTTTCTTTATTTCCACAGTACAACTTTCAATCTTAAAATTTCCCATCATTGATTATCAAAATTGACAGAATAAATGCCAACTGTTACTATACCACCTGTTTTTCTTTATTTCTATAATAGAGTATCCAAAATGAATGTTCTAAGTCATAGGTTCTCAACGTGGGCGATAACGCCCCCTTGGGGGCGTTTGAGACCTTCAGGGGGGCGGTAGAAGATCCAGAGACAATTGGGGGGCGTTGAGATGGCACAGGGGGGCGTTGGCATGTAAAAAAATATGGTCTAAAAAAGACAAACAAAACACTCTAATCACATACTAATAAAGCAAAGCAAACTTTAATATTGGTTAATTTTTGTTATTAAAAACCCATGTCGGAAGTAAAAAAGAAGATACGGCAATATGGTGTAGATTATATTAAATACGGATTTATCAAAAATCCCACAAATCCATCATTGCCAATGTGCCTTATTTTCAAATAAAGCGATGAAACCTCCTAGGTTTCAAGAGATAGACATATGAATATTGTTACGATACGCCCTGTAGCGGATTCAGATACCTAGAGCACAGAACGCAGCGAGTCCACAGCTCGGCCGCCCCCTCTCTCCCCCCCGTTTCCTGTTTCCCCTTGCTTCTCCCCGCCAGCCCTGCCACTCGGCAGTCCGCTTCACTCGCCACAGAAGAGATTCGAGAGCCTTGGGAAGCACACGCACGCGGCCTGTAGCCGGCGGACCCAATTCAATGGGGCCGCGATGTATTATTGAAATACCTTTGAGTAGAATCGGCCTTTTGCCGCACCATATAGTTCGGTCTATTTAGACTACGAAAGTGCCTGATGAAGCTGCCACATGAGACGAGGTTCCTGCCAACCTACATGTAAGCTGTATCTTGATTTCCTCCTTTAAATGTTGTCCGTAATCAGTGAAATGTAGGGCCCCCCGCGAAAATCACCACTCGGAGAGTTTCGTTTTGAGAGAGAGACAGTGAGAGTTAAACGCTTTAGCTAGGTTTGTGTAATTTGCATTTCTTGTAATTGAATTGTACTGAAGAAACCTATGTACTGTGTTCGAGTTTACAATACATGTCTTAATGATTTAACTTTGTTATTATTCTGCTACGGCGGGAGGATTGTTGGCCAGTGTGGATCCCGTGGGTCGCCGGAAGATGGAGAGAAATTCCATAGCTTTGAGCGGCTCACCCCCTGAATAGAGAGTACCATTGTCCCGCTGAGAGCTAGCCAGGGACGTGTTGGGCCTGGTGTTGGTTTAGAAGCCGACATCGGGGCACCCTAACAATATTCATATGTCTATGCTTCAAGATCATTTTAATAAAATCCAGCCGGACAAGAAAGACAAATATATGACCCATTTTCAAGACATAAAAAGAAGTTCAAAATTCAGTTAACAATTTTCAACAGCTCTAAGCATGACGATGATGGACTTCGAGCTTCGTACAATATCTCATATTTGATTGCTAAAACAGGCAAACCACATACTATTGGGGAAGATTTAATTTTACCAGCAGTAAAGGAAGTAATAACCACTGTGCTCCATAAACCAGCTGCAGATATTATCTGAAAAATTCCTTTGAGCAATAGTTCTGTGCAAAGACGAATTGATGAAATGGCTGAAAACATTGAAGAATCATTGTGCAATCATCTGCAGTCTTGTCGATTTTCAATTTAGCTGGATGAGTCCACTTTACCAACCAATGAAGCATTGTTATTGTCATACGTGAGGTTCATCAAAGATGAGAAAATATGTCAAGAACTATTGTTTGTTACAAATTTGGAAACAGATACAAAAGGAGAAACCATATTTAGTACACTGGAAAAGTTTTGCGACGAAAAGAAAATTACTTTTAATAATATTTTGTCAGCTGCTACGGATGGCGCCCCAGCTATGACAGGGCGTCACAAAGGCTTCATAGCGTGCTTAAAAAATAAAGTTCATGACTTGCTTGCTGTGCATTGCGTAATTCATCGCCAGAATTTGGTTGTGAAAAATCTGAGTGAACGCCTCCATACATCACTGCAATACGTTATATGAGCAGTTAATAAAATCAGAAGTAACTCATTGAATGACAGATTATTTAGTCAGCTTTGCATTGCCAATGATGAAGATTTCAACCGATTGCTGCTTCACACAGAGGTGCTCTGGCTGTCAAAAGGTTCTTGTTTGACTCCTGTCTTGAGCCTGTGATAGAGCTCCTGGGAAACAAAGACACATAATTGCGCGACAACCTCACCTCATCGAAGAACGAAATTGCGTACTTGACAGACCTGTATAAATTGTTTAATGATGTCAATCTCCAACTTCAAGGCGACGACTTAAATTTGATTAAGACAAAAAATTGCATTGCAGCTTTTGTATCCAAACTGCTATTATAAAAAAGAAATATCGGCAGACGGGAATTTAATAACTTCCTAAATTTATCAGCAGTGTCATTTAAGAACGACGACTTGCTTGTTTACTGTCAACACTTGGAAAACCTCCACAGTGATTTCAAGGAACGATTCCAGGATATTTTAAACATGGACATTCCACATTTTGTTTTTCATTCAACTTATTTTATACTTAACATAAAATTGGCCACTACAACACGGGCATGTGCCTAGTGTGATGGCCAAAAAATTACCCATTTTCTGTAATATATAAACTTTAATGAATAAAGAACATTAAAAAAAAAAAAAAAACACTGAGTTTTGGATCCTTTTTCAAGTGTCAACACAGTAGGATCATCCCCGTTAGAAGAAGAACTAATAGAACTGATAACAAGTGAGGAATTAAAAATTAAATTAAAAATAGCTACGAAGAGTTGATGGAGTTGAAGAGAGAATGGCTGCAGAAGCCGATTTCGCAACTGTACCTAGGATTATGGTCGATAGTTCAACGATTTTTTAATACCATTCTCATCGTCCTATTTAGCTGAACGTGGATTCAGTGCTGTAGCAACGTTGGTAACCAAAAAGAAAAATAGGCTCCATATTACTGAACGCGGCGACTTACATTTGTTTTTAAGTAAAATCGAGCCTAATTAAAACTTCTTAAAACGCATCAAATTCAACCATCACATTAGATACCTTATAAATTCAATCTCTTTTCAATGTTAATAAAAATACTTCTCTATATAATTAAGTATGCGTTTTAATTGTCATTGAAACAATCTTCTTCTCAGAAATAGGATAGGAGTCATAGCCTTTCTTACGATTACATAATATTACAGTGTAATTACACGTTTAAATATAATCGTGGCAATAGCTGTTTCAGATTCGCGACTTTTTTTTACATACTAGGTAACTAGTATGTAAAAAATATAAATGGACTTTCAGGAAACTCAGAGAAACCCATCGCCCTCCCCCCCCCCCTAAGATGGTATGTAAAAGCAGTTTTTTTTTTTTTTTTTCTTTATTCATTGCATAAATTATTTACATTGTAGGTGGATTTTTCGACCACCATGCTAGGCTGATGCACGTGTTATGGTGTTCGTTCGTTCAGTTGGGGGGCGCTAGAAAAAAATATATTGTCAAAGTGGGCGGTGGGCAAAAAAAGGTTGAGAATCTATGTTCTAAGTGTACAGTCTATCTCGGAATTACAAATCAGCTTTGTCCGAACTGAGCTTATGTTGCAACTTAATAAGACTTTCTCGCCTAATAAGAAATCCAAGCTCGTTGTCATTTATGACAAATGTAGTCCAAAGTGTTTTGTGAACCGTGAAGTTTTAAAAAAAAGTTTGAATTGAGTTTGTGAAACAAAGCTGGAGATAGAACAAACTGGTGTAGCCATGTTTAAAGAATCCAACACAGCCAAGAGAAGTTTCCGAGAAGTTATGTGTGAGACCAAATAGTTGCTCACTTGACTTCTCAAGTACATGAGAGAGACGGGGAGATACTGGTATTGGTGCTGGTAATACTGATACCAACATTCCATGCTGGTCTAGCAATGGAAGCCATATCCACACTCCCAAAGTTCCTACTGCCTTTTCCGGTTTTATCAACGGCCCTGTGAATTTGCTATGGGTTTGCCTACTACTTTTACCCAGTTATACCATGCACCTCGTTTCGCTGAGAGGACAGCCTCTTTGAAGGCTCTACAGAAGGTGCTAAGTCCAGACTGAAGGGCTCCTGAGTACACCCGCCACATCTAGACACGCCCATGCTTTTCAGCGAAGTCAGCTATCTCGACCACCACGGCGTCCTAATAACGATCTTTGGGTTTGATCTTCCCAAAGAGTGTTCGGCAGCGATACCACGGCTGCATTGAAAAAATTCCCCAAGTTTTCCAGATCTCTCGCTGCTTACGTCATGAAATATCTTTAAGGTATCGAGTAGCTTCCCCAAAGTTATCCCGATTTGCCCTAGTGGTTTTAAAGTTCTGTGGACATACCGGGGACAAAATCAAATTGACGCTCGCAGAAGTGGAAAGTGTTTCATGTAGACACTGCTTTATTAATTTCTCCAATATTTTCCCCAAAACAGGTAGAAGTGCGATACGTCCACACCCAATTGAGTTTGTTTGACGTATTGTGCCCAGTTGAGTTTGTGTGACGTATTGTGCCCAGTTGAGTTTGTGTGACGTATTGCACCCAGTTGAGTTTTTTTGACGTATTGTGCCCCATTGAGTTTGTTTGACATATTGTGCCCAGTTGAGTTTGTTTGACGTATTGTGCCCAGTTGAGTTTGTTTGACGTATTGTGCCCCATTGAGTTTGTTTGACATATTGTGCCCAGTTGAGTTTGTTTGACGTATTGTGCCCAATAGACTTAGTACCGTCTCCTCTCCCTTCTTACCTCCTTTGATTACCAGTAAAGTTGTCCGTGTCAAGCTGTACTTTCTTTGCTGTAAAAAGAAGCGAAATAGAAAATAAAAGAAGAATTATTGTGATTTTCAATTGTTTAATTTCAGAAAAAAATAAAGTTCCTTTGGCAAAAATATTAAATAACTATGTGAGCACTGCTTTGGTGATTTCAGCTTTTCAACATTCGTAAAATTATCTAAAATATTATTTAAACACTTATTTCATAACATTACCCCTAAAATGAAAAAAATATATATATTTCGAACATATAATGCTTCCACAATGGGCAATTGTACTAATTTCAAAAACTTAAAAGAGAAATCACTAAAAACCTTAAAAATACCGTTGGGTTATCACAAAGCCACAAAATAACATAGCAAAAATAATTTTCATGTAAAAAAATGATTTACAAAAACAAAATGCATACATTTTGATGCAAGTAATTAAAATAGTTGCCATCCTAAAATAATGTTTTCATTGGGTAACTACATTTTAACGGTCAACCCTGTTAAGTCATCAAACGTAGCGAACCACTTGGGGTGTTGGTTATCCAAAAAATGGTTCCCGGGTTTGTCAAGATTGTCAAAATCTAAGAAAAAAATTATGATCAAATTAGTTAAAATTTTGTAAGCATATTTTAGTAGGCTGTGTATACAATGGGGGTGGTTTTGTTACAATAGTTCAAATAAAAATTCCACTATTTTTATAATTATCGCGTAAATCAACATTTCATAGAAAACATTGAAGAGTTTTATTTCACATGTACATTTGTTACTTAATTTTTATTTTTAAAACAAAACGTCTAGAAATTGTTACATAAATATTAAAAATACAAGTTTAGCAAAAAATACATAAGTTTGGCATTAACTGACTTGCTTGCAATACTGCTTTTTCTTACTACAGTCGAATGCGCTTATTGCATACCAGTTTAATCGGAATGGACTGTATCGACTGTAACATATTGTAATCCGTAAAATATTGTTTCTAAATTATATATAGCATTACATACTAGAAAGTTTGACAGAAAAAAAGTATTACAATCATAACTAACTGCTATCAAATATTATTATAAAATAAATTACTTTTTTTTATTAACTTTTTTAATAATTTTTTTTTTTTTCAAATTGTTTACTAGTTTCATCAACAAACGTGACATCTTCAGGGCAAGGTCATTCCTTTATATGCTGTAAAAAGCTTAAAGTGTTTTTAATATATGTACTAATCTAATTCATCAATAACAATAAAAAACTTATCCCCATGCTGAAACTTTTCAGCCATACATTTTTAAATTGATTTTAAATCTGTGTTACACAACTGTTCAACTGATTAATAATTATTTCTATATTCAACTAATTACTGGCTAATCTTTGAGTTAACTAGAGGTGATTGGTGCTAATTCCTTGATATTGTATCAGGATGTTTCCTGTCTTGTGACAGGCGACATAATAAGCAATGCATAAGGCATATTAAAATATTCATTCACATAGCCCTCTAAGGCAAGGCAACTTTATCAAAGAAACATTCCCGAAGGTGGGATCAAGTACTGAACTTTGGAGTAACCCATCAATCAACCCGCCAATTCTTAACCGATAAAGATAACCTGACAAACAATTTGTTGAAGAACCTGAAAAGTACCCACAATCACATGAATAATGGCGTGATAATGAATTCATTTGAAGGAATTATAAAATTTAACTAAATGAAGACAATATTAGCGAAAGTCGATTGATAATCTGGAAACAGAAAAAGATATGGGCACATCTGGGACTCGAATCCAGGACCTTCAGCTTTCCAGGTCGCAAATCTACCAACTGACCGTGTCCCTATATGATTCATTCTTCGACTAAGAACTACCAACATTATCTTTATTTTTTTAACGCATATTTTATTGGCTGCTATCTTTATGTATGATTGCAAGATTCAAACCAGAACTAAATGCTATCTAGATAGTGTCTTGGATAAATTTTTATCCATTTTTATTTTTAATTTGCGACATCTATTGTGGAAAGCCGAATGTCTTGGGTTTGAGACCCAGATGTGTCCATATCTTTTTCTGATTTTTCTGTTTCCAGATTTTCGATTGAGTTTCGCTAATATTGTCTTCATTTAATTAAATATTATAATTTTAGGTTTTACTCATTAAGTTAAAAATATTCATCCTAGACTTGCAGAAAAGTCAATAAAAGAATAACTATCCCCATTAACATGTGTAGACACTATACTTTTACCCCAATAAATAGGGAAGCAACTGGCTCAATCAGTCCAGTTGTCCGACAATGTTCGTTGTCGAGTTTCATTTGCAAATTCTTACCCAAGGTACCTTCAAGAGGTAACCTTCCAGTACATCATCTTTCTCTTAACCATAAATAACATTGTATCAAAAAAATCACACATAAATAAGGCAGTATTTTACAGGGTTACACAAAAACAGCTACTTATCATACTTAAAAAATTATCAAAAAATCTAATTGTTATTATTTGTCAAAATTATAGGACATCTAAAATTTGTACATACATAGTAATAACCCACGGGGTTTAACCGCGGGCAGGGCGGTCCTGTTCAAGCACAATTGGAGTATGTAGTATGGTCCGGGTGCTGACTTGCCCAGAAGTTAAGCCAAAAAATATAACCCAACACAGCACTCCTGACGTTTTTACTATTTTACTAACGCCAGGCGCCGTTTGGCTCAAGACTGGCCCTGACCACGGGGGTAGGCAGATAACACTGCCGTGGTAAGTAAATACACAGTAATTCACACGGGAGTCATTCTCCAGAATCAAGGATCAAAGTTTTGCAGTTTTGTTTAACCTAGAATATTTATAATTGGCCGAATGTAATGATTTTAAGTCGAAACCATTACAATCAGCCACTATCGGCCATCAATAATCTGTAGAAAATATATGAATTTACCTATTGTAAATGTTTTTTAAAAATTTGAATACGGCACAAGAGTCGCAAATACTCTGAGCCAGTAAGACTATGGAATCCCCGATTGGGGTATGTTGTGAGGAAAAAGGAGTGAGGAGATGGGAAGAGAAATTCTAGAAGTATCTGGCTATTCAGATCTAGTCACCAAACTAGGCGTCATTTCAAGCCGTAGATGAAAACAAAATGTGTTCATAAATGTAAGCATAAACTTAGTAATTTCAAAGTAGGGACTGTGTATTCACTTCCAGAAATGGGAAATTAAAATTAAAAATTCGATGCTTATAACATCCCATACTCAAATTATTTTTGCTCATTTTGGTAATTACTGTGTTTTTAGTTACGACAGCAGCATACAAACATCACGCATTACACTCCTGATTCGTGTTCGTCATTCTTACTACATTCTTAAGGTTCTGCGACTTTTCAACCCGTGACAAAATATCCCCGACAAAATATCCTACGGACAAAACATCCCCCAACAAAATATCTACTAAAACCTAAACTAACAAAAAAATGGGACATAAATAATAAAGACATCCTATAAAGACAATAAATTATTGTTCAAAAATATTAAAATGTAAAATAAGGTTGGGTTAGGTTAGGTTTTAGTAGATATTTTGTTGGAGGATATTTTGTCTGTAGAATATTTTGTCGGGGATATTTTGTCGCGGGATGAAAAAGCGCATTACTCCTTTTTAATACATCCTATTCCTAAAAAACAATTTTCACGCGAATGCAAATAAATAGAATGAAAATTAATTGTGACACTTGACACTTAAACTTAAAACTAAATAGATTTTATCTAGTTCACATCAAAACGCAAGCCACATGAATGTTTACAAAGCACTAATCTCTTAAAGAATTAAATTACTACATGACTTACACACAGCAGCATGTTTGTCTCATCTCAGGGGATGCAGATATTTTAGTAAGGAGAGAAACATTTTTGGTGTCTAGCTTAACCTAATAATATTTGTAGAACTTCTATTCAGGGAGCCCTAGCAAGGCCACACCGACAACTAACAATAATTAATACTCCAATAACTGGCCTCGTTACTTTATCAATACAGTGATACTCTCTTAAGAAGTTCCCTCTTAAGCGTGGCAGTCCTTCCCACAGGTCAATTGGTCAAACACCTCCCAAAATTATAAGATGACAGTAAAACATAATATTATTATGAAATATAATGCAAATCAAAACAACTGGTATTATTCTAATGTATTTGAAATGCACCGCGAGATAGCCGGCAAGTAGTGACATCTAAAGTCTTAAATGGAAGCTCTCTTTCCCACACACATGATTGGCTTGGTCAATTTATCAAATGTTCCAATATCATGTCTTCTGTTTCTTTACGCGTCATACAATAAACGAGATGGCACTATGTCGCCTAGTAAAATGCTTTCGGATTCTGAAGACAGTTTGGGTCATTGCCATGAGGGAGAGAGCATCATGAATATTATGCGTCTGAAAGAGATGGTTTGATAAACGTAGGTTGATTTTGTATATTGTACTCTTGTCGCATGAAATAATTTACTATATTAAATGTAATTTTCTCAAACTTGTGAGGTACCGACAAATTAATATTATCGTATTTAATTTGATATTGTTTCATAATATCAATTTTTTTAAATGACCCTCCACTTCTGGACCTCTAGAGCCACCTCTGCTCTTAAGAAGTTTGTTTTTTTTTGTCCCTTGAAGACTGAATGGCCCAATTTAACCCACATGCGGTTTTCCCGCTTAAGAAAAAAAAAATTTCAGTCCCTCGGAAAACTTCTTAAGAGAGTCTTACTGTATATTATAACAGGTGAATTCCTAATGTGGAGGACAATATTCATTCTTTGTAATAAAAAAAACATGTCAAATAAAAAATATATCGCTAACATGTCCCAAGCTGATTATTACGTGCATTATGACCCGGTTTTTCAGTTGATTTTAAGCTCGGCTTGGTTGGAATGTCGAGCTTAGGGCGGATTGGAACATATTCCATATATAGGTCGCAAGCCTAGATCTCACCAGTACTACACGAATTATCTACGATTTTAATAGAGGAATGTGTTTCTTTTTCTTTGAAAAACCAAAGAACTATCTACGTTAGTGCTATATCTATGCATACCTTTGTCATCGGGAGAAAGCAACCTTTGAAAATGTTTATGACGACAGAATGTTTTCATGAACACAAAAATATTTTTAGACGGGTTAATTTTTTAGTTAAAGTTGCAAAAAAAACTCCTTTAAATTACGACAAACTACTATGTCTATGCACTAGATAAAATGTGTCAGTGTTGCCATCATAAGGGTAATTTTTTCCTCAAAATTGATAAAATTATGATATAGACCCGGTATTGTCCGTATCCTCGCTATGTACAACATTTCTCGCACAAATGTAAGCAGGTAAATCTGCCACACAAGCTTTGATAAGTCGCCAAATAGTTCCTATTACAGAAGCCGTGGCGCTAGCAGTCACATGCCAAATCTGACAACCACGTAAATTATATTGAATACTTCCCACGGAATTTACGTAAATTGCCTAATTTTATAAGTATGGACTATTGTATTCATCGAGTGATGAGGAATGACGATGTTATTAATTGATAAAATCAATCTAAAATAGTCTGATAAGGGATTTTTAAAGTTTCAAAGCCAGGACAGTTTGTTTTCAACGGTTAATTTCATTAATAGTTCATCCGGCAAAACAAATACTATTTAAAATTAGTATCCTCACATATATCACCATGCTGGTGGGAAACTTTACAAAAACAAATTGCGGTCATAGACATTTTGAAGCATCGCAATGACATTAAGTTGGTTTTGCACAGAAAAAAGAAACATGTTCCTCTATTAAAACCATAGACGAAAAGTGTAACACATATTGGTGATATCTATGCTTAAAACCTACATCAATCGACCAGGTGATTAGTCAAACATCTAACAAATACTAACTTTTGAGATAATCAAGAAAGCAATTTTTGTTGTTTATTTTTGGGGTGTTGATGCCATATCGCGCTACCTCCTCCTTTAGCCAGGCTTTAGGCTTAAGGAGGAGGTAGCGCAAGACGGCATAACATCCCAAAAATGCTCCCAATAAATCAAATATTAAAGTTTTACATGTTAAATAAGTTATAAAAAACACCGGAAGGCGTAAGAGTCTGGTACATTAGCAAGACATTTTGAAATATCCTACTACTAACCAAGAAAACATAAAATTTGTATTTAATTCACTACAAATTTTTGCACATTATAATTAATTTGGTTGTTTATGAGTAATCTGAGTATTGCACCAGATAGAGGATACACTTTTACATATTGTGACTGCATACTCAACTCTAATTTCGATTTTTCAGAGATGTCGGACTAAACAACTGAACGATTGATATATGTAAAACATGCTAAGCTCAATATAACAACAAATCCGAGATTAAAAGCAACTGACATACCGGGACCGTAATGAGGGCACTACACTTATTCTGCAAAAATAGACATAAAGTAATAAAAAAAAAGGGTTAAATTACGTTTCTTCATTTTCATTAACTTTACTTAACGCTCTGTTTTGAAATGGAACCATTCTAAATTTGGTATCTAGTTAAAGATGAGTTTGGGCTCAGTGGGGGCGCGAGATGGTGTTTGTGCGGCGACGGGGGCTGGACTGCAGCGAGGGAGAGGTGGCGGCCGAGGAGGTGGCTCCGGAACCGGACGGCAGGTCGCGGGGGGCCATGTCGGGGTCGGCCGAGATGGGGAAGTCAAACACGGTCGGAGCCAAGCGGTTCGTCCCGAAGCCGCGTCCGTTCAAGAAGTCCCGGATGTGCTGGACTATCAGGTCGATTGCAACTGGAAAATGAGAATATTATTTATTTATTTATTAAACCAATATACAAAATAAATCGTATTTATAAAAAATAAAGTTCGTTTCCAAAGGTAATGGGCATTTTCATCCGGCAACAAAATATCTCTGACAAAATATTCTCCTACAAAATATCTCCAACAAATAATCTAATAAAACTTAACCTAACCAAACAAAAATAATACAGACATCCTGTAAAGACAATAAATTATTGTTCAAAAATAGTAAAATAGGACAAAAAGAATACAGATAACAATAATTTATTGTCTTTACAGATGTCTATTATTATTGTCTGATTATTTTCGTCCCATTTTTTTGTTAGGTTAGGTTAGGTTCGATTTTAGTAGATATTTTGTTGTGGGATGTTTTGTCCGTAGGATATTTTGTCTGAGGATATTTTGTCAGGGATATTTTGCCGCGCGATAAAAAGTCGCAGAACCGTTTCCAAATGTCTTTTAAGACTTAAAATTTCTTTTGGTATGACTGAGGTTAAAAGCTTCCTACCTATCAATCAGAATTAACTGTGCTACCAACCGGGCGAAATCCCAAGTTGGTACGACAGACATTTATTTTGTATGTTAAGTGCTTTCATTCCTTTGAATTTCAGAAAATTGTGTATTTCGATCGTCCAGTTGATTAGTCAGACATCTCCATTACTTAGCTTTGAGATAATGAGGAAAGCAATATTCCAATGCTCACCATAAATTAAATATTATTTACATGTATCCGAGATTTACATATTAAATATGCTGGGTCAATCGTCTGGGTGAATTAAAAGAATAGTAGTTTTTTTAGCAATTGTTTACACCTCTGTCACACACACATATAAAAGATTAAAAAAGATCATTTGACTTGGTGTATTTCGGCATATTGCTCGCAGTACATTCCCAATGACCACCATAACACGGGCAGTACATTCCCAATGACCACCATAACACGGGCACCAGCCTAGCATGGTGGTCGAAAAATCCACTAATGTTACCTCAATTTTGTATTTTATGAATAAAGAAAAATTAAAAAAAAAAAAAAAAAAAAAATGAGAATATATGCAAGCGATATGCTGAAACAGGCCAAGCCAAATGATCTTTTATAGCTGTGTGTGACACAAGCTTTATTGTTTTATCAAAACAACCTCTTATCGGCTAAAACAAGCTTTATTTAAAACCTGGCCTAGAGATTTTACTGAATGTGTTTTTCATGTCAGTTGTCATAAATTATAGATCTCTTAATTAAGTAGGTAAGGCGTTGAATTTTGTTGTGTAATTTATGTTGCATTGATAAGAACTGCAAAACCCAAATTTTCTTAGGCTAATCTAGAAAATAACTTTATTTAACCCTTTGATTAGTGAGTTATTTTTTTATCATTTACAATACAATCTCACTAATCCGGCACTTCAATAGACCGATACGTCCAATAATCTGGCACCCTCCGCCCGAGTCTCCCTCGCCCCTCTAAGCTTATGCGCTCCATCGCCGCGTCGTTCTCTAGCAGTCTAACCTCAAAACTATAATAAAATAAAACCTGTGAAAGAAGAATAGAGAAGTCCAGTCCATTTTTTTTATTTTTTTTTATGAAAAATGACCTTCTAACTTAAATTACTGAATATTTTTTTTTTTTTTAGAGTTAGTTTTAATAGTTAAAATAATTTTCAAAGTTTTAATTTTTGGAGATCCCTCGAAAACACCCACATCTATGGTGAATTTTGTGACGTCATCTACTAAAATAACGATTCACTATTTTATAATTTTTATGTTGGTTTTCTTGAATCTCACATAGATTTGCGCAGGCGCGCAGCCATCTTGTTTATTATAACGCGTTGATTGGCTAATGGCTTATTTATTGCAAATGGCGAAATCAAATTGAATAATGGCTTATTTATTGCAAATGGCGAAATCAAAACAATGAATGACGTTGATGAATTTTACTTGCAGTTTTATGTTTTTGATGATAATTTTCGTTTAAATGATTAATTCACTGTGATATTAGTGTAATTCAGCATAAGTACCAATGCTGCCTTTACTTTTTTTCAGTTTTAGTCCTTAAATAATGTTTTGTTGGTGATTTAGTTTCGTTCGGTTTTTAGGTTACTGACATTACATAATCAAAGGTTACTTCTCTATAATTTTTATGACTTTTCCGCGTGAATTTAATAAAACTTCCATAAAAGTAACATTATTTAATAATGTAAAAGCCTTATGCATGTGTAAATAAATACAAATTCGAGAAATCAACGCATTAATTGCGTAAAACCGAGTCCAAGATGTCGGATTTTTTCAGTTATTTTTTCGGAATTATTATAATATTTTTTTATCGTTTTTAATTGTATGAACGAGATAAAAAGTGAAGTGACAGTTTTATTCCAAATTCATAAAGTAAGAGGACTGTATTTTTAAAATTTTGAATTTTCCTAATTTTTTCGACCATTTAATAGAATATGTTTACAGTCAGCTGTTTTTTTTAATTTTTTTCATTTTGAAACTTAAAATACTGCATTTTTCAAACACAATCGTATATGTCAGATACAAAAATCTAAAAGGCAATTCTATCAACTTTCTATAAAGGTATATGCTTTTACGACATCTTCAAAAATAAGAAATATATAGAACATTCGTTTGTGTCATACCTAAATTCCCATACAAATGACGTACAGCATAAATATACCTGTCATTACAGTGATTACCATCGTGACGTCACCACAGAGCATTACACAGCATACCAACCTGACGCTGTGTTTTAACGAGAATATTAAAAATGCACTTTTTAATATTTTTTTCAAAACTGTACGTTTAATATTATTAAATAAAAGTTATATATTCAGAATCAGCGTATATTGGTCTATATGAACATATTTTTTTAAAGCCATAATATTTTTCACTGGAGTTCCTTATTGTACAAATTTGTACATACATTATATTCTCTTTATGAAATGCTTTGTTTTATTTATTATGAGTTTTTCTCTATAATCCAGTAATCTGAACATTCCAATAATCCGGCACCCTCTGGTTTTTAATAGCGCCGGCTTAGTGACATTGCACTGTACTTATATTTGGTTGCGTTATTTTTTTGTAATATGTAAAAATTTTTGACAAACATATTCGTATTATCTATAAGTCATAATTTAATCGAAATTACAAACATGGCAATAGAAAAAATTGAATAAAGTCATACGGCCGCACATACGCGGCGATACCCTAAATGGATCTTACGAGTGCCACCGCATACATGCGGATATACTGCTCAAAGGGTTAAAATATCAAACGCTCGGTTGAATAGTCTATATCTCCGAAAAATCAAAACTTGAGTTGAGTTTGAGTTATATGTAAAAGTGTATTATCTGTCTGGTACAATACTCAGATTAATCATAAACACCACAAAAATGCAAAATGCACAAAAACTTGTAGTTAAATAAACAACAAAATTATGTTTTCTAGGTTAGTGGCAGGAAATTTCAAAATGTCATACGAATGTACCGGATTGTTAAGCTACCCGGTGTTATTTTATGGCATATTTAATATGTAAAACACAGACACGGTGAGCATTCGAATATTGCTTTTCTAATTACAGTAAAACTCGCTTAAGAAGTTCCCACTTAAGAAGTTTTCACGCTTAAGAAGTTTTGATTTTCGGTCCCTTGAAAATTCCATACAAAAAACTGCAAAAAACTCGATTTTTTCCCATTTAAGAAGTTTTAGAGCTAAAACTGCTTCCCGCTTAAGAGGTTTTAGAAATCCGGCGGTAATATCAACACAAACGAAATATTGTGCTGCAAAATACATATCTAAAATGAACCTTTTTCCAAGTCATAAAGTGAAAGACGTTGGCTTCACAGATTACTCGCGATCTCTAGTACCTGAGACCATAAACAGACCCTTTGTTGGCCGCCGCCCGCCGGGCCGTAAGCCGTAAACCCTAGGTACAATAGTAATGTGACACGTCGAACGAATATGCCGTGCGGAATTATGTAACGAACATGGAAGGGTTTTTAAGATTCTAAATTAGTCATTCGAAAAACATCGATTATAACAACAACAAAAAAAAACAAATTTCGTAAATCAGAATCTGACAGATAGCCGTGGTGGTAAAATGCCGTAAAATGTCGATAAATCAAGCGTAGGTAATTAGGGCCGCTCGCGATAATTTCGGCCGCGAAAATTCGATTTGCGCGAAATATATCGTATTTTTATGAATTTATTTCGAATAGGTATCTGCATTATGGCCGGCCGCGACGGGATTCGGCAGCAAAAATTCGATTTACGCAAAATATATCGAATTTTTATGATTTTTTTCCAAATTGGTATCTGATTACTAGCCGGCCGCGACGGGATTTGGCCGCGAAAACTCAATTTACGCGAAATATATCGTTTTTTTATAAATTTATTTTGAATAGGTATCTGTATTATGGCCGGCCGTGACGGGATTTGACCGCGAAAACTCAATTTACGCGAAATATATCGAATTTTTATGAATTTATTTCGAATAGGTATCTGCATTATGACCGGCCGCAACCGAATTCAGTCACGAAAACTCAATTTACGCGAAATATATCGTATTTTTATGAATTTATTTCGAATAGGTATCTGCATTATGACCGGCCGCAACCGAATTCAGTCACGAAAACTCAATTTACGCGAAATATATCGTATTTTTATGAATTTATTTCGAATAGGTGTCTGCATTATGACCGGCCACAACCGAATTCAGTCACGAAAACTCAATTTACGCGAAATATATCGTATTTTTATGAATTTATTTCGAATAGGTATCTGCATTATGACCGGCCGCAACCGAATTCAGTCACGAAAACTCAATTTACGCGAAATATATCGTATTTTTATGAATTTATTTCGAATAGGTATCTGCATTATGGCTAACCGCAGCGGGATTCGGCAGCAAAAATTCGATTTCCGCAAAATATATCGAATTTTTATGATTTTTTTTCCAAATAGGTATCTGAATACTGGCCGGCCGCGACGGGATTTGGCCGCGAAAACTCAATTTACGCGAAATATATCGTTTTTTTATGAATTTATTTCTAATAAGTATCTGAATTATGACCGGCCGCAACTGAATTCAGCCGCGAAAATTCAATTTACGCGAAATATATCGTATTTTTATGAGTTTATTCCGAATAGGTGTCTGCATTATGACCGGCCGCAATGGGATTCAGCCGGAAAAATTCGATTTAGGCGAAATATATCGAATTTTTAATGTTTTTTTTTCAAATAGGTATCTGAATATTGGACGACCGCGACGGGTTTTGGCCGCGAAAATTCAATTTACGCGAAATATAATCATATTTTTATGAATTTATTCCGAATAGGTGTCTGCATTATGGCCGGGAGCGACTATATTCGGCCGCGAAAATTCAATTTTCATGAATTTATTCGGAATAGGTATCTGCGACGGGATTCGGCTGCAAAAATTCGATTTACACGAAATATATCGTAGTTTTACGAATTTACTTCGAATATCTAAATTTGATAAGCCGGCCCCGGAGGCAATAAGCAACAACATTTTGATTTTGCAGAAATATGCGGTTTTTTTACGAATTTATAATTATACCTATCTGAATTTAGAGGGCCGGCCGCAACGGGATTCGGTTGTGAAATTTCCATTTACGCGAAATTTATCGTATTTTTACGAATTTACTTCGAGTATCTGAATTCAAAGGGCCAGTTGCATCGGAAGTAGGCTGCGAAATTTCGATTTACGTGGTAATATATCATATTTTTTTTAGTTTAAATGGATGCGAAAATTTAATTTACTCGGAAAATATCGTATTTTTGTGAATTTACTTCGGATAGAGGGCCGTCCGCGGCGGTACACGGCTGCGAAAATTCGACTTACCCAGGGAATAAGTCGTATTATTACGCATTTATTCCAAAGAACCTACCCGAATTTGAATTTGCCGCTGAGATATTCAATTTTCGGCAATTTTTTACGATTTTTTTTTCCGTAAAATTTCGAATTATGTGGGAATTGTTAATTCGAAATTTTTTTTTTATATCCCGTGGATTTTAAATTAATGGGGTTCTACTGTATTATTGTATAAAATTTTTATTCCATCGAATTTGTAAAACACGAAAAACTTTTGATTAAATCTATCGGATCACGATTAATACGGAATATTTCACCTTCAAATAAATATAATTAGCTTTATTTTTATGTTTATAACATGATTAAATATGCCCAAGGAGATGGTAAAAATGCATTATAATAACGTTTTTTTTTTCAATAAAACTTCAAAATTTGTCGTGCATCATGTAAGCTTGTTTTCACAACAATTTAACGTAGGTAGACATAGGAATGACGTATACCCCAGACTCGAGTTATTAAATGGCTAAAATTGAATCCCACTTAAGAAGTTTTCCCACTTAAGAAGTTTTTTTTCCCCGGTCCCTTGGAAAACTTCTTAAGAGAGTTTCACTGTATTTCAAAACTTTGTTGTTTGGAGATGTTTAAATAATCAATATTTTTAAATGGTTTATAAAAACACCATAAATTTTTTTATGCGCAGAATTTGTTTAGTTTCATAAATTGGTGAGTTTTGGCAAGAACCAAATATATTTACTAGGAAAATAAAACAGTGCTGACTTTTCAATGATTTATATTAAAATCTAAATGTTAAATCATAATATTATGCATCAACAAACAACAACCGATTAAACAACTTATTATTATAAAATACAGTACAAATCAATATATATATTATAAAAGAAAGTGTACAATGTGCGTGCTGCTAAAATTCAGAAACGAGTCCCGGTACGATCAAGGGAGTTATATGGGGTGGTAGCCCTCTATCCCCCATCCATGAAAAAGTTTCCCGTTTTTACCTGAAGGGCGTGCTTTTGAAGATTTAAGGACTGGAAGTTTCAGACTCTACAAACTTCTAGAACAGTTCAGAACATTCGAGAGCATTCCACAACATTCCAGAATATCCCGGAACATTCTGGAATGTTGTGGAATGTTCTGGAACATTGTGAACCATTCAAAGCCTTTTTTTGTATGGGTGGGGCTACCCATTGGTAGGGGTATATAAAGCAAGATCCATCGTGGGTTCGAACGTCAGTTCAATCTCATATTAACTCCCTGAGCGAAGCTGGGTCTGTCACCTGTCTCCTAACGGCTTCAAGGGGATTCAAAGAGAAAACTTCAATTTGATTGGTCTCATTTACATTGGTTGTTAGACAGAAGATTGGCAGACAGATATCAAGTAAATGTATCGACCGCTCATACAAAATATTAATTTAAAGGGAATAAAAAATAAAAAATGGTAGGTAGGTACTTCTAAATAAAATTATGCTCAATATAGACATATAATATAAACACAAATGACTATGAATTAATTTGAAATTTATATAACTCATAACAAAGAAAAAAAATGAAGCCCATTTTCAATCCCTTATTTTAACTAGAAATCTATGGTGACCCTGTTAATATATGTTTTTAATTGCAGTGTTAAGAAAGGATATGGCATTACAAAAAATTATGATTAGAAATTCTCACTCGAAAATGTTAAAAAAAAGAATTGTTCCCAAAATAATTAAGCTAGGTAAACACATAAAAGGAATGGAAACTTAGGAAAATTTAAACATTTTGTCTAAAATTAAATATTACCCACTTTATAATACCTTATTAAACCATTTACAAGAGCAGCAGTGTGAAACGATTTGGACGTGTATGGGTTATTATATACGAAGTTTTGGACTTGTATGAGTTATATCATATGTTATATCCCACATTTTGGACCTTTGGAATTGGGTTGAACGTTATATCCCATGTTTTGGACCTGTCTGTAGCAATGGGTTACCTATACGTCATATCCCACGTTGTAGACATGTTTGTGAAAATGGGTTTTTTGTAATATCCCGTGTTTTGGACCTATCTGTGGAAATGGATTGCACGTTATATCCCATGTTTTGTACCTGTCTGTGGCAATGGGTTATACATTATACCCTGCGTTATAAACCTGTCTATGGAAATGGGTTAAAAACCTATAAGTTATATCCCGATGTTTGTGTAATGGGTTATACTCTACTACTATACTAATGTGGTATATTATCCCATATTTTGGACCTACCTGAGGAAATGGGTTAAAGGTTGTATCCCATGTTTTGGACCTGTCTGTGGAAATGGGTAACCTATAAGTTATATCCTGATGTTTGTGTAATGGGTTATACTCTACTACTATACTAATGTGGTATATTATCCCATATTTTGGACCTACCTGTGGAAATGGGTTAAAGGTTGTATCCCATGTTTTGGACCTGTCTGTGACAATAGGTTACGAACGTGTTTGTGGTAATAGGTTATACTCATTGTGATATATTATCCCATCTTTTGGACCTGTGTGTGGAAATGGGTTGTACGTTATATCCTATGCTATTTATATTTGTTTTAATGGCTCTACTTTTATACACATTTTCAGGAACCAATTAAGTAAGAAAGTCGAGGACCTCCTGAACTTATTAGGGAATTGATTTAATCATTTAGGGCACACATACATGCCCCCCACACATTTCAATTGGTTTATCTCTACAGTGGGTATATCTCTTCAGCCGTAATAATATAAATAAAAATCTTAAAATTACATTCTCAATAGAAATAAAATTAATTACAAAACCATTTAAAAACGAGATTACAAAAAAGAGAAACACAACACAAAATTTTAAAAGTATAAATGCAAATAAATACAATATGTAAATTAATACATTTCTATTATCGCCTGTCTCAACACAGGTATACCCTAGCGAGACAGGCATCGAATAATATAATGTAAACATCCCTTATATAGGTCAATAAATAAATAAAAAATAAAAAAAATATTTCAATAAACTTTTAGGAGCTTTTTAACCATCCAAAAAAATGCACTTATAAAAATGGCGTAACAAGCCATATACTTCAAAATGTAATATTTCATTTTACTTTCTTTAATGAAATGTGTGGCATTAGTACTGTGAAAGAAAAAAAAGGAAAAATATGAAAGTTTAAAAAAAAATTGCGAGAGCAAGTTAAAGACTGTTATATATCTTTTAATTTTGCTTTTTGGTAATCAATCAATGACTACTTATATTATCATATGCCATCCACATTTATTTATAAAAAAAAGTAAAATAAAACAATATGTTATTTTTCACAACATCGTTTATTCAAGAATATCCGTAATAGTGTAGGTACATTGTTTGGTTATAGAACAGTAAAAAGTTTTTTTTTTTCAGACAAAACAAATTGTGGTCAGAAATTGACACAGACATTACAATTATCTCAATTTACATAAATATATTTTATTTTATGTATTTATTGCAAACAGAGTTGAGTAGAACACAAGTACATTTTTGCAAATATATAGCATGTTTTATATTTGTTTAACAACTAAAACAACACACTCTATATAAGCCGCCCTGAACTTAGTACGATCGTTTCTCACGCAGGTTTATATCTTTACAATGACCGTAACCGTAAGAGAAAGATGCGTAAAACAAATGTGCGATAGAGAAAGGCGTCGGCGGGAAGGCATGCCGCTTTTCTGACCTTAAACTTGCCTATTGCGACGATTTCTGTATCAATATCAGATCGGATTAAAGTTTTGCGTGTATGAGTGCACGCTTGTTGTCCTTTTCTAGCTCATACGCTTTGCAAGGTGTAGTGTATTGATTATTCATGTAGTTTCAGCATCCTTCAATAGATGTCGGTAGCATAGTTAGTAATACAAAGTTCTGCTATATCCCAACAGATGGCAGTTGAGTATGATATAAGAAGAGTACCATCTATTGAAGGAAACTGAAACTACACTACACAAGGACTTCCACTGTTGGAAGTATATGCATCAATACACACAATCCAAAGTATGTATTGGTCATCTCAACTCTATTTGCAAGACCTATAACATCACGTTACTTGTATAAACATACAGCAAACCAGTTTCAGTTCAACCTTAATCTTCCTCAGCGCTGTATTTAACAATAACAGAAAACAACAGATAGAAAAACTAGTTTCAGTTCAACCTGAACCTTCACCAGGGCTGTATTTAAAAATAACAGAAAACAGAGAGAAAAACTAGTTTCAGTTCAACCTGAACCTTCACCAGGTCTGTATTTAAAAATAACAGAAAACAGAGAGAAAAACTAGTTTCAGTTCAACCTGAACCTTCACCAGGTCTGTATTTAAAAATAACAGAAAACAGAGAGAAAAACTAGTTTCAGTTCAACCTGAACCTTCACCAGGGCTGTATTTAAAAATTACAGAAAACAGAGAGAAAAACTAGTTTCAGTTCAACCTGAACCTTCACCAGGTCTGTATTTAAAAATAACAGAAAACAGATAGAAAAACTAGTTTCAGTTCAACCTGAACCTTCACCAGGGCTGTATTTAAAAATAACAGAAAACAGAGAGAAAAACTAGTTTCAGTTCAAATAAAGAAAAACAGAACGGAGAAAAAAAACTAGTTTCAGTTCAACCTGAACCTTCATCAGGGCTGTATTTAAATATAACAGAAAACAGAACAGTGAGAACATCAACTTTGGTGGGGGATAGGAAGGAGAGATAAAAACCTAACCTAACCTAAACCAAAGTTGATATACTCTCTCTCATCTAAGTTTAATTAACCCCTCGGGCCTAAAGCATATTTTGTCAGAAGATCCCAGTATTTCTGCTTTACAATAAAATACAATATTTCTGAATGTACCAAAAACTGATCTTGAAAGGAGATCAAAAAAGCTTTAAAATTGTATTATTATAAATAAGTACATAATTGCAGAAATATTAAAATTTTGAATGCAGACAAAAAAAAGTTTAAAAAATGGCGTAAGGGAGATACAATGATTTCTATGACATATATATGAGTTATTCCAAAAAGCGAACAAATTGTCCTCAGGGGTTAATTAGATTTATTTCTACAGTCTTGTTAAGAAGATTCAAGATGCCCCGAAGTTTTGCTACATATTATATACAAATAAAGTGGTGTTACATAAAATATAATTTTCTTTAAATAAATCTACATACGTATTAATTATTCAACTTAATACTAAAGTAACATATTAAAGAGTTGAAGACTTCTCAAAAACAGAGGGAACTATATTATAAAAAACCATTGCACGTTACATAGACAAATCTACAAACATAAATAATAATTTTACTATCAATAGCAGAAGAATCGATGGTAGTTAAATAGTACTAAATAATATTTGAGCTTTACAGAAGAAAAATAAAATTGGCTTTTTAAATCTGTTCTGGCAAAATATTGTTCATCTTATTATCAATATTATAATATAAAGTCTGAATTAAGGTCTTTAGCATTTGTGCCAGTTTCTGTTGTGAGGTAGTGTAATCAAGGCATCTTAATCAGATTTACACAAACATGTAGTCTTTTTTTATTTATTATAAAATGCAAAACAAGAACAATTAACACGGTTGTTTGGTTTTGAAATGATGATATGCGTAGTTCCTACAGGGATGTCATTTATCCAGTACCTACCCTCCCTAAACATAACACTTTGCTGGAAAAGCATTTGAAAATGGAACAATTACAAGAGTGAATTCAAATGCTTTTGTTTCTGAAAAAACATAAGAAGATTTTGGACTACATTGAAAGCATTTTGTTGGTTGTTCGTGTTCTTATATACATATTCGTTTATGAACTAAAAGAAGGTGTTTTTACCGTATCAAGATCGTTTTATACTTATTTGTGTTGTTGTGACGATAATTACCTCGAGGTACCGCGGTGGAACTAAATAACTATATTTGTAATTGTGTTGTTCGCCTTCGCAGAGGTAAGTGATTGGTTGTCCTTCTTCCTTGTAATCCATTATTTTTCCCTACATATATTATCACCCAATTCCAGCAAAAACCATTTCGTTTAGTATTTACAGTTCATTTCCGAGTGCATCTGAAGCTGTAATTCGAAAACAGTTACGGATGCAATAACGGTAATACTTCATAGTTAAATTGTGTAGTGTTTTGGGTATCCATGTAGTTTCAGTTTCTTTTATTAGATGTCGATAAGTTAGTTGTATTGCCATTCGTGTCTTAGGCACAAACAGTTACGATGAGGGCCGAGGGCTTCAGTAATAGAACGAGCCTCCGCTGTCAGTCGGTGGCATCCTCAGAACTATTTAGCAACTAGCCTTGTAAGGACATCTGTCCGGTATAATATAACATTGTAATTATTCACGATAAACAAATTAGAACCAATCGAACCTAAAGCTTATTTAAAGAAACCCAACACTTCTGAAGTTGTCCGATATTGGAACTACAAATTGGAACTTCAATATTAAGGGTTTACAAAGTGGGACAAAACATAAAATGTATAAATAGTATTTAAGTATGTAAGTGGGGCAGGTTATAACTAAGGCAGAAACCGAAGATGAAGAAAGACAAGGTAGTGTCGTTCGTGAGTTTAAAATTACGCCGCTAATAAATTTCAAGTTGTAACTGTTAGCTTTGATACTACGCCTGCTTTGATACGAAGACCGCATTGGACCCAATATGATAAGCTCAAATTCAAGGTGGACTCAGAAATTATGACACTGTCAATAAATTGTACAATTATCGAACGTTACAAATCGAGCAGGGCACACTAACTACGAGAGCGGCCGACAGTGCGGGGTGTGGGGAGAGTCGAATACCTATCTAACCTACATATGCACGGATTTTGTGTTGCGCAGGCTGACCAGAGTATCGTTTGTGGAAAACAAATATTCTTGGTGACCCTATCTGCATTTATGAAGGCTGTTTGCCGGCAATCGTTTGACTGGGCGCTTACCCAAGACCATGCGGAAATGCTTTAAGATCACCGACTAAATAAAAACCGCTGCGTACTTGCTTCACCCTCCACGTCCTTGCAGTGTTGAGAACCGATGGTGGATATCCAAGATAGTAGAGAAGTCGTAAATTGAAGACCGAAAGAATGTCACAGCCATTGGTTTAATAATGATTGATTCCGTGATTAATAATGCGGTTAACCTCACAACTGTCGCGGGCCAAAAAAAAAATTTTTTTTTTTTTTAACCGCTTCTGTGCCAAGAGCGAGATATCTCGCATTCTTGGCCGTGTCCAGCAGGCCGGCCATAGTAAAATAGCGAGTATTCTCGCTCTTTTTGAGCCTCTGTATCATACATATGTCTCATTTTTTATTAATTTAAAATATGCAACACACAGAGAGATCTATTGGGATGATTTTAAATTTTTTTATTTTGGTTTTTTTAATTTTTTTTTTAAAATAAGATTTAATAATGATTTATTTTGATTAAAAGTTCACGGCCTGCTGTGCACAGCTACACTTCTACCTACTGGCATTTAAAAGGTTAAATGCGATTTCAACCCTTATGTATAAAGAATCTGTATGAAGGACAAGTTAAGAATCGCTTGCGTCAACATCTTTCTTGACGTAACAGTTGATTTGATTAATCTAGCTTCTCAGAATGATTTTAAATGAATTTTCTATGACTTGGCGGGTCACGTTTTAGCAGCTATCTGTGGTAAAAAATAACAATATTTAACATTTTTAAAAGAGTATCAATGCCTTTATTTATTTGAAAACTCTGTTGAATTGTTTTTTTTTTGTAGGGTGTGTATTTAGGTTTTGTGTAGAAATAATAAAATCTGTTTATATTCGTATGAATATATATATATATATATTTTTTTTTTTTAAATTTGTTTGCCGAATGGGAGATTTTTAAATTTTCTATAATTAAAGTTAGCTATTTTGGGAAAACTTCTTACGATATTATCATATAATATATATGAATAATAAGATATATTATCTGATAAAAGAAAACAACTGCAAAAAAAACATTGCTTTGTTTTAATATCGATATCTGACCAAAACTAATGAAGATAATTTTCACGCGGTTTTTCAAAATACCATCCAACGTTCAACGGTCAATGTTACATCTTTCGCAAGTCATAAATAAATCTGCCAACCAGAATGTGAAGCTTGGTTCGATGTTCTCTCCGTCTATGGCTCAGCTCACTGCATCTATATCTATTAAAAATGCTTACGTCTTCTAATCCCCACTATATCAATCATTGAAAAAAAAAAATGAAACCGCTAACGAGTACGTACACACAGGTGTGAGCTAACAAACATACTACTATTACTTGTTAGTTACAGTTTAAACATCTACAAATAGTACTTTCATATTGTGAGCCAATTCGTATATACATATTATTATTTTGAATTATCGAATAAATACCAGGTTTTCGTTCAGTCTGTTGAATATTTAAGTTATCAATAATTGTTGTGTCAACTAATTGGAGATTTTATTAACCAAACATCTCTACCCACTAACACACTAAGGTTTAAGTTTGCAGAAAAACTAGACACATATCGCTATCTTCTAGAAAGTGGTCAATTTGATTATTGGGGAAAAAAATTGGCTTCAATATGAAGTTTTACATTACAGGTATAATACAGTAATACCATCTCACTCAATGTAAAGCCACACTATTCTTTTAACTTCCCCGTATTGACTTTTTTGGACCGGTTGATCGAAATCGGTCGGTGAGTGAAAAATTATCTACGCATTAAACTGGTGCAAAGCCTTCTGATTAAACTTTGATTTTTGTTATGATGGAATCGTGAAACCAGAAGCTTTGGGATTTGAAACGAGTCTCTAACGAGGTACTGTGACATTTACGTTCAAAACCACCATGAATAACCTCTTCATTTGAAGTGATGAATCAAACTGAATTACTTTACTGTAAAAAGTGAATTGGTTCGTTTGATATAGGGGACTGATTCACTTAACATAGTGAATTAATTAACTTTATTTACAGAATGAGACTGAATTGATTCACCATGTATTATATACAAGTGTACAAATAAACATGTGGAAACATGGACACTTAGAGCCAGCGAAATAAAACGGATAGACACCCTCTAAATGCGGTGCTGGAGAAAAATTCTCAGAATTCCATGGACAGCCAGAAACACAAAAGTGTCCACTCTGGAAGAGCTAGGCATCCACAATAGGCTTTAACTAATCTGCCTAAAACATTTCCTAAGATACTTTGGAGATGTTGCTCGCCAAACTGAAGACTACAACTCGGAGAAACTCATAGTCACAAGTGAAAGGCGGAAGAAGCAGAGGAATGTCGCCAATGCGCTGGAGTAACTAAGTACCACTGGCATCCGGTAAGTCAATGTCCGCAGCTCTCCTTGGAGCCTTATCCACCATGGAAATTGGAGTAGGGGTCGTGATCCTTAGCAATGGGGAACCGACTTAAGAAGGAGTATGAATAATATGATTTGAGATTTTCAAGGCCAGAAGTGATTTATATTTGGGTTATTATGCAGTGTTATATGTCCACGGCATAATACCCCAAAACTAAATCACAATAACTGCCCTTGCCTTTTTAACATATTTTTTTTTTCTAAATTGAGTTGAACCATTTGATGGCATACCCTTGCACTGAGTTTTTAATGCCTTTAAGCATTATTCTTATAGCTTGTTTTTGAATGACAGTTTTGAATGCCTTTGAGCATTATTCTTATAGCTTGGTATTGAATTTAACAGTTTTTAATGCCTTTGAGCATTATTATTATAGTTTGTTATTGAATCTGACAGTTTTTAATGCCTTTGAGCATTATTATTATAGCTTGTTATTGAATCCGACAGTTTTTAATGCCTTTGAGCATTATTCTTATACATAGCTTGATATTGAATTTAACAGTTTTTAATGCCTTTGAGCATTATTCTTATAACTTGGTATTGAATCTGACAGTTTTTAATGCCTTTGAGCATTATTCTTATAGCTTGTTATTGAATCCGACAGTTTTTAATGCCTTTGAGCATTATTCTTATAGCTTGGTATTGAATTTAACAGTTTTTAATGCCTTTGAGCATTATTCTTACAGCTTAGTATTGAATCTGACAGTTTTTAATGCCTTTGAGCATTATTCTCTTATAGCTTGGTATTTAATAACAGTTTTTTCCATTTAGTATTGATATATCTGACAGTTAAAAAAAAAAAAATATATATATTCAATAACATTCTACATATAATTATTTTAAATGCTTATAATCAAAACTTCACTAAAAATATTCACAATTCATTCATGTGATTAATAATAATTGGAAACTTATACTATAAAAGAGTTTTACAAGAATTTGCACATATGGTTTACTAATCCATCTGTTTATATTTAAATTCTCTTGGCGACAGTCTTTTTCAAAAATCCATCAAATAGGTTTTCATTTTATGAAAAAACCTGTGTCAATATAACGACGCTGGAAAGGAAAAATGGCTAAAGCGCCATACAGCTGTGACATTAAAGATGAACCTACACAATAAGCTATATTGTTTGCACATGTTCTGGGTGGCTCTAGAAAACTTGATGTAATATTTTTGCAGGTGATGGAAGTCGAACCCGCAACCTCTCAACTAAAAATCAAATGAGTGAAAATGAGACACTGCATAAGATAGTTCATTTAGCAAAGTATCAACAGGAAACATTCTGTTTTTCCAAAGAATTTTATGCTTCATAGTAAACCAAATACATGCGACAAATAATACCTTCACACACCAAATTAAACACTAACCTAACTTAAAACTTAATTACCTACAATTCATTTCATTCGTTTATTTCTTACAGTGAGATACCACGGAATAACCGTATAATGAACCCTGAGTGTAGTGGAAGCCAGAAAAAGCCGGAAGAAGCCAAGAAGCCAGAATCTGGGTTTGTATTATATGAAGAGATTACTGTTTCAATTAATTTGACAACATTATCTAATGCTGTCCATAAAGAAAGTAATCCAATAAAGGACAGTAATATTGATTGCTTTACTGTTTAAAGTCGTCAATAGAAGATCAAATCCAATAATTAGCATCAATGAATAATAATTGTAAACAAATGCAATGCCATAAAATATTTTTAAAAATAAGAGATTGACTGTGTTTTGGTAAAACCATTCAAGATATATTTTTTGGGAATGTCACTTTTTAGTGTTCGAAGTAAAATAGTTTTTGTTGATTTAGGCATTTTTAATACTAAAAACCAAATTAGTGCATAAATTTTTTTTTTGTTATTTTGAAAAATTGAAGATTTAATAAGTTGAGTACCGATTGTCATCCGGGTGACAATATTTCAAGCATATGCGGCCACATTCGGCACACAACAGGTTAAATTACTCAACACTCAAATCTTTAACAATTAAAAATAGAATTGCAATATTTTACATTGAAACAGATTTTTTTAAAAACAGAGATATTTTTAATACTAAAAACCAAATTGATGCGTAAATTTTTTTTAGGTTATTTCGAAAAACCTTGGATGAAATTACCATCAAATCTTTCATAATTAAAAATAGAATTGCAATATTTTATATTAAAATTTTATTTTATTTATAGTTTTACGAATTTGTAAAAAATATTTGTTTTTATCGTCTCGTGTAAAAATTTCATTTTCTGATTTGAAGGATTTTACCAAACCACAGTCGAAATGATAATTTAAGTATGCTTACAAACGCCTTTACGATTGACAAGCGTTGTAACTAGATATAGGAAGGGGCAACTATCTGTATAGGGTAGTAGCTATCAAACCAGATTGTAACAATAATAAGTTGTCACTATTCGAGGACTCTTTCCAGGTGAGGATCGGTACGGGAAAAGAGGGGATTGCGTCTGCCGTGTTGCGACAAGGTAAGGTTGGCCATGCGTTATCGGCTGAGGTTTTCGTGGTCCTGGTGGTCGTGGCGGCGAAGGGGCGGCATGAGCCCCTCCTGCGTCAGCGAGCGCGACATGCCGTCTTCCATGCCGGGCAGCGGGTTCTTCTGCTGGACGATGTCCCAGATGTGGTGCACAATAAGGTCGATAGCGACTGCAACAAGCAACCACACGTCTATCTTTTGCTTTGGTTTTACAATTACATAACCATATAGTGGTTTCACAAAGTAATAACCACAATGTGGTTTCACAAAGGATATAAAATAGAAGTCAAAATAAAATCGTCAACGACATAGAAACAAATATGGGAAAATCCATATAAATGTAAAGAAATCCTTGTAGACTACCCCCAGCCCTCTTCGCACGCATGTTATGTATAACCCTTTGCGACCGGCTTCATACGAGCGTGAGTTTGTCTTTAAAAAAATCTTGACAGAAAA
The DNA here is from genome assembly GCA_917563855.2 of Limnephilus lunatus. NCBI lineage: Eukaryota > Metazoa > Arthropoda > Insecta > Trichoptera > Limnephilidae > Limnephilus > Limnephilus lunatus. The sequence continues at coordinate 35,634,008 of OU830596.1, forward strand.
TAAATATGTTTTGGGAACAAAACGGCGTCGATTGAACGTGCTGGAGCTGCTTGTGTCAGGTACCTTCACGCGCACATGTTTCAACCAGTAAGTCGCCCAGCACCCTGGGATCATAATTAAGGGCCCATTAAAATTTGGAAGTTTTTTGCCGGTCGCAAAGGGATATAAACTACAGATTAAGAAACAGTTTTACCAGTCTGAAGAAGGCCTTAACAGGCTTCAGCCGGTTTGAACCGGTAACGGTCACAAATAAATGAAGTGGAAATTAGTTTTATGTTTATTTTATTATATTATTAAAATAAAAGTTGTATATATATTTGTTTAGCTTTGGATCGGCGGGGAATAAATAACAACAAAAAGGCTGATAGAGAATACATGTTCATACAATCGGTAAGGAGTTCATCTATGTTTTATTTGGCTAAGGCTTGACAGGGTTGTTATAACTGTAATATCAAACGATGGTACAGTAAAACCTCTATCTATCGTTTTTAAGAGACCTATTGAAATAAACTATGGATGCAGGAAAACAATGATTGCGGGAATATGGAAATACCGCGAGCGCTTATGTGTTGTATCAACACACGCAATACGCTTCTTCCTACGGTAGGAGAGGGGGTCAGTTGAATTAGGGAGCTACTGCGAAATATCGTTTCCTTGTACTGGATCTGTCAACTTGACAGCTGTCATCCGCATGTTTACACAGCTCCTTAATTAAAATGACCCCGTCTCCTGTTTACGGCGTAGAGGGGGTCACATAACTTTTTGCATATCGCGTGAGCAGCGGTTACGGCGTATAACGTTGAGCTTAGAGCGCATCATCTCTGCTTAGGTGTGGCGGATCTGTATGGGATTGTATGGCGAGCGATATTGTGCATGCTTTGATCTTTTATAGCTAAGTATGTCGACCCTGTTAAGGGCTCAAAAACTAGAAACAGTAGGCAATTTAGCACTAACATGACAGAAACGGCAGCCAACAGAGGTGACAAACCATTCTTTCTCTCTGTCGCTCTCCAATGTTATTGACCATTTATGTATAAGAAACGATCAATGCAATCTACTTTTGCGTGTTTTATATGAAATTAATTCGGGACTAAAAGAAATAATGACTCTCTTTATGAAATACTTTCTTGAATCTTTACTTCTAACCCCTGTACGATTATTTGCGCTAGGTACTCGATATTCAATATTATTTGTTGTAAGGTTGGCCACACTGACGTGCCATGATTGGCCGAGATTTCGGTGGGAGGGGGTAAGGGACGCAGCCGAAGGGCTGCGGGCACCTGTCCAGCTTCTTCTGCCGAGCTATTCCCTAATTTTTGTGAGATCTTAAGATAACGTGCGAGATCTCCTGTCAAATGAGTGTCAGATTTGGGTGGTAGAGTTGGCAACGCTGCCTGTCATAAACTCAGATATGGGTGATTTTCTATGGCTGTTATTTGCTTTTTCTATGGATATCAGCCAGCTTCGCCGTTTTTAAATAGTTTTAAATACGAAATACTGTAAATATACATGATTATTTATCCACTTAAAGTATGTTTAAAGTTGTATACCGTGGATTTGACATTTGCGAAATTTCGTTTCAACCCAAATTCGCATGAATTACTTAGTTTATCAAAATTAATAAAATTTTTCACTCGTATTTGTTTGAGAGAATCAAGTTTGTTTATTCTCTTTAGTTGCTGAATGTATAATTGTTAGTGGCAGATAATGCCGAAAAACAACTTATTTAGAAGAAATCTAACCACAGGCGAAGTACAATCGTCGCAATAGTGACTTTAGAACTTCAAACTTGTATTACTTGAACGTATGTCAGTAAACTAGATGACAGCCAAACGTCAGTATGAAATTCGAATATTCGACATCTGCACCCGTTGCTTTTTTTATTTAATAACTTTGTCGTGCAAATTACCACAGTATGCAATTAAAAATGTAAAATAAATAATCACGCATTCATAAAATATGTGACAGCTATGACAGCCAGCGTTGCCAACTCTACAATCTGACACTCATTTGACAGGAGATCTCGGACGTTATCGATCTCACAAAAATTAGGGAATAGCTCGGCTGGTTTTAGCTTCCCTGGGGGTTGGTCAGGGCACCTTCGCAGTTTGCCTAGATCCTTGATATTCCAACAGTTGTTTGGAATACGTTTTTAAAGTGTAGAATCATTTGTTTCCTGACAAGGTATGCCCAGGTGTGATCCGGTGTAATGTACGTAAGCCTTATTTAATTATGTTATCAATTTATTCCTTTTATTTCATCCTAGAATCGTTAACTTTCCGTTCACAAAGAGATAAATGCTTTTTCCTAGTAGCGTAGAATCATAAATAAATTCTTCAGTATTTAAAAGCGACAAGAGATCTTTTAATTTATTATAACCTTACCTGTATTTATTCAATCAATTAAGCGATAATCGTTTTGAATCAAGTACCCAAGTGAACTACAAACAAGATCTCTCAGAGGAGCTAGCTGGAGGTTTGTGGGTATATAAAGTTGATTTTGTAAGTATATATTATTAATTTGCCTATAAGTCTGTAATCAAGCGGTTCGAAACCGTAATTGCATAACAACACATACAGGAAAACGATTACTCGAGGAATGATAGATAGAGGTTTCACTGTAATAAAAGTCCAAAGATGTATAAAATAGTTAACGTTTACTCGGCAATGTAAATTGCCAAATACAAGAAGCAATGCAAACTCGGCAATGTAAATTGCAAAATACAAGAAGCCGTGATAGTGAAATGATAACACTCAGACCATTTGTGATAAATCACTCTAATGAAAAGTTGATTAGTTTTGTGGCGATAGCGACCAGCATCGAAGCAAAAAAACTTGCTGACTAATGTATTTACAGAAGAAAGGCAGAATCTTCTCGTCAGTGAAAGAGTTTTTAATACAAATAATCCAATAATGATGCCAGACATTGAGGAATCGGATGATTACAAAATGAACATTAGCCACTCGAGCGATAACTACTTACACTTAGGGACACGAAAAAATTATCGATACTTTGTAGTATCGAGTACTTTTCCTTTCGATACTGATACTTTTGATACTTTGTATTCGATACTTTTATTCAATGAGTACTTTTTGGCAAGTATCGATATCTTTAAAAATTTGGCTAAGCGGCTCATGTTTATGGCAACGCCTACTAGTTCAGTTAGTTAGTTATTAGATTTTAAAATTAATATGATGTTTTGTTCCAAAAACATCCTATGTCAACTCAGAACCCTCTGAGACTCCACATCTAGAATAGTGATAAGAAAAAATAATGTCCATAACTGGTAAAGTAATAAATAAATAATTCAATACACTAAAATGCCTCGACTGTCCTGCCAAAACACAAATTTAGAAAAATATGTATTGCAAAAATGTTGTTTTACTTTTTACTTCATGTTTTAAAAGGGCAGCTGTGTTTCATTATTGATTTAATTAAGCACGTTTAGTTTTGGGGGGGGGGGTGGGGGGTTGATACGTAGTTAGTCCGGTCAGAGCTGTAAATCAGGCCCTATGAAATGTACTCTATACTTTTGTTTCAATGCTTTTACGAGTACGACAATTTTTTTCCGATACTACTCATGAGTTAAGTATTGATACTTGATACTTTCTATTCGATATCGTGTTCCTACTTAAGTTTCCCTATTAACACACTTTAGGCGTAAAGGGTAGTTCTACCTTTTACGCCGGTCCTACTTAAATGCCTGGAATAGCATTGCTGTAAAAAAAAAATTATATGGAGGGGAGGTCGATGGGAAAGAGGAAGGTGGGGAAGTACCTGGCTATTCAGATCTGGTCAACATACACAGCTAAAGCCATTTTAAGCAACGTTTCAATTCTGAATGGCGGTCTTACACCAGGGCGATAATGAGTATCTTCAAGTCTGGAACGAGTGCCGCAAATATAATATTTAAATAACACAAATTAATCAATAAAATTTATTTGCGCACGCCGGAATTCGAATCCGCGACCTTTGAGAGCCTTTCCCCTCGACCACGGAGGTCGTCATATTACTTATTTGGTTGTCTAAATAATAATATGTGGAATGTACGAATATGTAAGAATATGATACTTGACAATTTATAAAGCAAAAATACAATATATAAATATTACCATTATAACATGGCTAATAAATATTATTGTAAAATGGAGATCCACCAAGAATGAGCAATAAAAAATAATATTCACAAAATAGTTTTTTAATAATAACGATAACAGTGGTGTAGCTTGGTTGATGAGAGTTTTATAATAATGTAGTTGGGTTAGAAGTGTGGAGGAGCATTAGGAGAATCGGCATTAGAAGTGTGGAGGAGCTATTCCGGGCAGCGCAAGACAGAGAGACCTTTTCAAGAGTGATCGCCAGCGTCGGGGGGACCTGATAAGGCACACAAAGAAGAAGAAGAAGTTGGGTTAGGTTCTTCTCCAGAAGACTCTCCAGAAGACTCTCCAGAACTGAACAAAACTCTCCAGAACTGGCAGAGTTCTGGCCGGAAACAGGGCCTGTTATTGTATCAGATCTTATTCCACAATCTAATCATCATTCAATTCATTAGAAATAATAATTAATACCCACATGCATATCAGTGGCGATCCGTGAGTTTTCAGTGAGCTAGAATGCTAAGATTGAAAAATACGACGTTACTGATTTTGTTGTAGCTGAAAACGTTTTTTTTTTTTTTCAAATTTCAATATTGTTTATGAAGATTTTCAAGATTCTTTCAGTTTGGGGATGCGCCGCATCCACATATATAGCTTGATACATCAAATTCGTTTTCAGCTACAACAACATCAATAACGTCATATTTTCCAATCTTAGCCCTCTAGCTCACTGAAAATTCACAGACCGCCACTGATGCATACTGTTTCTGTCCATCAAAAACCATAATCACTCAGGTGATTTTTGGTATATTGTGGCACGGTATATTTTGGTATATTATTGCAAAAAGAAACCATAAAATATTTTTTCACACAAAACTTTTGAACAGCCATTAACGATTAAAAATTGAGTTATCTAGTATATATCTGTATCTGTGATTATCAAGTAGGCCATATATAACATACAGAAAAATAATATATTCAATGTTCACCGAAATTAGTGGCACTCTCGGCATTTTTAAAGGAACGCTAATTCGCTAGTTCAAAGTTTACGATTTTTTAATAATTTTTTTTTATGAATCCTAAAAATATGAGATAAATGGCAAATACAGGTGAATTCATTGGCTATATGGCATTTCAGTTTATACAGGGTTTTCCAATAAGAGGTGTTATTTTGAATAGCCCGATATTTCGGTAGATGTCACTTTTGAAGCTGTCATTTTTTGACATTTGACAAGTAGAAACTACGCCATTAATAAAAATGGAACGATTTACACTTTAACAACCAATGACATTAATACTGGACGCGGGGTAGAAATCTCAAAGTGGGAAGCCAAACACAAGACGATTGTAGCTGTCTCTATTTCTAGTACTTTAGTACTAAATGGCTATGCATCGAGTGAGGTCGTGTCTTACCAGTAAGTAAATTGCATTGCAAAGCGCCAAAATGCCCTCCTGTGTGATGAGAAAATGCTTCAATTACACGGCAAATAGTCGTAAAGGCGAAGGAATAATACTTTATTTGTAAGTACACGCAAATTACTTATTATTATCAATTATTATAATTATTACAATTAATTTTATAATAATACGTCATTGTATTCTTTACCCTTCCCTGTCCATTGTGTAACCGAGTGTGAGTATCTTGTAATCTCAGTCACACCCATAGGTCACACCCGTGATGTGAAAGCAGTATTCGGCGAAGAAATTAATAAGCCGCCCTACCATATATCTATGACATTCACACACGTACATTCTTTGATTGTCTATCTTTATCACACAGGAATAAAGTTTTGAATTTAGAAATATACTGAAAACCGCTGAAAACAAAAGAGTGTTGCTTGCTTTCCACATTATATTGTGAGTATGTGAGACTATGGCGAGTCTATTTATATAACGTCATTGTAAACAACACATTGAAATTATTAAAATTCACTATAAAAATGGTGAAAATTTGGCAGAGACGGTTCGTATAACTCAAACATTTTTGGGTCGTCGTGAAGCACCTTGTCAGACCGCAATACAGAAATTGGTAGAAAAATTCGAGCTGTTAACTTAGTGAAGTGAAGAATAAAACCCATGCACGTCGCTCAAGAACAGCCGAGAATATTGCTGCTGTAGCCGAAAGTGTTGAAGAAAACCCAGGTTTGTTCATTCCTCGTCGTTCTTTGAAATTAGGCATTCCACAAACGTCATTACACCGTATTTTGCATAAAGATTTGGGTCTTAAGGCTTATAAAGTTCAGTTAACACAAGAACTTAAGCCGGCCGATCATCAACAATGTCATGTCTTTGCTGATTGGGTCCTTGAAATTCATGAAAATGATCCGGAATTCCATCGAAAAATCATCTTGAGTGATGAGGCCCATTTCCACCTCGGTGGCTTCGTCAATAAGCAAAATTGTCGCATCTGGGGCTCGGAAAACCCAAGAGTTATTGTTGAAAAGCCTCTCTATCCTCAACGTGTGACTGTTTGGTGTGGTTTATGGTCCGGCGGAGACATTGGACCTTACTTTTTCGAAAATGAGGTTGGAGCAACAATTACGGTGAATGGATTGCGCTATCGAGAGATGATTAATGATTTTTTATGGCCGGAATTGGATGGTATTGATCTGGACAACGTTTACTTTCAACAAGATGGCACTACGTGCCACACAAGCAACGAAACCATTGATCTTTTACGGGAAAAGTTTCCGGACCGTGTTATCTCTCGAATAGGGTGATCACAATTGGCCACCAAGATCTTGTGATTTAACACCTTGCGACTTCTTCCTTTGGGGCCACTATAAAATATTGTTACTGAGGCAGTTTAGTTATGTACAATAAAAACCATACAATTCTTACTATTCATATGTAAACCCTTAAAATGGGCCTTAATAAATAAAAAAAATGATTATAAATAAAAATCCTTATGTGGTAAATAAATAACACTAAGATCCTTGCCATTTCTCCCTAGGGATTAGACGAATACATGTGACAAATGAATATTTACGACTTGAATGTTTCAACTTTTCAAATTTGAACGGTAAACCTATGGTTGCTCATTGCAGTGGCTCTCAACCTGTAATAGTAAATTATTATAAAATAAAACATCCCCACATTAATCCTTGTTTACATAAGAGAGCGGGGCTCAAATGAAACCAGAAATTATTTACAAAAAACCTTTTTTTTACATACTTATAAGGAAACAGGGCGGCATTGTAAGATAAAATATATATATACACAAATATATTCCATAAAAAAAAAGTCAGCTGGGGTTAAATCCGGGCTGCGGGGAGGCCATGGAAAAGGTCGAAAAAGAGATCAGTTTGTTAGGGAAAATTTCTTTAATCAATTTCTTTTAATTCCTGTTTGTTTTCCTGCCGGTTTTCCTGTTTGGTTTGTTTTCCTGCCGGTTTCTTCGAAATTTTTAAACCCTGTTAAATTAACACTTGGGCATCGATTAATACTCTGCAATTGGTGATGGAAACGAAATATGCAGCGTGCATCATTGTTTTGTAAAACAGAACAGAATCATTGTTGAACAGAAAAGAACAAAAACATTGTTTTTGTAAATATGTTTTACCCAGAAAGCGTTTGCTCTCCCGTAAAGCGATCCATTGTGACAAAATTTCCAAGAAGCGAGGAACCACGCATAGGTGAACCCGCTCTCCTCCCCGTTCGGAATCGCCGCTAGCACGATTACAAAAGTGCTTATGTTTATGGCCCACCCTATATTAATGAGCTAAAAAGTGAAGTTATACTTTTAATAAATATTCCCTAAATAAAAGGAATGCATTTTCAAAAATATCATATGATCTCAATTTTTTCTTGGAGTAAAAAATTAAATAAAAATGTGTTTTTTTGACAACATTTTTAAAATTCTAGATAATAATATTTTAATATCTATGTTTTTTTTTTTAAATATTAATTTTTAATTTTATCTAGTTTCTAAAACGGTATTTTTGGTTTTATTAGTAATTAAAAAAATATACAATAATATATAGGACAGGATCTCCTTATGAGGAAGACTTTGAATATAATCAACATTACCTAACATATATCATATAATTACCTAACATGCATCATATAAAAATGTAAAAAAATTAAAATATATATTTACTAAATAAAAAAATAACACATTTAAAATACATCGGAAATATTGCAAACTTGGCAATTGATTTGAAATATTGAAAAGCTTGAGGGGTTAAAAGGACAATTCCCTGAGTGAAGAACACGGTGCACCCAGTGTACAGTGTACGTTGGCCAAACCGTACAAAGCTTTATAAACCAATATGGAGATGAATCCTTGCTAATACCCACCCTGGGCTAAACACAAGTGACTTCCGATGCCGTCCACTGGCTGAATAATCTCAGGATTCCACTTTGATCTCCACCAACTGTCTTTGACCATACCAAGAAGAAGAATAATAGCCATACATCGCATTTTCCTTGAGTCGCACCCATTGCCTTTTAAACACAATTTATCCCACCACACCGCCACGCAGCACGTTTTGACACAATAATACATATGTACATTTTATTTGGTTCTATAGTAAGAATATGCTTACTTCCTTATGCGGACTACTTTAAATCGGTTTAATAACCAAATATATCCCAATTTAGATGCAGAGAGTCTACGGCAAGAGGTGCATAAATTTGTAAATTCAATCTCTGTTGAAAAATTTAAACCTGAGGAAGTAAAAAATGTATTCAAAACCAAAAACCCGATAAGGCCACGGGAACGGATGGAATTCCACCTCATGTAATTAATCATCATGTTAGGGGAATATTTTTGTGCTATATAATCAACCTCAGAATTGCTAATTCCACCTTTCCCAATCTTGGAAACTCACTAAAGTGAGACAAATGTACAAGTTGGGTTGCAAAACAGAGGCGCAAAATTATAGACCGGTAGCTGTCTTATCATCTTTTCCAAAAAATTTTGAAACACTAATCTGTGAAAAACTGACAAATAAAATAAAACCATTGGGGGAAAATTAGCACGGCTTTTTATCAAAAAATCTACTGTATCTAATCTCCTCGAACTCTCACATAAAGAAACAAGAGGATTGGAGACACAATATCAAACAGACGTGATTTATACTGACTTGCAAAGACATTCGACCATGTAGATCACGACGTACTTTTACGAAAGATCCATAGAATAGGCTTTGAACAACCTCTAATACAATCTCTTGGGCTAATTATTCGCTTTTGGGACTCGTGTAGATCTCATAGAAATCGTTGTATCTCCCTTATATAACGGTGAAAAATATTATTTAAACGGTGTTAGAAAAATAAAACAACGAGGCGTATATTCAAATCAAAAAATAATTAAAATTTACACCTTTATAAAACCAAAATTTTCAAAGACACTTAATTAGAAAAAAAATCTATGAAACTGTGGGAATTTTTTTTAATTATTTTTACACAGAACGACAAAAAAGCGAGTTAATGATAACGATTTTGTCTAATAAAATGGTGTTTTTATTTTATTTTTTCCATTATCAGTAATTTTAATAAGAAAAAACATAAGGTGAGTCATTTTTAAAACTTTTTTTTGTTTGCATTAAAAAAATTTATGTTATCACCTTTAAAAAAAAATCATACATTTTCGGACCTTCTGACAAAATATCACTGAGGACGGAGGGTTTGAAATAGTTGCATTGGCCTTGAATCCAAAATTCCAAATGAACAATAAATTGTGTCAATTTCATGATGTCAGAGCTCACCCTTTGAGAGTGTTTGGTGCATCAATACAAACATGTTCTGCTGTTTATGTGTAGTTATCTTTACACTGGTTAGACTTATTCTATAGAATATTTAATAATAAGTTATTAAATAATAATACATAAAGAAATTTAAAAAGAACAATGGTGCAGAGAAAACCCTGAAAAGTATAATATCTTTCATTGAAAATACTTGGTGGACGTCCAAGATGGTTGTGTAATACTAAACTCCCCAAAAATATTTTATAAAAAAGTAATACATAAAACATAAAATCAAATTGCTACCTTACAAAGTAATTTGGTGTGAAGATATTAAATAACACCTCGATCAAAAGTTTAAGGACTTTATTCATAAAATCGGAAATACGAGTTTATTAATCAAAATCGATATGGTTCCCTTCAAAGTATCCCCCGTCAACTGCAACCCGCTTACGCCAGCGCTTGATCTAATCCTCAAAACACCACAGGTACTCAATTTTCAGTATCTCCATCAGAGCCGTTTTTGATTTTTTCGTAACATTCTCTCGGGTGCTGTAAAGCGCTCCACAAACTGTTTTTTTTAAGTCGGTTGAACAGGACAAAATCGCAGTGAATTCGAAGGCTGCTGAATAGTATTCATGTTGTTTTTGGTCAAAAACTCATACATAAGTATCGCATTGTGCGATAGTGAGTTATTGTGGTGCAAAATTGATGTCATTTTCAGACTTGTAAAAAATACTCAGAACAGCGTAATTTTTACAAACGTCAAGCTATGATGCTGAAATTTGGAGGGGAGTGTCAATGACAGTTGTGGTAAAAAAATTCTAATCGGGTGACTGAAAGAGTCACACGGTGGTCAGTCCTAAAACTTTTTGATCAAGCTGGTATGTTGCCGAATTTCAGAACTCATAAGCAAAATATAACATACAATTAATTGCTGGTGAAATTGACAAAATATTGCATAACGCATAGAATAAATAAGGATCAGATTAATCGTTTCTGAGAAAATTCACAATACTTATGGGCGCTTTAGACAACACCTTATTCATACTTATCTTTCCATATGGTTTCCGTATGACAAATTGGACTCTATTTTGACACTGTTTTTCATTTAGTTTAATAGCGGGCATTATTTAACACCTGTCATCAGTGACGGCTTGAGCACATTTTTGGTGGTGGAGACCGTCATTTTTTGTGTAAATACTTTCATGTTTTTTTACGTTGTTTTTAATTTTTTTTTGCGTTTGTCATGTGCTCTTACGATTTTTTGTGTTTTGTCAAACTTTCTGATAAATGTTTAAAATATATACTTCAGAAAATTAGTTTTAAATCTTATACCCAGATTGAGTACATCCCGTATCACCACCAAAAAGTATACTGGGAATATATTTTTCTGTTAAAAGTCGACTTCATTAATTCTTTTTAATAGATTTTTTATTTCTTACAAAAAGTATAATATACCTAAGTATATAAAGTAAAATAGATCAGAGGATAAGTCACGCACCTACCAGAAAAACCAACTAGGTACCTACACACATAAATATTAAGTCTAATAAAAATAACACAAGATAATCATGGGTAATTCCGTTTAAATTACCTCTGATTTGTATTTGCCATGAGAAAGGCGCTATAGAAATAATCCGATCTATCGATAACAATATTACTAAACGTCAAATACGATTATAAAACGCCTAACGTGAATTTCGGTCCGTGCATAACTGATCTACTTCAATTAAAACTAAAAACAAACATTCTCAAGCTTCACAGGGGGATTCTGGAGTCTGTCCCCATGATTATGGTATAGATGGTTCAAGTGCGCATGGGCGGATCCTTAAAATCCGATACAAATATTCCATGCGAGCAAAACTTCATTTTAGAAGAAATAAATGGCCGTGCTGTCCCCTAACTGCGCAGAACTCAGTGCGCAGTCAAGCGGGCGCTAGTATCTAGATCTAGTGCCTATGCGCCGAGTGTTAAGTCGAATCCGAAGTGGCCGGCCGGTCACGTTAGTATTAGTATGAAGAAAGGAGAGCGGTCGCACGTTCGTTCGCAGAAACTCCTCAAATTTCGAGCCTAAAAATTATCCAAATTAATTTTTTAGATTATATTTCTGCAACTGTCAATTACTTTTATGTTGAGAATGTATTAATTATTTTTTGTGAACACAAAGAATTGTCAAATATTTTTCTAGGCATGTTTCTAGAATAACTGGTAGGGACTATCCCCATGGTCCCCTTGTGAGGAACCGCCACTGCCTGTCATTATTTTATGTAACTACTAGCTGATATGAGATTATGAGGCTTCGCCAGTGAGTTGATATGAGATTGACCACCACGGATCTTGCTTTATAAACCTTACCTTACCCTACCAAATGGTAGCCCCACACATACAAAAAAGGCTTTGAATGGTCCACAATGTTCCAGAACACTCCACAACATTTTAATGTACTGTAATCTGGGATGCATTGTTCCACAGTGATCTGGGATGTTCCAGGATGTTCCCGAACGTTTCAGACTATTCCCAATATTCCACAACATTCCGGAGTGTCCCGGGATGTTCTGGAATGTTGTGGAATGCTCTCAAACACTCTCGAATGACGGGACTGTTCTAGAAATTGCTAGAGGGCGAAACTACCAGCCCTTACATCTTCCTTCCTGCACGCCCTAAGGGTAAAGACGGGAACCTTTTTCATGGATGGGGTAGATGGCTATCAAACCATATAACTCCCTTGAGTACGGGGACTAGTTTCTCAGTTATCGGCAAGCACTTTATTATTTTATGATTATTTTATACATTATGTGGGAATAGGGCGTGTTTAATTTGGTTCTAAAACATTAAAAATATTGCTCTCAGGCTAATCTGCTCACTTTTGGGAACAACACATATAGGTCTAGGTCTCATAGAAATCGTTGTGTCTCCCTTAATATCATAGTGGGAAATATGATGTAAACTGTGTATTCGAATCTAAAAGTTAACCACAAAAGAAGTAAAATGTACAGCTTTATAAAATCGCAATTTGAAAAAAAATTACTGAAATAAGGGGAATTTTTTATTAATTATTTTTACATGGTACGACTGAAAAGTAAGGTGACAATAAAGTTTATACTACTTTTTTTTCATTATCAGTAATTTTAGTTAGAAAAAACGTAAAGTGAGCAAATTTAAAAACTTTTTTGTGTTTGCATTCAAAATTGTGCAATGGATTCACACGTCTGTCACTCTTGGACACATCGATCCCCAGATCCTACCCATCCCTCATATCCTTTTCCTTTCCAGAACTTCCTCTTCAGCCAGCATCCCCAAAGATGACACATCAATAAGATATTGGCGAAATTCATTATCTATGGTCAGTTGGCATTATTTGTGATCACGGTCAACATATGATTCTGGCAGTCGGTTGACATAAGCCAAATTAATTAATGGAGATGAACTAATGAAGCTCTTAGAATTGAAAGAAATCATATAAGCGAAATTAATTAATCTAAGACCAAAATTGTCAAATAATAGCAGCTTGATGTTTACATATGTAAATACGTAGACAGATTCGCCAGTGTTGCCAGCGTATATCAATTTTTTATTTATTCCGTGTCAATATCGGTTTGGATGTCAACAGAGAAACCATGCTCAGAATATCGATATAGAATCGTGGATAGTTACGCCTATCGATCCGATATTGTAAAGTTATCCATTTCACTGTGCTAGACCCCCAGCAGGATGAACTAAGTCAAATAAAAAGAGAAGAAAGAAAATAATGATCATGTAAATATATGGATACCACATGGGAATCAGTATAGAAGGAAGTGTTGTCTAAAGTGCCCATTATTGAAGTAATTATGAGATCCCTATTGACTAGTTGTACAGTGGTGTGAGTTAAGACAGGGATGGCATGCTCAGCTGTATGGACTAAGTCAACGGAGGGAAGAAGAACTCACCAGTATTATCTGCTCCTCTTGGTATGATCACATCGGCAAACTTCTTGGTCTGCAATAATACACACAATAAGATTAGTACATTAAATATTATATTTATTATTTCATTATTTTATAAGTGTAGTGTCTCTTAACCCTTTGAAACACTTGCTATTTTCAGCCTACAAAAATTCACTTGTGGGGGACCTAGGTCCCCCATGAATTTATGGGTTCCATGCCAACTCAGAAACACCTCAGAAAGGTCATTAAAAGCTTTGAAAAAATAATTTTAAAATCGCCGGTAACCCTAACCTAACTTAACCTATTTAACCAATTTTTTAATCATCACTCTTAATGACCTTTCCGAGATGTTTCTGAGTTGGTTTCATTCTGAGTTGTCTGGTCACCGAATTTATGCTTCATAAAAATAGAAATAAGCACTTTTTTGGGATTTTTTTTTTTTTAAATTAATGAAAGACGTAGATATAATAAATCCAAGAAAATTACATAGTTTATTACATATTTTACAAAAACATGTGACATTTATAGGAATTTCAAGCGGAGTCATCTCATTTTTAATGATGTACAATAATGTAATGCGCTCGAACTCGTAACCACGATGGCGGTGTTTTTCCCCATTTGTACCTGTTTTTGCCATAAAATGCATTAGAGATACTGTCACTAATGCCCCCCGTTCTGATTGGGCAAGTAATTTGGTTGAGTAGCGAGTAATTCGCCACTTGACTGACAAAAATGCTCCTACTTACTGCTAAATGTATGGTGTTCGGACACATTTAGTTACTAAAATACTCACTACTCGACTAAAATACTCGCCCAATCAGAACCGGGCTTAAGATTTGCATTATCCAGACTATCATTCATGAGTGACCAATGCATAAAAACGTAATCAAAAAAATTCTTACGTAACTACACTCTTGGGGGAACTAGGTCCCAGGTCCTAGATCCTATGTCCCAGGTCCCAAGACCACTCGGGCTAGCTTTTGAAGGCTAGTTCTGATCTGGAATCTAATGGCTTCGTAAATCTACCTTCGGCAAAACTCGCCAACGATACCATGTGACCCGAACAGCCCATAGACTACTATGGTAAAATATGTACTAGATCATAGACTAGTATGATACATTACAATAAGTAGCCCATTGAAGTACCTGTCAGGCTTATTTGTGTTCTTTTCGGAACAACTCATATAGATCTCATTTTAGTTAGAAAAAAAACGTAATGAGCCATTTTTAAAACTACTTATGTTTCGAAAATTATATGTTTATTTAGAATTATAAAATTTGACAGTGTATTTCATCACCATTCAAAAACAGTTTTTAGATTTCAGATACGATCAGAAATATTCCATTCATTTGGATTTTATTGCAAAGCGGAAATATTTAATGGTTAACGTGAAAATTGGGTACGGAAGTCAAGATAATCACATAAATGCAAAGTGGAATAATAATAATAATAATACTTACAGGTGAACAGAACTCCTCAAAGGCAGGTTTGACGAAGTTCATGTACTGGTTGAGGACCTGCTCCAAGTCTCTGCCGCGCTCTATGATATCCCGGGGCACTGCAAACAACACCAGGCTTAGATACAACTTTACAACAACCCTCAGGCAGCGGAAGGCATCTAAAGCATAGGTTCTCAACGTGGGCGATAACTCCCCCTTGTGGGCATTTGAGACTTTCAAGGGGGCGGTAGAAGACCAGGAGAAAATTAGGGGGCGTTGAGATGCACAGTGAGTGTGTGGGCAGGTAAAAAAAATGTTGTCTAAAAAAGACAAAAACAAACATCCTAATCATCATGTTTTGTTTCATATCATAGTGTTTCCATACAAACGAAGTATTGAAAATCCGGAAGTCTAAGTTTTAACTTTAGGGCACACAGTTTACACCCGCGCTGTGCAAGCGGGTTCCCCACAGAGCATCGGACCATCCCATGTACTAATAAAGCAAAGTAAACTCAAATATTGGTTAATTTTTGTTATTGTATGTATTGTGATCATTTTTATCACCAAAAACCCTCCACACAGCATCCCCTAAGATGGCATAGGCCCTGAGGGAAATTATTTTCATCAGGGCCTCCTGTATGGAGCCAAGTAAAAAAAAATCCCGACTATTAAGGCCTGGTCAGTTTTCTAAGATGTTGAAGAAATAGTTACCTCTTCTGGCGAGCCTGGTATCCGAGTCTGTGTCCACAAACAGCTTCATGTGGAACAGCTCCCGGATCTTGGGGAAGTAGAAGACGAGGATCCCCTCAAACAGGACCACGTCAGCCGGGTAGATGGTGGTGCATTGGTCTGGTACTCTGGGAACAACAAGCATTCATCAATAAACGTAATACGCATTCTATTATTTGCATACTGTTTAATTCATGTAAGGTCTCATTCAATAAAAAATGCTGCGGTTCAAAATAACTATGTATTCGAAACTTTTATAACATTGAAGAAGAAGATAACACTAATAATCTAAACGAAAATATGAAAGAGAACAAGACACAGAAAAAACTGGGACTTAAACCCAGAACCTTTCATCTAACCGGAACGGCCACCTTTACCAATTCGGCAATTGCCACCTTCCAACAAACCGTCATAATTGTCAATCTAATATTTCAAATTTTAGAATTAACAATATTATATTGAACTAATTTATCCATACTATATAAACTACCTTTTTCATAGGAAACAATCATTCTAAGAAATGGTTTGTAACCTAGATAGCGTCTCGGGTAAATATTTCAGATTTTATTTATATGGAATATGTATATCATATTAATCTTTTTATAAAATTCTAAATGAATATTCAATTTTTTTATAAGAACAACTCTCTTTTTATAACTTTTTGAAGGTTATTCCTATCAATGTAATATACCATTGAAGAAGAAGATAACACTAATAATCTAAACGAAAATATGAAAGAGAACAAGACACAGAAAAATAGAAAAAGATAATGGTCGCAACTGGTGTGGAAAAATTAGTCAAAGTTAATATCAATTGTTAATTCTAAAATTGTAAAATATGAGATTAACAATTATGACAGTTTGATGGAAGGTGGCAATGGCTGAATTGGTAAAAGCGCACATCCCAGTTAGCATAGGTTTTGGGTTCGAGTCCCAGTTGCGACCATTATATTTTTCTGTGTCTTGTTCTCTTTCATATTTTAATTTAGATTATTAGTATTATCTTCTTCTTCATAGATAAATTATAAATTATTTCTACAGGTACTACTCACATGCTATTCTTCCTGTAGTCGTACACCGGGATCTCGCACTTCTTGCCCAGCAGGATGTCCTGCAGAGTGGAAAGAATGAGGTCGTTGTCAAAGGCGTCCGGGTGATCAAAGTTGAACTGTCCGCGGTCAGCCTTGAGTTTCTCAGCCGGCGTGAGCTCTCGGTAAAAGGCATCCTGGCTGACGCAGACCACCTGCCGTTCTGTGTGATCCATGTCCACCTGCCCCAGTTTCTCCATTATTTTCTTGCATACCGTGGACTGGAAAAAACACACATACAATATAATAAAACGAAAAATAAAACCAATTAAGTTACATACATCTTTGGATCTACACCAGTATTGCCAACTCAGCTCCTTTAGAGCTACATTTAGCTCCAAAATGAGGCCGTCAGTTCCAAAAAAGTGGTTTAGCTTCTTAGTTCGTGTTTGGTTTTGAAAAGATAATATGCGTCGTTCCTACCGGGATGTCATTTATCCAGTACCTACCCTCCCTAACCAGAAAACCTTGCTGAAGAAAGCATTTGAAAATAGAACAATGACAAGACTGAATTCAAGTGCATTTGTTTGTGAAAATATAGATGAAGATTTTGGACTAAATTGGAAGCATTTTTGTTGGTTATTCGTGTTCTCATATATTCGTTTACGAACTAAAAGAAGGTGTTTTGACTGTATCAAGATCGTTTTGTACTTATTTGTGTTGTGGCGATAATTACTTACCTCGGTACCACGGTGGAACTAAATAAACTATTTTTGTACATGGTGGTACAAAATTAATCATCCAATTTTGTTTTTGAATAACTTTTTTACTAAATGAAAAAAAATAATTTTGAGTAATGGAAATCTTTATTTGGACTTTTACAATTTTTTCTGTTAAGTGGAAAAGATGATATCCATCAAGTGGCTGCCGCCAGTGTTGTACACATTTGTGCACATTTTATCGCATTTTCCATGACTTTCCGCAAGATTTCCGTGGATAACTGTTTGCATTCCTGTTGAATATTCTCCTTAAGGGCTGCGATTGTCTGAGGCTTGTTGGCATAAATCCACGACTTCAAGTAGCCCCAAAGAAAGAAGTCTGGGATGGTTAAATCGGGCGATCTTGCTGGCCATTCCAAACCGATAAAACGGGAGTTTACGCGACCAGGAAACGCTTCCTTCACAATATCCATTGTGGCTCGTGCTGCGTATGACACAATTATTCCACGCACTTGCGGAGTATAGCGCTCCATTGCTTGTCTGTTTGTATTTTGCAGCTGTCTAGTTCACAAATGTCAAATATAAATGACGTACGCCGCCATTTGCAAAAAATATGACATCTTCCGATAGGGTGATTAATTTTGCGCCATCTTGTATTTGTAACTGTGTTGTTCGCCTTCGCAGAGGTAAGTGATTGGTTGTCCTTCTTTCTTGTAATCCATTATTTTTTCCCTACACATATTATCACCCAATTCCAGCAAACACCATTTTCGTTTCGTTT
This sequence comes from Limnephilus lunatus, assembly GCA_917563855.2. Classification (NCBI taxonomy): domain Eukaryota; kingdom Metazoa; phylum Arthropoda; class Insecta; order Trichoptera; family Limnephilidae; genus Limnephilus; species Limnephilus lunatus. The sequence goes on from OU830596.1 coordinate 35,652,417, forward strand.
CGTTTTACAATCCATTTCCAAGTGCATCTGAAGCCGTAACTCGGAAACAATTTCGGATGCTACACCTCGTTTTTTTTTTTATCAGATAATCTAGCTCCCTTTTTTATACAAAACTCATGAACGAATAATTATGGATTTAAAGGCTAATTCTTTAGAAATTGATTATTTTCATATTGAAATTGTTTTTACCTCAGAATTTATCGTAAATTGGTAAAACTTAAAGACAAGCAATGTGGTAATTTTGCATGGTTACATTTGGTCGAGTACGTTTTTTGGTTTTATTACCCCTGAGGCTATTTGTTTGCTTTTGGGAACAACTCATATAAGTCTATACAAATCATTGAATCTCCATTACTATCGTAGTGAGAAATATGATATAAACGGTGTTAGAAAGAGAAAACACCACAGTTTTTATTCAAATCTAAAAGTTGACCACGAAAGAATTGAAATTTATACTTCTATAAAATCAAAGTTTCCGACCGTAATTAGAAAAAAAATTATGAAAATTTGTGAATTTTTTATTATTTATTTTTAAATGAAACGACAAAAAATGAGATGATAATAACGTGTACAATAGACGCACTACAGTCATAGATAGAAAAAAATGTTTACAATAAAACATTAAAAAATTACATGTATTTTTTATAATTTAAAAGAAATTAAAGCGTATTTTATCCCCTTTTAAAAACCATTTTTGGTTTTCGGATACATTCAGAAATATTTCTTTTATTCCGTTTTGGAATCAAATCCAATTCAAAATGCGGTAATTATCGGTTCGGACTGGCCACGCTTATTACGAATAATTTTTAGTAAAAAACTTTAGATTCGCCTTAATTACTATAAAAGGAAACTTTTTGGCTTGGGGGCGGCAGAAAAAAATGCATTTTAATTTTCAATTGCGTAAAATTAAAATTCACTTCGCGAACAGATCGGTGACTGTCAGCGGCCATTAGGCACGTCGCTGTAATGTTGGTATCACTGATACATTGCAAAGAACTAACATATGTTTTTATTTCACAGACAATCAATCATAATTACACAAACCCGCTAGACAAACCCTGCTTTGCCAAACAAACCATTCAAAACCTGGGATGTTTTTTAAAATTATGATGACATTCAGCTTTCGTAGTTTAACCGTGTTTTCATGTATCCCACGAAGTTGGCCACAGTAGTATTTAGTTCTTTGCAATGTATCGGGGATACCTACATAACAGTGACGTACCTAATGGCCGCGATTTGACATTGTGTAGATTCGCGAAGTGAATTTTAATTTAAGCAATTGAAAATTAAAATGCATTATTTTCCGCCGCCCCCAAGCCAAAAAGTTTCGTTTTATAGTAATTAAGGCGAATCTAAAGTTTTTTTCTAAAAATTATTCGTAATAAGCGTGGCCAGTCCAAACCGATATTTACCCAAAATGCTTGAGACCTGACGAGCTATTCTATATCTTTTGTGGGAACAAGATAGTTCTCGGCCGAGATCTGCTGTCAGATTTGTGTTACTTTCTAAGGCTGTTAAATGAATAAATAATCATGCATACTTTCATGAATACCTGTTTAAAACAATCTAAACTAAAATATGTGACAGCTCACAGCTGAAATTCTGACATCGGCCCATAGAAAAAGCAAATAACAACCATCTATACAAAATCACACAAATCTGACAGCAGATCTCGATCGAGAACTATCTCGTTCCTACAAAAGATATAGAATAGCTCGTCTGAGTTGTTTAAATTCTTGTAATATCAATGAGTAAATAAAATCTAATAGTGACAATAATTTTAACCACACTTGACACTATTTTGTTGTTAATAACGCCATGTATGATATAATAAATAAAACCTGATATTTATTAGTTGATAAGGTCCAATGTTATGTAAACATTTACAAAAGGTAAAGATAACAAACCTTGTCTAAATTAGATAAATATTGATCTAACATATGTAGGGTAAACCACCCAATTATTGGCACTTTAAGCAGCTACTTCACAAAACCGGTAAAATTTGCATGTAAAAATATGTTTTAACAAAGAGAAAAGCATTATATTGGTCTTCTAATCTCTGCAGAATATTATAAAGTACTTATCATTGATAAATTATATCGTTTTCTTCAATAAAGTGTACCTTTTAAAAACATACCTCAAATACCAGTTGCTGGCATAGCCAAACCTTTCATTGGCAGTGATTATTACCTATTATTGTCACTGTTCTCCCGAGACTGAAAAATAGCTGCTAGGTCTTATGTAGGGGTTTTAAAATGTATTATACATCTTCTATGTACCTATTTTGAGATAATTCATAATAGAAATAAACAAAATAAAATCCTTTGTTAAGAAAAGTAACATTTATTTGTATATGAACATACCATATCAGTTGAAACGCTTATAGGTAGTTTAATAAACTTTCCATAAAGTATTAAAACAAAACCAAAAAAGCCTTCTACCTAGGCTTGAACAAAAAATAGAACAATTTTAGCTTAAAACTATTTAACTTCCTTAATTATATTTAATTAAATCACAGCTCTAATTGATTAAGATCATAAGTAATTTTTAAGCCACGTTAGTCATCTGAATCCTTAGTCAACATTTTTTCTATCTCAGCAGCACTGTAATTTTTGCTTGTATTTGCTTTTTGGTTTTCTTTGTTATTATTTTTAAGTACAGCTTCCAATTTGCCATTGTCAAGTTTATAAAAATCTTCCGAAAACAAAATTTTAGACACGTTGTCTTTGGCTTTAGTTTTTTTTTTGTTTTTCTTTACCATTTGTTTCTCTTTTTCCAATTTCTTTTGTTCTCTTTCTTCTTTTCTCTTTTTAACACCTTCTGCTTTCTCTTCTTTAATTTTAATTTTTTCAGTTTCCTGAGCTTTCCATTCGGCAGATGTTAGTACAAAAGGCGTCTTCTTGGTATTTTTTATCCCTTTTCTTTGTGGCGTTTTAGGAAGTACCAAAATATCTTGTAATTTTAATATAGTATTATCTTCCTTAACCAGTGATACTTTCAGTTGCAAAAAATTATTTGATCTGCACCTATTTTGACATCTCCAGTTACTCTGATAGACGGTTTTTTGGGGAGTTGAATATATTGATGATTGCTGCTGACTGCTAACGGACGCTTCGTAGATAGATGTTTGTTGTGTGGATGGTTGTTTGTTGCTTGGTAAGTAAGTGAATGATGGCTGTAAGATCGAAGCATGCTGTAAGGAAGTAGAGGCTTTTTGGGAGGATACTTGTTCTATGGATTCTGGCTGATTGAATGCTTGTTGAGTGGGTGAAAGATGATTGTGTGGTTGTTGGCTAACTGTTTCTGGAATAGGTTCTTGTAGGGTTGATGTATCTTCTATAAAATAATTTAATTCAGAGCATTGGACTATTTCCTCAACAAAAACATCTTGTGAAACAAAATCGAAACTTTGCTCAGCAACATTTTTGTTTGGAGAGTTATTGATAATTATCTCCATATTTTCAATATCAAAATTCCCTATATTGTCATTCTGACGCTCTGCGTCTAATCTTGAGCTATTCTGCAAATCATTTTGAGACGTGGTAAAGAAATTCCAGATTTTCAATAAACACTCACTTGACTCCTCTGGCCTCAATTCTCTTTTATCAATTTTATGTATTGCATTTTCTCCCAACAACTTCATAAAGTCATCTTTGGTGAGCACCGGATTATCTGTTACATGCTTGGGTTGTGCTATGGTAATGTTATTTTTATTTGAAGTTCCTAGGCACTTGGAATAGTCCACTGCATCTTCATTAAAAGGAAAAAGTCCAGTTGTTCTAAAACCATTTATAATTGTTGACGGGTTAAGACTTTTTTCTATAGTATCTTTATGTAATGGCACAAATTGAGTTTTCGTTAACGCTTGAGATGGATTATTTCTTCGCCATTCTAGGACAGTTTTCTGCCATTGTGTTTTTAATGGTTTAAAACTGGTTTTTCACCATTCTTATAACTGCTGGCTCTCCCCGATTTATTGATTAAGTCTGAAACACTCTTTATTAAATCTTCTTTCCTCTTCGGAAACCCTTTTTTGCTACTGGTTTTTATCCAGTCAACAAGCTGTTCTTCTTCGTCAGTTAAAATTGTGGACGGACCGGGCTTAGAGCGATGATCAGGATGTTTCAATCTAAATTGTATAGTAGACCGTGGTACGCTGAAGGTTTTTGCAGCAAGTTTTTTGCTCATGCCTTTTGATATTTCGTGGAGAGCTTTTTTTAGGTTCTCTTCTGTATAAATTTTCCGTTTAAAACATTTTTTAATATTTTTTTCTCTAGACTTCTTCTGACTAGGCTTCATTTTGAAAGTGGCTGAAAAGACAATATTTTTATTGACACGTTTTTACCCAATGTTTGACACCCGTGCCAATAAATGGATTTTATATAATTGGCAGTGGGCCAACTTTTGGATTGGTGTGTCCAAAACGTTAGAAAATATTTTCAATGCAATTTAAACTTAATTTTGAGACAAACAAGGTTTAATTTTTAATAAACTCAAACTATTTTAAATGCCCTTTTATTGGCATGTGTGCCAATACAATGGATAAACCGATTTTACGCATACCAAATGTTGTCACCCCACAAATAACTAAAAGTCGGCGGTTAAATTATAAAATAATGTTTTAAAAAGGCAGTTAATGTATTCAATAATAAGACAAAATGATTGGGTATAAGAAAAACAAAATAGATTTGCAATTTTTAAAAGATTATGATAGCTCTTACCTTAGTAAAAAACTAATATTTTGATTGTTTTTGTCGCACAGGTCCCGGCTTGTCAAACAGATGGTAAATGCGCCGCCATGTTTGAAAAAAAATTAAAACGTGTGTTGGCAGTTGAGTAATAAATGATACAACTGTTTAATTTCTACTAAAAAATATAAGATCTGGCTACAAAAAATCTTAATTTTCTTAAAAAACTAGAGCATGCCAATAAATTGGTGGAGTGCCAATGATTGGGTGGTTTACCCTAATAAACAATGGGAGATTACTACACTTATCGAGCAAATGTAGATTCCAAGATCATTTTATCTAGAAGTTGTTCCATGTTTGCCGAATAGTCAATAAACCCATGAATTCTACTATAAATATAGAATAGAAGAAATCTTCTGTAACACAAAATTGGCAATTGTGAATATAAGGACGAAAATAAAGAAAAAGATGGTAATTATCTATATATTTTCAGCTATACCAGCGTGAAAGCGTTAGCAATATTTTCACAACACAAACCCGCCAGATATCAACTATCAACGTGCGCAATGCAATCAATGTGGCCTTGTCATTTTTGCACATAATATTGAACGTCAATTTAAAAAATGTTAAGCATTGAACAAACTGAAAGAGGATGGCGAAATCATAATGTGTTCCGAAAAACAATAATAATTGAGTCTTCATAAGTCCATAAGCGAGTTCTTAAAATAGTGTCTATTCTCGGATATTTTAACCTAAGTAAATAAGCAATTTACCTTGCCGCTGGCGGTTCCTCCAGCAACTCCGATCAGGAAAGGAGTTTTCCCTTCCATCCCGTTCATCTTTACACTGAACTTTTTATGTCCATTCGTGTTATCAACACCGTTGGAGGAATAAGCTGGAAGATCTGCCATTTAATTTATTGCGAAAGATATTTAGCAGCCCGTCGCCGTAAATGCAGAAAAAATTTTGGGATATAAAAATATAATAAATACGTTCGTTGCGCCGCGACGCATGCGCAATTTTCATTATTTTGTTTTTTGAATAACGTCAGAAAGTTGCGAAAAATTAGGTAAATGTTTTTTAGTACTGGCACCACTGCGGGCATGCGATGTCTGGGGAAATTTCCCTCAATGTGGTTAAAAATAATAGTTTGTTAACGCAAAAACTCTTTTACTACATAAATTCTTCAGAAATTGGTCAAAAAGTGCTGAAATACGGTCCGAATTTCAGTTGCCGCTAGCGAGAGATATATATAATCTATAGGAACTTCTTCTTCTATGTGTGCCTTATCAGGTCCCCCCGACGTTGGCGATCACTCTTGAAAAGGTCTCTCTGTCTTGCGCTGCCCGGAATCAGGGCCGGATCTACGAAATCTGGCGCCCTGTGCAGTAGGAACCGATGGCGCCCCCCCCCCCCCCCCCCCTAAACCGTAAAATAACAAATCCAACAAATCTAATAGATTTTTTTTATTTTTTTATTTTAGCGACTATATAAAATAATTGTTACATACAAGATATAATGGTGAAATTAAGTATAAATTATTGTATTTCTTAGTCCTCCTCACTAGGGGGTCCTGTGCCGAGGCGGACTAAAGTTATTTAAATATGGTTTATTTATCTTCTATGTCGTTTTTAATGTCTTCATTAGGGTTTTTTCATTGACCTCTTTTAGCCATATTTTTATTCTTGATTTGTATTCATTAGGATTTTTTATTAGTTTTATGTCTTGGGGAAGGATGTTATGGAGTTTTGTTGCAAAGTATGTATAGTTTCTTTGTCCGAAAGTGGTTTTATAACTTGGAATATTTTTTATATCGTTTTTATTCGATCTTGTGTTATGCATACATGGTCTAGTAGAGGATTCATTATTTTTGAAAAGCTTCAATAATATATTTTTGGCATATATTTGCTGTACATTTGGTACGTCGAAGCTATTGAAAATTTCAATTGAAGGCGTTCTAATTGGTACTTTCAATATGGTCTTTATGATTCCTTTTTGAATCGTATTCAGGTTGTGGAGGTACGTATGTGTAGCAGATATTAATAATACATTTAACGAACTTCAAATAACTGTCAACACGATCAACCTGCAAATCCTGCAAACCGTGCGATGCTTTTGTTAATAGAATTTACTGAAGATTTCATATGAAAATGGTCTTCAACTACCTTCTCTTAAAGCGCCCTTGAGGTGATTTTTCACAAAAACGGTGCTCTACAAATTGTCCAATTATTATTATTATTCTCCTAGAGACTTAAATCGTACAAAATAAAACAATAGCGAGCGTACGGACAACACACTAACAAAAATTGTCAGCATTTTGAAAGGCGCAAGTCGGTTTGTTTGATTCACAGGAACAAAAAAACTGCGCTGTGATTGGTTATTAAATTTGGATCGCACCCATTCGTCGTAAAAGATATATGGAAAAATAGATCTTACGTTTAAACTAAATATATGGAATTTGTAAAAATATTCTGTAACTGACTATAAATTCGTAGGCCGTTTATTTCAGCCTGACGCATGCGCATTCTGTTTCTTTGGAAAGTGTTGCTAGAGCGTAATAATTATTTCGTACTATGGGTAATTTTTAAACGATTCAGGGAATATTATAACTAAATTTTAATACAATATTTATTTTCTCACGGCGCCCCTTCGGAGTTGGCGCCAGGTTTTTGCACGTTTTTGAACGTATGGCAGATCCGGCGCTGCCCGGAATAGCTCCTTTATACTTCTAATGCCGGTCCACTCTCGTATATTTCGCAGCCAAGACATTTGTCTCCTACCAGGCCCTCGGCGACCCTCTATCTTTTAGCAACTTGACGGATGTAAATATTTAAGTGAGCAGAGCAACTGAAATTTCGGGCCATAATTTTTTTGTTTAATGAAAACTCCAACATCTGGTTCACATCGTAAGTAGTAAGTGATAATTTAACCCCTGGAACGATTTATTGGAAAACCAACATCTCTGCCATAGATCTTGGTGACTTAGCAGGGGTGTCTGGGTTCATGGGGTGAGGTTTGTTCAGGTCTTGGCGGCGGATGCGTCTGTCCACCAACTGCGTGGCAGGCCGGATCGGGAGAGACGGATTTAGGGAGACCCCTCATACCTTTTTCCTTCTCAGAACTCTCCTTCTTTTCCTAAAAATACCCTCCACAGAGCATCCCCAAAGATGACATAGGTCCTGAGAGAATTATTTTCATGTTGATTTATAGCATATAAAGTTCAATACAGTAATAATATATTATTTATGTATAGTAAGTTCAATACAAGGCTTGTATGACTATAATTTTTGTGTGCATAATATTATGATTTCAATAACTAGGTACCTCAACGAAATTTCGTGTAGGTACTTCATTTCTGGGGAATTTGTAGGGAAACTTTGCACCTTTTGCTATAGGGAAATATAATTTTTTCACATAATGTCAAAATATTTATAGGATTTACAACGCCGTTGACAGTTGACAGTGACAGTTCGGTGTAGGTAATTGCTTATTTTAAATTTCTATCAATTAATGTATTGTTAAATATCTGTCGATTGTAACGTTGTAAGAATAATATACTGTTGTTATCATAAAATCAGCATAAATCTAAAATATTTCACCTTAGAGATGGATATTTCATGGACGAAAAATAACACATGCCGCATCTGCCTGCAAAAATACGATAGCCTGAATTCTTTAGAATCGTTTAGCGGTTTTGTTTTTATGGATTTGGTATTTGATGTTAATGAAAAACTCCTGCAATACACTGATGTACCGGACAAATGCTGCGCGCGTTGCGAGGCGGAACTAAAAGCTTCTCAAGACTTCAAGTTCAAATGCGACTCCTCAAATGAAACTCTTATAAAGTTCTACAAAAATATTCCAGCACTCGTCGATCCGAAATTGACTGAAGAAGTTAAAACTAAAACTGATAAAGTTGAAAACCATCTTCTAACTGATGAACCAGTGATAGATCATAATAAACGATTTTCCAGAGATTTACAACACGAGGCTCAAAATAAGAAGTTTAAATCATTCGCATTCTCGCCAGAAAAGGAAGTTGTAGATGTTATTTTGGAATCCAAGCTTAAAACTCTCAGTGTCAAAGAAATTGAAGGTAAAAGCAATCCCGAAGATCCAAATCAAGCAACAAACGCATCAAAAGGCAACATCGATAAGTATGTGTGCGATATATGCAATTATGTAGCACCCTATCCTTCAGCATTGAGTTGCCATCTTCGCACACACACAAACGAGCATCTGTTTACTTGTGAGTTGTGCGCTAAAACATTCTCCAAGATATCAGAACTGAACAAGCATAAATTCTTACATTCAGACGATGCGCAATTTGGCTGCGCCGTTTGCGGAAAGCAATTCACGTTCAAGACAAGTCTAGTCGAACACATGTCATCACATTCGTTGGAGAAATTCATCTGTGAGACTTGCAAAAAGGTTTTTATTTCGAAGTTAGATCTTGAATCGCACGCCCGGAGACACGTGAAGGATGGATTGTTTGTTTGTGATATTTGCGGCACTCGTCGGGTATCTAAACACAGCTTGGATATGCATAAGCGAGTGCATTCGGGGCAGCATCAGTTTCCGTGCCAGGAATGCAGCTACCGGGCGGTGAGCAAGGCAGGTCTGCTCATCCACCAGCGCACTCACAGCGGGGAGAGGCCATTTTGCTGTCCGCAGTGCCCGGACAGTTTCATCTCGGGATTGCAGATGACTCGGCATTTGATCAAGATCCACAGAACGAGAAAACTTATAGACTCAAATTAATTGTGATTTTTTTACATGTTTAAAACTATTTTTTACATTTGTTATTTATTCAACGAAATCAATAATGTTTTTTGTAATGGAATATGTACTGATAATAATCATTAGAAATATAGAATTAATCTCAAATATTGGCTTTTAGTCTTTTCTGTAATAAGGAGGATAAAACTTGAAAACGAGTCCTGGTACGATCAAGGGAGTTATATGGTGTGGTAGCCCTCTATCCTCCATCCATGAAGAAAGTTTCCGTTTTTACCACAGAAAAAAAATTTAAAACAGTTATACTTAAATGATATTTATTTTAAAAATTTGCTACAATTAATTGAGGTTTTCTTCGGCTCGGACGTATTCTCCAATGTCCGCCTGGTGGAAGCAGATGGTGGAAAGAGGGTCGGCGTGTTTGCATTCCGCCGTGGATTTCCCCACCACTCCGAATCCCAGCGGCAGGTCCGACATTGAAAGAACTATGACCCCTTGGTGCTTTGGAGTGTTCTCTGTTATCCTACCCAGACCTGGAAACATTATTACATTTTTTGTAAAATAAAATTGAGGTAAATTTTTTTTCTCTATGGCAACACCGATTCTAGAAAAAAATGATGTTTGAGGTTATGTTTAACTACAAATCTGACATGTTGAAATGTTACAGGCATCTGGAATGTTGGTATCCCTGGCTTTCCATACAGCGCAGGACCTTAAAGGTTGTCGCCTTGTCGCACACATTTCACTCTGGAACCAGATCTGCATCTCCTCATTTGCTGTTCGGTATTCTTTGAAACCCCACTAATGTAACGCACACTAATCAGCATCGGTTTGTGGTCAACTCGCAGTAACCGTAGGTCGCGCATGACGTGAGGAGGGAGCACCGTATCACAAAGCGACCGGCAGTCAGTCGTATTGCATGCAATTGTTAAAAAAGACTATGCAAAAAGAAAAACTGATTGAGGAAGTGCAAAAATATTCATATTTATACAGGGTGTAACAGCATGTACCCCAAGAATGTTAACTCAGCGATTCCTGGGCATATTTGGAGTAAAAAAGTAGATGTCATTTTGCTGTGATGATATTTTTTTCTATTAAAAAAACGGTTAATTAAAGTATGTGTTATAAATGAATTCTTGAGAAAACTAAAGTAAACGAGAGTGGGGAGGCTATGAAGCACTGTGCAATGAGGAGACCGATAGGCTACGAAGCACTGCACAAAGAGTAGACCAATTATACTATCTCATTCTCTCATGCATAGATCTACGTGTTCTTTTTATTATATTATATATTATTATTTAAGGGTCGACCGAGACAGGTTTCTCGTTCTCGGCCGAGACCGAGAGCCGAGAATAGATAAATTGAGAAAAAAAATGAAAATGCGCTATTTTTGCATAATATAGTATATTTAAGAATGTAATAATAATTTGTTTTAAATAGTTTTAATAATCAAAATTGAACAACATAATGTTGTAGCACATAAAAAGCAATTTTTCTGCGTTTTCACCCTTCAAAGAGTGTCGCCTCATGTCGTATAATTGACCAGCTCTGCTAAAGAGCTGTTCACTTACTACATTAGTACGGTACTGATAAAAACTAGCGCGCGGGAGATTTGAATCCCATTACCCATCACTATACCGTACCTACTTACAATGGTCTCGGTTATGGCCCAGAATCTCGGAGATTTTTCGCCGAGAACCGAGACAAAGTTCTCGGTAGAATTTGTAGCCGAGAATGGCGAGACTGAGACCGAGATTTCGGTCGACCCTTATTATTATTATATATTGTTTTCACTTCAACAAAAATAATATTTTTCTTCACAGTACTATACGACGCGACAGGATCATGAATATAATAATATATATAATAATAATATATAATTGTAGATGGAGACGAGGGTATATTTAGAAACTTCAAAATTGAAAGTATGAAAGGGGATGAGGTTTATAAATATTTAGGATATCCGCAATCAAATAGATTAGATCATACTAGTATTAAACATGATATTAGGATTAAATTTAAAACTAGGAAAAGAAAAATTTTAAAATGCAATCTATCTGCTAAAAATTTAGTAAAGGCAATAAATACTTGGGCAATATCTCTATTAACTTACTCATTTGGCATTATTAAATGGTCCAATATAGATTTAGATAGCTTAGAATAGTGATGCAACGGAAGTGTCTTAACGGAAGCAGAAACGAAAACAGACGTCAGAAGTAAATCTTAGCGGAACCAGAACCGGAAGTGTTAATACTATGAAGAAAAAGCACATTTTTATTTTTTAAGATTTGTTTACTTAAATTTGTATTTTGTACTTTTAGTACTTGAAATTAAACACAGGTAAATTATATTTAATAAAAGTAATTCTGCTGCTTTTACACCTTTGAGTCTGTTTCGGTGTTCTTCATATATTAAACCTTATATATTCTCCGTTTAGAGTTCTGTTATAAAGCTTGCGGAACTAGAAACGGAAACGGAAGTGAAAAAACTTGCGGAACTTCTGCAGAAGCGGAAGCGGAAGCAGAGTTCTGTTGCATCACTGGCTTAGAACGATTAATTAGAACTACGTTAACAAAGTTTAATTGCCATCATCCAAATTCAACTATAGAACAAATTAATTTACCAAGAAATTTAGGAGGTAGATGTATAGTCAAAATAACATCTTTAAAACATAATCAGGTAGAAATGCTAAGAATTTTTTTCCATAGGAAAGCTGATAGTTCAGAAATGCACAACATAATTTGCAAGGCAGATAGAAATATTTCGCCATTAAATTTATACGACGAGAATGCCAGCATTCTTATAAATACCAACCAGGAATTATTAGATTCCTGGTCAAATAAAAATTTTCACACAAAACACTTCAACTATCTCAACCATCACATACATCAGATTGCTTACACAATGGTATTCCTGCAACGTGTACATGTGAAAATATGGAACTAGTTAAAGAATATGTTTATTTAGGTGTTATTATTGATTGCTTTTTCAAGTGGGATATACAAATAAACAAAGTTTGTGCACGACTAAGATCAATTGTAAGCAGATTGTATAAACTAAAATTTTTTGTTCCTATCTGCACACTTCGAATAATTTATTTATCTCTAGCTGAATCTGTTATAAGGTATGGAATAACAGCTTGGGGATTTTCCTGTAAAACAAATATAGACCATGTACAATCAGTGCAAAATTCATTGGTTAAATTATTAGCTGAAAAAAATTTATACAAAGAAAGGCATAATATTCCATACTTTTATCAGAGTCTCAAAGTTCTTTCAGTCAGAGCAATTCTGTGGTACAAAATTATATTTCAGCACATAAATAATCCTTTATATATTAACAGGCTGGAACACAACCATAATACTCGTTTTAACTTTAATGAAGGGCTAATTGTACCTAAGCATACAAATAAATATGGACAAAGAACGTTAAATTACATGATTCCCAGTTGTTTAAATATGTTACCTGCTGAAATTAAAAACTGTGCCCAAAACAAACAATTGATGAATTTACTGAAGACTTGGCTTACGGAAAGAATTAATTTGTATTAGCTCACAATGACATATTATTCTAAAAACTTTAAAAATGTTATTTATGTTTTCAAAAATTTATTTTTATCTATATTTCTGTAAAAAATTAAATTTTATTTTATATAATTGTAAAAATGTAACTATTAAATCACTATAATACGATCTTTAACGTAAAGAACCCGTTAGACAAACTGCTAAAAAGTAGTTTATCGGGACTTTTTGTCTTGTATTTGTAAAGTGTATAAAATAAATAAATAAAAAAAAATAAAAAAAAAAAAACCAAACATATGTTGACAAACTTTCATCAAACAAATGGTTGAGTTTTGTAGAGTTGAGCGCAGAAATAGAAGGATTTATGTTTGCCATTCAAGATAGTCATTAATACTAAAAAATATAGGAAGCATATCATCAAAGATACAAATCAAATTTATGATTTATGTAGAAAATGTTTGGCTTTTCCGGAAACTCTAGAACATATTAAATCGGGATGTTCTGTATTAGCGCCGTCCAAGTATACATTTAGGCACAATCAAGTTTTAAAAATAATTCACCAAAGTTTGGTAATTAAACATAACTTGATTGACTGCCGTAATGACGGCCTCCGTTTGACGGCCTCCATAGTCCAGTGGCTAAGACTCTTGACTCACAATCTGGAGGTCGCGGGTTCGAACCCGGCGTGCGCAAATAAATTTTACTTGACTAATTTGTGTTGTTTCACAATTATTTCATTTAAAATAATATATAGTATATTTGCGGCACGTTCCAGAGTGGAAGATACTATCAGTATCGCCCTGGTGCAAGACCACCATTCAGAATTGAAACGTTGCTTGAAAATGGCTTTAGCCGTTTTTGGTGACCAGATCTGAATAGCCAGGTACTTCCCAACCTTCCTCTTCCCCACCTCCTTCCCCTCCCCACTACCTTCAGCCTCACAACATACCCCAATTGGGGATGCCATAGTCTCACTGGCTCCAGACGGGAGCAGTTAAGATTCTTGTGCGGTATTATTGTAAAAAAAAAAAATTACCATATCATGAATATGAACCAAATTCATTTTTAGAAAATGAATTTTATAAAATTTATTACCTACGATAAAAATATTCTAACAGACAGAATAATTAGTCATAATAGACCCGATATAGTTTTACATGACAGAATTAAAAAAATAACTTATATCATTGTGATTTATCGGTCGAGTTAGGATTTCATCAGAGCCGAACCCTCTGATATGAAAATATCTGGAGTCAGTGAAATATTTTCCCATTATGTTTCTGGTGGTTTGACGTATTGTTCTTGTATTGTATTGTATTTATTATACTTATATAGTGCACTTACATTGCGTGGATTTACTAGATAATCATCTGTGGAAAAGTGTGTGGAAGGGTTTAGTCTTTCATTTGGGAAAGATTCAACCTGGACATAAAATCTGGAGTATTTAATATATAATAGTATATGCATGCTATTTTGTGTGTTACCGTGCTGCTGGAAAGAGACGGAGTGCTTTTAATTGAAAAAATATATCAGACAGGAAAATGACAACTACATTTTTTACTCAAAATATCCTCAGGAATCGCTGATTAACATCCTCCATGATATAGCGACTCCAGATATGTTGATGGTATAAGCCGAAGATACGTTGATGGTATAAACGAGTTGTCACCCAGCCGTAACCGCGTTGACACCTCGGAGTTGCTGAGCCACTCTGGTGATGTTCATTGTGTTGCGTTAATTGCGAGGCGATGAGGCGAGGCAGTACCGATCAGATGCCGAGCTAACCTCAAGGAGTAGAGGAGCTTGAGAAATTGAAGTGAGGATCACAATCCTCACCAAACAAACAACAACTTACCGCTCTTCATGACGTGATGTCCGTACAAGAACTGCTGTTCTGCGCTTGGCTTCAACCATATCTTATATTTGGCGTAGGGACTGATATAATTGAGAGCGGTGATGTTGAGGATGAACTTATTGGACTTGGTGAACTTCCCGAAGCAGGTTCCAGCGGAGATGAGATGGCCGGGTCCCGCAGTCTGCGCCAGGCCGAGGATCTTCTCTGACACATAGTATACTCGGTCTTTCTTCTCTCGGAAGCAGTATGTGCCATCGGGGCGGTCTATTAGTAATCTGAGATTGGCGCCGATACTGAAAAAAGAATGCGATTGCTATTATAATAATTCGCTAAGTTTGGTGATTTAACTGGGGTGCCCGGGTTCAAGGGTGAGGTTTGTCAAGGTCTTGGTGGCGGATGTGTATGTCCACCTACTGCATGGCGGGCCGGATCGAGGAAGACTGGTTGGCGGAGGCCTTTTGAACTCTCCAGCCAGACTCTCTCAACCTGTCACCTTGCACCGCAATTGAAAGGATGATAATTGCAAGATTATTATTATTACAAGATGCATAAAGATAGCAGCCAATAAAATATGCCTTAAAAAAATGAAGATAATGTTGGGAGTTCTTAGTCGAAGTACGATACAGTTAAAAATGACCAAATCGGATAGGGACAATTAGCTCAGTTGATAGAGTTGCGGCCCGAAAAACCGAAGGTCTTGGGTTCGAGTCCCAGATGTGACCGTATCTTTTTCTATTTCCAGATTTTCGCTAATAAAGTCTTCATTTAATTAAATAAAATGTTTTAGATAACGCCAGGTATCAAACCCGCAAACTTTGGCTACAGGGCCAAAGAACTTACCGATCTATCACGTTTATCACCTAGATCGGTGCTGCTAAGCAGAAATAACTTCTTAGATTCGAAAAAAAATGTGGATGGTAACTAAGTCATTTTCATAATAAGCCGGTAAAACAAGTCAAGATGAGTCTCAGATACATATAAAATAAATGAACTTTCAAATAGATAAACATACTAAGGAACATAATATAATTTAACCACCCACATTTACTTTTTAAAACATGATAAAAACGTATGTATAACCTAGAAAAAAACTTACTATTTTGAGAGTTTCTCGAATAAAACCTTTGTTCTCTCATCTGTGAGACGCTTCATTTTGGAGATATGTCAAAAATGTTTTATAACCTAATTAAAATATAAAATAACTAAACAACACTATTTAAATTTATATGAAACGTCTAACGCACATGTAAACTTTTGTGTCTTTTGATCTTTTGATTGCTTTTGATTTTGACAAATAAAATATTATTGCCAGATTACGAAAATTTGGAAAGGTAGGAACTTATTTAAATATTTTCTTTTTGAGGCGCCTGATTGTAATCTTTTCTCCATTACTGACATCATCACCTTGGTTTGTTTATCTTTTGTAGAATTGGACAACACAACAATGAATGAACATACTCATGACTTTATATGATGAGGCCTCTCGAACATGTCAATTCTAGCTTGTATTGACTTCTTCGAATATTGACTAAAGAATTTGTGGGTTTTCCCATTTTTTGTGGATCAATCAATAAAACTACCATTTTTTTTTTAACGAGCAAAATAATTCCCTTGAGACGCACCGCCGCCAACACCTGGGCAAACCTATTAATTTACAATACAAAATATTAAAATAAAAAAAATTGGAGCAGTTGGGACTCTTGTGCGGCATTCACATAACAATAATATACAATAAAAAAAATTGTGGCATTTGGGACTCTTGTGCGGCATTCACATAAAAATAATTTACAATAAAAAAAAATTAAAAAATTGGGGCAGGTGGGACTCTTCTGTGGTATTCAGATAACAATAAAAAAAAATTTTTGGACAGTTAGGACTCTTAACTCGGAAAAAAGCATTTAAAAACAAAAAAAAAATCGCCTCACCATCTCACACCTCACGGATATAATACAAAAATGTCATGCAATACAAGAATTAACACACCTCATACCTACATTTGTGCCAGCTCACACCTCACCTCACATTTGTCCCATGCGTGATAACGTGACATGACATGTAGTCCAATACACCAACCACCTCGCACCTCATATTGGTCCCCTCATATTTGTACCATTCGTGACATGACATGAATGTAGTCCAATATACCAACCACCTCACGCCTCATATTTGTCCCCCCTTCATACTATTTGTCCTATGTGACAACGTGACGTCACGTGTTCGCAGTAGTTCGCTGGTTCGCACTCTGCTCCGCTGCCGCTCGCGAGTTCTCGTACGAAATTTGTAGTAATACAAAGAAAAAGAGTTGGTACAAATAAATTTTGTGAGGTAGGGGGACATTTTACATTTTTGTATGGGACATTTGAGGTGCCTCTTGTATGAGGTACTCAACACTATTCGCGTGGAAAGTTCTAGTGTTTGTTCTGGCGAAACCGTTACAAAAATGCAATGCAAGTATTATTTTAAAAAGAGTATTAGCTACAGTCAGTGGCTCATTATGCAAACGTGGGTGGCTAGTTACCGTATTTATTTTGCTGCCTAATAATATAGTATAGTCAGCCATCTTGAATCTGCTGTCATCTCGTACACGTCACCTCTTGCCGACTAAAGTGTCTGATTTTATATGATTTTAGTGCTTTAATTTCATTAAAAGCGAGTGAAATTCTCAGAAATGGTAATTTGCTATATCCCTGCCTTATATCAAATCCATATTTTATTTATTTACTCTTACTTTGGTTGTCTAACAGCCTTGCACAATTTGAAATGTTTTGTTGTCATTTCACTAATTCTACAAAGAAATGGTTATAATGTCTTGATTATATATTTCAGGTGCTCATAGCTGCTACAGTATGCACCAAATCCGGGGCAGGTAAAGTAATATTTTCACTACTAACATAGTTACACATATTAGAAATGTCAACACGAGCAACTATGACTGGTTAGATCTGTGTGGACTATACCTCATCTACAAATCATTTATACTGGACTTTTATGGTTTTCCTATTGCACAGTGCTTTGTTAATTGATGTACTTTACCTGAAAGTTTTGATTTAATTTCAATTGTGACAGTTCTGTTGTCATAAGTTGGCAGGATTGCCTGTTGTTATGAGTTGGCAGGGTTGCCTGTTGCCGTGAGTTGGCAGGATTGCCTGTTGTTATGAGTTGGCAGGATTGCGTTTTGTCATAAGTTGGCACTGTTGGCAAGGTTGCCTGTTGCCGTGAGTTGGCAGGATTGCCTGTTGTTATGAGTTGGCAGGATTGCGTTTTGTCATAAGTTGGCAGGATTGGCAATAATCCAATCTGAATGTAGATGTATGTAGAAGTGTCATGGCCATATTTGCAGCACATTTCAGTGTGGTAATGTTGCGTGAAATGACTTAAGCTGTGTTTAGTGACCAGCTCTAAATAGCCGGGCACTTCCTAATATTCCTCTTCCCTTCCCCACTCCTTTTAGACTTCATACCCCGATTGGGTCTATGGGAATGAGACAATGTGACAGTTACATACTGGTTCGTAATAACTGTTCGACGCTCGTGAACAATGGGTCAAGACAGTTCTGCTAGAGGGGTAAAAAGGTCTTCCTCAACCAGTCTTTCCAGATCCGGCCCGTCACAGTAGGTGGGCAGACGCATCCGCCGCCGAGACCTAGACAATCCTCACCTAAGTCACCAAACATAGCAAGACCTATATCAGAGATATTGGTTATGCATACCTGCCTCCCGAATTGAAATACGAATCAAGCAATGTTTTGATTGTTGATTGATTGATTGCAGCGTTGCTGTCCCGCCAGTTTGTGGAGATGACGAAGGTGCGCATCGAGGGTCTGCTGGCCGCCTTCCCCAAACTGATGACTGCCGGCAAACAGCACACCTTCGTGGAGACTGATTCCGTCAGGTCTGAATAAACTCTTGTTTAATCCAATGTATTAAAACTTGAAGTGGAAAACATAATAAATTTGATACTTGATAAAAACTAGAAAAATTCCGGGATGTTTTGGAATATTGTGGAATTCTCTCGAATGTTTTGGACTGTTCTAGAAATTTATAGAGGGCGAATTACAACGCCCTTATATCTTCAAAAGCACGCCCTTCAGGTAAAAACGGGAACCTTTTTTATGGACGAGGGATAGAGGGCTACCACACCATATAACTCCTTTGATCGTGCCGGCACTCGTTTCTGAGTTTTAGCAGGACGCACACTTTTGTACACTTTCTTTTATAATATATATTGGTCAATTAGTTGTTTGGTTGTGCAGGTACGTGTATCAGCCATTGGACAAGCTGTACATGCTCCTCATCACCACCAAGGCCAGCAACATCCTCGAGGACCTGGAGACGCTCCGTCTCTTCAGCAGAGTGGTGAGTCCTGCCATTTCTAGTCAAGTTCACACTCATATATTAGTAGGGGTGACGCAGTTTATTAACCGTTGTGGCTAATTCTAATGGGCGTTGGAGCTACGCACTTACAAATTTCGGCCAATCTAAAAATAATAATTACCAACCAATAATACCAACAAAAATAGCAAATAAAAGTAATACTATTCAAATATTAAGTTAAATTCAAACGGCTCGAATTTACATTCTTTGGATAATGTAAGGTGTTGTCCAAGTATGGAGTGAATACGAATCTCATACAGGCAATTGCGTCTCTGTATGAGAAAAGCTTTGAATGTATGTATTAGGGTGAAGGGCGATTTAACGGGATGGTTTGACATTACAAAAGGTGTTAATGTCACCGTGGTTATTCAATCAATACATGGAAAATTTTATGCAAGAATTGAAAGAGATGGAATTGGACGTGAAAATTAGTAATCTCAAAGTATGTTGCCTGTTGTATGCTGATGATGCGGTGCTGATGTCTAACGGAATGGAAGATCTACAGTCTCTCTTGTCTAGTATGAACCAAGTATGTATGAAGAATTGAGTTATGAGTTATGATGAATGTAATTAAGTCTAAAATCATGGTGTTTGAAAGAGAGAGTACGAAAACAGTGTGCAATATATGTAGTTGTGAATGATGAATACTTGGAGAAGGTGGATGAGTTTGTGTATTTCGCGCGTTTTTCGAAATGTCATCCCACGTTCAACAGGTTAATACTTGTCAGGTGGAGTTTCACCAGTCGTTGGATTCGCATCCGATATTAAAACCTACGATATGCACGCTTGTAAGTCTGAAGATAAACAACTGTTGAATGAATGAACTGTTGGCCATGAATACAAATACATAGACTCAAATAGAGGTAACCTAAGTCTGGGTATTACCGCATCCACCAGACTGTAGCGTACTCAATGCTGATATGCTGATTGCCGTGTGTTTTTGTAGATCCCGGAGTACTGCACCACGCTGAGCGAGACAGAGGTGTTGGACCAGGCCTTTAACCTGATCTTCGCCTTTGACGAGATTGTGGCACTCGGCTACAGGGAAAGCGTCAATCTGGCTCAGGTAAACATAAGTCACCATCAAATAAAATACTTTTATTTACTTTACTCGACCCTCTGATATTTTGCAACGTATTTCTCTTAGAAGAAACGGCAACGCGGAAATTTTAATACTTAAAATTGAGGCCAAAATACTTTACCAATTAACTATCAAAAAATTGTCAAAACTGCTTCTAAAATCATGAAAAATTACCGTCAGGCTAATTTGTTTGCTTTTTGGGACAACTCATTTACGTCTCATAGAAATTGTTGTGTCTCCCTTATTATCATAGTGAGAAATATGATATAAACGTTGTTAGAAAGAAAAACAACATGCTTTATATTCATTTATAAAACTAACCACAAAAGAAGTAAAACGTAGACTTTCATGAAACCAAAGTTTTAGATTGCAATTTGAAAAAAAAAAATTTTACATTGGTAATATTTTATTAATTAATTTTTTAAACGATAAAAAAGTGAGAAGATGAAAAAATTTGTAATACATTTGTCTAATAAATTATGTATGTGTTTTTTTTTTTTCGTTATCGGTAATTTTAGTCAGATAAAACAAAGTGAGCCATTTTTAAAACTTCTGCAAAATTTTTCATGTAAAATTCTTTCATGCAAAATTTTTGTATTTCAAAAATTATATGTTTATTTCGAATTATTAAATTTAAAAGCATATTTCATCACCTTTCAAAAACAGTTTTCAGTTTTGGGATATGTTTAGAAATATTCCATTTATGTGCATTTTATTGTAAAGCGGAAATATTTTTGCATTACATTCGATTCCAGTTTTGCTGTTTTTGAACATTTTTCAAAATAAAATATACATAAAATTGGTTTCTGTAATACGTTTTCCATTTTGTATTAAAAACGGTTTTTAATAGCAATGTAAAATATATATGTTTTTAGATATTTAATGAATTTTCTCATTTTATTTTATAGATTCGTACCTTCGTTGAGATGGATTCCCATGAAGAGAAAGTATACCAGGCAGTCAGACAGGTAAGATTCACGCAATACAAAGTATTTAACATATATTTTCCCTACCAGTGGCTTTCAACAGAGACACCGTGTTCGGTATACCGATATAAAATCGTTGAAAGTTACGCCTGTCGATCCGATATTGTAAAGTTATCGATTTCTCTGTGCTTGACCCCCTGATTGTCTTATGGAATATAAGGCACACAGATCCGAGCCGTCATACTTGATTGATCTCTGTGAAGTATTATTGATTGGGAAGTGGCTGAAATCATATTTATCCAATTCAACGTAAAAAACCTTTCTTCAGTGATGCTAATTATGTATGTATGTACTAGGAATTTTAGAGATACCGAAGTTCTCATAATTTTATTCAATTCCTTAGTAAGTTGTAGACTTGAAGGTTGATCGGTAATTTGAAGTTCACACCAAGTAAAGCATTCCCTCATGTTGGATAGAGTTCAGAAAAAATTTCTGAGATATCCTACGTAAGGAAGTATGGCTATTACCCGTGGCTCTATCCTACCAACTTTCTTTTAGGTTTGCTCGGAATGAACCCTATGCGGGTCAGAAGAGATGTACACATTGCTACACATTTCTTCAGACTGATTCACGGATGGTTATAAAACTCGGCTATCTTGGAGAGCATTCATTTCTAAGTTCCCGATGGTTATCTCCGCCAACGGCAGCATAGATCGTTCTATTTTTCGTCCTGCAGGACTAACTTGCCAATGGTCGTGCCAGTCAATAGACCAATCTTGGAACAGAATCAATTCAACGATAGTGAAGCCATCTTTAAAAGGCAAGCTCTATTAATGCTAGTGTATTTACAATAAACGATAAATAAATTGAATTGAACTAAACAGCGCTGTATAAAACTCATAGTTGCACAACTTTGGGATATTTTTTATTTACAGTGTCATTTTGCTTCACAAACATAAAACATGTTCTGACTTGTGAAGCTGTCAGTTTCTTGACTTCAGTATTAGTTTGCCAACAGACAGGGATTTAGAGATGGCCATGATATGTTTATTATAATATGAGGTTTGTATGAACAGACCCAGGAGCGGGAAGCTAAGAACAAGATGCGGGAGAAGGCCAAGGAGCTGCAGAGGGAACGCCTGGAGAACGCCAAGAAGGGAGGAACCCCCACAAGTTAGTTCTATTTTCTTTGTTCTCTACCTATTCTTTAATACAAATTAACATAGATACAATGTAAATTAACACTTACATACACCTCAGTTCAGGGTCTTCCGATGATGTGTTTGTTATGAAAAATAACAAACACATTTACAAAAATTCATTGCACACTTATCTTACACTTCGCTACAATGCAAACCATTTATTACACAACTATTGTGTAGTTACAGTGAAACTCTCATTAGAAGTTCCCACTTACAAAGTTTCATGCTTTCAAAATATTTCTGTTTTTACAATAACATCCAAATAAATGGAAATTTTCGGAACAAATGAAAACTAAAAACTGTTTTCGAATGGTGATGTAATACACTTTCAAATTTTACAATAATTCAGAATGAACATATAATTTTTGGAATATAAATTTTTTTAATGAAAAACTTTAAAAAGTTTTAAAAATGGCTCACCTTATGTTTTTTCTATCTAAAATTACTGATGATGAAAAAAAAAACATACGTATTTTGTTAGACAATTGTATTACATATTATAAATATTATTGCCAGATAATTTTTTTGTCGTTCCATGTAAAAATCATTAACAAAAAATTCCCAAACTTTCATAAATTTATTTCAAAATTCGATTCGTAACTTTGGTTTCCTAAAGGTGTACATTTTACTTCTTTTGTGGTTAGTATTTGTATTTGAAAATAAAGCGTGGAGTTTTCTCTTTCTAACACCGTTTACATCGTATTTCTCACTACGATAGTAAGGGAGATACAATGATAAAACTTTTAAGAGTTAAAGTGAACTTTTTCAATTTCTCTAAACTACCTGTAGTGCTTGCTGTAATGTATTGAAAAAGCTTTCAAGTGTCATCGTTAGATGTCAGCAGGGAAGCACTTCACCCGTTGGCCGGTAGGGTGCCCGTGTAGACAGGGACCAACCAGTCAGACAAGCTCTATAAGTGAATGGTTTGTTTTTATGAATGTGTTCTTCCAGATTCTTCTACGGCAATCTCCAGCTCCATGAACAACTTTAGCGACCTCCAGTCTCATATCTGCGAGATCCGCGTCAACACCAATTACAACCCTCAACCGACTGTCACCAGAGAGTAAGTCTCAACCTACTAATTAACCGACACTGCTTATACCATAGAATAAAGAATATACAGTGAAACCCTCTTAAGAAGTTTTCCAAGGGACCGGAAAAAACAAACTTCTTAAGCAGGAAAACCTTATATGTGGGAAAAATTGGACCAATTTTGGGTCGAGGGACCGAAAAAACCAAACTTCTTAAGCCACGAAACGTCTTAAGAGAGAACTTTTTAAGAGGGTTTCACTGTAACAATAGAAGTTTTTTTTACAATAGCTCCACAACGGAAGCCCAGAAGAGCGATTCTATATCTTTTGTGGGATCGTTATGAGATAACGAATGTGATCTCCACAGGGTATTTTTTTGTCTTTTTGTGATCGGGGACCCATTGCTTCGATTTGTGGCCTCCGGGCACCCCTGTCGGTTACTAGTTCAACGGCCTCCATCCATCGCAGGTACAGCATCCAGATCCAGAGCTTGCTTTCCTGAGTTTTTCCTTAGCCACTGGAGCGATTATGGTAAAAAAATGGACCACTCTAATTTTTGTGCGATTGATAGCGGTCCAAAATTGGACTACATTTTCCTACCATTCATAAAACATTTATTGTAATTATTTCAAACATTCCGGTTGAAAATCGGTCTTTTGGTATTCAAGTCAGCTACAACTTTTCTGATAAAATTAGCCAAAGTATAGTAGAGATATGAACTCTTGTAATGTTTGAATGACTACTGTTTAGGAAATCCCGCAACGCCATGAAGCTGGGCTCCAAGAATCGTGACGTGGACAGCTTCGTGGATCAGCTGAAGAGCGAGGGCGAGACGGTGCAGGCGGGTGGTCCCCAGGGGGCCCGCGGGGACTCCGCTGCCAACGCCCCCGTGCGTGCTGAGAACACGCAAGAGTAAGTATCTACTGCATACATAATTGTCTTTATGGTCGTCCATCATGGCACGAGCAACATTTCCACTTAGTATATTGTATTTATATAAAATTGTTGGGGTATTTGTATCCCGAGAATGTTTGTCTGTCTTTTTTTTATAACCACTATCTATCCAAATTTGGGTAGATGATTTTTAAAATAAATTATAAATTTTTTTGAATTTATTTTATAAAACATAAAAATATGGGATAAACGGTGAAATCTAGGTGAACTCATTGGCTGTTAATTGCAGTAAGCAGTTGATATGTTTCAATATTAATATTTAGAGGTATGATTTTTGTAATGAGCTCTGCCGAATTGAAAAACGAATATCCGGAAATCTGTATCGCTCGAGTGGATAATACTATTTAAAGTTAATAAAATAAAGTTATTTTGTAATTTATAAGAATGAATTAATAGTTAGTAATACTTGCAGTGGATGAGTATTAAATATAAATTGTTTGTAATGCTTGAAACCTTTATTTACTTTTAGCGTGCATTTGAAACTGGAGGACAAACTTTCAGTTAGAATTGGCCGCGATGGAGGGATACAAAACTTTGAACTCACAGGTAAAATGCACAATTAATAGTCTAAATTAAATTAGGTTGCTGCAATCATTTAAATTGTTTAAAAAAAATATACATGTATGTAAACTTAGTATTACAGTGAAACCCTCTTAAGAAGTTTTCCAAGGGACCGGAAAAAACAAACTTCTTAAGCAGGAAAACCTTATATGTGGGAAAAATTAGGCCATTTTTGAGCCGAGGGACCGAAAAAACCAAACTTCTTAAGCCACGAAACTTCTTAAGAGAGAACTTCTTAAGAGGGTTTCACTGTATTGACTAACTCTTAACTAACCACCGGAATGGACCACTTCTATCTTTTTCGTTTATTGTAATAATTTTAAAAAATTTCCCTGGCCAGCCATTTTTATAACGAAGCTATTGAAATGCTTTATCCATTATAACCATAGGTGTCACAAATCCGAACTTCGTAGACTATTTTAGATCGATGTTAAAAATATATTTTTTTAATATTTTTTTCACATAGAATTTTTGATCAGCTGTTTACGGTTAAAATTAAGACCTTTTTCCATAGATATGCATCTTTCATTATCAAGTATACTACAGACAATATACAGAAATCGAAAATATTCTATGTTGACCCGAATAAGTACCCCTCACGGCAGTTTCAAAGTAACAACGTGCAGGATTCGCGCAGTTATAAACTTTATGATTTTTTTATAAATCTTACAAATATGACATAAACGGTAAAATACAGGTTAATTCATTGGCTATACAGCACTATAATAAGTTTTTATGTTTCCATGTTAAAATTCGAAGGTATGATTTTTTTTTGTTGGCGAAAAATTAAAAAAATGATCCTCTGGGAAATCGCGATCAATCGAGGCAAATTTATTTATTTCGCGTTGTCACTCCAGTGGTTGAATATCTATAAGAAATAATGTATACTACTCTTCCAGCCACAAGCTAATGCTTCCACGGAATAGTAGTATTGTAGTAGTATAGTAGTATAAATATATAAGTAATAAATAAAAAAAATGAAAAAATATGTACACGGTTGATATTTAGGGAAAGGGGTTTGATTTGAAAAAAGAGTTTGGAAATTACTGATCTAAATGAATATGTATATGTAATTTTTAAGTCATAATATTTTCCACTCAAGTTCCTCGTTAGAGATTCCATAGTCTTACTGACTCCAGTTAGCTGGAAGCAGTTGTGACTTGTGAGTCCTTCACACAAGTAAATTAAATACATATGTGTTTCTATTGTCCAGGTCTTCTAACTCTGCGCATATCCGATGAGCAGTTTGGCCGCATTCGAGTACACATTAACAACGATGACACCAGAGGGATTCAGCTCCAGGTGACTTTATTTCCATGTCTTATTTTGGCCAATTCTTTAGGTTAAGTCTGTTCTTTATTGTAAGTGGACTATAGCATGACGTATAATCTGAAACGCTTGAATCAACTGTTGTCGCTGGTGTAGTTGGATATCATGCCAACCATTATTTGTATGCAATGGATGCTTTTATAATTACCGTGACGATTCACGGTTACGGTACCTTGACGGCATAAAAAAAAGGTAATAAACATAAGTTCTTTATCGATATAATGCTGCAGCTCTTTCTTGCACAGTAATTAATGGTGAGACCGAAGATGAGATATACAAAATATGTGTCTGTTTCTTCCAAAGTACTACTTTTTTCCTTTGGAGGAAACAAATATATCTTATTACGGCTCTGCCACGGTGGCGGAAATTGCGTTTCATTTTCTTTATGAGTGTGAGGGAGATGTATGATAATTATTGTATGTTTCCTTTGGGGGGATGCAGACATACGTTCACCGTTTGTCACATTTTCAAGTGTTGTTATTTAGTGTGTAAGAAATAGCGGCAGCATTATATGTTTAAGAACAAAAGGAAAAACTATCAGCGCATTGAAATTTGACATTTTAGAATTTTTAGAATTCACTCACATTTCAATATTCTTGTTGTAACTATATGCCATACAGTTTTGCAAGAAAGTGTAGAAAATAAATTATGGCGCTGCGATCGTTTTTTAGGTTTTAAATGGCAACACCAAGATGGCTCATAAGACAATGAATGTATGTTTTTAAAAACACTTAGGCCAAAATGCATACTTCGTAGCGTATTTGCACTTTCAAAAATTTTGCACAAAAAACTGGAATTTAATAGAAGTAAAATAAAATAAAACAAGTTTTAACTGGGCGTTTATTTCAATATAAAAACGTAGGTACTTAAAATTTTGAGTCTATTAATTCAACACCCGACATTATTGTCTTCGTCCTCATGTGATTCTTCTTCTTCCGTATCTTCATCTTCATCTAAACTTATTATCAGTTCATCGATATCAACATATATAGTACTACCTCGTGCATAATATTCTGCCTCAATTTCATCACGTGTTTGCAACAATTTTTCCAATCATCAGCACTTTTATGCTATTACATATTATTATTATTATGCTGTTTTCCGTTTTCCCGGTGTTTCAAATTTTCCATCTACCTTTTCCCCTTCCTTGACGATTCATCTTACTATTCAGATTTACCTGTGTGTGGAAAACATCATTAAAATTATTATTCTATAGAAGGTTTAAAAAAACACACCAGATAATATTCATTTAGAAAGAAAGAAAATTAAGAAAAAAGTTACATTTCTATGAGTTTTAAAGAAGTTGCATATTATTATTATTATTTTTTTTTAATTGAGTTATTCCCTTTTTCTTGTGGTCTAATATTAACTGTCAAATGGAAATGTCACATTCGGTATTTTAAACATAACCTCAAATCAGATTGAAATGGTTATAATCGATCGAAAATTGGCATAAATCTTGTAATACGAATGAAATTCATTAAAAAACTATACTACGTACCAGTAATTTCTGTAGTTCGTTTGTAAACATCTTCCAAATTACATAGGAGCTTCATCGGCTAGGCAGCGTTTAAAAGTGCAGTATATAACTTCTCTTGCACCACTACGTATTGGTTTGTTCATTTTTATTCAATTCAAACTATGCACAGGCAAACAATGAAAAAATAATTATCAAACGAGCAGTATTCAGTGTGTTCTACACAATTTAAGTCAGTAAAGCCAAGAGCCATACGAAACGTCATTGACAAAGCTAGTATTTCGGTGTTACCATAGTAATGAAAAAATTTAGTTCCAAATTAATAAATTTCTACACAAAATTATCGTCACGGCTAGTAGTAAAGTGGAATTAAACAAAGTTATTTTTTAATTATTGAAGACAATATTAGCCAAACTCAATTACATCTGTCACTCGAACCCAGTTGGTAGAGCACTCATCCGGCAAGTCATAGGCAGGCGCGGCCGGTGCCTCAAATTTTTGGTGGTTCACCGAGTAATTCATCAAAAACGTAAAACAAAAGTAGGTAAGTAAATAAATAAAAATAAAATTAGACACCCTAGTAACTCATAACTCGTACAGTGCCCTTGAGGTGATTATTCACAAAAAATGGCGCTATACAAAGTATCCATTTCAAAGTTTTCTTTGCGGATTTACTATCTTGGTTGATAATTAAATGTAGTTTTGGCGGGCCATTGGCTATAATTTTGCTTTTATTTTCATGGTTCATATATATTTTAATATAGTCTATATTTATTATTACATCACTAATTTTAAAAAGGCAAGGAAATTTATTTATATATATTATATAAACAGCGATATCAGAATATGTCTATAATATAATGATTTAGTAGGCGGCTGACGGAGGCAAAATGTATGGCGAGCGATATGCTGAAATAGACCAAAACCAAAACCACTAAAAGCTTCTATGGTTAAAACTACTACCTACAGTGTTAATTTCTGCTCCCAGTAAAAAAACAGTAAAAAAAATAATAAAATTAAACTTTGTGTTATAAAACTTGTTGATTTAAGATACTTGATTACTCCCGACGGTGTCAAAGTATTTATTCTGCTGTGAAACTTGTTTGAAATTCGTAAACAGTGCAAACAAATAATATCTGACAGTTAGAATAATTGTCAGTCCATAGATAAAGCCCGAAAAAAGAAATACCTTATCAAATACATACCATAAAGCAAAACCGGGGCAAGTTGCATCCTTTTACTTTATTCCAACAATATGGCTAATACACGAGGAGGTAAAGCAAATAATACATCGGAAAATGAAGATAAAAATATGGAAAAAATTATTCAATATATCGACAAAAAAATTGATAATATGAAAAGAGATATAATTGCTAATATTGAAAAACAGTCGGAGGAAACCAAAAAAAGCATTGAATTCATTAGTAACCAGTACGACGATATCATAAAAAAAATCGACCTGGCAAATGAATATAACCGAAAAATAACAAATGAATTTGAGATTATTAAAAAACAGCACACAGAACAGAACATAACAATAAAAAAAATGGAAATCCGAGTCTCGGAACTGGAGTACAAATCTAGATCTAATATCTTAGAGATAGCAGGTATCCCCCAGAAAAGTGGAGAGCAACCCATCGAAATAGTAAGGAGAGTTGCTGCTGCAGCCGGTGTAAAAGTGCAGCACTCTGACGTCGGTGAAGTAACCAGAATTACAGACCGGCGCAACCAGGCACCCCCCAAATTGCTTGTGAAGTTTTTAGACACAAGAATAAGAGATGTACTTTTAGAAAAAAGAAAAGACATTAATTATAATTCAATTCAAGATCTGGCTACAGACTCGATATTTATTGGAGAGGACATAAGCCCGTACCATAAAGAAATTTTATGGAAGGCGAAACAAATAGCCAAAGAAAAAAAATATCAGTACGTATGGATAAAAAAAGGACAGATAATGCTACGCAGGGCCCAGAATGAAAAAATTGTATACATAAAACACCTAGATGACCTGAACAAAATTATCTAATCAAATTTGTCTATATATACTACGTACCAAAAATAATAATTTACCAAAATGGATGAACAAATAACTATATCTGAACCAGAGAACATAATATCACTTAAACATAATTTTAACATCTTACATAAAAACATAAGGAGCATTAATAAAAACTTCAATGAACTACAAGTACTAATAAAAAGCTTAAAATTAAAATGGGACATAATTATACTTACCGAATGCTGGATAACCGATAAATACTCTGCTTTACAAATTGACAATTACATCCCTCACTCAACGTTAATGAATAAGGGAAAAAGTGATGGTGTAGTTGTATACATTAATGAAGATATAGAAGTTAATGTTAAAGAGATCAGTATAAATAATGCAAACTGCCTAAAATTATCAATTGGGAATGATACAGCCATACTAGCAATTTATCGATCGCCCTCAATCAAAAACATAGAACCTTTCCTTAATTCTCTATCTCATGAACTAAATCTACTCAAAAACATTAATAACGTGTTTGTTATTGGTGATATCAATATTGATATTCTTCAAAATGGACATCCAAAAAAATTTGACTATATGCAGACGCTTGCTTACCATGGATTCAAAAGCCTCATAAATGAACCAACTCGAATATCAAATGAATGCAAAACTTGCATCGATCATATTTTCAGTAAGACTAATAAACAAATTCAAGCCATCATATATACATCCACCATTACAGACCATTACTCAACAATTCTTTCCATTAACATAAATAAAACAGGAAAAATTCAAAATCATAAAATTGTACTGCAAATATCAGAAACCAATTGGAAGGAAGTAAAACAAAAATTACAAAATACTGAGTGGACAAACCTTTATGAAATAGATGATACAAATTCTGCTTGGAGCTATTTTAACGAAATTATACAACATACAATACTATCGAATACCACATTAATAGAAAAAAAGATATCCCATAAAAATAAGCACATCAAACCTTGGATTACACAAAACATCATCAACTGTATAAGGAAAAGAGATGAAATATGTACATTTAAAAGTTAAAAAAGACCCTTACGATATATTTAAATTAAGATTCTATAAAAGATACAGAAATATATGTAAAAATGTTATTCGCAACGCCAAAGAAAACTACTATAAAAGGAAAATAGAAGAATGTAACAATGACTCCAGAAAAATATGGAAGATTATCAAAGAAATCACTAACTCTGAACCCTCCTACAACAAGAAAATGATTGGAGAATTAAACATTGACATGATTCCTACTTCTTTTGCAGAGTATCCTGACAAAATTCTGGAATATATTAATAAATTTTTCACTAACATAGGCTCGCAATTGGCAAATAAAATCACAAAACCAATTACTTATGAAAAGGAAATAGAAAATAATGAAGACTTAATCCAAGATAACACACTAAATCTAAACCAAATAACTAGCAACGAACTTAGAAAAGTGATTGCTTCACTAGATAACAGCACTTCTTCGGGAAATGATCCTATCTCAATCAAAACTATAAAACATCTCCAAGATGAGTTGATCCTCCCCCTGACATACCTTATAAATCTCTCTATATCAAAGGGGATTTTTCCTTCTTGTCTAAAAAATGCTACAGTTTTACCAATTTATAAAAATGGAAGCAAAAATGATATAAATAATTATCGCCCTATAAGTATCCTAAGCACTTTCTCAAAAATCCTAGAAAAAATTTTGAAAAGCCAAATTGTTCACTTTCTGGAATTTAATAAAAAAATTTCCCCGACACAATATGGATTTCGGGAAAGTTTGAGTACCGTGAACGCCATTGAACATTTTACAAGAATAGCCATAAAAAGTTTAGACGATGGAAAAAAATGTCTGGCTGTTTTTATAGACCTAAAAAAAGCCTTTGACACAATAGATCATAAAATTCTTCTCACAAAACTTAAAAAAATTGGCATATCTGGCACTCCACTAAATTTACTGATGACGTACTTGACAGGACGAACACAACAAGTACAAATAGGTCAACAAAAAAGCAATCCTCTTCCAATAAACTACGGCGTCCCTCAAGGAAGTGTCTTGGGACCAATCTTATTTCTCATCTACATAAATGAAATCACCAAACTTCCCATCAATGGAAACATAATTAGTTTTGCCGATGATACTGTTATGTTATTCCACGAAAAGGACTGGATGGACACTTATAAAGAGGCTGAACATGGACTAACTGTACTTCAAAATTGGCTTCGGATGAACTCTCTTACGCTCAATGTAATTAAAACTAATTATCTAGCCTTTTCAATAAACTCAAGAGGTCAACCGGGTAAAGAATACACTCTCAAATTGCACGAGTGTCAAAACAATAAGTCACATTGCTCTTGCCCTATTATAACAAAGGCAAAAAGTATTAAATATCTAGGAGTGGAAATAGACGAAAACCTTAGATGGGACATACACATAAATGGAATCACTAAAAAGCTCACGAGACTTGTGTATTTCTTCAAAAACCTAAGAAACATACTACCTAGGAAAGACATAAAAAAAGTTTTTTATGCCTTATGTCATTCCCGTCTTGAGTACGGAATTCTAGTATGGGGATCTGCTACAGCCAATCATATTAACCACTTAGATATTGCTCAGAAGAGCATTATAAAAACCATACTAAAATTACCCATCAGAACCCCCTCAAAAGATATTTTTAAGTGTTTTGACGTTCTTAATTTAAAACAAATATATGCCAAGAATATTCTTATACATCATTTTAAAAACAGAAAATCTCCTAATGAAACTCGGATACATGACACAAGAGCCTCAAAAAAGGATATACGAGATGTTCCAAAATTCAAGACAAGTTTTGGCCAAAGAAACCACATATATCTTGCAACTAAACTATACAACATCCTTCCTCCAAGTCTGAAAAAGATAGAAAAGATAAATAAGTTTAAGGAAAAAATCAAAACATGGGTGAAAGAAATTAATGCAGACATACTAGAGAATGTATTAAAAACATCATAGAAACTAAATAACGGAAAATCAAAGAAATCTACCAGTCCGCCTCAGCACAGGACCACCTAGTGAGGAGGACTAAGAACAAACGGATTAAATATTTATATATATCATCATATCTTGTAATTGTTATCAAACCTGTAACTAAATAGTCACTAATAAAAAAAAAAATAAAAAAAAAATGATCTTTTATCTATTATAGCTAAGACTGTTGGCCCCATATAACAAATTTAACCGGTTAAATAATTATAATTTAATTGTTTCGCCTTTAACAATAAGCGGCTCTGGAATCTTTGTTTTGCCACCGCCAACCGCCTACAAAATGAATAATAACACAATAACAACACACGGTAAACGTTTCTTTTTGTAGCGCGGGGTTTACCGATTGAATTTTGCAATATGTGACAAAAATTCACACAAATAAAAGGTCACAAAAACTAATAATGACAATGTCAAATCGGTTCCCTCTCGATCAAGATAATATCGCACACGCTGACCCGTTGACTCACCGTTACATTTTACAAGACCAAAATACAAGTACTAATTACTATCTTATTCAAACCCGATGCGCGACGTAAGAAGAGTCATTTCGCTGGAACCATTTCTTTGGAATTCTTCGGGCCTTCGGGCATTTCCGTCATCCGCACGCCGCACGGGCAGCCGGCATTTTTTCGCTACAATTGCCCGTTTTGACGGTCTGAATATGTTGCTGGGAACTTCATACAAATGATAATTCTCAAACGGCGCATCACTAAAGCGCGCGGCGCCGGAATGGTATGTAACTCAGTTCCTGGCCGCGGTGCGCGCTGGAAGCAATGCTTTAGGCCCCGATAACTATTCTCTACCAAATTCATGTACATTTAGATAGGTAGCCAATTTTTTTAACGTAAAAAAGGGCGCAATTTTATTCTTCTTCAATGGCGCTACAGCCCATTTCGAGCCTTGGCCTCCTTCAAAATAAGCCTCCACCGCCCTCTGTCCTCGGCCGTCGTCTTCCAATCTGCAACATGGAGTAATCCTCTTGCATCCTTCCTGACATCATCCTCCCATCTCAGTCTAGGTCTGCCCGCCTTTCGTTTACCTCCCGGGTGTCCTGTCAGAACCTTCTTCGGTACTCGTGTGCTTGGCATTCGGTGCACATGTCCGGCCCATCTTAATCTTTGGAGCCTTAAATGGGTGGAGAGTCTGGGAGCTTGATAAATATCATAGAGCTCATTGTTGTGGCGGATTCTCCATGCCTCTCCCTCTCGCACCGCTCCTAAGATTCTTCGCAGTACCTTTCTTTCGAAGATGTCCAGTTGGGCGCAATTTTATAATTAAAAATATTATGTAGGAATACGATAAGCTGCAAAATGTTGTTCAATTTTGTTGGCGGTTCGGCGCATTAGAGCACTTTAGGACGGACCGCGCCTGGTCATAGGTCCTGAGTTCGAGTCCCAGATGTGATTGTATCTTTTTCTGATTTTTCGGTTTCAGATTTTCTATTGAGTTTCGCTAATATAGTCTTCATTAATTAAATATTACAATTTGAGGTTTTACTCCTTTTACCTGTTGAATGTCGGGTGGTATTTAGAAAAAACGTGCGGAAATTACCTTGATGACTTCTGGTCAAATATTACTATAATATATCTTATTATTCATACATTTTATATGATAATATCGTAATTGTTTTTCCAGAATAGCTAACTAACTAAAAAAAACATTAAAAAATCTCCCATTTTGGAAATAATTGTCCAAAAGTGTAATCACACAAATATAAACTGATTTTATTATTTCTATACAAATCTGAATACATACCCAACATAAAAAAAAACACAATTTTAAAGGAGTTTTCAAACAAATAAAGACCTTTATACTAATTTGAAAACGTAAAATATCGATTTTTTCGCCATTGACAGCTGACAAAAGTGACCCGCAAAGTTATAGAAAATTCATTTAAAAATATTCCGAGTACCTAGATTAATAAAATCAATAGTTACATCAAGAACGATATTGGCGCAAGCGATTCTCACCTTGTCCTTCATACTTTCTTTATATATAAGGGTTAAAATCGCATTTTTAAAAACAAAAAAAAAAAAAATTCCAACCCGCGGGCGGGATCGGGACAAATGACAGGTTAAGTTAAAAATAAAAACAATGTTATTTTATTGTCATTATTATAATTAATTTATTGTTTGCTTGTTTGCTGTAGACGCATCCCAATGTGGATAAGGAACTATTCCGCAGTTCAGGGTGCGTGGGGCTCAAGAACCCCGCCAAGCCATTCCCGCTGCACACCGACGTGGGCGTACTGAAGTGGAGGTACCAGACCACCGCTGATAATGCCATTCCTCTCAACGGTCAGTCACCATCCTAACATCATTCAATGTTGTCTACTTTTTTCTTTATCTATTGTTTCAATTTAGGTAGTGGTTATGGGTACTGCCGCCCTGGGAACCATTTATTGGATAATCAACACTCCTGTCATCCCAAGTGTTTTTTTTTTTTAACAATAGCTCCTTTTTTCTTTGCAAGGGTGCCGGGGTTCATGGGGTGAGGTTTTTCTGGGTCTTGGTGACGAATGCGTTTGTCCACCTACTGCATGGTGGGCCGGATCTGGAGAGACTGGTTAAGGAGGACCTAACCTAGACCTATCCAGCGGAGTCTCTCGACCCATCGCCCTGCACCGCAGTGGGAGGGATGGATTCATACGACATATTGACCCCACCACATACCAACCCCTCCCACCTTTTTACTTCGCAGAATTTCCTTTCCTTCCTTTCCCCAAAAAAACACCCTCCACACAGCACCCCCAAAGATGACATGGGCTCTGAAGAAATTTTTTCCCTCGGGGCCTCCTATGTGGAGCTAATGTAAAAAAAATCTATCTCAAAACTAGTGATCGTCCATTCTGTCTGGCCTACATAAACCTTGTCTCATCTGGAACAGTTGAGTCTAAACTCCATCTCTTTCCATAGGAAACTCGGTTATTGCATGCCTCAGAAGGTCTTGTATTTTTGTAATGGTCATGTTGGCTAAAGAAGGAAGTAGGGCAACACGGCTTAACCACTGGAGCGATTTTTGCCATATATTGGCTCCATTTTAAATGTCTCCGATTGCTTTTCGGATAAAAAAAAGCCCATTATCTTTTGATTCGGCAATTTTGTTTTTAATAAGTATTTGTAGCTCCCACATTTGTTATTTTGGACTTATGACGAAGCTATTGAAATGCTTTATCTATTATGACTATAGAGTTGCAAATCCGAACTTCGTAGACTATTTTAGAACGATGTTAAAAATAAATTTTTAATATATTTTTTTCATGCTGAATTTTTGATCAGCTGTTTATAGTTAAAATTAAGTCCTTTTTCCATAGATATGCACCTTTCATTATAAAGTATACCACAGACAACTTACAGAAATCCAAAATATTCTATGTTGACTCGAATAAGTACATACCTCTCACAGTAGTTTCAAAGTAACAAACTCGCAGGATTCGCGCGGATATAAAATTTACGATTTTTTAATATTTTTTTTTATAAATCCTACAAATGTGAGATAAATGGTAAAATATAGGTTAATTTATTGGCTATATAGCACTATAATAAGTTTTTATGTCACCATGTTAAAATTTTAAGGTATGATTTTTTTAATGTTGACGAAAAATTTAAAAAATGATCAAATTTATTTATTTTGGGTGATCGCTCCAGTGAATAGTACCCCAAAAACAAATCGCGATTAGGTATACTATAGTGCCCCCCACACGCACACTTCGGAGCGACCGAGTCCAGTTCATTGTGTGACTTTTCTGCGCGGTGGCCTAAAGTGGCGCTGGACTCGGTCGCTCCGAAGTGTGCGTGTGGGAGGTGCTATTGTGTAAATATAATGGTTTGTTCATTTTATTATTTAGTGAACTGCTGGCCCTCGGAGAATGGTTCCGGAGGCTGTGATGTGAATATAGAATACGAGCTGGACCACGCCCATCTCGTGCTGCAAGACCTGACCATCCTCATTCCTCTACCGTGAGTATCTATATATTTGTGTCACACTAAGAGCCTACCCATCTTCACGCAGTCTTATACACGGTGTCCGGAAGTAGTACAAGCGGAAAACTGGAGAACCTACATCACATAGAGAACCTAAATAAACATAAAGATTTTCAATTTAAGCATTTTTACATTCAAAATTTAAAAAAAATATATTAAATAAATTTTTTCGGCTTCTTTAGGGTTAAAATTTTTCCAATACACGGAAATGTTATTTTGACAGATCGAACATGCTACTCTAAAATGATTTATAAGCTGCAAAATCTTTTTTCGTGTCCATAGTTTATTTATTTTCATCTTACTAAGTTATTCTTCCACCTCTTCTAGGCATTACAATTAGAGTATTTACTTTGTTGTGTAGCAGCCTGTCATCTTGAATAAGCGGCGGGCAATAATTTACTCTAGTTGAAAGTAATACGAACGATTTTCGGCCAATTCGAATAAGCCTTGTGAGAGAAATTATTAGCATATTTGTGTTCCAACTTACAATATGTAGTAATGTTCCTTTTCTAATCCAAAAACCCTAGGTACATCACAAAAAACACATTAACATGTCATTGGTACATCACAAAAAACATAATTACATGCGTTGGTATTATTCCATTGTAATACACAATAATTAATCACGTTAAACTACGAAAATAACACAAAATAGTTCACAAACACACTTTGTTTTAAAGTTTAATTAACGAAAGGGTTGTTGATAGAAAAAATGTCAACCAAACGCGTCACTCGCGTGAGCCGTGAACTTAAAACTGCATAAACAACAATAATACCCGAAAACAAGGGATCCTGTACAGGTTCGAACACGGCCGCCATCTTCTAGCCTCTTCTCTCACGTGTATTGAAATGAGCGAATAGAGATAGCTAATTTTGTTTTGGAATGCAATACGTACAAGCTGCGAACGAGTCTACTTCTTGAAAACTATCGCGCGTCTCTTATTTCACGTGTTTATTATTACGAAGACCTATTTAACCGTCCAATGCCCGATTATTTTATTTTTACAGTGAATTAAATTATGGGCGATTCCAAAATAATGCTTAAAATCCGGAATTCTTTATTTGTTTTTCTTTTCAATAGTTTTTATTAGTTAAGTACTATGATCATCAGTAATAATTTATAAGAATTCGACCAAAAAAAAAAACAACTTCTGATTCGATTTACTCAAAAACAAAAGCTCAAATCAAAAAAAGTTATACCACAAAATCAACTCCAAATGTGATGGGGAATCCCCAGTTTCCCGCTTGTACTACGAGTTTCCGGACACCTTGTATAGTTTTACAATAGCAGCAAATAACTTTCTGATAACAGCACGTTTAACTTTCTTTGACATAGCACTAGAGCACGTCTCCATACTTCCGCTTCTCAAAATACACTTGTGTGAATTCAACGACCTCAAACCTGCGCATGCGTATAGAGCGGAAATGTTTCTTCCGTATTCCACCTGTTTCTTCCATATTCTGAAGGTCATTTTGTTCGTGCTGTACAAGCATGTGTGCATTACTTTTCAGCCCACCCTGTACAATGTGCGTGCCGCTAAAACTCGGAAACGAGTCCCGGTACAATCAACGTTACGTTATATGATGTGGTAACTTTCTATCCCCCATCCATGAAGAAGACTCCCGTTTTTACCTGAAGGTTGTGCTTTTGAAGATATAAAGGATGGAGTCCAGAACATTCAAGAGCATTTCACAACATTCCAGAACATCCCAGAACATTCTGGAATGTTTGGGAATAGTCTGGAACTTTCGGAAACATCCCAGATCATTGTGAAACATTCCAGAACACTCTCGAATGTTGTGGAATGTTCTGGAGCATTGTGGAACATTCAAAGCCTTTTTTGTATGAGTGGGGCTACCCATTGGTAGGGGTATATAAAGCAAGATCCGTTGTGGACTAGAATGTCACTTCAATCTCATATCAACTCCCTGAATGAAACTGGATACCTCAGCCAGTATCTAATCTATAAACACATTATCCGGAAGACTGTGCAATTATCTATAAATCTATCTGTTTATATTGAAATTATATTGTTTAATAATAATGTTAACAAGTGTTTTTGGTTATTTATCAATGTGTCTGTTTGTTTGGTATTCCAGCATGAGCTGCGTGCCCATAGTGAACGAGTGTGACGGATCGTACACGCACCAGAAGGGCAGGAACATCTTGCAGTGGGTTGTGCCGCTGGTGGATGCCACGCAGAAGACAGGCACGCTGGAATTCACGTAAGTCACATGTCAAGTGCAATGAAATTTTTCCTTAAAACAATATTTTTTCATTTCACTATCAAAAATATAATTGTATAGAACGATATTGTTTACTTTCGATATGGTCAAAAACCTAGGGGT
This sequence comes from Limnephilus lunatus, assembly GCA_917563855.2. Classification (NCBI taxonomy): domain Eukaryota; kingdom Metazoa; phylum Arthropoda; class Insecta; order Trichoptera; family Limnephilidae; genus Limnephilus; species Limnephilus lunatus. The sequence goes on from OU830596.1 coordinate 35,691,526, forward strand.
AGGCAGAGAGGACAGCTCGCCAAACAAGCACACACTCTTTGCCTCATTCATACATCGTCTCATACTTACTCTTTTAATATTTTGACTCTTGACATGGCCCAACTCAAGTATCTGATTCACTTGATCGTGCCATATCTTCCTCGGGCATCCCCAGCTTTTACCATTCACATTTGCCTCATATATTCTCCTTACACTCTTCACTTCGTTCATTCACACTACAAGCCCAAACCATCTGTGAATCCATTTCTTAATCTTACTCATTACACTTGCATTCTTTGTGGATCTCCACATTTCTCAAACGACCATACATGGTTTCACCACACACACTCCTCAGGGAGAGCATTCAGTCTACTTTCATCCTTCCTTTGCCAATTGCATGCTTCACTGCCATACATCAGGGTAAGTACCAGCACATCGCTTCTTTGGACAGTTTTTTTGTTAGCGCCAACGGCATTCAGTCCTCCATTAACGGAGTTACCTGCATTTACCCTTCTTTCAATATCTCTATCAGCCTTCCCATCTCTCTTAAACATACTTCCCAAATACACAAACTCATCCACCTGCTCAAAGTATTCAACATTCAAACTATGTTGCACATTGTTTTCGTACTCTCTCTTTCAAACACCATAATTTTAGACTTACTTACATTCATCATTAACTCATTCTTCATACATACTTTGTTCATCCTAGACACGAGAGACTGTAGATCTTCCATATTTTTAGAAATCAGCACCGCGTCATCAGCATACAACAGGCAACATACTTTCAGATTACTCAATTTCGCACCCAATCCCATTGCTTTGTATTCTTGCATACAATTATCCGTCTACAGATTGATAACCATAGTGACATTATGCAGCCTTCGAACACCGTAACTATAAAATCTATTAGTAAAGCCATCTATGGTTTACGGCTCAAACTATAAAAATAAAAATTTATTTTAAATTTGTTTTAGTGCTGCATCATCAGTTCCCAATGACTTCTTCCCCTTGGCGGTGACCTTCACCTCTGAGACTCCATACACCAATATCACCCCCGACACCGTGTCAGCACTCTCCGAAGCGGGGGTACCAGGGGACTCCGTCAAGTTCTCCATAGAAAAGATGTTCATTCCGGAAAAATACGAGGTCGTCTAGACACGCGTATCATACTAATTTGAGTTTTATTATTTCATTCATTTTAAGCTGTCGTGCGTTGAGAGTAATTAGATAGGAGGTTTATCTTGTGTCTTATGTGGTCAAGAATGGCTAAGTATTTAACCTAAATGACAATACCCACGTTTCCAGTGTTAATGTCCATAGAATAAAGAATAACACTAGAATTGAATTCCATACAGATTATAATGGAAACAGAATGAAAATATAACACTAGAAGTGATTTCAAATTTGAATTAAAGCAAATATGCTACTGACTTATTACCTTTTGGTTCTAGACCATTTAGCACACTGTCTGTCTCTCTTAAACTTGTCTGAAATTGTATATTGCCATCTCATTTGAATTTCATAATCATCGGGAAAGGGGAAATTTAAGGCTGAGATCAGGTCTGGAATTGTATCACAAAACACGGCCCACAAACCACTTTCTTGTGTTATTCTTTATTCTGTGAATGGAAACAAATTTTCTGTTAAGCCCAGTAGCTCAGAGCTCCATCTCACTTACACTCGCATGACATTGTATATCTCCATCCCAATTGAATTTCGTAACCACCGTTTTGTATTTGAAATTTAGCCTCGATTGGGCATATATTTGGATCATGGAACACATCCACAAGGCACTTCTTGTGGTATTCTTTATTACCAGGATATTTATTGACGACCTCCGTAGTCCAGTGGCTAAGACTCTTGACTCACAATCCGGAGGTCGCGGGTTCGAACCCGGCGTGCGCAAATAAATTTTATTTGATTAATTTGTGTTATTTCACAATTAATTCATTTAAAATAATATATAGTATATTTGCGGCACGTTCCAGAGTGGAAGATACTATCAGTATCGCCCTGGTGTAAGACCACCATTCAGAATTGAAACGTTGCTTGAAAATGGCTTTAGCCATGTTTGGTGACCAGATCTGAATAGCCAGGTACTTCCCAACCTTCCTCTTCCCCACCTCCTTCCCCTCCCCACTACCTTCAGCCTCACAACATACCCCAATTGGGGATGCCATAGTCTCACTGGCTCCAGACGGGAGCAGTTGAGATTCTTGTGCGGTCACTGTAAAAAAAAAAAAAAAATAAGCCTCAAATTTTTTCTTTCAGATTATAATTTTGTGTATTTTGGTATAAAACAAATAATTTATTCACAACAAACCAAGTTTTACTTTCATGTTATTTTGTTATAACATGAAGCATTCCACATAATAACTTAACTTGGTCTGTCCATTTACTTTAGATGTTTTTTCTGCTTAGTTTAGCCACCTCTATCAACATCCACAAGATTTGGGTTGAAGAAAAAGTTGCCAAAAGTGTTATTGAAATGTTACTTGATTCAGACAAATGATTGCGTTAAACGGTAAATACGAATACAAACTGATTTTATTATTTCTACACAAACCTGAATACACACCCTACATGAAAAAAAAAAACAATTCAAAGGAGTTTTCTAAGAAATAACGACATTGATACTATTTTAAAATGTAATATATTGTTATTTTCGCCATTGACAGCTGCTAAAAGTGTGTGGTTTATCATTATTTTGTTTATCAATCAATGAAAGGAGTGTACAGAAATAAATCTCCCGTTGAAAACAAATGTTATATTATATATCTTGTGAAGGTTGGACAGAGGAAAAAGATGTCCACTTGTTTGTCTTTAACTGTCCGGACCCATAAGCTTGTTTACACAACAATGTAACATTATTAGACATGCTTATGACATATGAGGCGTACCCGAGTTATTAAGTTTTGCCTTTTTCACAGCAATAATGCCATATTATATTCGTGAGCACACCAAAACAATTTTGTCCTTTAATTTATCTGTTTGCTAAAAAAAATGCAAAGATTACTTTAATTTTTACTACAGATTTTGATGTGCTTTGATTGAATTCCGAGTTTTGGCACTTCTTTATTATATTGTATTCCAAGTATTTAATTCTTTATCGGTTCAATATGGCGGAAACAAATTATTAAAATTATATTTTTATTTTAGAAATGATGATTTGAATACTATGTGTAATATTACTGTATATTAAAATAAATAATTACAAGAAAATACATAAATGGTTTTATTCTGTAAAATACATCTAATGTACATACAACCAAATCAGGAAGATACTCTCAGTATCGCAATGGTGTAAGACCACCATTCAGAATTGATAAATTGCTTAAAATGGCTTTAGCCGTGTTTTGTGACCACGTTTGAAAACTAAGATACTTCCCATCTCCTTCCCCTTTCCACTACCTTCAACTTCAATTGGGGATGCCATAACCTCACTGGATCCAGACAGGAGCAGTTGGAACTCTTGCGAGATATTCACATTAACCACTCAGTAACGTAAGCAGATATACACGTTAATATGACAATAGCAGTCAAGTACATTAAGCGTGTTTTCACATCAACGCATATGTTTCCATAGAAATCGTTATAACTCCGTTATTGTTCTAGTTACATCCCTAAAACAAAAAGTAGAAGCTCCATAATAAATCAAGCTACCCATCACTATTTAAGTTGTCCATAGAAATGCATAAAAAAACCTATTCTGTCAGATACACGATAGACCGCTAAATTGCGTACCCACTGTTAGACATTGTTATTTTTATATTAAATATTCTTGTATGAAATGATAAAAAAAGGGTGACTAAAGTGTTTATCATACATTTATACGATAGAATAAGTATTGTTTTTTATATAATCCGTGATTTTAGAACCATTTTCACATAAAAACATTACATGAGTCATCTTTACATTTTATGTTTGCATTCTAAATTTTAATATTTACAAATGTTAATATTTATTTTTTAAATAACAATTTGAAAGCTTATTTCGTAACCTTTCAAAAACAGTTTTTAGTATTTGGCTACGTTCAGAAATGTTTCATTTATAGAACTTTAATTGTGAAGCGGAAATAACACAACGTTTTCATAAATCTGACATGTCATTTATTAAGACATAAAAAGTGCATATTCGCAATCGATCGGAGTGGTTAAAAAAAAATTAAGGTAAAAACACGGTTTACTTAATGATGAGTTATATTTAAAAAATATATAAATTTGCAATAATTATTTAACAATAAATAAAGACTACTTAATAATTCTTCGATCTGTAGTATCGTTGATCTTATACTGAATGCCGTGGGTATATAACATGTGTTTATTGACGCCCGTGCTACGAGAAAACTTGATCTGACAAACAGGACAAGAATAATTCTTCTCCTTGGTGTGTTTCCTTGTGTGTAACTTCAGCTCCACTCTCGTATAACAAGACAGCTCGCACAGATCACACTTAAACAGTCTCTGACCGGTGTGACGCAGCATGTGAGTCTCCAGACTTTTCTTCACGTTGCAACGATACTCGCAAATATTACACTGAAACCGCTTCTCGTCACTGTGCTTTTTTCCATGGCTTATTAATTCAACGCGAGTCACAAACGTAGAGCCGCAAACCTCGCAGCTAAAGTTTTTAATATTGTTATGCCTGTTCATGTGGTCTTCGAGGGTGGTTTGCGATCGGAGACCCTTGTTGCATATCTTGCAGGTGAATTTTTTAATGTTATTGTGCACGTTTTTGTGATTCTCGTAGATGAACTTGTGTTTGAATTGTTTCCCACACTCGGCGCACGTGTAGTACATCTTGTCACTGTGGGACTTCTTGTGAACGTAAAGCGAGCTGGGCTGTGCGAAGCAGCGCTCGCATTGGTCGCACTTGTACGGTTTTACTCCGGTGTGAATAGACATGTGATAAGAAAGGGTGTAGCTGCGAGGGGTTGAATACGGACATTCGGTGCATTTGTACATTTTGACTTTTTTCTCGCTGTTCAGATCCCGATGCATACTCGCCAAGTGCTTTTCTAAAGAATACTTGGTGCTGAGCAATTTGCTACATAAATCGCATGAGAACTTCTTAGATTTCACTTTGCTATCGTGATCCAATAATAATGAAGAAGACTCTTTTGATTCTGAGACAACTTCAATATTTTCATGTAAATTATCATCTGTTTCATGCTTAGTAACCAATTTTTTCTTTAATTTTGAATTTTTTAATGTTTTCTTTGAAGATTTTTTAGTCAATTTATTTTTGTTAGAAACATATTTCTTTTTAACTTTTTTTACAATTTTGTCTTCTATAGGTAACTCCAAAGGGGGTTCCTTGTTTGTGGATTGGTCCGATTCACTGTCTATGGGTCTATCATCCTCTAGTTTAATCCATGCATCAGTTGTAGGAGTTTCCTCTTTCATAGTATCCGAGGTAGTGGTGAAAAGAGTTATTTGTGAGCCTTGGAACAGTAACTTCCTCATGAGGGAGTCGCTGTACTCACATTTAGCTCTGAAGCTATCAGCTATTTGCAGTTCTCCACAGCAAATCTCACAAATGACCTGCGGGAAGTCATCCGTCCTTTGTATGGTGACCCTACTGCACCTCATCACTATTTCAACTAGTAAACTGGAGTCCTTCATATCGAATAGCGAGACTGACGTATTCTTACTGTCGTGCAAGCATATCCTACACATGGAATTCAATTCATTCGTCTTATTGATGAGAATGTTTTGAATTTCAAGCTCTGTTTTCATTTTTAATGTATTTGGCCGTGTTTTGGTTGTATTGAGTCGTATTTTGGTAAGCCAGATATACCAGGTAACTTAAATATAAAACAAAATTCTCTTTTATGAACAGAATAAATAACTTTTTACACAAAAAACATTTCAGAAAAATAACTGACAGCTTCCATCTGTCAAGTGTTGTCCATAGAAAATTGTCCCGCACCAGAGACTAGAATGTCTATTTGAAGTCGACTGCAAGAGATACGCAGTTTTTTTCCGCATAAAATCAGTGAAATAAGGTGTGTTTTCATTTGCTATATTTTTTTATAGCCTTTCGTAACATTTGACAGATAGAAAGCCATAGAAAAGAAAGATTGAGTTCTTTGACACTGACAGCTGAATTGTATTTATGTAAATAAAAATATTTTTATTGAATACCCTGCCCTACATGTATAATCAAAAGAGTTTTTGGGTATATTTTATAACGCTCAACTTCTTGTAAAGTCTTCGGTTTATAATACCGTAAAAAGTGTTTTTATAAAATTCAAAACATGAAAACTGAACTTGAAATAACCGATATTCTATTCAACAAATTGGACAATTTGGGTTCTCTGTGTCGCGTATGTTTATCAGAGGCGACGGACTGTTCTGTGCCCTTATTCGGGGAACATGAGAGTGTTCCAGTTTGGGAGAAGGTGATGCTGTGTGCGCGGGTGCAGATTCTGCCCCTGGACGGACTGCCCACGAGCGTCTGCACGCACTGCTTCGGAGACCTTCAGGCGGCTGACACTTTCAGACTGAAATGTGAATACTCCGATTCATTGTTGAGGAAATTATTCTCGAAAAAGGAGTTGAGTGCGGCTCCTGGAGATTCAGAAACATTAACTCGCCCTCCTTCAGCGGATTCCATCAAGACCGAGACTTTAGATATTGCAGAATGGATCAAAATAGAGGACAACACCTCCCCTCGGAGTACAGGGAGCCCTGTCAGACCTTCCAGTGACAGGGGGAAGTACGATGTTACAAAAAGCCTTTTAAAAACGCTTAAAAAATACTCAAAAAAAGAAAGAAAAAAACACAAAACTTCTCGTAGATTGAAAGAATTAGAGTCAGATCAGGATGAAGATTCATTTTTGAATTTGGAAAGAGATTCTATATCTCCAAATGAAAGTCTCGACACGACCAAAAGACGGAAAAACCAAGACGTAAAGACTGAAAATGCTGGCAAAGCCTCTTGCGACATTTGTAACAAAGTTCTCTGCAATAAATATTCTCTCGAAAAACATATAGCGAATATGCACAGTGAAGAAAAGAAAAGGAGAATGATATCGGGATACAGAGGGGCGGATAAACGCTTCCACTGTCCCGAATGCAGCTTCTCCGCTCTCCGCAAGTTCAAACTGCTCAATCACCTCCGAGTTCACACCGGGGAGAAACCCTTCCACTGTGAGATCTGCGGAAACAACTTCTCTCAAAAAACAAACCTCAAGATGCACATGCGAACGCACAGCGACCGGAAAGAGTTCATTTGCGACACGTGCGGCAAACAATTCAGACACAAACAGAACTACAAACGCCACCAAAACGTGCACGACAACATCAAAGACTTTACGTGCGGTATCTGCAACAAATCTCTGAAATCCCCGGAGACGTTAAAGAGTCACATGGACCGCCATTACAACATAAAGAATTACAGCTGCGAGACTTGCGGGATGATGTTCGTAACCCGCGTAGAACTATGCAACCATGCTAAAAAGCACAGCTCTGAAAAAAGCTTCCAATGCGACGTTTGTGAATTTCGTACGCGGATGAAGAAAAACCTCGTTAAGCATATTCAGCGACACATCGGTCTGCGGCCGTTCAAATGCGAATTGTGCGATAACTCTTTCTTCTGTGCGGAGAAGTTACGCTTTCATATGAGGAGACACACCAAAGAAAAAAACTATTCGTGTCCCGTTTGTCAAATGAAGTTTGCACACAGTTCTAGTGTTAATAAACACATGGCTAGGATACACGGTATTTCATACAAAGTTAACGATACCATCGACCGAAGAATTATCAAATAAAATTAGAATTATCTTTGAAAAACGAACCAATGGTTCGTCCAGTTGTTGAAGTTTTGAGATAATAAGGAAAGCAACATTCGAATATTTACCATGAATCAAATATTATTTACATATTTCTGTATTTTACATATTAAATATGCTATAAAATATCACTGGGAAGCATAACGGTCCAGTACTTTAGTATAACATTTTGAAATATTGTACTAGTGACCCAGAAAACATCAACATTTTGTTTAATTCACTTCAAGTTTTTGTGCATTATAATTGATTTGAAGGTGTTTATGAGTAATCTGAGTATTGTACCAGATGGTGACCCGACAATTCGTCCGGCGACAATTCATCCGGCGACAGTTCATCCGGCGACAGTTCATCCTGCCGACAGTTCATCCTGCCGACAGTTCATCCTGCCGACAGTTCATCCTGCCGACAGTTCATCCTGCCGACAGTTCATCCGGCGACAATTCATCCGGCCTGATCATTTAGAACATTTTTTCTTCAAGTAAGTATGCAAAGAGGATATACGGCCGTACAACCAAAATCGATATACTTATATCTGAAGGCATCTTGAGTGGAAATCCGCTGTAAAAATATTTTTACCAACAATAATTTCGACTCTCCGAAGAAGCATGCGTGAATAACAAAATACAACATACTTATACGTGCAGTCGGCTTAGCAAAAAACTGTAAAGATTCCTACTTGCATATAATATAACTTTTTTATCTGAAATTAACACCATCTTTTTAGGGTGAATTGACTAATTTGTTAGGTTAGGTTAGTTTAGTTTAGGTTAGGTTAGGTTAGGTTAGGTTAGGTTACAGCGGATTTCCACTCAAGATGCCTTCAGAAATAAGTATACCGATTTTGGTTGTACGGCCGTATATCGTCTTTGCATACTTACTTGAAGAAAAAATCTTCTAAATGATCAGGCCGGATGAATTGTCGCCGGATGAATTGTAGGCCGGATGAACTGTCGGCAGGATGAACTGTCGGCAGGATGAACTGTCGGCCGGATGAACTGTCGCCGGATGAACTGTCGCCGGATGAATTGTCGCAGGATGAACTGTCATGGAAACTACCAGATAGAGGGTAGGGTAGAGAGGATTTTAATCGACTTCGATTTTTCAGAGATATCTGAGTAATCAACTGGAGAATCGAATGTGGGTGAATTTAATAATCTATTCAACAAATAATAATTTCTTGTAAGGATTTATTGTAAATATTATATTATATTATTAATTTGGTGCATATATTTTTGCTGGCTCTCTACATTTTACATTAAAATCAATTTTTGTTTGCATTATTTTTATTCAATGCATTTACAATTATATTTCTTTTACAATAAACACAAGTTTTTTCAAAATTAATTTATTTCGTTTAACTTATTGAAATTTAAATCTCATTGTGATATTTTTAATCATTGAAAATAACATTACTAAACTCTTAATGAAAATAGAATAAGACACCGAAAATAAAAAACAACGGTCGCAACCGATCCTCTAGTCTTACCGAGACCAATACTCTACCAATTGAGCTCTATTGAGACCTATTCATTAAATTGGGTCATTTTTATTAAACACTAACTTTTGCCCCCGGTTTCGCTCGCATGGTATTAGGGGGGTTGCCACTCTGCCTTCTCCACCTTCCCTCTCGTCACTCCACTCCCCCCATACCCCCTACTCCCATACCCCTCCCCCCCCCCCCCCCCTCTTCCTACCCCAACCCCCTCCACTCTCCATCCCTACCCCCTCCCCCCTCCCCTCTCCCCCTACCTTACCCTCCCCCTCCCCCATCCCTCCATCCCCTCCCTCCTCCCCCTCCATCACCTCCTCCCCCCTCCCCCCTCCCACCTCACACATTCCGCACATTCATTCCCGATACATTCAGTTTTTAAACTACTCGCATGCCACCTTTTACAATTTTTTATACAAATTTCGTAATTCCAGAGCTCAACAGTAGTTTAATGCAAAATAGCGAACAAAAAAAAAATAATTATCCAATTTCGGTCGTTCCAGTATCCAGTTGTTCGGAAGTTATACTCGATTCATTTTTAGAGATTATATTAACTACGACGCCAACAAAGCATTCTTTTTAGGGTGAACTGCCTAATAATAAATAAAAAAAACTTTGTTTCCAAGGCAACAATTTTTTTGCTTTTGAGTGTTATTTTTTTATGAATGCTGTGAATTTAGCAAGGTTCGTGTTAAACACATTGATGTTTGGGCATAATCTATTAACTGTGCTACAGCTTCTTATAAATACATTAGCTGGTTCCCGGCACGCTTTGCAATACCATATTCAAAGAAATAAATTGTTTCTCACTGAATCACCTTTCCCGTGGGTCCCCGTTCCCCTCCCGTGTCTCCTTCCTAGCTAGCAACATAAAATATAGCCTATATGTTATTCTGATGTATGAGCTAAATTATTGTAAAGTTTCATTAAAATCCATTCAGTAGTTTTTGCGTGAAAGAGTAACAAACACACATACATACATCCATACAAAGCGTTTATAATATTAGTAAGATATTCAAGGTAATTTGTATTGCTTTTAGGAATATAAAGTGTGTCCGGAGATCGAGTAACTCTAAATGGACATCTGAAATGAACATTTTGTAGTAAGTATGAGATATCAATAAAGTTATGAATTATCTTATAGAGCATTAGATCTCTGATATCTCGGCGTTGCGAGAAGATCGCCGATCGTACGTTCCATAAGATAAATGTACAAACATAAGTGCGAGAAAATTACTTTGAATCTACCAAAAAATAATATTATGTACCCACTGAAAAGTGAAAGAGATTGTTCCTTTTGAAACACAACTGAACTTCGAGCTACTTCATGAACTTGCGAGCGGCCCGATGAGTTTTTTTCCGAAAAGATCCTGTGAGTTTCAATAGTATCCTAAGGATATAATTAAGAAATCATGTCTCTCAATATAACTAGCTATGCTAGGGAAATGACTTACGATACTTATTACATTATATACTATTTTTATAAAAATATAACCACATTTTCCGATAAGACTGAACAATTTACAAAAATATCATTTTTCAAAAAAGATTATTTTTTTACATTAGCTTCACACAGGAGGCCCGGAGGAAAATAATTCCTCTCAGGGCCTATGCCATCTTGGAGATGCTGTGAGGGGGGTCTTTTTAGGAAATAAAGGAGAGGAAGTATGAGGGGTGGGTAGGAAACTGGGGGTCAGTGTGTCCAGGACTGACGGACGTATGAAACCATCCCTCCCACTGCAGTACAAGGCGATATCCCAAGAGAGTACGGCTGGAGAAGTCCGAGGGAGTCCCTCAACCATTCTCTCCCGATCCGGCCCGCCATGCAGCTGGTGAGCAGACACACCCGCCACCAAGACCCGGCCAAACCTCACCCGATGAATCCAAGCACCCCTGCTAAGTCACCAAACGTAGCAAACCTCTTGAGGTGACCTATGGCAGAGGTGTTGGTTATCCAATAAATGGTTCCCGGGGCGGCAGTCAGTGTTGCCAACTCGAATTTTAAAGTAGAGCTAGGCGAAACCCAAGAGCTAAAATTTTGAATGAAAATGTCATAAAGCATGGGGGGGGGTGTTAGAGAATTTCAGAGAAGAAAAATTCCCATTTTCTGGGGGAGGGGGGGGGGGGACTGTAGTCCTTCTTGTTGGCTGCTTTTGGAACAACTCATAACAAAAAATCACAATACACTTGATTATTTCTATAATTTTCAATACACAATTATTTTTGATAAAATCTAAGTCTTTTTTTTCAGGATTTTTTAAAATTGTTTTATTTAATTTTTTTTTTGTTAGACAGCGACCAGTCCTCTAAAAAATCTAAGTAGTCATCCGGTTTCAGTTCCTGTTCCATCGCGCTACTAGGACCGGCTTCATCAGGATTTTTTTCGTATACCTACAGCCATCGTTCCAATTTTTTGTTAACTTCTAAGGGAAATTTATAATCCTTGCAATGTTGTTGTGTCGCCTGAGCCCCGATCGAATTGTTAGAATCGAATTAACCAAGTCATTGCCAAGTCTATTTCTGGTTTTATTTTTGACAATATTTAACTAGCTAAAAACTCGTTCCACTTCTTCGTTTGACCACGGCAAAGCAAGTACCGAAACTGTGAAAGAGCTGATTTCGTGGAAAGGATTATCATCAATGGAATCACGATACTTTAGAACCTCAGCCCAAAACTAAACTTATTCAAATTCGAAAGAGACTGAGGCAATGCAATACGCAATAGCCGGCCTAGTAGGTAAGTACCTTGTATCGATTTTTGGGAATTTCATTTTTTCGGGAAGTCCCTGTACCGATGTTTCCACCATAGCATTTTTAGTAACTGTTTACTTGTGCAGGAGTTCAGGGAATCTCTTTTTTGGGAAGTCCTCGTCCCAATGTTGCATTTTTGGAATATTATTGTAAATATTTTTTTTTTTCAATATTATTTCACGTGAATAAGAGCTGAAATATCTGAAAAACGAGCTAAGAAGCTAAATGACTTTTTTTGGAGCTGACGACGTCGATTTAGAGCCAGATCTAGCTCTAAAGGAGCTGAGTTGGCAACACTGGCGGCAGTACCCATACACCTGCCTCCCAAATTACGGTTATTATGAAAATAGAAAGCGAAGCGCTACACGACATAAAATTCCATCATAGGTTACTCTTCTCTATTTTTACATATTGTATGAGAGGATTTCCAATTTCTAGCACTAGCCCTTGTGTCTATTTCCGTACGATTACTACGATTATCTGTGGTAAACTTTTGACAGATGGAGATGGTGTATGGATATGATGTGGGTGGTTTGGTATATTTATGGATATGATGGATGGTGTTTGACACTAGCTGTGTGTGGTTTGGTACATTTTGTTTTTGAATAATGTATATACGACTTTCTCGGAGATAAAAAACATCATAGCGATGTTAGAATTCTTTGAAATGTACAGCTTATTTTGCCTCCATCATAACTAGGAAAATAAGTATGGAATTTGATATTTCGATTGAAAAGTATGAAAAGCTGAATCAGTTGTGCCGGATCTGCCTGACGGAGAACGTCGAGCGCTCGAAATGTCTTTTCGAGATGCACGAGATCACCTCCATCGCCGATATCGTGATGCAGTGCTCCAAGGCGCAGATGCATTGTGGCGACGGTTTCCCTGACATCATCTGCGAACAATGTCTGGAAGACTTGGAGATAGCCAACAGCTTCAGAATCAAGTGCGAACGTTCCGACGCTTTTCTCAGAAGGTTCTTCATCAACGGTGTTCTTACCGAACCTACGGGCCCAGCTGAACTGCCCATAGATAAACCCGAGGAAGTTAAAGATGGAGTTAAAGATGAAGGAGAAGTATTGGGGGATCTGTTGATTAAAGCTGAACAGGAGAATACCATAGATTGTGACGAAGGGTATGATGATCCTTTGATCAGAAACTCTTCACCCGATAGCACAAAGGAGTCGAAATTTAAGGTCTTCAAGAAAAAGCACATCAAAAAGAAAATTTCTTCCCAAATTAAAATAAAAACTTCAAAATTATTGAATAAATCCAAGAAAAAGGATTCCGATAATGCTGAACATATCGTTTTAAATATTCCGACAGGAGATGAAATTGATGACAAGCTCCTCGCCAACGAGTGCGTAGAATCCTTAGAAAAACTATTAGAAACAAAAGTGTTGAGAAAAAATGCTAAATCTAAAATTAAAACATTTGAGTGTCACATATGTGGAAGACCGTTGCGAAGTAAAAAATCATTAGAAAACCATCTTCACTGCATTCATACCGAAGCAAAGAAAATACGCATGGGGACTATCACCGGTTACGGAGTCAATAAGACATACCATTGCTCCGAATGTCCGTATACTACGCACCGACGCCAGACGCTTCAATATCACACGCGCGTACACACCGGGGAGCGTCCGTACCATTGCGACGTATGCTCGTCGAGTTTCAGCCAACCCGGCTCCCTGGAATCACACAAGAGAGGACACTCCGACAAGATGTATTACACCTGCCCCGAGTGCGGCAAACAATTCAAACTGAAACAGAGGTACGAACGCCACAAGAGAGTCCACAGCAGTCTGCTTCTCTATACCTGCAACATCTGTGACAAAGGTCTCAAAACCAAAGAAAGCCTCTCAAAACACCTGAACCGTCATATGAACATCCGCAATTACAATTGCGAGCAGTGCGGATCTCGCTTCGTAACCCTGGAAGAGCTGATTAACCATTCCGGGATGCATTCGGAAACCAAAAAGTTTCAATGCCAATTTTGTGAGTTCAAAACACGACGGAAAAAGGCGCTGGTCGGACATATACTGCGACATACTAAAGAGAGGAATTTCAAATGTGATCTTTGCGATTATACGGCATACGATACGCACTCCATCACCAGACACATGACCAAACACACACGGGAAAAGAAATTCTCCTGTCCGGTCTGCCAAATGAAGATGATTCATAGCTCCAGCGTCAACAAACACATGCTACGGTTGCATGGAATTCACTACAAACACAGCGACCATGCCGACCGAAGGAAAGTCAAATAGTTTCTCAATCTAAATTACTATTTATAGTGAACGGTACTCAACGGTCACTAAGATTTCTTCCGTTTAACTAGTCAATAATTAGATGTGGGTATCCTTATCTTCCATTTATTCTGAGAGCTGTACAAGATGATGCTTCCGTGAGGTCTGCATAACAAGAGAAGACGAATGGACAACAGACACACCCTTTTATGCGTTCACTCATTTGGTACTCCCCATACATACCTGTCTCTTCCATACCTTATGACATGTTCACAATACTAATGCTGCTGAATACGATATTTGAAACTCTTTAAAATAGTAATAACTTGTATGTCCATAATTTATTAGTGTCTTCCTGTGTAAATTAAAAATGCAAGGAATTAAATAACCTAGAAACAAACTGTTTTATTTTTTAATACAATTTTTGCAAAACCCAGACAAAGCATGTTTGATGTAGTTTCTCACATCTTAAGAAAAAACGTACGTGGGCTGCATTTTGTCCATACAAGCGTATTCCCCATTACCTCCCTAGATTTTGAGCCCAGTGCAAGTATCTTTTAACCACTCGGACCCATAAGCTTGTTTTCAAGCTACCTACAACATTACCAGACATATGTATGAGGTGTACCTGACTTATTAATATAATATAGATATCAATCACCAGCGTGTCGGTACATTTTTCTTTTTTTGAAAAGTTATTTATTATGGGAGTTAAGTTCTTCCAAAAAAAAAAAGCCTCGCAAATTAGAATTCATTATAACGATATATGGAGCTCTAACTGATCTGAAAACCAACAAATCTCCTTCCTTGGGCTGTATCACTGAGAGGAGCCAACTTAAGACAAAATAATTCTTTAACAATAAAATATATATATCGATCGTTTAGTTGATTATTCAGACATCTCCAAATATTAAGTTTTGATATAATGAGAAAAGCAATATTCTAATGCTTATTGCTTACCATAAAAATGTAATATTAAATAACACTATTCAGCAGGTGGGCAAACACATTCGTTGCCAAGGCAAAGCAAAGCATCGAATTTTTGGTGTAAAGCCTAAATGACTTTCGGCAGTCGATACACAATGTGATTTTTTAAAGCCTTTTAAATCCATCTTCAAGCTACTTGTAGTTATCTTTTATATGTACTTTTAAATTATATGTATTTTGTCAATGCTCTTCATCTAAATGTACTCTCCTTTCATTGTCATCTCTTTTTTTTTTGTGTTATTGTTATATTGTTAATGGACTATTTATCCGTAAATAAATTAATAAGACCTAGATGTCACTAAACGTAATGAACCATTTGTGGTGACCTACGGCAGGGGTGTTGGTTACTCAATAAATGGTTACCGAGGCAGCGGTACCCACAGTCCCTCCAAAATTGAATGAGAAAGGGATGCTGTGTGGAGGGAGCTTTTTAAGGAAAGAAAGGAGTGGAGGTTCTGGGAAGAAGAAATGTATTCTTTAAAAAAATATGTAATGCCAAGAAGTTTGGTTCCATAATTAAAAACTTTTAAACAATATTTGAAAAATAAAGATGAATGCTAATCGCCAGTCACGGCGATTTGACGGGCTCTGTGGTCTAGGGGTAAGGCTCTTGACTCGCAATCCGATGGTCGCGGGATTGAATACCGGGTGGGCTAATAAATTTTATTTGATTAATTTATGTTATTTTATAATAATTCATTTAATTAAAATATATTTGTGGCACATTCAAGAGTGGAAGATACTCTCGGTATCGTCCTGGTGTAAGGCCACCATTCAGAATTGAAACGTTGCTTTAAATGGCTTTAGCTGTGTTTGGTGACCAGATCTAAATAGCCAGGTACTTTCCCACCTTCCTCTTCCTCACCTCCTTTCCTTCCCCACTACCTTCAGACTCATCATACCTCAACTGGGGATGCCATTGTCTCACTGGCTCCAGACGGGAGTAGCTGGGACTCTTGTGAAGTATTAACATAAAAAAAAACGAATGTTTTAAAAACGACCACACGACTGAAGTATAACTTCACTAACTTATGCCGGGTACCCACTGTATTTAATGTTATATAGTACAGGCGCTTGCATTGTAATGTAGTTTCCCGGGACTTGGGATCGAACCATTACAGTTTAGTTGACCCCGAAGTAACAAATGTACATGTGAAATAAAACTCGTCCAAACAAAATAAATTAAAAAATAATGTAATGATTTATAAGAAGTATGAGATAAATGGCAGTAAGATAATGGGGTTGGTTTTGAACTGTTCACAATAAACTTAAGTAAATAAAAAGATATTTTTGTTAAAGCCAATAGACAATATCATGCTTGATAAAATTTCATTTTTATTTTTGTCTTTAACTCGTACAATAAGGTAATATCCTATGGCAAAATGAACAAATAAGATCAACACTGCTATTGTAGTGCTTCGTACCATGCATAGGAACGATTCAACACTGCAAATACAGGTTAAACAGGTAGGACAACTGTTCTCGGGATAGTGGAAGATTCAATTTTGAGTGTAGCACTATGTGGAAAGGTTAATAAAGTAAATGAATATATAATAATGGCTTTATGGCATTGTAAAATTGAATAAAAAAATCATTTAGTAATATATTATTTAACAATCCTTCGATCCACACTATCGTTCACCCTGTACTGCATTCCATGAATCTTGAACATGTGCTTGTTCACACTGGAACTGTGGATGAAAAACCTCTGGCACACGGGGCACGAGTATTTCTTTTCTCTCGTATGCTTTCTCATGTGAAACTTCAATTCCCCGTGGTCGTAGCAAGTGTACACACAATGTTCACACTTGAAAGACCTGTTCCCCGTGTGCCGTTTCATGTGCTTATCCAAAATCTGTTTTAGCCGAGTTCGGAAGTCACAAATGGTGCATTGGAACTTCTTTTCATCACTGTGTTTCTTGGCGTGATTCAACAATTCAATGCGCGTCACAAATGAAGAGCCGCAAGTCTCGCAGCTGAAGTTGCGTATGTTATAATGCCTGTTCATGTGGCTTCTTAGCGTGTCCTGCGACTTTAATCCTTTGTTGCAGATGGTGCAGATGAATTTAGTCACGTCGGAGTGTACGCTCTTGTGGCGTTCGTATTTCTCTTTATGTTTGAATTGCTTGCCGCATTGTGGGCACGTGAAGTACATCTTGTCGCTGTGAGACTTCAAGTGACTGCTGAGAGAGCTGGGCTGAGCGAAACGGCGATCGCATTCGTTGCACTGGTACGGCTTCTCTCCCGTGTGAATCCTGGTGTGATAGAGCAACGTCTGTCTGCGAGGGGTGGAATACGAACACTCTGTACAGTCGTATGTCCGTCTCACTCCCAACCCTGACACCATCCCCACTTGCTTTTTATCTTCTTGTCCGTGCAGTGACTTCAAATGCTTTAGCAGTTGGTTCTTGCTTTTGAGAAGTTTATTGCAAATATGGCAACAAGTTTCAAAGCTTTCAGTTTTAATTTTCAGATCCGGAATGCATTTTGATAAACTTATATTGTCGCCGATTTCATCTTTGACTCTATGTTTCTTTTTTCGCTTAGCTTTTAACAGCTTCTTTTGTTTTTTTAATTGTTTTTTCATACTTAAACTAGATAATACTTCATGATCTGAAAGTGATCGGTTTGACCCTATGGAAGCGCTATCGAACGCAGAATAGTCAGCATTAATCTTATCGCCTGTTACCGAGTGTTCGGATTCTTTGATATCCAAATCTATTCCATGTTTAGTATCTAAATGAAGTTGGTCAAACTCGTCTTTAATGTCTACCACAGGGTCTCCTCCCAAACTCTGGATGAACTTAGTCAGGATGGTGTCGGATAATTCGCATTTGCGACGGAACTTGTCGGCTACGTCCAGCTCTGAGCTGCACTTCTGGCATATCAAGTTAGGGAAGCACTCGTTTTCTTGGTGAACTAGGACTCTGGTGCAGAGCATTATTCTATCAGAAATCGTCACGGAGTCTCGCATTTCAAAAAGTGATGTAGGTCTCTCCCCCGCATCCGCCAGACATACCCGACACAGTTTATTAGCCTTGTTTAATAATAATACCTCGGATAACTCCACAGAATCCAGTTCGATTTTCATGTTTGTTTAAAGGTTAGCTCGGCAACTTATAAATAATGGAAGCGGATTTTACCATTTTGTCAATGTTGGATATTTGTATTTTTACGATTGTGTTGTATACAAAACAGTAATAATAATAATGAAACTAATCTACAAAACACAACTTCCTACTTGTCAAATTATTATAAATAGTTTTGGTATTGCCACTGGTACAAACAAATATTGAGAAAACTAAACAAATATTAAGAAAAGTCACTCCAGATGGTCTCATGGTGCTGATAACTGAATTCTAGTGTATTATGGCAATCATAATATTGACACTGACACATAAATGAACTAACACCCACTGACAGTTCGATTGTTTACTATTATAAATGATTATCTAAATATTAGACCTTTTTAAAAATGAGTTCCGAAGTGGACGTTTCAGTAAATAAGGCGGATAGGTTAGCTTCCTTATGCCGTCTGTGTTTGTCGGAAAATACACAAAAATCCAAATGTATTTACGAAATGAATGACAACGGTTGTATCGCCGATCTCGTGATGCTGTTCGCCAGGGTTCAATTAAACATCGGCGATGGTTTCCCACGAGTCATCTGTGAACTGTGCCAGGGCGAGCTGGAACTGGCCAATAGCTTTAAACTCAAATGCGAAAAATCAGACTCTCTTCTAAAAGAGTTCTATGTTAATGGAATCTTTAATTACACAGTCAAGCCTGCTCAACCAAAACAGCAGGCAAAGACAGACGATCAAATCGTCAAACTAGAGTTGCCCGATGATGATTGGATTAAATCTGAACATGGAGACGATTTAGAAAGCGACACTTTTAATTATTCTCCTTCAGAGAGTTCTCTGTCGGATAAAGTGAAAACTAAAATTAAAAAAGTTAAGATCCTAAGTAAAAATAACTGTAGACTGCCATCATCTGAAAATATAGATATTAAATCTGACGGCGAGGAGGATTGCATTAAAATAGTAACCAAGAAGGACTCTGTTAAAAAGAAAATAAAAAAAGACAAGGATAATATTAAATTTATTTGTGAGTTATGCAGCAGACCTTTAGCTAGTAAGAACTCTTTAGAAAATCACCTTAGAACCATGCACAGCGCCGAGAGGAAGAACAGAGTCGGCCATGTTACAGGGTACGGCGCCAGTAAGAAGTATCACTGCTCCGAATGTCCCTACTCTTCGGCAAAGAGACACAATCTGGTGTACCATCAGCGCGTCCACTCCGGCGAGAAACCTTTCCAGTGTCATCTATGCAGCGCGCGTTTCAGTCAGGCCGGTAGTCTCACTGGTCACCGCAAGACCCACAGCGACGTAACCTACTTCATGTGCCCCGTTTGCGGCAAACAATTCAAACACAAGAACAAATACGAGCGTCATAAACTAGTTCATAACAACATCAGGAAGTATCCGTGCAACATTTGCAGCAAGAGCTTCAAAACCAACTACGCCCTCAAACAACACATCAACAGGCATTTGAACATCCGGAACTACAGTTGCGAAACTTGCGGCACCACTTTCGTTTCATCAGGTGCGTTGATCATACACCGCAAGAAACACGATCCCCGAGAAAATGAAAAATACGAATGCAGCATCTGCGATTTTAAGACCCGTTTAAAACACAATCTCGTGATGCATCTCAACCGCCATTCTGGAGATCGCCCGTTCAAGTGCGAGGTTTGTGAGTTCTCAGCATACGATGCGGCTTCCATCAGGAAACACACAAAGTCGCACACGCGGGAGAAAAATTACACGTGTCCACTGTGCAATATGAAGTTTATTCACAGCACCAGTGTTAATAAACACATGCTGCGTTTGCACGGTCTCAAATATAAAGTGAGTGATTTTTGTGATAGACGAATCGTTAAATGAACTTATTATTAAGCAGACAAATTAATGATGTTTTATTTCTACACACATACATATTATATGTACAGCTAGTAGCTAGATCAAGTAATGCTCTCACTGACTAAGAAACGGTGAATGACTTTATACAGCTAGGCTCGTCTATAAGTGACGAAGGAGGTTTTAAAACAGAATAGACTAGGAGACGACATAGGTAAACCCTACGTCATCGAGTACACGGATGAAACTACTTTTTAGTGATAATGGACACTTAGAAAACCTTAAAAAAGCTGGTCTGCCGGTGCGCCTCTTGGCAGGAGCCGCACTGCCATGGAGATAGACAGCGATTTTTTTCGAAAAAATTACACCATCGAGTACACGAACGGGAATGGTTTCATATGATAAAGGTCGATTAGAAAATGAGAAAAAAGCAGGGCTGCTGCCAACCGGCAGCCTGGCAAGTTCGCAGGCAGCCGGCGTCAAAGTGGGGTAAAAAATAGTAAATTTTACGTCATCGAGTACATGAATGAAACTAATGAATAACTATAGTCCAGATCATTCCGTTTAAGAATTTCTTGGTCTGCCGACCAGGAGCCTGGCAAATTTTTGTGTACGATTATTTAAGTTTTTTTTTTTTTTAATTTTTCGTTTTTCTTTATTATTATTTTTATTTCATTATATTTTTAAAAACTTTGATTGCCATATTTTAAAAATATAAGCGATAATGATTAAAAAAAAAAAAAATTTGAGAGTTCCGAGTGTACCCATCCGTCAGGTGAGCCGTTCGACGCCAGTAAAAGAAAGCAGAAAGCTCCCGAAAAATGCTCATAATGAGTATGTTCACTGTTTTTTTTATCCCCAAAAAAAAATTACGATAACGAAGGTATTTTTATATTGGCTGATAAATTTTCTCTAACGATTTAAAGCCAATGGAGGGGACCCCACCACTTTCCCAACGGTGTTATAAGGAAACATATGGTTTCCTCCTTCACCGCACACGTCAAGACTCTACTTATTTATTGAATGAAGCTACATTTATTTAAACGACTCTAGACCCTCCAATGTCCATGCATATGGGGTTAGTAAGCAGTATGCAAGTACTAACATTAATATTATACAAAAGATAAATAGAAGTAGCAGCCCGTGGAATAATTCTTCTGAAATAGGTAACATAAAAATAGAGATAATAGACAATTTCGATTTGCCGCGAAAATGACACATTGGTTTTTATTTGTGAATTCGGCGGTGTTGACATCATCGTCTTACCAGCCAGTGGCGTTTTCTAAATCATAATTCAAGCATTTGGTGTCCTCATTTCAACTCTCATTGCCTACAAATTGAAAAATTTCTAAATAAATTTTTACGTTTTATTAATTTCAAAATTGGTATTCCTGTGATTGAAATCAATTATATCAATTTACGCAGTAAACTTACCGAAATTATCTGAAAGGCGTAAAATATTTGATCTCCTTTTTTTTGTATAAAATTGTTCATTCAAGGTTGGACTACCCTGACACTATAAACTTGTTATCCTTATGCTGGGTCCCCACGTTTGGCAAACCTCAACAAACCTTCACAAATGGCAAAAGTGCGGATAGAGCGTTTGGCTAGGTTTGCGTGGGTTTGTGTAAGCTTGCAAGAGCTTGTAGCCGATCCGATCGAGTGTCGGTTTTTTGTCACAAATCAAAGGGAATTTGCCGCAAGCGTTTGCGACGTGTCCACATGTTTGTGGGCACTCAGTCTCGTCTGCGCAGCGGTGGCTAACGGACGTAAGTTGTGTTTCAAAATGAGTGACTGGTCAAATGAAGACGTCCTGAAATGCTATCTTATTGCCATTTGTGAAGGTTTGTTGAGGTTTGCCAAACGTGGGGACCCAGCATTACATATACCTCCAAAATGTACCAGATGGAATATTTTATTTTACAACAATAACTTTGCTATGAATTCTGTGATGGAAAGAATACACAGGTTGGGCAATGAACTAACTGATGTCGCTGACATTTTTAATTTAAACTTCGATGCATTTAAAGCCAAATTAGTCCACCACTTTTTAAATGTAAATAATGAATTAGGAATCATTTTATTTTGATTTTCTTTTGTTTGTTGTATTTTTTTTAATGTTTGTATTCCAAAAGCATACAATGAGTATTTAATTTAGTAAAAATTAAAGGTTTAGTTTCTTTTAATGTTTTTGTTGCTTGCAGGTATATGAATTGTACCTACGAGTTCTCTAAGTCATCCATGTGGAACTAGTATTAGATGTATTCCTATTTATACGGTGCTCCAGATTTTATGTCCGGGTTAAATCTTTCCCAAATGAAAGACTAAACCCTTCCACACACTTTTACACAAATGAATATCTAGTAAATTCACGCAATGTAAGCGCACTATATAAGTATAATAAATACAAGAACAATACGTCAATCCACCAGAAACATAATGGGAAAATATTTCACCGACTCCAGATATTTTCATATCAGAGGGTTCGGCTCTGATGAAATCCTAACTCGACCGATAAATCCTACTGATCCCTCAATATAAATATTTAAAAAATCTTTCGTAATCCTACATGTATTTAAAATGACCGACTTTTGCGTTTTTATGTACAAATTTTTTGACAAATCTAATACGCCTAAATTTTGGATGAGAGAGCTAGGTATAATGCCAGTAGCCGAAATAACAAATGGTAATATTTTTATAGTCTGAGAATGCCAAATTCTTTTAATCTCATTTCCTAAATCTGTATATTTTCTTATTTTTTCAGAAACAGTTTTCTGAATATTACAAGAATTTGGAATAGCGACATCAATGATATAAGTTATTTTTTTAATTTTGTCATGTAAAACTATATCGGGTCTGTTATGACTAATTGTTCTGTCTGTTAGAATAGTTTTATCATAATAAATTTTATAAAATTCATTTTCTAAAAATGAATTTGGTTCATATTCATAATATGGTACATTACGGCAGTCAATTAAGTTATGTTTAATTACCAAACTTTGGTGAATTATTTTTAAAACTTGATTGTGCCTAAATGTATACTCGGACGGCGCTAATACAGAACATCCCGATATAATATGTTCTATAGTTTCCGGAAAAGCCAAACATTTTCTACATAAATCATCAATTTGATTTGCATCTTTGATGATATGCTTCCTATAATTTTTAGTATTAATGACTATCTTGTATGGCAAGCATAAAGCCTTCTATTTCTGCGCTCAACTCTCCAATACTCAACCATTTGTTTGACGAAAATTTGTCAACATATGTTTGGTTGAGATAATTGAAGTGTTTTGCGTGAAGAATTTTATTTGACCAGGAATCTAATAATTCTTGGTTGGTATTTATAAGAATGCTGGCATTCTCGTCGTATAAATTTAATGGCGAAATATTTCTATCTGCCTTGCAAATTATTTTGTGCATTTCTGAACTATCAGCTTTCCTATGGAAAAAATTTCTTAGCATTTCTACCTGATTATGTTTTAATGATGTTATTTTGACTATACCTCTACCTCCTAAATTTCTAGGTAAATTGATTCGTTCTATAGCTGAATTTGGATGATGGGAATGAAATTTTGTTAATGTAGTTCTAATTAATCGTTCTAAGCTATCTAAATCTGTATTATATTTTGAGTTTATGCTTTATTTGTATATTTTCATTTGTTATCTTTTTTTATTTGTACTATACTGTTGTTTTAAATGAAACTTGTATTTGTTATGTAAAAGCCCAATAGGGCGTCAACAAGTAAATAAATAAATGATGACATTGTAGCCAGTTGGAACCATTTCAGAATGTGCGCTTTTTCAAATCAATAATTATTATTATGAATGAAAATATTAAATTTACACATTTTTAGAATAATGATCAGAATTAGAAAAATAAACTTAAATCTTCCACACATTTTTAACGGTACCTATTCATAGTTTGTGAAAATACCTCGTTACCGTAATTTTTTTAACATTTTATTTAAGTAATCAAATGGACCATACAAAAAGGCGTCATTTCACATCACTAATTTACTGTTGTGACTAACTAAACATCACGCCGTTTCTCCGTAGGGGTAGGCAGAGAGGACGGACCGCCAAACAATTCGGTCTTGACACACACTGTTTGCCTCACTTACATTCATACATACTCTTCTATTATTTTCACATTGCCCGACTCAAGTATCTGATTCACTTGATCATGCCATTGTCTCCCTCGGGCGTCCCCGACTTTTACCATTCACATTTGTGTCATATATTCTTCTTTGTTCATTCGCTCTACATGCCCAAACCATCTGAGGGTCCCTTTCTTAATCTTACTCATTACGCTCGCATTCTTTGCTGATCTCCACATTTCTCACACGATCATACATGGTTTTATCACACATACGCCTCAGGGATCTCATTTCAACAGCATTCCGTCTAGGGAATGCAAATCTCGCGAGATTGGGGCTCAAGCGAGATCTCGCGAGTTTATGAATAACAATACTGCGAGATCTCACCAATTTCTAGATCTCGCGAGATTGGCAGTTTTGTGTGTTTTTTTTTGCAAATAACCACAATATTTGAATAAATTAGGAAAAAAATAATAAAAATTATAAGTATTGGGTATAAGATAAACATTTATTTTCACGAATTTTTCAATAGACTTTTATGCATCAAACATTATTTGAGGTATTTGTCTATAATTTTTAATAAACTTCTAAGTAGTAAACTTTGACGTACGTATCTATCGAATAACAAATGAAAGAAACAACCAGTCTTCTAATATCAAACAAAAATCTTTTAGTAATAAAACAGTTCTTTTACAACAAACAAAACAACGTGAAGTCAAAAAAATGAAACCTATTATCTAAGTTGAGTTGACTAAAACTGAGATATTATTATCAATTAAATAAAACTATATCTACTCAGTAGATCCATTAGATATTACAGATTAATTAACAAAATATATCAAATAGTCAGACTATTAGAAATTACAGATTGCAACTCCATCCGTGTCAGTCCGCGCTTCGAGTAAGACGTTTTTATGCTCGAGTGCAATCTCGTTAAACTTGCGAGATCTCGCCCTTTTTTCGTCCGTGATCAATCTCGCTAAAAAAGGCCGAGATCTCGCGAGAACGAGATTGCATTCCCTAATTCAGTATACTTTCATCCTTCCTCTGCCAGTTCCATGCCTCACTACCATACATCAGGGCAGGTACCAGCACTCCAATGTGGACTGCTAACTTCGCTTCTTTTGAAAGTTTTTTATTAGCGCCAACGGCATTCAGTCTTCCATTAATGGAGTTACCTGCATTTACCCTTCTTTCAATATCTCTATCAGCCTTCCCGTCTCTCGCAAACATACTACCCAGATACACAAACTCATCCACCTGCTCTAAGTATATAAGTTTACTGTTATATATAAAATTTATGTAGGTGATTACGTAAAAGGCATTAGTATTAGTTGTGAAAAATAAATAAAAAATTATATAAAATATACAGTTTAATTAATATAAAGTTAACAAAAGAAATGACAAATTTCATCGCCTCTGTTTTTTCTCTCTTTTATTCTTCTTGAAGGCCTCCTTGCTTCTCATACGCTTTTCCTTGATATAGGTCTTGTATGTGGTTGCTTTCTTGTCCTCGATGATTTCAGTGTAGCGGCGTTTGTTGTAACGCGTGAAGTTCGCATCGGCCATCAGTTCATCCACGATGGTACGTTTGCGCTCCTTCTTGGTCAGCCGCTCGTTCTGGTGGTCAAGAGCCGAATCCATGACTGTGCCAACCTACGGAAGACAACAAACAAGATGAACAACTCTTATTCTTCTATAGTGCCCGATGGGACCAAGAAAGAAGGATCAAATATTTATTTATTACACACCCTAATGGGCTTTTAAATTCTATTTTATAAGGTACTAGCAGAACAGGCGACACGTTGCTGTGGCTAACGAAAAAAAAAATACGCCATTACCCAACCTTTATAACCAACGCCATCTGTTAAATCAAATCCACACTGCCCGTTCGCCAGCTTGCCGCCGCTTGGCCAGATATATTATATATTTCAACCAATTTACACAAAACCTTGACAAATCAAATTAAAAGCTTTCCTCATTAATCACTCTATCTATTGGTGAAAACTGAAGGAAAACCCGTTGTGTAGTTTAAAAGATCTAAGCGAACAGACAGCGGGAGCGACTTCATTTTATACTATGTAAAGATATCACTATTATTGTAATTACTTCAAAATTAAAACAATAAAGAAAATATAATATAATGAAAAATGTAACAACAATAGCATAAAATATAGAGGTAAAAGTGTGAACAGAGACTTAGAATCGTCACGTAAATAGATATTCAATGTAACACAAATAGTAGAAAATATATATGTCTTTTTTTGTCTAGATAAATAAAAGTATCGGAATGCTAGTCAAGAGCCTTATCCCTCGACCACAGAGACCGTCAGATAAGATAGATACTTTTTAAGATTCACCTGTATCTGTATATCAACATTTCAAAGAGTCAATCTAAATATAAAAGTGCAAAGAAAACATACCTGGAAGTATTTAGGTAGAACCTCCATGTCATTCTTCTTGTAGTGGCGCTTGGGGTCGAGCACGGAGCGCATCTTCAGGATCTGCAGGTCGTTCTTCAGCTCCTCGGTGATCTCCGGAGCCGGCATGTTGAACCAGGCAGGGCCCTTTGTCTTGGCTCTCTCGGCCTGAAAACATTCAACAATTGTTACGTGTCACCTCGCAAAAGCATTTTAAAAACAACATAGTGTTCTGCGTGGTGTGAATGAGATATTGGCCATTTACAATAATTTGTCATTTTGTTATGATATTCCTGATACAACAGCATTTTTTTTTACTTAATTTTTTTTATGTAAAAAAACTTGCCCATAAACCTTTTATTTAATTTTATATTATTTCTAGAAACCGTCCAAGATAGTGCCTGCCTAATGTACATAGATTAAATGGCAACAATGTCTTTTCTAGCCCTTAATTTTGCTACAGTATCAGAAATACCAAAATGATAGAAATTATTGTAAATGACTGATATCTCATATGACGAAAGCAAATTTTCATTTTGCGTAATTGACATTTTGAATGCAGTATTTTCCATCGCCCTGAATGCAAATAGTTCTCTTTTATAGTAATAAAAGTGAATCATAAAATATTTGTATTAATCGTGAACAGATATCCCGAAAGTTTACCCAAAAAATTGAACCGGAACTGAATTAGCACTTTGGATGTTTGTTTCAATAGAAAGCTAAATCGTGAACTATAATATAAGCAGAGATAAATTAAACACTGGGCACTTTTAAACAGTTTGTATATTCAATACAGTCAAATAACAAGAGCTCTCAATAGTTGTATAATGGATTCTCTCCGTGATGCGTCCTGCTTGAGTTGTGTGTATAGAGAAGAGGGGAGAGTACGAAGTAACAGGTGTGGTAGCTAGCTACCCTTCCGGGCCGGTCCAATGTCGCCACCCGCAGAATAATTCCTATCTCCCATTCCTGCCAACCGATGGTTGTTAGGTTAACACTAAATTTAAATTTTAACCGTCGATTAAAGTAACAAGGATGTCACACAGGACCGTGCGCTGTTTCATGTGTACTTTTACTAAGTAATTATTGTTAGTGTGGCTAGTCTAAAAACAGATTATTCCTCAAATTAATTAATTTTCGGTGCGGCCACACCATAAATTAAATTTGAAAACCAGAACATCTGTCAAAATATCACTCTGTATTTTGTGTCAAAATGGCAGAGAACTCAAGCTTAACTGTCGGTTTTCGGAAAGTAAAAGCAAAAGAAAAATTACATAAAACAGGGGTAATTTTTGGAGATCGCTGGCAACGGTTAATATGCACTTTTTTTTGAAAAAATCTTTTGATTCACCTTAATTACATTAAAAGGCAACTATTCGCATTGGGGGAAGTGGAAAATATTTCATTCTAAATTTTTTCTTGCCTTGACGCGATTAGGCGTTATAAAGGGGCACTTTCTTTTGAATCACAAACCATGTTACACAAACCTAGCTTAGCCGCTAAACTACTTGAAAACTGGGATGTTTTTCTTGCCTTGACGCGAGTAGGCGTTATAAAGGGGCACTTTCTTTTGTATCACAAACCATGTAGAATGAAATATTTTCCACTTCCCCCAATGCAAATAGTTGTCTTTTAATGTAATTAAGGTGAATCAAAAGATTTTTTCAAAAAAAAGTGCGTATTAACTATTGCCAGCGATCTCAAAAATTTACCGTCACTATAAAATAATATAAAACTAAAAGTCACCTTTCTAATAGCTTTTTTCCTATTATCACTCATGTTGTACTCGGGGAGATTGAAATCTTGCTCCATACCGGCTGTGAGCACTGTCTTCTTCATTTCCTTGTCAACATCCACCAAGGCGGACTTCATCTTGAAACAGCCAGTGTCCAGGTCAATATTGCTAAATTGGAATGTGCATTTCTTCGCTCTGGTGCCGGTTTTATCGCCTATGTGCGTACCCCATCCCATCTCCGAGAAGAAACCGTCGATTATATCGTCAGTTTCGTGGCTGCTGATTTTTTTAACGTTGGCTTTCTCCTTTTCCTCTTCTGAGAGTATTTCATCGCAGGCAATCCTCACTCTGCTCAGTATTTTCTCAAGCGATTCCTGACTCACTAGAAAAAGTAAACCGTTATTTAAGTACTTTATTCTGGTTGTGAATAAATACAAGAGTAATTTTTAAAAAAGTGCATAGGCTTTGAATCAAATATCACTATTAGCAGTAAAAAATGATCAGTATGACAGTTCTTCACATAACCTTGAAAATACATACCATTCGCGAACTCATTTTCGTTGACCTCCCCAATAACTTCACTTTTGTTGATGAGCTCGTCATCTCCTACGGTATCGATAATAAAATCCATGATTGATTAATATTTTAACAACCTAGCATACTAATAAATATAATGCTGGCACAGTCCGAAACAACGTGCTGCACACTTATTTCCTTATTTGTTTTCAATTTCAACTTGACAGTTTTTCCATAGAACAGGGCCAATAAAAGATCGTCAACTCATGATTCTCGCTGTTTCTATGGTAAGTAAAAATAATCAGGTACTGATTTAATGAATTTTTCTGATAAGTACTAAATGTAAGTACCTACCTACTCCTATTCTAGCTTTGATAAATAAATAAAATTAAAATAAATAGAAAAATGTATAATCCTATGAATAAAGAAGACTTGCAGGTGATTTTCAGATTGTTGGACAATGATTCTGACGCAGATCTGAGTGACGATGATAACTTTGACGTGGAAACTTAACATTTGGAGGACAATGCTTTGGAACGTGAACCTTCGACTTTTACAAAACAAGTTAGAATAGGTGCAGATAAAATTTCTCCAAATAATATCATCAACGAAGAGGTATACTAATATAGATAAAACAACTTTTGTAGTTGTGTAACTCTAAGTGACCAGCTCAGATATGGAGGCTCCATCGAAGCCAGAGTAAAGTTAGCATCCCAAAAACTGGGCGTACTGTGCAGGGCCCACAGATACCTTAATAGTACACAACTGCTAACCCTGTGCAAATCACAACTGCACCCCACGGTTGAATTTTGCAGCCACCTCTGATCTGAACCTCCAAAATACCTGAAAAACACCCTCGACTCATGTGCAAAAACGGGCCATCGGTTTGATAGATTCTCCCATCTTAATAGGCGGATTGCAATCTTTAGAGCACAGGCGTCAGGTGGAAATGATGTCCTTGTTCTACCGGTATTTCAATGGAAGATGCTCCGAGGAACTAGCGTCATTGATCACTACGGCGCCGGTGCATAGTCGGGAAACACGCCAAACGCGTGACTAACATATGTAGACGGTTGACATTTGTCACATGAGAACGGGTTGCTTCTTCGACTCGTTCTTGTATTCAACAGCTCGGCTGTGGAACGATTTGCCGGCCTCTGTGTTTACTCTTTCCTACAACATGGGTCTCTTCAAGACCAATATTCATTCCTTCCTCTCCTCAAAAAGACCCTCCACGCAACATCTCAGATGACATAGGTCCTAAGGGAAATTATTTTTCTCAGGGCCTCCTGTGTGGAGTTAATGTAAAAAAAAAAAATAATAATAATTGTGGAAAATTTTGCATTAAAAATCTATTAAAAACCCATTAACAACCTATTGAACAACATTCTCCTTTCAGTCTTCTGCGTACGTTGAGACCTATCGGGCATAATTATGCACATGTGCAATTTCCTATTATACAATAAATAAATAAAATATTAAAAAATATTTTTGTGTTATTAAAACCCCAATGAAGCCTAATCCACTCTTAAATAATTTTTTTCTCCCTTAACAATAATTCAGGTCTGAACGGGTTAACATCTGACCTGCTGTAACATCTGACCAGATGTAACATAACATTTTTTTATCTTTATTAAACATGTCTTTTGAAATGTAATTCAGAAAACACTGAATTTTTTTTAATTTATTTAATCTTTACAAAGATAATGTATGTATATGAGTACAATTTTAACTTTTTCATTGTTAGTTTTTGGGATGTTATGCCGTGTTGCGCTATCTCCTTCTTTAGCAGACGTTTCGGACAGCGTTGCAGTGTCCATCATCAGGGCAGATCCGGTAGATCCGACGATGTGTAATTGTTAGTGTTGAGTGTGTGCTTATTTACTTACAAAATTTTAACTGTTTTAAAAACACACAAGTATACCCACGAACTGGCATGGCCTATGTGAGATTTTTTTGGTCAATCTGCTAATAGAGAAGTCCAGTCCATTTTTTTAATTTTTTTTATGAAAAATGACCTTCTAACTTAAATTACTTCATATTTTTTTTTTTTTTAGAGTTAGTTTTAATAGTTAAAATAATTTTCAAAGTTTTAATTTTTGAAGATCCCTCGAAAAAACCCATATCTATGGTGAATTTTGTGACGTCATCTACTAAAATAACGATTCACTATTTTTTGATTTTTATGTTGGTTTTCTTGAATCTCACATAGATTTGCGCAGGCGCGCGGCCATCTTTTTTATTATAACGCGTTGATTGGCTAATGGCTTATTTATTGCAAATGGCGAAATCAAATTCTTTGCAAAACAATGAATGACGTTGATGAATTTAAATTGCAGTTTTATGTTTTTGATGATAATTTTCGTTTAAATGATTAATTCACTGTGATATTAGTGTAATTCAGCATAAGTATTAATGCTGCCTGTACTTTTTTTCAGTTTTAGTCCTTAAATAATGTTTTTTTGGTGATTTAGTTTCGTTCGGTTTTTAGGTTACTGACATTACATAATCAAAGGTTACTTCTCTATAATTTTTATGACTTTTCCGCGTGAATTTAATAAAACTTCCATAAAAGTAATATTATTTGATAATATAAAAGCCTTATGCATGTGTAAATAAATACAAATTCGAGAAATCAACGCATTAATTGCGTAAAACCGAGTCCAAGATGTCGGATTTTTTCAGTTATTTTTTCGGAATTATTATAATATTTTTTTATCCTTTTTAATTGTATGAACGAGATAAAAAGTGAAGTGACAGTTTTATTCCAAATTCATAAAGTAACAGGACTGTATTTTTTAAATTTTGAATTTTCCTAATTTTTTCGACCATTTAATAGAATATGTTTACAGTCGGCTGTTTTTTTTAAATTTTTTCATTTTGAAACTTAAAATACTGCATTTTTCAAACACAATCGTATATGTCAGATACAAAAATCTAAAAGGCATTTCTATTAACTTTCTATAAAGGTATATGCTTTTACGACATCTTCAAAAATAAGAAATATATAGAACATTCGCTTGTGTCATACCTAAATTCCCATATAAATGACGTATAGCATAAATAAACCTGTCATTACCGTGATTACTATCGTGACGTCACCATAACAGCATTACACAGCATACCAACCTGACGCTGTGTTTTAACGAGAATATTAAAAATGCACTTTTTAATATTTTTTTTAAAAACTGTACGTTTAATATTATTAAATAAAAGTTATATATTCAGAATTAGCGTTTATTGGTCTATATGAACATATTTTTTTAAAGCCATAATATTTTTCACTGGAGTTCCTTATTGTATTATTATTTACTTTTTAACTGTTTATATAAAAAAGCTTTTGTATTTTAAAATTATACCAATATACACCAAAAAAAAATATTGATAAAGAAAAAAAAACATATATAGGGTGTTAAGGGACGTATTTGAGTTACTTCGACCAGTGATTCCTGACATTATTTGGAGTAAAAAATGTTAATGAAATTTTGTTCTCCGGTGACTTTTTTTTTTGATGACTTTTTTTTTTCAAATTTATTTTTCTTCAAAATGAAACAAAACAAAAATCTTCCGCATGTCGTCACTGGTCACTCAGCCGAGTAACCAACCACCCCTTCACCCCGCCTCCAACTGTCCAACACCTATCATTTTTTTATGTATTTGTAGAAAAAATAAAACTTCAAAAATGTCACCGGAGACCAAAATTTCATTTACATTTTTTACTCCAAATAATGTCAGGAATCACTGGTGTAACTCAAGTACGTCCCTGTATATGCCTGCATTTAAGAAAAAAAAATCGATACTGTAAATAAATTCGTTTGATATCCATACCAATTTATTATTAACCTTTTAAATGCCAGTAGGTAGAAGTGTAGCTGTGTACAGCAGGCCGTGAATTTTTAATAAAAATAAATCATTAATAAATCTTATTTAAAAAATAAAAAAAATCAAAATCATCCCAATGTCGTCTCTGTGTGTTCCATATTTTAAAAACGGGACATATGTATGATAAGAGGCTCAAAGAAGAGCGAGAAAACTCACTATTTTTCTATGGCCGGCCTGCTGGGCACGGCCAAGGATGCGAGAAATCTCGCTCTTGGCACAGAAGCGTTTAAGCATATTTTTGAAGTTGATTTAAGGTTTTAAATTGGTAAATAATGCACAAAAAATGATAATTTTATAATATACTAGCTGACCCGGCCACGCGTTGCTGTGGCTAACGAAACGCAATGCCATCTACTGGTTGGTTATCTAAACTTTATATCCAACGCCATCTGTTAATTTGCATACAAATAAAATCCACACCTCCTGCTTGCCAGCCCGCTCCCTTTATATATTTCAACCAATTTACACAAAAACCTTGACAAATTATATACCCAAACCTTCCTCATGAATCACTCTATCTATTGGTGAAAACCGCATGAAAATCCATTCATTAGTTTTTTAGTTTATCACAAACAGACAGACAGACGCGTAGGAGGACTTTAATTTATAATATGTAGAGATTTCGGGGACCAACTGTCGGCTCGCCAATAAAGAAAAGCTTCGATTCTTGAAATATCATAACACCCTGTATATACTTACATTTTGAGAAACCTTAGGCATATTATAGAAGTGTAGTAAATATATAAATAAAACAAATAAATTAATATTGTGTTAGTAAAATATTTATTAAGTGCATTTTTTGTATTCTTATTTCATATGTAACAGCACAACCCTCCCAGTTAAAAAAAAGTATAAATATTGTAAGTAAATATTTTTCTAGTTTAAAATATTAGTTGTAAAGAGATTGTAAATTTTTTCTCGTTTTTATTCATCGAATCACGACATCGATGGCATAATGCACAAATGTGATTTTGTGTAAATATGAGGGCTGTCGGTAAAATAAGGTCTCCAAGATGCTGCAATAATTTTACACGCGATCCGGCAACACTGGCGTATAGCCTGGTTCCCCATGTCAAATACTCACCACGCTGCGCTCTCTGTGACTCTTAGTCTCGGCGTGGCAGCCTTTCGCGACGGAGCCTCCGCTCGTCGCATCTGCCGAACCCTCCCCATGTGATTGCTATAAATAGCTACGCCCTTGTGTTCACAATTGCTATCCTTATTTATAAGAGTTGGTGTTTCGCCAAAAGAAGTTTCCATTTGGATCCACTAATATAGAATACGTCCAAAAACGCAATTATGTTAACATTGACATTTAGAATACATTATCATCCATTAAGTTGTACAGTAAAACCCTCTTAAAAGAAGTTTTTGAAGGAACCGAAAAAAACAAACTTCTTAAGCAGGAAAACCTAAGTCATATGCTACGTCCAGACCCTTGCGACAAGCTGCTTGTCGCAAGCTCAGGCAAGCTCTGGCAAACGAATGGCTGGCGTCCCCACACTTGCAAGCGCGCCAGTACATTCGCAGCGCCCAAAGATGGCGGACGTCGAAGCAGCTGCATCAGCTGTCATTTTTGCGCTAACCTATTTCTATTTTAAAGCGAAACAAAACGAAAGAAAGCGAAGAATTCGAATGAGAAGATAGTGGATGATTAAAATCCATAGAAATCGTACCAGGTAATTCATTTAATATTCTAATATTTTGTTTATTGTCCGTAAGTTGTACCAACGTGTGGATGCCACGCCAGCGTTTGCCGCAAGCGCTTGCCGCTTGTGGCCAAAATATCCGACCTCGATCGGATCGGCGGCAAGCTCTCGCAAGCTCTTGCAAGCCTACGCAAGCCAAGCCACACGCGCGCTCCAGACGCTGGGACTTGTGGACGCTTGCGGAGGCTTGCCATGTGTTTGGAGCCGGTATTACATGTGGGAAAAATTGTGCCAATTTTGGGCTGAAGGACCGAAAAAAACAAAAAAGGATAGAGAGCAAAATAAACCAGAATTGAATATTATAACTTAGTTTTATTGTAATGAATTAAGTACACGGCATAAACAATGTGTGAGCCGACCAAGAAGGTGACAGGTTGCTTGTATAGTGTCGCCATCTACCGGCAATCATCTGATACAAAGGACATCATAAACTGTTTGGTTTATACGAATATTCTAACACTTCTTAAGCCACAAAATATTTTAAGAGAGAACTTCTTAAGAGGGTTTCACTGTATATATGTATCATAATATTATTAAAGAATTAATTTGAATAAAAAAAGTAGTTATGTTAATAAAATGTACACATCATGGTAAAAAGGTATTAGCAAAACTCTCATAAATATTAAAATATATTGTGTAAATATTTATTTCTTATTATAATAATATAATTATTATAGCCTCTGACTTTAGAGGCCTTAAAGAATATAAGACTAGTAAAAGCTTAAAAAGTAGTAAGGGCACTTAAAATTATTATCATAAGAAGTGATCGATCAATATAAACAGGTACCATATAAGAAAATATGAAGTAGTTTTTAAAGGCGCCCAACTAGAACAATTACTCATGTAATGCTATGCATGCTCAGTCGGAAACAAATTGTAGCTTGCACGCAATTTGCAAGTAGCTTGCATAGTGGAAACCTCTATATGCATTGCATGTGCAGTTTACATGCAAGTAACTCTTGACTTGCAAGGAAATAGCGTGTTGCGCTAACTAGAACAATTAGTCATGTAAGGCTATGCATGCATATTCCATCGGCTCAAACTGTAGCTTGCACGCAATTTGCAAGCAGCATGCATAGTGGAAACCTCTATATGCATTGCATGTGCAGTATACATGCAAGTAGCTTTTGAATTGCAAAGGAAATAGCGTGTTGCGCTAACTAGAACAATTAGTCATGTAAGGCTATGCATGCATATTCCATCGGCTCAAACTGTAGCTCGCATGCAATTTGCAAGCAGCTTGCATAGTGGAAACCTCTATATGCATTGCATGTGCAGTTTACATGCAAGTAACTTTTAACTTGCATGGAAATAGCATGCTGCGCTAGTTTTAAACCTGCCAGTTCATTCAGAGGGTAGTCGATGCACCATATTGATTTCTTGTTTTAATTCAATCCCGAGTTAATTGCACTGATGGACGACGATTTTTTTTTTAATGCGAATACAGAAACATTATAGTATCATCTCACAACAAATTTATTTGGCATCATGACCGTGACTGCCAGCCTACGAGCAAGTCGATTTGTGGTTTCCAATGTCCGTGCAGGCACTTGCGTGCAAGTAACCTGCATGCAGATGTGACATCACTTTGCATGCAGGTTACTTGCCTAATGGAAACACTGCTATAATAAAATATTAAAAGCTATTACAGATGTAGAAAATTATCACATATACAAAAATTACTTTGTAAGTTTTTTAGTTCATTTTTCAGTAAATTGGAGCCCGAAACATGGTATCGCTTCTACATACATAAGCACATACTTCACCTCAATCTTCACTTCTCCGTTGATGATAGACACTCTAATGCTGTCCGAAATGTTTGCTAAAGAAGGAGGAAGCACAACATGGCATAATACCCCAAAAACAAATCACGATAACAAAATAATAATAAAAGTAGTGGCCAACTTAAATTAAACAATGTGAAACTCTAATCATTCCGTAAAAAGTATTTACTCTAAAAATATAGTTAAAAGCATTTTTTATTTCTAATAAATTATGGTCATTTATTCATTATTATGTAAGGTTATCAAAATCTAAATTGTTGTTAAAAATTAATAAACTAAAAAGAAATGCATGCAACGCTAAACAACCCGAGTGAGAAAATCTTTAATCAATCAGTAAAATACGGATAGGCCGTTTAAAATGTTGGACTAGTACAAGTTTATTAGAATACATTGGCAGTTTTCTTTAATGTTCGTTTCTGCAGTGAACTCACATAAAAAAAAATTATTCCTACTCAATTGTAAAACATGACTGTGTCCCTTCAAAAATCAATACATCAATAAAAAAATTCATATCATCATAAATATAATAACGATTTGACAACAATAAAATTAGGTCATTAATATTTCATATTACTTGTAAGGTATTCCCGAACAATATTGAAGTAAGCTATAAACCCGAGGTAATTAAGCCAACTGGTAATAACCAAAATAATTAGGAATTCGACAGTCAAAGACGACTTAGTAACAAATGTAATAAAACCCATATAATTGAATAAAATCCTTGTAGATCACCCCTTTGCGATTTTCTCCAAATCAATAAAGATTGATATTGTGGGTATAGAAATTATATGACTCATATAAGAAAAAAAATACAGGGTGTACCAGCGATACCTGAGCATATTTGGACTGTATACAATGTCATTTGTCATACATGTCATTTTGCTATCCGATGACATTTTTTTTCTAGTAAAAAGGTTAAAAATATTTTTCCATCACACGTCGCCACTGACTAGAGTGTGAGAGTGGTGCGTTTATAGCCTAGCGGTCATTTGATAAGCATTGTGTCTCGTTCTAACAGCGTGTTAATATACAAAACAGCGCGCGTATCACTCACACCAAAGATAATGAAATATAAGAAACGTGCTATCCGCAGTTTTTACTGGGTGGGACTGCACTTCCGGATGTTGCCGATATTGTTTACCAATTAATGAATACACTAAATGAACGAATAAACTAAACTAATTTTTAACTAAATGAACGAATTCTTTCCGTATTCAAACTATATTGTTAACCAATACTAA
This sequence comes from Limnephilus lunatus, assembly GCA_917563855.2. Classification (NCBI taxonomy): domain Eukaryota; kingdom Metazoa; phylum Arthropoda; class Insecta; order Trichoptera; family Limnephilidae; genus Limnephilus; species Limnephilus lunatus. Next base: position 35,729,089 of record OU830596.1, read on the forward strand.
TGCACACAAAAATCGACGAAATTAACAAATTTTTTTCGTATGCAAACTACTCCGATTAGGTAGTAGTCCGCCGACAGTTGCGCGGAAATCATTGCATATCTCTTTTGTATTTGAATATCTTTGGCTCACACCCATTGTGCATAAATATATTACATAGCGATGGGAACAGTAGCTATATGTGATTAAAACATTTTTTTTGTTTTTAATGGAAAAAAAAAGTCATCAGACAGCAAAATAATAATTTTTTACTCCAAATATGCTCAGGAATTGCTTGTTAAAAATCCCTCGAGTACGTCCTGTTACACTCTTTTTTTCTTTCATTTCATTTCATCCAAAATTCAGACTCTTAAATCAATGAAAAGAAATTAAAATAAGTCAACAGCTCGATTTTCAATTTTTAGCAGATCCCTTGAAATACATAATTAACATGGAAAATACCAATGTAGGATTTTTTCATATACATATTTCTATTTAATTTGTTTTTTCTACCTTTTTAATCACCGATTAAACTCCCAATGAGATAGGCCAAGAACCCCCACTATTAGAATCTTAACTACTGACTTTTCCAAAGTATAAAGCAATACAGTCTTTCTTATTGTAGATACTTGACAATATCGTATCGGATCAGTCTTTTGAGGAAATTATCTTCTTCTTTCAGCAACTCCCTAACGTCTCTTCGATCCACCTTCGCTTTCACTTCAAAATGCATATCTTCCTGGTCGCAACCCTCGGCCAAACATTCAAACATATCCCGGGACTGTTTTGAGATGCAGGCCCCGTCTTTCTCAGCCGCTAAAACATAAACGCGCATCGCCATTCTTTGGAGATGTTTATAATCGTCGAAGAGCGGAGAGAAATCGATCGAATCGTTGGAAAGCATCTGGATTATTTCAATTTCCTCTAAAGACGATGATAGATTATTACGTTCATCGCATTTTTTATTGGCGCATTCCATTTTTACTGGTTTTGTATTGAATCCAACTACTTGTTGGAAAATGGGAGAGTTTTTTATCGTTTCTTCCGGCGTCAATTCGATGCCGTGAACGGGTTTACACTTCTTAAATTCTGAGAATACCGTGTTGTCAAATTGAGAGCAACGATTGCTTAAATCGCAGATGAACGAAAGATTGTTTCTATCGTCAAAGGATTGGTGGTCACTGACTAGGGTCGTGATCATGGTGGGTCTCCGAGTGATGTTTTGCGGCGGGGAGGTTTGTTTTTGGTCGTCGGTTGATTCTCCGGTCTTCAGCAGGCTTCGGAGCGATTCGTTGTTGAAGTTGTATATGCCGGATATGAGGAAGACGGCCTGTAGGAGATGTGACGAAGGACACTCTTCGAAGAACTGCTTGTCAGCGAGGAGCTTAGCGGCGAATAAAGCGCCGATTCCATGCCCGATCAAGTAGACGCCCCTGAAAGCATCATCTTCGATAAATAGACATTCCATTCATGTTAATATGAACACTTTTTTAAAATACTTTAAGCTTAAAAGGAAACTGGGCGGCGTTTTGAGCATACAAACGTATTCCCCAACTTCCTCTCTGGATTTTGACACACTAATAGGACTTGTTAAAATTGCCTGCTTTGAATGCCATCAACAGATGTTCAACAGTATACAAACTAGACAAGGTATTTTTTAAAAAGCAAAACATATTTTCTTCTAATACAGTTAGTAAGAGAAATCTTTAAAATCAGTCCAGTTTTGAAGGAGAAAAATGAGGAATATTAAAAGCTCGATACGAAAATATGAAAGAGAACAAGACACAGAAAAACAGAAAAAAGATAATGGACGCAACTGGGAAATTGGTTAACGCGCTCGTCCCGGTTAGACGGAGAGATCTGGGTTCGAGTTCCAGTTGCGACCATTGTCTTTTTTCTGTTTTTCTGTGACTTATTCTCTTTCATATTTTCGTTAAGATTATTATTGTTAACTTATTCTAATATGATATATTTCACTGATGGGAATAACCTTCAAAAAAGTAATAAAAAGAAAGTTTTTCTTATAAAAATTGAATAGATAGTTTTATTCGTATGAAAACTCAATTCTTTCAAGAAAGGCTTAGGAACAGGGGTAGGAATCTGGAGGTCAGTGTATCCAGGAGTGAAGGGCGTATGAATCCATCCCTCCCACTGCGGTGCAAGGCGATGTTCCGAGAGATACGGCTGGAGAAGTCAAAGGGATTCCCTCAACCATTGTCTCCCGATCCGGCCTGCCATGCAGCTGGTGGGCAGACGCACCCGCCGCCAAGACCCGGACAAACCTTACACCATGAATCCGGGCACCCCTGCTAATTCACCAAATGTAGTGAACGACTTGGGGTGACCGATGGCAGAGGTGTTGGTTATTCAATAAATGGCTCCCGGGGCAGCGGTACCCATACCCACCTCTTAAATTGTCAATCACTTAAACACATTGACAGGAAGGTGTTATCAAGCACGCTTCTGAAAAGATAATAGTAAATGTGCTAACTTAGAGTGATGCTCCCTCGCTCGGCGAAACGCTTCTGCGAAGGCGATGCGAGCGGCTTGCAGCATGCCCTGGCGGCCGGCACAAGCCCGCAGCGCCACCTGCAGGGTGCGCACCCCGCCCAGCACGAGCCCTTCCCCTTCCCCCTCTCCCCCGCCCAGCAGCAGGGCCACGGGGGCGTCCTCGCACAGTCCCGGGCTGGCCAGCAAGGTCACATCGCAGCCGGGGGGCAGGCTGAGGTTGCACAAGATGGGCGACAGCTTCTTTGGAGATGCTGAAAGGTAAACACAATTTTTTTTTAAATTTAAATGTATAATTCATTTTGTTTTTAAAAAATCACAAAAAATCTTGAGCGATGGGTAGTCACTCAAGTGGTTAAAATGTTGAAATTATTTAGTAACTAGCAATCACCTGGCATGCGTTGCAAGCCACTCAAAGTGTTTTTTTTTTGTGTACATAAGTGCTTTTGTTTTTAATTTTTTTTTGTTTTGAGAAGCATGGATTTTCTAAATTAATCCCCTGCCATTAGCTACTGCTACAATATCTCCATTGCAATCCCTCCCTCTGTCTGCCCATCTCTCGTCCCATATCCTCCTTCTTCCCTCCCTTTCCCATGCATCCTCGTTCCCGCCCACGTTCCTTTCTCATGTTCCCCTCCCGCTTATTTATTCCACCTTCCCTGCCTTCCCTCCTCCCTTGTCCCCCGTCCGGCCAACACCCCAGTCCCTCGTTCTCCTCTCTCCCTTCCGGAATCCTCTCCCCATCCCTCGTTCTCTCCCTGCCGCTAAACTATATAAAATACACTCATTTGAAGCCACCTTTTAAATTTTTTATACAAATTGCATAATGCCAGAGCTCCCCAGTATATATAGAAACTCACCAAAGTTTCATCGCAATTGGATGAATAGTATAGGAAACAATTTCATAATGCCAGAGCTCACTATTATATTTAAAAACCATCGCGGGCATGCGCAAATCAAAAGTTTCATCTCAATCGGATGAACGGTTTAGGAGAGAGTGGGAAATTAAAGGGGGGATCACGATCCTCAGCAATGAGGAATAAGAATTATATAAAAGGTGAAGGTTACCTTTCTTTCCAACATCAGGCTTCAGTACAAAGGTTTCTTCAGTAGTCATCGGTCGGTGTACGCCAAGTTCAGTATTCATTATGGAACTCTGCTTCTGAAATAAATAATAAAAATTAGAAAATATTGATAACTAGCTGGTTCCCGGCATACGTTGCTATGCCATTTAATAAAGAAATTGTTTCTCCCTGCGTGTCTTTTCCCATTCATCCCGCTCCGCTTGCTCTCCCGCGTCCCCTTCCCCTCTCGCGCTCCCACTCCGCCTCCTCCACCTTCCCTCTCCCCACTCCACTCCCCCCCCTTCCCCGTCCCGCGAACCCCCCCTCCCGAATTCCCCTCCTCCTCCAGAGTTTCCCTCCCGGGTTCCCCTCCCGCGAACCCCCTACCTTAGTTGACTTAGTTCCCTTCCCCCCTCTCGCATTCCATACATTCAGTCCCTGTACATTCATTTTTCAAACCGCTCGCATGCCACCTATTGCAATTTTTTAATACAAATTTCATAATGCCAGAGCTCACCAGTAGTTTTATTTAAACCTTGTTCTGGCAATAACGAACACAAAAAAAAATCCAATTTTTTGCAGTCATTCGGAAGTTATGAGCGTACATACATACATTTCGGTGATTCATTTTTATTTATGTAGATAAATTGAGTTTCAATGACTTTAAATCGCATTCTACTTTCTACTGACATGCAGTTGACAGCCAATATGGGTGGTTTGGTATATTTATTACTATAATGCTCTTTACTCGCAATGGAACGTTCGCGCGGCCCATTTCATACAAAACTTAATTTTGGATTTGAGATCAAAATGCCCAACCAAACTGAAAAATTATTTTTGTGATCAAAAGGTATATCAAATATCTAGTACGGATGTGAGCAACTTTATTTATTTTTGCTTTAAATTATAAGATAAAGGCCATTAAAGATTTTAGTGATAACATGGGCAATTATTTGTGAGTAAATGATAATATGAGATGAAATATTTTCAAGTAAAATTATTTTTTTGATGTTTTTTATTTACTCACAAATAATTGCCCAAGTTCCCACTAAAATCATGAAACATTAAAGTCTTTCATTTTAATGGCCTATAATATTTCATAATTTAAAGCAAAAATAAGCAATGTAGCTCATATTCGTACTAGATATTTGAAATACTTTTTTTATATGATTTATATGAATACCACATATGAGTCCCAACTGCTCCCGTCTGGAGCCAATGAGACTATGTCATCCCCAGTTGGGGTATGTTGTGAGGCTGAAGGTAGTGGGGATGGGAAGGAGATAGGGAAGAGGAAGGTGGGGAAATACCTGTTGGGGAAAGATCTGGTCACCAAACACGGCTAAAGCCATTTCAAGCAACGTTTCAATTCTGAATGGTGGTCTTACACCAGGGCGATACAGAGAGTATCTTCCACTCTGGAACGTGCCGCAAAAATACTATATTTGACACACCGGGATTCGATCCCGCAACCTTCGGAATGCGAGTCAAGAGCCTTATCGGACTACGCCGGCCGTTTATTACAAAAATAATTTTTCAGTTTGGTTGGGTATTTTGATTTCAAATCCAAAATTAAGATTTGTATGAAACGGGTCGAAACAGGCCGCGCAAACTTTCCTCTTAATTTGTATTATTTCACAATTAATTCATTTAAAATAATATATAGTATATTTGCGGCACGTTTCAGAGTGGAAGATACTCTCAGTATCGCCCTGGTGTAAGATCACCATTCAGAATTGAAACGTTGCTTAAAATGCCGTTAGCCATCTTTGGTGACCAGATCTGAATAGCCAGGTATGTCCCCACCTCCGTCTTCCCCATCTCCTTCCCCTCTCCACTACCTTCAGCCTCAAAACATACCCCAAATGGGGATGCCATAGGTTCACTGGCTCCAGAAGGGAGCAGCTGGAACTCCTGTGAGGTATTCATATAAAAAATATTTAAAAAGTATATACCGCTAATTTTTTAAAGAAGAGATTCACATTATTCAGTAGATATAGTACATACCATTATAAAGTAATTGATCTGCTTTAATTCCATTAAACATGAAGAAAAACAAAACAAGTTGTGGAACAATGAAATATCGGATTTTATTAGTACGTATTATCGTCGAGTATAAAATATGCATTTAGGTATACGTAATTTTGGGCGCCATGCTACTCTAAATTAAACACTTCACGCTTTTACAAAGTATTTATATTTTTTTCGTTGTTAGTTTTTGGGGTGTTACGCCGTGTTGTGCTACCTCCTACTATAGCCGACGTTTCGGACAGCGTTGCAGTGTCCATCATCAGGGCAGATCCGGTAGATCCGACGATGTGTAATTGTTAGTGTAGAGTGTGTGATTATTTACTTGGAAGCGATACCGTGTCGCCAGCTTCAATCCACTACGAGCTGGTAGGTATTTCAGGAGAAAGGGAACTGCGATTTTAGTGAAAGCGCAGTATTTACGTTAGCCTGGGGCCCGTCCATGTGAGAATTGCCGACGAAAGTGGCGCCATCGTTATTCTAGAATTAGACAACAGAATTCAAGTGGTTAAAGCGAAAGTAGCCAATATAAGCAAAAAAGGTTCTATACCTTTATATTGTATTATTATATGGTATTACAGTATACTTAGACATGGTATTTTTTGCGTTTAGCTTTGGTGTAGCCGTCAATTGCCGGATACCAAGAGCTGTTGAGCTTAGCTCCGTCGTCTCTATTAATATTAATTGGATTTTTGTAGATTTCGATTGCCTCCGTAATCAGGCGTGATCTGTAAGTTTTGGGTCTTCCCAGGACCTCAGGAACAAATCCAAAGTAATGGCCGGTCTCAATTAAGTGCTCGGCGATTGCCGATTTATCAGGGTGGCCGAGTTTACAAGCACGAAAATGTTCAGCTATCCTTTTGGAAATCGTCCGCTCTGTTTGGCCTACATAAACTTTGTCACATCCGGAAGAGCTGAGTTTATACACTCCATCTGCTTCCAGAGGAAACTTAGTCTTTGCAGACCTCAGTAGGTCGTGGATTTTAGTAGTGGTTCCGAAGACAGTCTTGATGCTTTCTTTTCTCAACAGCCTGGCAATTCTGTCTGTCACATTGTGAACGAAAGGCAGGAAAGCACAGGCTTTTGACTCTTGTTCAACTCTGTCTTCGTTCGGTGAAGATTTGGCTCTTATAATTTGCCTTGTCTGACTTGCCGGGTAACCGTTGTACTCCAGTGCATCGGTCAGCTTTATAAGTTCTGCTCCAAGTTTTGTTTCTTCACATATTCTGGTCGCTCGGGTCACCAAAGTATGGATAAGTCCTCTCTTCTGCGCTGGGTGGTGGTGCGAATCGGCATGTAGATACCGATTTGTATGCGTTGGTTTTCTATATACTGTATGTCCTAGATTACCATCTTCTTTTCGCATCACCTCCACATCTAGAAAAGGCAGGATTTTATCGTCGTTTTCCAGCTCCATTGTGAACTTAATTTTACTGTGGAGTGAATTAAGATGATCCAGAAATTTCTTTAATTTTTCTGTTCCATGAGGCCAAATGGCGAAGACATCATCGACATAACGCCACCATACCTTGGGAACAGCCGAGGCTGTGTCGAGTGCCACTTCTTCAAACTTCTCCATAAAAAAGTTAGCTAGTACTGGCGACAACGGACTGCCCATCGCAACTCCTTCCACTTGCTCAAAAAGTTCATGCTGGAATGCAAAATATCCCGTTTTGAGGCAGTGTTCAAAAAGTTTGCAAATGTCTTCCTCATAGATCTCCTTGAGCATTGTCATGGAGTCTTCTAGTGGTACATTTGTGAAAAGGGACACTACGTCAAAACTGACTAGGATATCTCCTTCCTCAGTCTTAACACTTTTGAGCTTACTGATCAGATCTGTAGAATCCTTAATCCTGGAATTGAGACCGGCCATTACTTTGGATTTGTTCCTGAGGTCCTGGGAAGACCCAAAACTTACAGATCACGCCTGATTACGGAGGCAATCGAAATCTACAAAAATCCAATTAATATTAATAGAGACGACGGAGCTAAGCTCAACAGCTCTTGGTATCCGGCAATTGACGGCTACACCAAAGCTAAACGCAAAAAATACCATGTCTAAGTATACTGTAATACCATATAATAATACAATATAAAGGTATAAAACCTTTTTTGCTTATATTGGCTACTTTCGCTTTAACCACTTGAATTCTGTTGTCTAATTCTAGAATAACGATGGCGCCACTTTCGTCGGCAATTCTCACATGGACGGGCCCCAGGCTAACGTAAATACTGCGCTTTCACTAAAATCGCAGTTCCCTTTCTCCTGAAATACCTACCAGCTCGTAGTGGATTGAAGCTGGCGACACGGTATCGCTTCCAAGTAAATAATCACACACTCTACACTAACAATTACACATCATCGGATCTACCGGATCTGCCCTGATGATGGACACTGCAACGCTGTCCGAAACGTCGGCTATAGTAGGAGGTAGCACAACACGGCATAACACCCCAAGAACTAACAACGAAAATGCTTTTGGCCGTGAAAATCTAAAAACTTATCTATTTATATTTTCATCATAAAATTCAATTATTTTTTTTAATAACACCATTTTATGATCACAATATTACTATGAGGTAGGTATGTACCACTGATGTTAGAATATATACTGTGCGTAATAAATAATGTTATTCAAAAAGGCATTAACAATTAATCATAAAACATGTTGTTTATCGCACAATTTGATTGATTCGTACATTGGTTAAATGAGCACTTTTAAAATTACCGTGACAATTCACGGTTATGGTACCGTGACGGCAAAAAAGGGCAATAAACATAAGTTCCTTATCGCTATAATGCTGCAGCTCTTTCTTACACATTTAATAATGGTGAGACACACAAAATATGTGTGACTGTTTCCTCCAAATTACCATTTTTTGCAACGGGTATTGTATTTAATTTCATTTATTTGTATGAGGGAGATGTATGATAATGATTGTATGTTTCCTTTGGGGAGGTGCAGACATATGTTCGCTGTTTGTATCATTTTCGACTGTTGTTATTTCGTGTGTAAGAAAGAGCTGCAGCATTGTATGTTTAAGAGGAATATAAACGCTAGAAGTGTGTCCAGGAGTGACGGACATATGAATCCATCCCTCCCACTGTGGTGCAAGGCGATGTTCCGAGAGAGTACGGCTGGAGAAGTCAAAGAGACTCCCTCAACGATTCTCCCCTGATACGGCCCGCCATGCAGCTGGTGGGCAGATGCATCCGCCGCCAAGACCTGGACAAACTTCACCCCATGAACCCGGACACCCCTGCTAAGTCGCCGGCCGTAGCAAACCACTTGGGGTGATCTGTGGCAGATGGTGTTGAATATCCAATAAATGGTTCCCGGGGCGGCGGTACCCGTACCCGCCTCCCAAATTTCCTTTTGATAAAATATTCTTACACAAAAAAGAATAAGAGATAAGAATATTTTCCCATCTTGTATCACATGTAGGGATGTAGGTACATACATATTTATATACATAAATATATATATATACATATAGTTGGGACACTTACAAAGAGATTGGTGTACAATATTTTTAGACCAATATGTCGTCTACATTTTTTACTCCAAATAGTGTCATGAATCACTGTTTGAAATAAGTCAGGTACGTCTCTCCATTGTAAGTGAAGTTTACCTTATATTCTGCGATTTTTTTTAATTTTCCAGAAAAAACCATTAATTTATTTTCAACTTTTAAGTATAAAAATTAATAAATATTGACATTAATTATACACATTTTATAGTGATAAGATATTATTATTATTTTCTTGAGTGTTAGTTTTATTAGGTTGTTATTGCTATAAGTTGTTTGTTATTGTTTTTTCAAATTCGTTTGTTATTGTAGGTTTGTAGGTTTATTATCAGTAAAACAGTATATTAAGGCACCAGATCACTGTTTTTTTAATTTCATTTTCTGAAAGGTGCATTTTTTAACCCATTGGCCACAAACCCCGGCTCTCGGCCGGGTGTACAACTCAGGTAGAGCACAAACCCCGACTCTCAGACGGGCTAGAGTAGGTCGGCCAAAAAACGAAAAACGAGCATATAAGTGAGACCTTTCAATAAAATTTTAAAGACCAAAAGCTCTGTAGGTAATGAAGCATTCATTTCGTATTATTAGCAATAATGTTGCTTCAATTTTTTCCCTGATATTTATGTTTGGAGCAGCCAGCCGCCAATGTCTTCAAAATGGCGAGTGGTTCTAGTCTTGTGGCAGTGGCCCTTCACGTCCCTGTCGCTTTGAAGTCTATCAACATACCAAATTATTTTTTTTAGTTTTTAGTAAGTATATATTTATGTAAAAATAAAAATATTATTAATGTTCGATTAATGAATATTATGTTTTTTTGTATCTTTATGAATAAAAATGCGAAAAAAAATTATAAAAAAATATGAATCCTTATTTATTTACACATATTTTAATTTTAATTTTTATGTTTTTCTTTATTTTAATCAAATATGTAAACAAATTTAAAGAAATTAATTTATTTGAATATATGATTTAAAAGATACAATAGATAATAAATAAATAACAGAAATAAATAAATTTAAAACAAAAGTTAAAATATGGTTGAGAGAACAAAGTGAAAATGAACTATCAAACATACTGAAGACCATGTAAAGACAACTGGATACTAAATACAAATGTGGAAAAACTACAGGCCGCCTCAGAACAGGAAACCCTAGTGAGGAGGACTGTGAAAAAAAAAGTACTTTATAATACCTAAAAAAAATAATGTACTTTATAATACCTTAATATAATATAATTTATAAATACATTATGTACAAATATTGCTATAAATACTAATAAAAAAATAAATAAAAAAATTGTACAACAATGCACGTTTACAATTTTTGGTACAAATTAATTCAGTGGTGAAGGATAATTTTTTAGCTCATTAATTCTGTAGCCAATGGGTTAAGATTGCTCTCACTAAATGTTATAAAGAAATTCGTAAAATTGATGGAGATACAGCATTTTATGTGAAAACGTTTATTCAGACATTATTTTTTTATCAAAAATATTTATAATTTTTCAAAAATGTCTAAACAAAATAAGTATAGGTAAGTACAAAAATCTGAAATATATTAGTTTCTAAGGCCGTAAATAAATAGACAAACTGAAGTATTTTCGTCACAAAACACGTGCGCAGTATTTTTTTAATGATTTTATTTGAACTAAAATTAAAATTCTAAAAAGTAGCTTTCCCAGATAATTTATCGATTTATTTTACTGTATGATTTGAAATGTGTGTTGTATAATACAAAATTTTGTTTGAAAATTTAACAAATCAGCCAATGACCAACGGTTTATCTTATTAAAATTAAAATAAATATATTTTTTCAAAATTTAAAACCACTTTACTAGATAAAATATAAAATAACAATCTTTCGAAATCAATTTATATTTTTATGTAGAAAGGAGTCGATATTTAAAAACGAAATATTTCCGGTTGTGCCTGGTTATTCTAAAAAAACACAATAATATTATGGAGCTGTTTGAAATATATTTATGATTAAAAAACACGGTTTTACCTCCAAACAAACACGCAAACTTTATCTTCTTATCTTAGATAAGAAAGTAGATATCTTTAAAAATATGATTTTTTTACCTAATCTTCCTATTTACATATTTTATTTAGAAGATACCAGAGTGGGATATGATTTGAAATTTTTACGGCCTTATTTTTGGGGTGTTATGCCGTGTTGCGCTACATTCTTCTTTAGCCAACATTTCGAAGAGTGTTACAGTGTCCGTCATCAGGCCTTTTTTTATGTCATCTTAGGGGATGATGTGTGGAGAGTCGTTTTATGGAAATGAATGAGAGGGAGTTCTGGGAAATAAAAAGGTATGAGGGGTGGGTAGGAATCTCTGGGTCAGTGTCCAGTAATGACGAGACATATAAATTCATCCCTCCAACTGCGTTGCAAGGCGATGGGTCGAGAGAGTCCGGCTGGAGGGATCAAAAGGCCTCCCTCAACCAGTCTCTCTCGATAGGTGGGCAGACATATCCGCCGTCAAGACCTAGACAAACCTCACCCCATGAACCCGAACAACCCTACTAAGTCACCAAACGTATAGAACCTCTTGGGGTGACCTATGGCAGAGGTATTGGTAAAATAAAATAAATGGTTCCAGGGCGGCGGATTCATATCCGCCTCCCAAATAGGCCACTTGCATCACATTTTTTTAAATTTTTTTCCGGTTAAGGCAAATATTCTAAGACATTCCGTTTTTTTTTAATCGTATTTTTGAAACCCTGACGATTTTTTGAAAATTTCAATCCGAAAAATCAGACCATTTTTTATAAACAGGAAATACGGGACATAAGTTTATGTGTGCGAAAAAACGATAATTACATAGCCGAAAATCATTTTTTTTTAAAAGAACGTTTTCCACACGAATAGCAATAAATTGTACGGGGTTCCCTTCGTAACATCTGTAAAAACACCGCCATCTTTATTAAAAAAATCAAACAAAAGGATAATAAATCGCATAGAACCAACAATAAATTAATCTAGTGAACGTTAAACGCAAATTCAAAAATTCGCCGGAAATCAAAGTGTTGCCATAAAAAAAAAATGAATCAGTGTGGAATTTTACAAAATTAAGGGAACATAATCGGAGACGGGACATTTTTATGTAGTGACGTCACGAGCTCAAATAATGAATTTATTTATTTAAAAATAAGAAAAACTATACATTTCTTAAAATTTTTACTAACATTTTCGTAATCTTAGTAAAAAAATCTATCCTCAGGATTTTTTCCAAGTCGTTATGAAATCCATGCAAGTGGCCTATTGTAGGCATAAGGTGTAATCCTAAAAGTTATAATGCTAAAGAAGTTTTCAAAAGAATTTTCAAATTCTTTTGAATTATTGAAAGAACCAAAATATGTTTACACTAGCTGGGTTACCCGGCTTCGCTCAGGAAAACATTTGAGAGTGTTATGGAATGTTTCACAATGATGATCCCGATTCCCTATTCCCGAACATTCCACGACATACTCCGCCACCCCTTCCAGAACTTTCTAGAGTTCTATAGAACCTTCTTGAACTTTCCGAAAGTTCAAGAGGGCGAAACTTCTAGCCCTTATATCTTCAAAAGCATGCCCTTTAGGTAAAAACGGGTACCTTTTTTCCCGAGAGGGGACAGAGATCTACCACACCTTATAACTCCCTTCATCGTACCGGGACTCGTTTCTGAGTTTTTGCGGTCCGCGTGTTTTTTGGATTTTCTTTTTTAATATATAGCTGTTTCCCGGCATGCGTTGCAATGACATATTCAAATAAATAAAATGTTACTCCTTGCATGTCCTTTCCCGTGCGTTCCCCTCCAGCGTTCCACTTCCACCTTCCCCGCCGCCGCTCTCCCGCTCCCCCGTCCCGCCAACCCCCCTGGCACTTCATTTCTTGACTCCTCTCCCGCCCGGCCCGTAGCCGAAACTTTTTTCTAATACTAACATTATTAAACTCGTGAAATATCCGAATTGAAAAATTGAAAAATTTAAATAAAGGTATTGAAGCTGTATTGAATATGAAGTAATTTATTTTGATAAGGATTAACACCAAGATACAAATAAAGAGTCTTTTCAAGCGGCGACATATTAATTAAATTTTTAAAATAAAAGAATACTTATTGTGGCATAACCATAATAGTTAGACATATGCTGTCGCGACCTTTTTTGTAAATAATAATGTGTTCTACAAAGTCGCAGTACATTATTTTATTCTATCATCAATAGTTTTCGCAGCGCACGCGATGTAAAGAATATTTTAGGTAATTTTTTTACACCTTGGGTTGCATTATTGGAGTTTTAGTAAGGATCCCTAATTTTTTTGAAAATATAATATAGCCTATGTCACCCGGGGATAGTGTAGCTTCCCAACAGCGAAAGAATTTTTCAAATCGGTTCAGTAGTTTCGGAGACTATTCAATGCAAACAAACAAACACACAAACAAACAAACAAACAAATCTTACCTCTTTTTATGTACGTAGAAGTAGATATATAAAAATGAATGTTTCTTTGTTTGTCCCGTATGCGTTCGATTTGTTGTGCGCGCTTCTGCGAAGATTTCTATAATGGTGAGCTCTGGCGTTATGAAATTTGTAAAAAAAAATATATAATAGGTGGCAAGTTGTTCGAAAAATGTGAGAATTTCATTATGTGAGTATTCATTAAGCGACGGGAATCTGGGAAGGGGGGAGGGGAATGAAGGATGGGGGGTTGGTGGAAGGAGTGATGACGGTGGGGGGAAGGCGAGGGACACGGGAGGGTAACGGGGTGGGAACGGAGACGCATGGGAAAGGACACGCAGAAAGAAACAATTTCTTTCTTTCAGTGGCATTCAAACGTTGGTACTTGCTAGTGGGGAAATACATTTTCTTTAAATAATCTTTAAAATCAATGGTAAAATGCAAAAATAATACGTACCCATGTTATGAAATAACACTTAGGCACAAATTCTCCAAAAAAATGTTATCTCTCTTGACCTTTTAACCCGTGGAACATTAATTATTGATGATCCGATTTTTTTTTAAATTTTGGCCTAAAATTAAAGCTGCATATTGCGTCTCATAGTAATAATCTAAGGAAGCATTTAAATGGCTCGGTATCGAAACCACAATGTCTTTTGTCTCTATAACTGGCTGCCACATTTATTATTCTTTTATATTATATTAATGTAAGTACTTGCATACTGCTTTCTAACCCCGTATGCATGGACATTGGAGGGTCGTTCAAATAAATGTAGTTTCGCTCAATAAAATAGTCTTGAGTCTTGACATGTGCGGTGAAGGAGGAAACCATATGTTTCCTATTCCCCGTTGGGAAAGTGGTGGGGTCCCCTCCAATGTCTCTATAACTCGCGGGCTACAGATAATACCCGATTATTTTTAAATTGTTGCTTAAAATCTTTTATCTCTATAACTCGCGGTCTATAGATAAATCAAGATTATTTTAAAATTGTTGCTTCATATATTTTGCCTGTATAACTCGCGAGTTAAAGAAGATAATTCTAAATTATTGTAAAATGTTTCTTAAAATCTTTCGTCTCTCTCGAGGGCTACAGATAATTCGAGATTATTTTAAATCTGTTGCTTAAAATCGTTTGTCTCTATAACTCGCGGGCTGTGGATAATTCGAGATTATTTTTAATCTGTTGCTTAAAATCGTTTGTCTCTATAACTCGCGGGCTGTGGATAATTCGAGATTATTTGAAAGCTGTTGCTTCAAATCTGTCAGGACTTCAGATGTCCATATATTTCACCGCTACCACTTCCCATCATCGGATTTTGACGAAATTTAGATGTGTTATAAAAGTACGCCACTAAGATAATTTAAAAAAATGGAAAAACATTATATTTTTACAAAACTGTGAGGTGATGCGTTTTCGCAACTTCAGCAAAATAGTGGGTAAAAAATAAATGTTTGAAACATGTTAACAACACATATCTGACAGTAATCCGGTTTCTGTTTGGTGGAACCTCCTATAAGCGGATTATTGATCGGTAAATAATTTATTCAGAATTAAGAGTTTCTCTATCTTCGGACATATTATATATTCGTAAAAGCAATACCAATTATCGTGAAAATGTTTTTACAAGAAGCACCTTTAATAGATTATGCACAGACGTGTTCGATGATCGATCGATGTGTTTAAGACAAACCTCAATAAATTCATAAAAGCATAGCAAATATGAGATCAGAGGAAACATTTGGTTTGGGTTCCGACATAAACAATTGGCTGGCATCCCATCTTTCCAACCGCTTACAAGCCGTGAAGGTTGAAAATAAACTGTCTAACTTCACAACAGGTTCTTCAGGGGTACCCCAGGGATCTGTTTTAGGTCCACTTCTCTTCATCCTTTTCAAAAATGATGTCACCAAAATAATCGAGTTATAAGTTTATTTTTACTGAACTCCATTGATCCTGATGATCATCATTATAATGGTTACAATGTAATGGCATTAATAATGTAATACACTGTAATGGCATTATTAATACATTACATTAACGTAATATGTTGTAATACAGTACCTAATGTAATTCATCGCATTATAATTGCATTACATTAATGTTATAAGCACATTGTAATACATTAATGTAATATGTCGTATTGTAATATTTACAATGGTAATACATTGTAATGGCATTATCTGCGTCCTACTTTATCAAAATGATGAATAAATGAATTAGCACATTATATTGTATTTACACGATGCATTATTAAGATAGCATTATAATTTGTAAATTTTATCTTGTCTTATTAGAGGTAAAGTCACAAGGATGGAATCAAATATTATAACGTATTTCATAACCTTTCAAAAACAGTTTTTATTTTTCGGATGCGTTCAGAAATGGCCCATTTATTTGGATTTTATTGCTAAGTGGAAATATTTTGACCTTCCGTTTTATAGCAAAGTTTTATAATTAAAACTAGGTAACAAAGTTTTGCGTGAATGGAATGTACTTTATATTATATAGTCAAGGTGATTGTGACTAGCGAAGCAAGCAATGGCAGAGAATGTCGGTCGAGATCGATCAGGAAACCGAACTCACTCATCCGTGTTCAGATAATAGAGGAAGGTTGTCTTAGTATGCTCACCAAATAAACTTTGTTTTCCTTGCACTGTTTTATTAAATTTATAAGTAACTAGCTGAAGTCCCCGGCGATGCCCGGGCTTCTTTACACAGAGTTTTCGAAATCAAGTGTAGACAGTGACCTTTCTCTTGTTTTGAAGGTCACATGTGTGCAAAATTTCAACAACCTCGGCATAAAACTGTAGATTTGCATAAAATTCAAATCCACACCGCCCGCTTGCCAGCCCGCTCGTCCACCGCATACAGACATTCTCCTTTATATTTCAACCAATTTACACAAAACCTTGACAAATTATATACCTAAGCCTTCCTCATGAATCACTCTATCTATTGCTGAAAATCGCATGAAAATCCGTTTAGTAGTTTTTGATTTTATCGCGAACAGATAGAAAGACGCGGCGGAGGACTTTAATTTATAATATGTAAAGATTTTCCTTAAATATTGTAAGTTTTAAAGCCATTAAAATAATACATGTTATTCTTGAAGACAATAGTATATTCCCCATGCCAGAAGGACAATTATATGAAATTCCCTCTATAGAAAAAAATCGCAAATTATGCTCCGAAAATTATTATAAACAGATTTTTTCTTGTTATTTTACAAGTTATATGTATGAAAAATTCACAATGTTTCTTTAAATTTCTATTTCAAAAGAGTCGTGTTTTATTTAACATTTTCACAATTTTCGCTTAAATATTATTGTTTTTAATATTAGCGCGCTCTGTCTAACATTCGTTTTTACAAATCTATCGATCTTCTTCTTTTTGGGCGGGCACACCGCGCCGGAGGTCACCCGGTCGCGGAGAAATTTTAAGATAGTACTGAGGTATTTTACCAAACTGTTGTTGTAATTGTTAAATATTTCAGATTTTTTACTGTAAATACCGCAACTGTTTCCAACCGCCTGCAGCCAGTGAGATTATGGCATCTCCAATTGAATTGAATATAGTGTGGAGGGGAAAGAGATGTGAAAGAGGAAGGTGGGAAAGTATCCGGCTATTCAGATCTAGTCAACAAACATGGCTAAAGTGATTTCAAGCAACGTTTCAATTCTGAATGGTGGTGTCTTACACAATGGCGATACTGAGAGCAACTTCCACTCTGGAACGTGCTGCAAATATATTGTATATTATTTTTAAATGATTAAACTACTGAAATAAATCGAATAAAATTTACATGCACATGTCGGGATTTGAACCCGCGAGAGCCTTACCCCTCCACTCGCATATAATCAAAATCAAATAAAATAAAAAAATATTTATTTTATATATAATGGGTATAGCTTATGGGAAGACCCCATTTCTTCCAACTAACCACATACATGTAAAAAGACGATCGGCGTGGACTAGGGGTAAGGCTCTTGACTCGGAATTCGAATGTCACGGGATCGAATCCCGGCGTGCGCAAATAAATTTCATTTGATTAATTTATGTTATTTCACAATTAATTCATTTAAAATTATATACAGTATATTTGCGGTACGTTCCAGAGCGGAAGATTCAGTTTCGTCCTGGTGTAAGACCACCATTCAGAATTGAATCGTTGCTTTAAATGGCTTTAGTCGTGTTTGGTTACCAGATCTGAATAGCCAGGTACTTTCCCATTTTTCTATACCTCATCTTCTTCCCCCCTTACTACCTTCAGCATCACAACATAAACCCGATTAGGAATGCCATAGTCTCACTGGCTCCAGACGGGAGCAGCTGAGACTCTTGTGAGGTATTCACATAAAAAAATAAAACAAATATAAGAAAACTCATTTATTTAGATTCCCGTCATGAGAAACGCAATAACGATGTGACGTACCTACATATTATTAAAAAAAAATTACGAAGAAATCATAATATTATTTTTATTTTTGAATAGGTAGTATTTTTATGACGTATTTTATAGGAATCAAAGTTTTATTATTCTTTCCTAATCTAAAATTGGTGTTTTTGCTTATTAAAAAAAGAGTAAAAACAAATAGAGAAATGAATAATAAAAATTATCGACGGAAAAGAAAAACATAAATAACAGTTTAAAAAATTGTTAAAGTGCGCAAATAATAAGTAATATTAGTGTTTTATAGATTTATGCAGAAAAAAACAAACAATATTAAATTAGAAAAGGTAATAGAAGAGTAACCAACCATAACTAGTAAACAAAAGTCAATTAGATTGCACCTCAAAGCAGCGATTATTATAAAAAAAAGTAAACCAAAAATCGAAAAACTGCACGTCACAATCTCCACAGGAAGAAGTGAATCCCCACAGTTTTATATTCAGTTTGGGAGGCGAGTATGGGTACCGCCACCCGGGAACCATTTATTGGATAACCAACACCTCTGCTATAGGTCGCCCTAAGTGTTTCGCTACGTTTGGTGACTTCACAGGTATACCAGGGTTCATGGGGTGAGGTTTTTCCATGTCTTGGCGACTGCCCACCTGCTGTGTAACGGACCGGATAGAGACTTCTGCAGCCAGAATCCCTCAACCCATCGCCTTGCACCGTAGTCGGAGGAATGGATACTACTTATGTCCGTCACTCCTGAACACACTGACCCCCAGATTCTCACCCACCCCTAATACATTTTTCCTTCACAGAACTTATCCTTCCTTTTCAAAAAAGACCCTCCACACAGCATCCTTAAAGATGACATGAGCCCTGAAGGGAATTATTTTCCTGTCGTAATATAAAAAAAAGTTTGGGATTGTGAAGTGGTGATGTCTATTATTTTATTATTTTCAAAAGAACTGTTGAAGTTTGGGTGAGAAAATGTTTAAAGGAATTTTAAAAACTAGGAATTTCTGTTTCAAAAAATTGTATACAATTTCCCGACCGATTTCGCGAGCAATATTTTTCCCATTTTCCTGGTAGAATTTTTTATGAAAAATATTCCGGTATCAAAAATTTTACAGCGTGAAAATCGTCTAAACTTCATCTAACAAACACAGATTCTTTAAAAAATTACCGACCAATTTTCTGAATTAAACTCTTCAGATTTTCCATTTCCCAGGAAGAATTTTAGGAAAAATTAATATTTCTCACAAGGAAAATTTCCAAACTTCACATAATATCAAGATAAAGTCTTTAAAAAAAATTACCGACCTGTTTCCGACCAATTTTCCGATTTTCACAAAATTTCACAAAGGATTTCAAGAATAAGAAAGAAGTTCTGATTGGCAGTAAATTCCTTAGAAAGGGAGTTTGTTTCTTAGTACCAATTAGTTTTCATTTGTTCAGTGAATTAAAAATGAACGAAGTTATACGACATACCTACATACATACATACATACATTTTACATACATCCGTATTATGGCATTCACAACTTAGGTTTTTAATTTAAAAGAAAAAATGAACAGATACAAATTGTGATAAGTAATTTTTTGCTCGCATTCTAATAATTGCTGTTGTACTTTATAAATCGGGCGAAGCCCTTGAAAAAGCCGCCTGAAGGGCCTAGCAGCAAAACATCCATTATAGCAGATTATTTTTTCAATGGAAACAATAATATTGCCATCTTATAAGTCTGGTATTAGCCGACTTTCCCCTATAGATAAATAACAAAAGGAGAATTCTAAATAATATGCCAAAGCGACCATGAAGGATTTAAAAAAAACAGAATTGGATGAATGATATTGTTATTTGTTTCTCAAGGTAATTCAGTTAAAACAAAATATTATTCCACAAAAATTGTTATTTTTATAAAAAGTGGTACTTATAAAAAGTGAGTTCCAGGCATGCGTTGCAAGGGGCCGCAACTCGAATTTCTACCGATTTCTTACATATCTCCAGTTTTTAAGATCTTAAAAAAATATATGTTATTTTTTAAGACAATGATGATTTGATGCTGCCCAAGCCGAAACCCAAATTATATGAAATTCCCTCGATAGAAAAAAAATCGCTAAGTATGCTCCAAAAATCATTAAAAACAAGTCTGTTTCTATTATCTTATAAATCATATTTGAGAAAAAATTCACAATATTTCTTTAAATAATACTTCAGATGCTCCCCAAGAGATTTTTGCTCTATTTTAAACGAGTCGTGTTTTATTAAACAAACTGTAAATGTTAGCGCTCTCCTCTAACATTCGTAATTTCGTATCTCTCCATCTTCTTCTTTTCGAGCCCGGTTGCGGAGCCTTAAGACGGTACACAACTCTAATAATTTTTGTTTGCTCAAAACTCACATTTTAATAATTTCCGGCGAATTCGTAACTATAATAACTTTTTTATTCAAACATAAGACTGGGGATGTAAGTAGTTTCTTTATATTTAAGGTTAATAAAAACAATACCTTACAATTAATATATGTATTTTACGTAAAACAATTCTAAAACTTTATAACCCGTTTTCAGCTATAAAGTTAGCGGTAAGCACCAGATTTTATTTTTCTAGACGATGAATTAATAACTTCGGGAGGGAGACATTTAGAAACATCTTAAATATTAGTAACACATTCTTCAGAATTAATTAAAATGAACCCGGCGGAAAGGTCGAATCTCTAGGCCTGCTAGGGTGAATTCGACCGTACGTTCGTCCAATACGCAGTGCCGCAGGCGTATCTTTGTTTACACACTTTCTTCACTTACGTCGTTAAGATTCCCACATTATTTTTCTTCTTCTTTTTTTGTTTGGGCAATAGGGCAAATTCGACAGTAGTTCCGTCCGATACACGGGTCGCGAGTCGCAATTTGTATACACGGCTTCTTTACTTACGTCGTTAAGATTTTGTTTTGAATATATTTTGTCCTCTAAATAAAGAAATTGTTTCTCTGGGATCCAGTGACAGCTAGTCACCGGGACAAAGTAACCGCGACAGGCAATGACCCCATACATAAAATGTAGACGCGTGGTAGAAATCACAACGTGGTATTATTATTCACAACTGCCAGTTACAGTAATACTCATCATACCATCCGCCAGGAGATCGACGAAAGTACGAATAAAATAATACTTACGCCTGCCAGCCGACGCTCCTCACGCTAGCTGTTAACGTAACTTGCGCCATCTTTTGGCATTGCTTTAATACGGTTCTATTACAAAAGTAGCTTTTTAACAAACTTCAAGTACGAATATGGTTTTGCATAAGGCGAGGCGTCAGAGATGTATTCGAAGTCGGGTTCTTAAAGTTCAGCCGTACCACGAACGTACAAAATATTAATATTCATATGTCTATGAGCCGTACAGACGTAAAGCCTATTAATAACGTCCGATTCATTTGCTAATACACAGGTTTTAATAAATGTATGTATACCAATATGGTTCAGTAAAAAAATGCTTAAGATTCTAACACTCATTCAAATGCATACGACGCGACGGTGTCACGACCACCAAACTAGGCACAGGCCCATATTACGAGTATAGGAAACCGGTAATAATATTTTATCAGTAGTTGATTATTATTATTAACAACTAGCTGGTTCCCGGCATGCCTTGCAATGCCATATTCAAAGAAATATTTTTTTTCTTCCTGCATGTCCTTTACCGAGGGTCCCCATTCCCCTCCCGTATCCCTTTCCTCTCCCGCGTTCCCCTACTACCTTCCCCGCCCACCCTCTCTCCAATCCGACGCGACGTCGCGAAAACCCCCCTCCCGCGTTTCACATATTCAGTCCCAGTTCATTCAGTTTTCAAACAGCTCGCGTGCCATTGCATTTTTCGTATATTACAAATATTCATTTTTATATATTATAAGAACAATCAATCAAATTTGGTACCTAACATACATAGGTACCTATTTAACCCGTCAGGAATCAAGCCAATGTTCTCGGTCGGTCAAAATATTTCCTTTCTGTAATAAAATCCAAATAAACGAATTTTTCTGAACGCATCCGAAACCGAAAAACTGTTTTTAAAAGGTGATAAAATACGCTTTAAAATTTTATAAAAATAATTTTTGAACTATAATATTTTTTAATTCTAACATAGAAAAGTTTTAAAAATGGCTCACCTTTCGTTACACACATAGACATAGGATGTACTTTGTACGTCCGTGGTTACACACATATTTTGCTAGGCAAATATATTATATGTAAATGTTATCGTCAACTCACTTTTTTGTCGTTTCATGTAAAAATAATGAAGTAATAAAAAATTCTCAAAGTTTCATAATTTTTAATCGGAAACATTGGTTTCATAAAGGTGTAAGTACATTTTAATTATTTTGTGGTTAACTTTTGAATATAAAACCTGGTGTTTTCTCTTTCTAACACCGTTTGGATCATATTTCTAACCGTGATAGTAAGGGAGCTACAGTTATTTCTATAAGACCTACTTATATGAGTTATAAGGATTGAATTTTTTAAATTATAGATATTTTAAAATAAATTAAAGAAGTTTTATTCTATTTACAATTCGAATTGGTATTTGCGCGGGAAAATAATTTTTTTTTTCATTTTCAACATAGCATAAAACACTTTGATTTTAATATCATATATATATTATTATAATGGTAAAAATTATTACTTATTTTATGACTTAGTTTTAGCACAACTACGATGAGTTCTATGTCGACACGCCCAACAAAACAGAATCTGAAATATCGAATCTGGGACAAACATGTTACCTGCCTATTTTTATCTTGGGTGATAAAAATAACTCGACCGTTTCAAATAACCAATAAAACTTATTCATAGCACTTATTTAATCATATTATCAATCGAAAAGCACACGAACAACATTACAACATTCGAATCCAATAAGAAACTGATAAGAAAAAACCTGTTTGAATGTGTGCTGGTTTTTTTTTGCATACGATTTCGACTATTTACATAGATTAAAATAAACTTATAAATAATAAACTTAACAAAAAACAATGCACTCTTACAAAAACAAAAAAAAACTGTGAGTTTGTTTACCTTGCAAATCAGGATCAAAGAAGTTGTAAAATGTTGTAAATGTTAATGATTGTTGACACTGAATAAAAAGATTAAAACTGTGTTTGAATATTTTTATCACGTAAAAAAACTTATTTTTTTAAATAAAATCCAACATTGCTTTCCCGGCTGCGGTAAAATAAAGACTAAAATAAAAATACACAACATTGTTTACATCGTATTTCGTATTTACAGCATGTATCTTTTGGTCGCCGCAGCAGAGTTGTCAACAGTTTGAAGAAGAGGTGTTGATATTCCAGTTCCGGTTACTTTGTCCCGGTGACTTTTCTGTCACTGCATCGTTTGATAGTAATAAATTGTATCAGCACGCACCCGAAAGATTTTAACCATTGCACAGAGGTCCCTCTGTAGGTCTTAGCTCCAAAATGTTGATTCCCTAATTATAAAGTTTTTTTACAATAGCTCCACGCAGGAGGCCTTGAGGAAAGGACCTATGTCATCTTTGGGGATTGATGGTGGGGGGGTCTTTTAAAGGAAAGGAAGGAGAGGAAGCCCCGGGAAGGATAAGGTATGAGGAGTGGGTAGGAATCTGGGGTCAGTGGGTCCAGGAGTAACGGATGTGAATCCATCTCTCCAACTGTGGTGCAAGGCGTTGGGTCGAGAGTCTGGCTAGAAAGGTCAAAAGGCCTCCCTCAACCAATCTCTCTCGATTCGGCCCACCACGCAGCAGGTAGGCTGACGCATTCGCCGCCAAGGCCTGGACAAACCTCACTCCATGAATCCCCCCCCCCCTGCCAATTCACCACTGGGGAGTGACCTATGGCCAGGGATTTATTTATTTATACTGGGTTTTACAGATGTTTACACTTACATGAGAACAATCCAGTTATAAAACTCAGTTATTACACAATTATAAAAATCTTCAATTACATACAATTAAATACAAATAAATACAATTAGAAAAACAAAAACACCACAAATAAAAATACAGAATTATATACCTACAAGGTCACTCAAGTAACACATTGCAATGAGTGGTAAAAGACATATGAAATACGCGAGCATGCATAGAAAGACAATTCACACAACATAATTAGTTAGTACTTTTTAACAGCGCTTGAACTTTTTTTTTAAATCCGTACAAATTGTCAACGAAAATATCCACATCAGCGCACTCTATCTTGTTATACAGTCGAGGCTCGGCAGTATTTGAAATATAATATCAAATTTAAAAAACAAAACTTGCATAATAACAGGGGATTTTAAAATCAACATTAACAAAAATATAGACAGTAGCATTAAACATGAATATTTGAACTGTATGACTGAAAAAACTTTAAATCGTGTATAAATGAAAATACGCGTGAAATTCAAGGTCAGAAACCATCTTGCCTAGATCATTTTTGGACTAATATTAACATAAAAGATCTTCATAAAATAAAAACCATTGTCTGGAAAAATAACATCACCGATCATCATACGTGTATATTTTTGTACGAGGAAGAAAAAACAATACAAACAAAAAATAAATCAATAAAAAAATCATATTCCAGAATAAATCTGCAAAAATTAATTGAAAACTTGAAAACGGAACATTGGCAACCTGTAATCAACTGCGAAGAAGTTGAAATATGCTCAAAGTACTTTGAAAACATTTTATCCAAACATGTAGAAAACTCAAAAACAGATATTCCATATCGTAATTTAGTTAAAAATAAATACTTGAAACCATGTATCACACCGGGTTTATTAAATTCAATCAAAGAAAAAGGTAAGCTTTACAAAAAAACAATAAAATTCCCAAAAAAAAATCAATTATAAAAAATATAAAAATAAATTGACACGCTTAATAAAAATTAGTAAAGATGAATATTACAAACAAAAAATAATAAGTTCTGAAAACAATCCAAAAATAATCTGGCAAGCAATTAACTGTGCAATAGATAACAATAAACAAAAACATTCAATCAAGGTAATTGTAGACGAAAATGACGTAAAAATAAATGCAGAGGAAAACCCTAAAAAATGCGCGGATATATTCAACTCCTTCTTCGCAAAAGTTGGACAAAACCTCACCGACAACTCAAAAAATTATTGAAGATATACACAGTGTAAACTCACTGTCCCATTTTAAAATGATCAAGGAAGTAGATATTCTAAACATTATTGAAAATATGAAAGGAGGGTCGTCACCGGATTTTGACAACATAACTGCAAATATGTTAAAATCTATTAAAAGCCACGTGATAAAACTATTAGCTAACCTAATTAATTTAAGTTTAAAAAATGGAATATTTCCGTCTAATTATAAGAGGACAATTATCTCACCTATATTTAAAAGTGGAAACGCACAAAATGTAACCAACTATCGACCAATTTCCCTCATTTCAAATATTGGAAAAATATTTGAAAAAATCGTAAAGTCTCAACTAATGGAATTTATTGAAAATAACAAAATACTTCACGACAATCAATGCGGATTCCGGAAAGCGCGGAGCACACAAGACGCGATTGCAAATGTCGCATCACGCATATATAAAAACCTTGATATGAGCAATAAATGTATAGGTATTTTTATAGATCTGAGAAAAGCGTTTGACAGCATATCCCATAAAAAACTTATGAAAAAATTAGATAATTTGAACATTAATGAAAACGTAGCAAATTGGATAAAAAGCTACCTAAAAAATCGCCCTCAATGTGTCAAAATAAATAAAATTTATAGCGACGAAGAGACATCTGAATATGGAATTCCACAAGGTACTGTGCTAGGTCCTATATTATTCATATTATATATAAACGGGATATTCTCACAGTCACTTCATGGTAGTATAACCTCTTATGCCGACGATACAGTACTTATTGAAAGTGGAATCACATGGCAAGTAGTAAAACAAAAAGCAACAGAAGACATAAACATACTTAAACACTGGTTTGATATAAATCTACTATCTCTTAATAGTGAAAAAATTCACGTTATACCATTTGCAATAAAATCAAAGGACGTTCCGGTAAATTTTGATATAATTATAAATGACAATTCTAAAGATCACAAAAAAAATAACTGTAAAATAAACTGTTCCACATTAAAAATTTCGAATAAAATCATATACTTAGGAATAACAATAGACAAAAACCTGAACTGGAAAGATCAAATCAACCTTACCGTTAACAAAATAAGGAAATTAATTTACATATTTTTAAAAATCCGAAACTTTCTCTGATTAGAAAATCTAACATCAGTCTACCATGCTATAGTACAGTCAAATCTCCAATACTCTGTAGTAAGCTGGGGAGCTGCATACAAAACAAATCTACTCCCTGTTGAAATTGTGCAACGTCTAATTATAAAAATTATATTGAAAAAAACGAAGAGATTATCGAACTCACCTTATTTTTGAAAAATTTAAAGTATTCAAATTTAATGATCTAGTTCGAAAAAATATAATAATCCAAATAATAAAAGAAAAACAAAATCATAGCTTTTTAACTGAAAGTCGTACTCGTCGAAAACATATATTCCCAACACAAAAATGTAACACCTCATTTGCACAACATCATTACACATATCTAGGAAAAAAATACTTCAATAGCCTACCTGAAAAAATAAGAACAATCGAAGACGATAAATGCCTACTAAAAGCAATTAAAGAGCAATTTAAAGTAAAAATAACAAATTGATAAAATTTATCATCATAACTTATATAACTTGTAAATTTGTTTTTTTAAGCATCTACCACAATTAAATTAAAAGATACAAAATATATTTTGTTAATATATTTTAAATATTTTCTCATCCCGATACTCGTCCCTCTTCTAATCACATGCGTCTGCTTCTATAGAAGAGAAATATCGTACAAAAAAAAAAAATCTGTGAAAATTTATTATGTAGTTTATTTGTATCAAAAAAAGGTTATTTTGAAATATAAATATTGTATTTTATATGTTATTTTTGCTGAATAAATAATGTATCTTCTGTAATAAATAAATGAAAAAAAAATAAATAATACGAATACGTATTTTGTAATTGGTAATTCAATTACCTGATGCTGAGGTATTTTGTAATTTGTATTTCAAATACTTATTGCTTCAAAATACATTTTCAAATACATTTAGCGATCATAATAATGATAATGAAAAATAAACTGACATAAGTAGATCATACATAGACTAAAAACTCTAGAATCCAGAGCAAAATATGTTAATAGTTAGAGTTGGCAAGACGTCCTGTGCTTTGAAAGCACTATTATTGTACATTTTCTATCATATTATATGTATACTTGTCATTGCTTTGTATTGTTTATTTTTATCATAAATATTTAAGCAGAAATAATTTGACTGAATACTGGATTATTTTAAAGTTAATTACGGTAGAGCGCACAAAGTGAAATAACACAAAACTGCGCTATGTAAATGTCATGTTATTTTAATAATAATAATCATTATCTAACCCCTGCGTCCTACGAGATGTGTCTTCTGAGCAATACGATTGGTAATTTTTTGCACGTCTCTGTTTCACTCTGCTCCGCTTTGTTCTATGGAAACACACCCTTAAATAAGGGCACTTATGACAATTTATTGCAACCAAAGGTTCAACCAAAACCAAATGTATTTTGTATTTGAATTTAAAAAAATAGTAAAAATACCGTATTTTGCATTTTGTATTTCAAATACACGACTTGAAAGTATTTTGTATTTCGTATTTAAATACAGGCGAAAAAGTATTTTGTAATTTGCATTTTAATTATAGCAAAGCATGTATTTTGCCCAGCCCTGCCTATGGCGGAGGTTTTGGTTATCCAATAAATGGTTCCCGGGGTGGCGTTAGCCATACCCGTCTCCCGAATTGTCTCCCATAGTTGTGACTATTAACCGAACTAACTTCAAATATTAAAAATATCCCGGATCCCCAAAGATTTCATTTTTGCATCGAAAGTGATCTCATCGCGGAATTGCTAAATTACTATACATATTATTATCATGAATCCTTATCAGTCACCGTCTTTGCCGTTGCAAATTTGTCGGAATTTGTTATTGAGAGTGTTGTTTAGCTATGGAATTTTAAGTTGAATATATGTTGAATTAATATTATTATTTTGAATTATAAATATGATAAAAATTGGCTTTTGAATTGTGTGCCTGCTACGCACAGCAAAAATTTTGTTTAAATTTAAATTTGTTTCTTTAAAATAATTTTGAACTACTTCCCTACAAAAAAATAATTTCATAAAAAAATTACCATTCCTTACCCCCTCCCACCCCCTCGAACATTTCACCGGTTTTTAGGTTTTTAAATAACCGGTTCCACATTGGTCCACGGCGCGGCGCGGCGCCTGGAACTGCAGTGACAGCCCATTTCAGATGTCACCATCTCTACATTGTATGCGTTCTGTCACGTACGTTCAGGGCTGCCATTTTGTGAGAAATTCCTCAAATCGCGGGAAATTTCTAAGAATTTACAAAATTAGATATTTTGGGAGAACCTTTTTGGGGAGAAAATGCGGGGATTGTCGGCATTCCTTGATTGATCCAGCTACCACATTGAAAAAAGTATTTGCAATAATTGTAAGACTGTACTATAATTTCATATTTTTAACAGCAAATGTTCAAAACTAATTACTTTTTTAAAGCCTAGACGATAGATAAAATCTGAAAATGGACAGATAATAAAAAATACATTCTAATTTCAATACAATTTGGTTTCATTTTGGAGGTAAAGGAACTTGTAAGGAATTTGAACTTTTATTGTGGGTATTTTAAAACATTTGCATTGGCAACCCTGCGTACGTCACCCTCTATTACGGTGTTGCTATTATATTGGAATATAATATGTAGGTATGTATGTATTACGTCATATATTTTATAAAATACCTAATAGTTTTTATGCTTACTCTTGTTTCGGGTCAACAGTGCGTTCGACTTTTGGGGTGTAAAATAAAAGTAGATAGAGTTAGGGGTGTAGTTATAGCACTCGCGTTGGGGGGTTCCCTCCTTTTTTGGACCTCTACTTACCACATTTTATTATTTCCATTATCAATTTGGGAGACGGGTGTGGGTACCACCGTCCCAGGAACTATTTATTGGATAGCTAATACCTCTGCTGTAGATCACCCTAAGTGGTTCGCTGCGTTTGGTGGCTTAAGGTACCCGGGTTCATGAGGATGAGGTTTATTGATGGTCTTGACGTTTAATTCGCCTCCCCTCCAGCTGCGAAACGGGCCGGATAGGGAGAGTTTGGTTAAGGGAGACCGTTTGACCACTTGAGTTGGATTCTCTTTATCCCTGCACGGCAGTGGGAGGGATGGATTCATATGTCACTCCTGGATACACCCCCTGATTCCTACCCGCCCCTTCATACCCTTTTCCTTCCCAGAACTTCATCTCCTACCCTGGGCCGGATTAACCAAGTCGGGGCCCCTAGGCAATAGCGGGAAAAACGGGGGGGGGGGGTGGAGGCGGCCCGTCCTGAGCCTCCTGGTTCTAGGGGACCTCCAAACGCCTCCATGTTCCCTTGCCATCAAGTCCTTAACATGGCTTTAAGGCACCAGGACACCGTAAAAAAATATTGTAATTTCGTTTTCTGAAAGATGCATTTCTTAAAATTGACCTCACCAAATGTTTTAATGAAATTCAAAAAATGAACGGAGCATTATGTACAGCATTTTATGTGAAACTGTTTGAAATAGTTTGTATGTTGAATTATCTTTCAGCAAAACTTTAAAAGCGTTTTTATCGAAACTTTTTAAAGACGTTTTCTTTAACAAGGTTGACAACATTTTAAAAAACTATACCTACATCCAATATGCATGCACCAAGTCTTAAACTGTTCGAAAATCTGGTGACGATGGTACCGCGTAGAGGAATTTTGATACCTAAAAAAAAAATAAAAAAAGCGCACCAGAAAAATTTATTTTCGATTTTTTATGGAAAATTTTCATTGTTCATAGAAAAAAATAGAAGGGGGCCCTTTATAAAAAAATCCCTAATTGGTGCCATAGTGACCGGACTTTCAAACAGTTTAAGACTCAATGCATGCAAATCAGAATTATAGTTTTTCTAATATGTTGTCAATCAGGTGGAAAAATGAAGGTTTTTATCGTTGATTATCTTAAGTGACCCCGCCCACTTTCATAGACAATAAAATGGCATCAAAGTTAAAACTTTCGATGTTAAATTAATATTTATTATTCACACATAATTTCTTAAATATTGTTATCCATAAACTGGAATTTTATATTTTTTAAACAAACGTAAAAGATATATTAAAAATTAAGTGTCAGCTTGACCTTTGCCACCATCGCGTCAGTACCTCGTGGGCCACTCTGTTGACACAGTCGAGCATAATCGACGTGTTCGGCTTCCTTAGATTGAGCAATGCTTGCGTGTTGGATGTGTTGGAAAGAGCGTAGTTATGTATTTAAGCAGTATTGAGCCTTAGTTTCGGCTTAGCAGTTGATTAGTAGGATTGGGAACAGCGGCCGTAACTTAAGTAGTAAAAGACATAAGTTTTATAAAATGTTTATTTTTTAAATCAACGATCTAACAATAATTCAACGCTTCATTTACATCTAGGGTGTGTTCATGTGTAGGGAAAATATACTGTGTTCATGGCCTATAACCATCATAATATCATTAGTGCCAAAATATAAGCTAGCTCAGTGTTCATAATAAATCCATTCAAGCAATTATACATATAAAAGTGAATTGACCATTAGAACAGAAATTATGAACAAAAACACATCACAAATCAAAACAAAAATTTTGACGTGAATTTCGATAATATCGACGGTCCCGAAGAACAATGTCGGATCTGACAAAATCATTCTGTTGGCTTATTTTGTTGATTTAAAGTCTGTATTTTCGGATTTTTTAATGAAATGAGATGAAGTATCAAAGATCAAAACAACACTACATTTCTTGATACCATAAACAGTAAGCATGCAGAAACGATACTTTAACCCCTAGAAGACAGTTAGTGTTTTGTAAATATCTGAAAACCAAATATAATATTGAAAATTATATATGAAATAATTGACAGGCTTCTACAATATCAACTTTTTGACAGTAACAAAATGCGTTAAAAACTTCTAAAACGTAGCTCGATACCCACATATTGCAGTACATTTGTAGGTGTAGTCATGATTTCACTGCACTGCTATTGTAGTTGTTCGTATCCTAGGGGTTAAAAAGCTCTACTACAAAAATTAAAAATCGCACATCCGACATTGTTCTTCGGGACCGTCGATATCCATTAAAAAATAAAGTTTAAAAAAATGGATTGCAGAGAGCAAGATTGTAAGAATCTCGACTAGTCAGAGATCTCCAAAAACAAAATTTTGAGATGATAAAGAAAGCAATATTTGAATGCTCACCGTGAATAAAACATGCGTCTGCGTTTTACATATTAAATATGCTATAATATAACACCGGGAAGCGTAACGGTCTGGTACATTAGTATAACATTTTGAAAAGTTTTTCAGCATTATAATTGATTTGTTGGTGTTTATGAGTAATCTGAGTATTGTACCAGATAGAGGGTACACTTTTATATAAATATAACTACATACTCGCAATGACATTAATACTGGACGCGGGGTAGAAATCTCAAAGTGGGAAGCCAAACACAAGACGATTGTAGCTGTCTCTATTTGTAGTACTTTAGTACTAAACTGCTATGCGTCGAGTGAGGTTGTGTCTTACCAGTAAGTAAATTGCATTGCAAAGAGCCAAAATGCCCTCCTGTGTGATGAGAAAATGCTTCAATTACACGGCAAATAGTCGTAAAGGCGAAGGAATAACACTTCATTTGTAAGTACAAGCAAATTACTTATTATTATCAATTATTATAATTATTACAATTAATTTTATAATAATACGTCATTGTATTCTTTACCCTTCCCTGTCCATTGTGTAACCGAGTGAGAGTATCTTGTTATCTCAGTCACACCCATAGGTCACACCCGTGATGTGAAAGCAGTATTCGGCGAAGAAATTAATAAGCCGCCCTACCATATATCTATGACATTCACACACGTGCATTCTTTGATCGTCTATCTTTATCACACAGGAATAAAGTTTTGAATTTAGAAATCATACTGAGAACCGCTGAAAACAAAAGAGTGTTGCTTGCTTTCCGCATTATACTGTTGAGTATGTGAGACTATGGCGAGTCTATTTATATAACGTCATTGCATACTCAACTCAAATTTCGATATTTCGGAGATGTCAGACTAATCAAGTGTACAATAGATATTTTTAATTTCTTTCACAAGGTGATTGTGATTTTAAATTAAAACCGTTACCTGTCAAGCAATGACTTCTAAGAATGATGTTCAACGATTACAGTGACAAGGCAAATATTGTTTCAGTGTTGCTATATCCAACGTCAAACGAATATTTTTTTGGAAAATTTAACAGCAATTTAATTGGTTTTGGACATGTATATTATATATTGCAATTAACATTTGACAACATCAATGGTCGGTAGGAAAATTATTTATTTTTAATCTGGAAGCCTTATCGGTTATATTATTATGATAATAATTTGCGTTTGGTGTATTCTTATTTGTATATAAAACTTTAAAAGAGATTGCTATATTTTAATACTGGCAACACTAAATATTAATGCATGTTCAATGAAAACAATTGATAGGCAAAATCGAAAAACATTATTTAAAAATGTGAAAAAGTCATTAGAAAAAATTAATAATACAAATGATTTTTTTTAAAAGGGTGCATACCCACTGAACAGAAAATTACCATATAAATATGATTTTTACAGATTTTAATGAAAAAATACTTTTTGACTCCTAGGAAGCAGACATGCCAATTTTTATTTTTTTACACAGGAGGCCCCGAGGAAAAAATTACCTCGGGACCTGTAACATCTTTGGGGATGCTGTATGGAGGATCTTTTTAGGAAAAGAAGAAAAGTAAGTTCTGGGAAGGAAAATGGTATGAGGGTTGGGTAGGAATTGGGATTCAGTGTGTTCAGGAGTGACGGACGTACAAATTCACCCCTCCCACTGTGATGCAAGGCGATAGGTCGAGAGAGACCGGCTCTAGAGGTCAAAGGATCCAGCCCATCACGCAGTAGGTGAGCAAAAGCATACGCTGTCAAATCCTAGACAAACCTCTCCCCGTGAACCCGGGCACCCCTGCCAAGTCACTAAACGTAGCGAAACACGAAAAAAATCATTTTCTGAGCAAGAAAACGAATGGGCCTGAGACATTTTTCTATTTGAGATTCAAGATGGCTGCCATTAATGGACCCATATAAACTGAGAATGAAAAAGTCAGGCATGCATATTCACATAGAACTATAGTAATTTAAAAGCATAAAGCCTGCAGATTATCTCAAATGATAAAATGTTTATCACTAAATTAAACACATAATACAGCCAGCCAAGTTGTAAAAGCCTTTATTCTTTAGATAAGTATTTTTTTCAAGGCATTGCGTTTGTTACACTTATCTAAAAATGCATTGCTTTGTTTATTCAAGAAACAAACAAAAAAAATTATAGCTATTTACCAGTAATATAATTAATCTACTGACTAAATAATCAAAATGTATACAATAATAATAATAATATAAAAAAATAGGTATACAATTAAAATTAAGTCCTTTTTTTGACTTGAAGAAGAATAATTTAGCCACTGGAGCGATCACGCAAAATAAATAAATTTGCCTTGATTGTTTGAGATTTCCAGAAGGTCATTTTTAATATTTTCCGCCCATATTAAAAAAATCATACCTTCGAATTTTAACATGGAGACAAAAAAACTTGTTATAGTGCTATATAGCCAATGAATTAACCTGTATTTAACCGTTTATCTCATATTGTAGGATTTAAAATTTAAAAAAAAAAAAAGTAAAGTTTATAATCGCGCAAATCCGGGGTATTTTTTAATTGAAACTGCCGTGAGGGATACTTATTCGGGTCAACATTGAATATTTTCGGTTTCTGTATGTTGTCTGTGGTATACTTGATAATGAAAGGAGCATATCTATGGGAAAAGGACAATTTTATCCGTAAACAGCTGTTCAAAAATTCGGCGGGAAAAATTTATTTATAAAATTCATTTTTAACATTGTTCTAAAATAGTCTGCGAAGTTCGGATTTGCGATATCTATGGTTATAATAGAAAAGCATTTCAATAGCTTTGTGTTAAAATAAACGACTCGCCAAGGAAATGTTTTAGATAATTACAATAAATTTTTTACGAAAGGTAGGATAAATGTGGTCCATTTTATGACCGAAATCAATCGCAGAAAAATAAAAGTGGTCCATTTTTCGACCGATATCATTCCAGTGGTTAATAAAATTTGATGTATAATTTAGTCTCAAAATATATATTGGTCAAAAGTCAAAGGTAACAAGAAATATTAAATTAAAACGTTTTTTTTTAACCCCTCAGAAGAGTCGTTATCGAGATAACGGACGTGATCTCGATAACGATCCCAAAAAAGATAGAGAATAACTCTTCAGGCTGATTTATTCGTTTTTCAGAACAACTCGTACAGGTCTCATATAAATCGTTGTGGCTCCCTTACTATCGCGATTACAAATATGATCTAATCAGTGTTAGAAAGAGAAAACACCACACTTTATATTCAAATCTAAAAGTTAACCACAAAATAATTAAAATGTACACCTTTATGGAACCAAAGTTTTGTCCGCAATTTGAAAAAAAAAAAGATAAAACTTTGGAAAATTTTAATAATTATTTTTACGTTAAATAACAAAAAGTGAGTAGATGAAAAAGTTAATAATACATTTGCCTAATAAAATATGTGAGTGTTTTTATTTTTACTTTATTATAATTTTATTTCGAATTATATGCTCGGAAAACGTATTTCATCACCTTAAAAACAGTTTTTAGTTTTCGGATGCGTTCAGAAATATTCCATTTATTTGGATTTTATTGCAAAGCGGAAATATTCTGATCTTTCGACAAAATATTCCTGAGGCCTGAGGGGTTAAAAAGCAAACATAATGACTTCAACAGCATACCGAGGTTGAGCTATTGATGTAAAAACGAAGGAAGACATAATTAATTTTAATTCGTAGATGAGCAAATAATTTAAATTTAATTGCTTGAGTACAACAATTAAGGTACAGACGCACTGAGCCCACACACTCGATAAACGCTATACTTTTAAATTACCAACTACGATAATATTGTATTATTTTATATCTTTTTATTGTTATCTCATCTAAGTGATCTCGTATACTGGGATGTTTTTCATCTGTCATAAAAATGGCTTAAAAAAATTTAGCTTTCAAAATGGAAGAATTTTAAACAAGCTAAAAGGAAGATCTTTTTCAATTTGAATTAGTAGCATGATAATAATATAAACAAGAGAGAATGTAATAGTACGTATGTAAGTTATAATTAAATTAATAAATAAAATATCTGGGTTTATGAATGCAAATTGTTAAAAACTAAATTTTATTTTACTTGGCTGCTATACTAAAAGAAATGTCACAAATTTTTCAATAACATTTATCTATAAATCTAATTAAGTATAAATAAAAGTATTCATTAATTTTCAGTGACAAATTTACACAGATACACAATTCAATTGAATTCAAGTGATAATAATTTAACATGCATTACAGAATTCAATGAGCCCCGGATCTAGATGCAACGGGGATTCCCCTGGCAGAGACATCACATACACTATGCACGCGTTTAAAATCGACTTAGGATATGTTCATAAATCAACTTAAGATGTGTTCAAAAACCAACTGGGCGTTTTAAAATCAAATAAATAATCGATAGAATAACACTGGATGCCAGGCGCTTTATGAATCAAGTTTTTTTTTCAATCAAACATAAATTACGATTTTGGCGCCCCCTAAAACTGCCGCCCGAGGCGGACGCCACAGTTGGTCTCCCTATAGATCTGAGGCTGAATTCGGTGGTGATTTTACAAGCATTTTTCAATTTGGTGACATTAATTTCATACTTACAATTAAGTGACAATTTCACATACATTTTACAATTCAGTGATGATTTGTGACATTTCACACACTTTATATTATATATATACATTAATTGATCAATTTAATATCTATCTCACTAATATCGTTAAGGTCCGAGTAACAATTATCATTTGTCACATTACATTGTTACGTATAGTAATTCGTTACATTACAACTAAGCATAGAGCACCTCGTCAACGTTATAAATAAATGAACAAGCAAGTATTCACAGGAGAATATCAAGAATAATATACGTTAATATTTTATTGAGAATCTAATTGCACATCGGGCAATGACCGACTCAATCTTCAAGCTTGATGCTTACAAAGAGGAAGTTCTATGTAAAATGTGCAAGTTTTTAAAACTCTAACAGTTCTGATAAAGAATAAAAACATAACATCAATTAAACCACATGTTCATAATCTTATATTATAATGTTTATCAAACAACATTTCAATCTCAATACAAATCCAATAAGTCACTTATGTATGTACTCAAAGCACCTTTCTCATGATTTCATAATATCTTTTAGTATGTAAACATTACTTTCATTATATCCTTTAATCTTAAAACATTACATCCTTTGATCTGTAAACAGTACTTTCATGATATCTTTTAATCTGTAAACAGTACTTTCATTATATCTTTTAATCTGTAAACAGTACTTTCATGATATCTTTTAATCTGTAAACAGTACTTTCAGGATATCTTTAATCTGTAAACATTACATTCCTTATATCCTTTAACCAGTAAACATTACATCCAGGATATAAAACGCTGTTGCATTCAGAACATTCTGGATATATGTTTATCTGTAAACATTAAATTTAGTTAAAACTAGGAACAGTTTGTTAATGATAATGATATATCCGCACTGGAGAAAAGCGGTGGGTGTGAGGTTGCTGCGATAGCTCAGTGATTAGAGTAGTCGCTTGGATAGCAGATTTTTATTTGTATGCCGTTCTAATGCATTTAACTCGACGATTATTAATATTTACTGTTTCAATATTTAGTATTATTCAGGAAAATATTTTCATAATTTACATTAAATTATAAGATTCAATTTGAATGTTTAAAAATCTTCTTTACTTAACATTGATTATTTTAAAATAATGTTTTTTCATTGTTTGGTAAAAATGACATAATCTAAAATATGAAAAGACAGATGCAAAACAATGACAATTTTTCCAATATTTCTGGACACTTAGAGCCTGCGAAAGAAAACGGATAAAAACCCGTGAAATGTGGTGCTGGAGAAAAATGCTCAGAATTCCATGGGCAGACAGACACACAAATGTGTCCATTATGGAAGAGCTAGGATTCCACATTAATAGGCTATCAACTATCTGCCTACAACGTATCTTAAGATACGTTGCTCACCAAACTGAGGACTCCAACTTGGAGAAACAAATAGTCACTGGCAAAGTGTTCGGCAGAAGAAGCAGAGGAAGGTCACCAATGCGCTGAAGTGACCAAGTATCTGGTACCTCGGTGATCGCAACTCTCCATGCAGCGCAGGACTGGAAGGAGTGAAAGAGTCTTGTCCACCATGGAAATTGGAGTTGTGGTCATGATCCTTAGCAATGAGGAACCGATTTGAGAAGAAGAACAATAAAACAAGTTAACCCGTCTTGGAATAGTTGAACAGAAACTGAATGAATTTTGGCAAACTTAAGATAAATAAAACTATAAATTGAACGGTGGGTCAAATCCCAGCACTGGAAGGAATGGGAGAGGCAATCCAAAGTACTCACAAACGAACCAGACCCTAGACGAACGGAGAACTACTCGATACGGACAGCACACTCACTGAGGGATCTGGTCAGACTAGTAACGGGACACTGCCATCTCAGGAGACACATGCAGCTGTTGTGGAAGTGGAAAACATCAATAGATGCAGGAAAAGTTAAGAGAATGAAGATTTTCCAATTCATCTATGGTGCTAATGTCCCGCCCTGTTAGAAACAAGGCTTAGATACCTGGGAAGATAAATTGTAAGGAAGTACTTGACTCCAAACAGAGATAAATCCATTTCAAGCAATGTTTCGATACTATGATGGTATTTCACCAGGGCAATATTGAGAGTATCTGAAACTCTGAAACAAATACCTCAGGGTTTTATTTGATTGGTTCTTCGGCTAAAAACTAACCTATCTATTAAATTTTTTATGTCAGTGTGATTTCAGAAATATTAATTGATTTTCTATCTATGCTTATAATTACAATGCATACAAAACGTAACTTAACATGATTTATGTAACACCGTAGTATTTCTAGATGTAGGCAATTTAATCTTCTATATTATTATATCTAATACTCTGGATTGCATCATTATAGCTAGCTATTGATAATTACACGTAGTTATATTTAATGCAAAAATTATTATTTGAACTCCTCCTGAGATAACGCTGAAATTCCAACTGTTGTAAGGCTTTTTAATTATGTTATTTTAATATTATATACAATAAGACCATCTATGATAATTTTTGAAAGCAGATTTAACTAGGGTATAACCGGGTGAGCACCTATCTACCGGTGATTTGCAACTAACAAACTCTCAGATACATAGTAGGCTATTTTATTATCTTACAGACAAAGCGAATTGTCAACTTTAAATAATTATACAGAAGCAATCTTAATCCTACATTGGAATCTAAGTAAAATCCTTTGTGTTATTAGTTACGAGGATTGACACCTATGGTGCTGGTTGTCACTACCAACAGCCTGCCATTAGTTAAAAAGATGTGGCGCTAGTTGTCACGATATGAAAGCCTGTTATTAGTTATGGAGATTGACACATGTGGTGCTAGTTGTCACTACACGACAGCCTGTTACAAAGATGTGGCGCTAGTTGTTACTACATGACAGCTGTCATTAGTTACAAAGATTGACACATGTGGCACTGTTGTCAACACATAACAGCCTGTCATTAGTTGTAAAGATCAACATATGTGGCGCTAGTTTTCACTACATGACAGCCTACCATTAGTTACGAAAATTGACACATATGGCCCTAGTTGTCAATACATGAAAGCCTGTTATTAGTTACGAAGATAGACACGTGTGGCGCTGTTGTCACTACAAAAAATATGTCGTTAGTTACAGAGATTGACATCTATAGCGTTAGTTGTCACTACATAACAGCCTGCCACTAGTTATGAAGATTGACACCTTTGGCGCTAGTTGTCGCTACATAATAGCCTGTCATTACTCAGAATCTGTAGAATCAAAAAATCAAAAATCACGAAGATTGACACATGTGGTGCTAGTTGTCACAACATAACTCAAAACCAGATCATTGTGTCATTAATTGTAATAGTTAATATTTTATATAAATAAGGAAAAAAAATGAGAAAAAACATACTTTTCAATGATGTTTTGTCAAAGCTTCAACAGAATTTAAAAAAAAATCCTATAAGGAAATTGACACATCAATCCAAAGCAAAGATTAAGTTTTCAATTTCAATTTTTCATGCAAATAAAGTTATGTTACATTAGACGCAAAGCTAGGCTATTGTGTTAATTAATAGTAAAATATAAGTCTGTTTCCCAAATACATATAGCAAAAAAAAAAGGTGAAAAGGTAACAGGATATAAGGTAAGACTTCCAAACATAAAAGGATTAGATTTGAATATACAATAAGCATGTAATAATAAAACTATACATAATGTTGGCCCAAACACACAATTGCGCGTATATAGCACATCCCGTAGAAAAGTGTTGTAAGTCAAAATTTTCTGTTTTTTTTTAATGTTATTTTTATCTCTAAATAGTAAGGTGATTGTGATTATCTGCGTCCCTTGAAAACCGTATTGAAGTTAGATCACCCTATCTCCGTGAGATGTCACTACTTTTTTATTATGTGAATATCTTACAAGAGTCCCAAGCTCCCGTCTGGAGCCAGTAAGACCATGGGATCCCCAATTGGGGTATATTATGAGACTGAAGGTAGTAGGAAGGGCACGGGGATGAGGAAGAGGAAGGTGGAGAAGTAAGGAATGGACTGCTTGTTTCATCAATCATCATTTGTTATCGCCCTCCTGGAAAATTAACTTTTTTGACTTACAACTGTTTTCTACGGAATGTGCTATACGTGTACACTTCAGACAGTGATTCCTTAACCACTGGAATTTAAAAAAAAATTATCCGATTGTTCGAGATTTGTTGATGATCATTTTTTATATTTTCCATCCATATTAAAAAAATCATACCTCCGAATTTTAATATGGCGACATACAAACTGATTATAGTTCTATATAGTCAATGAATCCACCTATCTTTTGTCGATTATCATATATTCGTAGGATTAATAAAAAAATATTATAAAATCATAAACTTTTACTTAATTACTTACAAATAAGGAAAAATTTGCCAAAATTGGCAGCAAAGCAATCCGAGGTATTTTAAATAGTGCCATATTGTGGCAACAAGCGCTCCAGTGGTTAATAAACATAACTAAAAGACTGCTACTTGTCTTAATGTTTATAAGAAATGTGTGAATCGGTGTCAACTCTGGCTCTTATACTTATACATACACAATTATAAAACTTACAATAAACAATATGTAAATAATTAATTACAAAAGATCAGTGATTTATAAAAATAGTGACCTACCCATCTAAAGCAATTCTATATTTACAAAACTTAATAAAAATAAAGCTTTATAAAGTTCCTACCTAAAGTCTTGTTTAAAAAAAATATGTTTGAGATTCAAGAGATATAAGAAATAAATAAAATAAAAAAGAGAGCGATTTGATAAAAAACATAAAAGATTGTTGTGACGTCATAATAATTTAAGTCATTTGCACTGGGCGTGTTGTGAAATTTTTTTGCAAAGCAAATTTATATATTAATTATAGCTAAATGTCATATTATTTTTGATACAAGGGCTCCTAAACAAAGTGTAAATCATTTAAAATAGAATAAAATATTGTAAATAAGAGATCAAAAAAGGTCAACAGAAAATAGTACATATCGATAATTCAGTAGATTAGTCGGACATCTCCAAATATTAAGCTTTGACATAATGAGGAAAGCAATATTCATAGATCAAAAAATATTTACATGTGACTGTGTTTTACACATTAAATGTGCTAAAAATAACAAAGGGAGGCGTAACGGTCTGGTACATTAGTATGATATTTTGAAATATCCTATAACTAATAGTGACCCAGAAAATATCAACATTTTGTTTCATTCGCTACAAGTTTTTGTACATTATAATTGATTTAGTGGTATTTATGAGTAATCTGAGTATTATACCAAATAGGGGGTACACTCCTACATATAACTGCATTGTACTCAACTCCAATTTCGATTTTTCATAGATGTCTGCCTAATCAACTGGATGATCGATATGTATTTTTATAAAAAAAAGCACAGAGTAATAACTAGGAAATAGTTTTTACATATTTACATATTGAAATTTGTACATATTAATTTATTGTGTTTTTTCAATGAGAACATTATGTCATGTAAAAATGTAAAATAATAAAAAATCATAACATTCTTAAATGTATCAAGTGATATTTAATCAGAGGGCAGTTCAAGATGCAATGGGGATTCCCCTGGCAGAGACATCACTCTATGCACGCGTTCAAAATCGACTTAGGATATGTTCATAAATCAATTTAGGATGTGTTCAAAAACCGACTGGGCGTTTTAAAATCAAATGAATAATTGATAGAACAACGTGCTCTGGATGCCAGGCGCTTTGTGAATCAAGTTGTTTTTTTTTTCAATCAAACATATAATTTACGATTTTGGCGCCCCCTTAAACTGCTGCTCCCCCCCCCCCTCTTAGATCTGAGGCTGATAACAAATCAGTATAAATACAAAATACAAGTGTATAAATATGTCTAGTAAAAAAAATGTAGCCATAGATCAATTCCAGCAGTGTGTGTTCTACGCAAGCTTTGAAAAGCACTCAAGTGGTTAAATTACTGGCTAAAGCATTTTGCAAACATACGAAGAGGGTGTGTAATGGGTATATATGTAGTTTAAACATCCTTCAACAGATGTCGTTAGTTCAGTTGGCTAAATGTGGTTTTAAGGTGTCTCAACAGATGTC
Source organism: Limnephilus lunatus (assembly GCA_917563855.2). NCBI lineage: Eukaryota > Metazoa > Arthropoda > Insecta > Trichoptera > Limnephilidae > Limnephilus > Limnephilus lunatus. The sequence continues at coordinate 35,771,152 of OU830596.1, forward strand.
AGTTAAATAGTACTTTAGAAGAGTGGCTGGTTATAAGGGTTATATATGTATTTTCAACATCCTTCAACAGATGTCGTTAGTATAAGTAGTTATATGTGGTTTTGAGGTGTTTCAACAGATGTCAGTTAAGTAGTACTTTAGAAGAGTGGCTGGGGCATATGATTATATCAACATTCTTCAACAGATGTCGTTAGTATAGGTGGTTATATGTGGTTTTGAGGTGTCTCAACAGATGTCAGTAAAGTAGTACTTTAGAAGAGTGGCTGGTGTATAGGATTATGTATGTATCTTCAACACCCTTCAACAGATGTCGTTAGTACAGGTAGCTACATGTGATTTTAAGGTGTCTCAACAGATGTCAGTTAAGTAGTACTATAGAAGTGTGGCTGGTTTATAGGGTTATATATGTAGTTTCAACATCCTTTAACAGATGTCGTTATTATAGGTATATATGTGGTTTTAAGGTGTCTCAACAGATGTCATTTAAGTAGTACTTTAGAAAAGTGGCGACTATCGCCGCTGCACGATGCGAACGGTTACGGAAATGGCCGATGTGATTATGAAACCATCTTTTAGTGAAAATGCCTCAGCTTGTGTAACCAGCTAAAACAAAACAGTGATAAAAAGTGAGGCAAGGTTAGTTTATCTTTCCTTCACTTTTTTTCAATGTTCTTTTTTTGTCATGGATCTGGCAACTTCTACAAAAATAATTAAAATTCGCCACATTGCAAGTTTTTCGATCAAAATAAATTAAGTTTAAGGACCTTTTAAAGATTTATCGGAAATATTCAATAAGTATTTAACATTTAAAAAGTTGATAAAAAAAAAAAAAAAACAAATACAAAAATAAACTCCTAAAATATCAGTAATTATTTTGTTTTGTGGAAGTAAAAAAAAAATTAACATCCACACTTGCAGTTCAAGCCTGTTTTTACGTATAATAAAGCTGGTAATCGGACAAAACAGTGCAGTGATAAAACAGGACACTTCTTAAAAGTGATATCGCACATCCCGCAGAAAATTGTCATGAGTCAAAATTTTCTGTATTTTTTTAACCTTTTAAGTGCCAGTAGGTAGAAGTGTAGCTGTGTACAGCAGGCCGTTAACTTTTAATCAAAATACATCATTTTACATCTTATTTGAAAAAAAAAAAAAAAATCAAAATCATCCCAATGACGTCTCTGTGTGTTCCATATTTTAAATTAATAAATAACGGACATATGTATGATACAGAGGCTCAAAAAGAGCGAGTAAACTCGCTATTTTTCTATGGCCGGCCTGCTGGACACGACCAAGGATGCGAGAAATCTCGCTCTTGGCACAGAAGCTGTTAAAGTTAGATCACTCTATCTCCGCGAGATGTCGCTAGTGTCTCTTTCCGATGGGACCGCTTGTTTCATTAATCAACATTTGTTTTCGCTCTCCTGTAAAATTTACTTTTTTTGAGTTACGACTTTTTTCTACGTGAGGTGCGATATAAAGTGAATAAAAAAAATTAAAATTAATTACTAGGCTATGTTAGTTTCATTTTTCATGACAAAACATCCCCCAATAAAATATCTATTAAAACCTAACCTAACCTTAAAAAAATGGGACAAAAATAATACAGACATCCTGTAAAGACAATAAATTATTGTATATGTATTATTTTTGACCCATTTTTTTGTTAGGTTAGGTTAGGTTATCTGTATTATTTTTGTCACATTTTACTACTTTTTAACAATAATTTATTGTCTTTACATGAAGTCTGTATTATTTTTTTCCATTTTTTTATTAGGTTAGGTTAGGTTAAGTTTGAGTAGATATTTTGTTAAGGATGTTTGTCAGAAGATATTTTGTCGCAGCATGAAAACGTGCATTACCCTTTTAAATAGTGTTTTGTTTTGTCATGGTATAAAACCCATTTGTTCAAGGATTGCCGCAAGCGTCTTAATGGGCTAGTACGCTTGTACGCATGATATGACATGGTTTGATTGATCCCGCTCAGAAGGGGTGGATGCGGAGTCTGGTGATCAGGAGGAGCTCGGCTAACGGCGTGCAGCATAGGCGCCATCACGCGATGCTGTACTCGCCCAGAGGGTTGAACTCCTTGCTCATCAGCTGAGATCGGTTGTTCGCCTTTAGGTAACCCCAATGGAGCATTGCTTCAGTGCACTCGTTCTGAAACAATATTTTGAATGCATTTTGAAAGATATTTTAAAAAAATCACACAACTTTTCAACGGAATGAGGTAAAATTAATTTGTGAAGTCAAGCTATTCTCCGACAAAATATCTCTCGACATAATATCCCAAGGACAAAATGTATGTCCAATACGCTGAATTCTTTGTTATAACTATACTTGAAAGATAATTTATTGTATAGAATGAAACAAGTACTTTGTTTAAAAACCACTTTATTTTTATTTATATTCGTCGACCGGTTTCGGTTGAACTCAACCTTCTTCAGGACAATAAACATATAAACTAATTTATTGTCTTTATAGGATGTCGGTATTATTTTTGTCCCATTTTTTGTTAGGTTAGGTTCTAGTAGCTATTTTGTTGGGGGATGTTTTGTCCGTAGGATATTTTGTCAGGGATGTTTTGTCAGATGAAAATGCGCGGAACCCAAAAATTCATATATTTCTAAAATTAACGATTCAAAAATAAATAAATTATAAAACCTGAACATACGGACTAAATGGTGCAAACATATGTGAATTCATTGGCTTTAAACCACAGTAAGCAGTTTATGTTTGTGTTTTTTTTTATGCTGTTAAAGTTGTTAAAAGATTATAAAAGTTAAAATGTGCATTCATGTTTCTACATTGAAATTCAATCAAGTCCAGATACTTCAGAAACGATTCTGGTAGAGAGATTCTTTTGAGAATCAATGTAAATATAATATTATAGCGACTTTTATAAGTGAAATAATACTGGTATAAATCTTAACCAATCAGTTCACAGCTGTTATATTATAAGACCCAAGTTGGTCACAATTGCAAACACAATTGTATCACATATTTAATTGATGTATTATAATGTAAGTCGTTGCAATAAAGTGGAATAAAATTGCTTATTAAGGCTGGTGTGTCACCTCCATTGGTGTAGGAAGTTGGTACTTACTTAGGATCAGAATACAACAAACTGTATTAACATTTATTCTTGCAGACAGGCCATAAACAATGGATACCATTTGGAGTCAGAACAGAATTTTGGAATTAAGAACAGAGAAGGAAGACCAGACCTTCAAACCTAGAGGAAGGTCACTGTTTGCAAGAGAACTCGAAAAACCATCTTAATCTTTTTTTCCGACCTCATAAAACATGATTCTGATTATTATGAAATTTATAATAAAAATGCAATAGATGGCATGCCGCGAGCTGTTTGAAAACTAAATGTACCGAGACTGAATGTATGGAACACGGGAGACGGAGGGGAACGCGGGAGGGTGTTTGAGAGACGGGGTAAGCGGGAAAGGAGAGTGGGGGAAGGGAAGGCGAAGTGGGAACGCTTGGGGGGAAGGGGATGCAGAAAGGGAGCGGGACAAATGGGAAAGGACACACAGGGAGAAACAATTTCTTTATTAAGTGGCATTGCAACGCATGCCGGGAACTCGCTAATTGGATATAAATATGTACTTTTAAACTCTCTGGTGCAACTAACCTTTGTTTAGGTCTTTCATCACCCACTGCATTAGACTTTAACACTACAATGTGTAATTTAGCAAATAGGTGATCTCCAGCTAAATGAATACTAACTCTGAGAAATAACACGCAAGGTCTCTCTCTGCCTGTCAATTAAATCATCATTATGCAAAAGCATTCCGTAATCCGTCTCATGATACTGGTACAAATAAATATACACACTACAAATCCTACTTTGGTCTTTTCTATAAGCCTAATAAGGTATGGATTAACCACCCGGGGACATTCAACAAAAACAAATCTTCCTTCAGTGCAAAATGTACAATATTCTTTGGTGAAATTATTATTAAACAAAGCTGAATACGAACAAAGTCATGATGTACCAAAATCATTACTATACAACTCTGTAAATTTATTATCTGTTTTGTGTTATATTGTGGCTTAAAATTGCGAGTCAGCATACATCTCAATCTGAATATAATAAACAAGTAGTACATGTTCATAATACAAGACTTATTGCAAACAATAAACTTGTAATTCCCAGATATCTAAATAAATACAGTCAAAGAACTCTAGTAATACCTTTTCCAATAATTTACAACATGCTGTGAATTGAGTTTGAGAAGGAAATGTATGATAAAAAAATGGTTTAGTGAGAGAACTTTCTAGTACTAATTAATCTTTGTTTTTCTGCTCTTCGTTTTAATGTTTTTCCATTATTACATATTTTTTCATTTTCTCTGTTCTTTATTTTTTATAAATTTTATTAACAATATTTTTAGTTGGGCAAAAGCATCCGAGGCCAAGACATAGACAAACCTCACCGCATGAACCTGGACACCCCTGCTAACTCACCAAACGTAGCGAACCACTTGGGGTGACATTGACACATGCCAGGGGTGTTGGTTATCCGATAAATGGTTCGACAGTAACCACATTCGCCTACCAAATATAATTCAGCGAACAAGCAGTCAGTACCTGAATATTCCAGACGTCCTCAAAGTCCAGGTCCCTGGTCCAGTGGAAGGGCGTGCTCTTGGAGTTGCGGAAGGTAGAGCTGACTCCGCCCAGGTCCAGCTTGGTGTGTGTGTCCAGGAAGTCCCACACCTTCCCGTGGAAGTCCACTCCCAAGAACTGCAGCAGCGAGGACACCGTCTTGTATGGGTCCAGCGAGAGGTCTTCGTAACGCAGAACCCTGGAAGCAACACATCGAGAAAGTGGTAATTATCATTTATGTATGAAACGACAATAATAAAAATTATTTAGGAAATTGCAATAGCATCCTCATCCAATTAGAAATTGCATTAGATACCAACAGTGACAATCGAAAAGGCTTTGGTGTCGTCCATTAATCACGTGATGTTTTTTAGCAACTTTTTGACCCCCCCCCCCCCTCCCCCCGGGGAGATTAATGGACGACCCCTTTATAACAATGGTAGAAGGTAAACAGGGGGTCAAGCATAGAGAAATCAAAATCTTTACAATGTTGAATTGAAATACTAATAAAATATACATTGGCAGTCTGCGTTTACTTTTTGACATTATATGAGAATGAATTAGTTAATGAGGTATTTTGTCATATTTCAACCAGTTTCATTTTTCAAAGATCGAACAGAATAAATTAATCGCGTCTTAGACGCATTATTTAAGTCTATCTATAATACGACTCCTTTCAATTCTAAGAGCTTCGTTAGTTCAATCCGTTCATTAAATAAACAAGTAATTTTGCTTAACGACCGACAAGTAAGTAAAAAAATAAGATTGTTTCTAAAAAATAAATAAATGTACACTGATAAAAAATTCTCGAATATTTTGTTTCCTCAGATTATGTAAGGTGATGCACTACCAAGCAATGCAAAGTCATATAATTTTGGTTCGAAAATTAGATCGCTTAGAAATATTTTAGATGCTTTCATTAAATACTGCGAGTAGAACACACATTTGCTTTTGAAATAGTGGAGTATTTTTTTATTAGTCTTTTTTCTTGAATAAATCAAAACAGGCGGCTGGTGTTCTACGGGAATTTAAACCGTATCGCCATCTACATAAAGAGTGCTATTGTTAGCGGCCTGATCCCGAATTTCACACAACGTGGTGCATCACCTAACTAAGAAACAACTCAAACACCATAAAAATACACGAATGTTTAAATACTAATATCTGCAGTTGCCCTTCTCTAGAAAAAACAGAATATGGATTAATTATTTGGGGAGGAGCAACAAACTCAGCTATCGATCACTTACAAATCGCGCAGAAATAGATCTTAAAGGTAATACTTAAAAAACATAGACTGACTGACACAAACCAAATATTCAACAGTTGTGACGTACTAGATATACGCCAATTATATGTTAAAACACTGCTAAACTACATTTTTGACCAGAAAAACAAATTTCAACAATCTCAAAATATCACTAACAGACCAGTTAGACAATCGTACAAAAACAACCTAAAAACTCCGACGGTAAATACAAGCTTTGGACAAAGGCACTATAATAAGTCGCATGTTCGATTCCTCTGCTGGCTAAGTCCTCCATCACAACACAAGCAACATTTTCGGCTTTCTGTGGTGGTAGTAGGAGATTTTCAAACATTGTTGGGTTATTCGTAACCCGGGAATGTTTGCCTTTCTTTTTAAAAATTAGTTTTAGTTTTAAATATCATTCTATAAAAGCATTCAACAGTCTTACCCTTGAAAATAAAATGGAAGAAAACAAAAATAATTTCGTACTCAAAATTACAAAATGGATTAAAGAACAAAAAAGACAATATTACCAAAATTTCATTACAAAATAAGAATAAAACACAACTACACGTAACACTCAAAACCAATATAAAATACACATCACTCACAAACACACAACACATAATATATACCGATTTTTTTTTTTTTTATAGTAATAAAATAATTCATTTTATCCTATAATTTTAACTTAATTATAAATTTTAATTTTTAGTTTATTTTGTTTTTGTTTTATAAAATGGAGGCCTCAGCACAGGTGAGCTACCCAGTGAGGCCGACATTGTTGATTTTATTTTTGAAATGTAAGATATTATGTCAATCAAATGAATAAATAAACTATCACGCCGTTTCCCGCGGGGGTAGGCAGAGAGGACGGACCGCCAAACAACTCGGTCTTGGCACACACTCTTTGCCTCAATCACATTCATACATCGTCTCACAAATACTCTTCTATCATTTCGACTCTTGACATGGCCCGACTCAAGTATCTGTCTTCCTCGGGCGTCCCTGACTTTTTCTACCATTCACATTTGCGTCATATATTCTCCTTACACTCCTTTCCCGTTCATTCGCTCTACATGCCCAAACCATCTGAGCGTCTCTTTCTTAGTCTTACTCATTACGCTTACATCAGCCTTGCATTCTTTGCGGATCTTCACATTTCTCACACGATCGTACATGGTTTTAACACTCATACACTCATATGACGGCCGGCGTATCGCAGCGGTAAGGCGCTTGACTCGCACACTGAAGGTCGCGGGATCGAATCCCGGCGTGGCAAATAAATTTTATTTGATTAATTTGTGTTATTTCACAATTTATTCATTTAAAATAATATATAGTATATTTGCGGCACGTCCCAGAGTGGAAGATACTCTCTGTATCGCCCTGGTGTAAGACTACCATTCAGAATTGAAACGTTGCTTGAAATGGCATTAGCCGTGTTTGGTGACCAGATCTGAATAGCCAGGTACTTCCCCACCTTCCTCTTCCCTATCTCCTTCCCCTCCCCACTTCCCCTTAGCCTCACAACATACCCCAATTGGGGATGCCATAGTCTCACTGGCTTCAGACGGGAGCAGTTGGGACTCTTGTGCGGTATTCATATTTTTAAAAAAAAGAGATCTAATTTCTACAGCATTCAGTCTACTTTCATCCTTCCTCTGCCAACACCTTAAGGCTTCGTTACCGGCCCCAAAAAGAAGATGGAGAGATATGAAATTATGAATGTTAGAAGAGCGCGCTAACATTTATAGCAATAAAATCGATGCAAAAATCATGAAAATCTTTAATAAAACACGACTCGTTTAAAATAGAACAAAAATCTCGCAAGGGTTGTCTTAAACAGCAATTAAAGAAACGCTGTGAATTTTTTCATACATACCTATAACTTGTAAAATAACTTCTTTTTTTTTTTTTTTAAAGAAAGACAAACATTCCCGGGTTTTGAATAACCCAACAATGTTTGAAAATCTCCTACTACCACCACAGAAAGCCGAAAATGTTGCTTGTGTTGTGATGGAGGACTTAGTCAGCCGAGGAATCGAACATGCGACGCCCGGGTGGGACCCAAGCGCTATGCCCACTCAACCACTGACCGGTCAAAACAAACATGTTTATAATAATTTTTGGAGCTTACTTTGCGATTTTTTCTATCGAGTGGATTTTATATAATTTACGTTTCGGCGCGACGAATGTCTAGATATTATCTTCAAGAGTAACATATATTTTTTTAAGAGCTTAAAAACTTCAAATGTTTAAGGGAGGTTTGCAAGAAATCGGTAGAAATTCGGATAGGCCCCTCTTAATGTTCAAATATAGTTGCTGGTACTCGTCTGGGTCATGCGTGATGCGTCATCGCCTCTCGGAGTCTGGACGAAGCTATTGACAAAAAGCATCACTTTTAACCTCTAGTGTGCCAAGAAATCAGAGGCGCATCCGGCACAACAAAGAACTGTATGATGTATATCAGGCCCCTAGCATCTATGATGTATATCAGCCCATATGAGATTCCTCAGGTTGAGATGGGCTGGTCATGTACCCAGCGTGTGCCTCCTCGTGGACTATCACTAATCTTGTCTATAGTCATACTAACATTTATTGTACCTTAATTTCCCGTTAAGCACTTGCATACTGCTTATTAACAACGTATGCAGGGACACCGGAGGTCTAGATTCGTTTAAAATTAAATGTAGATTCGTTCATTCAAAAAAGCCCTTGCGAGAGCCTTGAAGGAGTAACCATCTGTTACTTATACCAGGGCGGGTAAGTGGTGGATTACCTCCAATGGACATGTACAGAGAATGCCTGACACACGCGTCCCAAAAAGAATTATGACTGGACACCCAGGTAGAAGGAGAAAAGTGGGAAGACCCAGACTGAGGTGGGAAGACGAGGTAAGAGGGGCTGCAGCACAGCTTCTCCAGGTAACAAACTGGAAGTCAGCCGCTGAGGACAGGAGGAGTTGGAGGTGAATGTTGCGGGAGTCAACAAAAGGTCGATAAGGGCTGTAGCGCCATCGGAGAGAGTGCATTTTTTTGCAAAAAACGAGTAAGTTATTAAGGCGATCCCATAGTCCAGGAAAAAATCGAAATCGTAATTCACGCCCCTTTAAGGGAGGAGTTTGAAAATACTTGAGAAAAAGCTTTTGGAAAGGTTGGAAAAGGTATTTGAGATTTTTTTTACAGATTGATTTCGTAAAAACCTGTAAAAAAACATTAACTCCTTTTTACGCATTGTTTATTGTAATAAAACGGAAATTTAAAATTGATTTCACGAAATCAAGCGACGCAGAGCCTAACGTCTGTTCCCCGCTACGGCCGGGGGAGGTCTGACTGAAAATGGGTGTGGCGTATTCAGTAGTTCTTCGGTGGACGGCATAGGGTTCACTTTGAAGAAACAAATTCATAGAGTAGCGGTCGTATTGTAAAATTACAACGCAAAAATGCATATTTTATTTTAATTTGAGAAGTTCGGACGTAAATATCAATTTGTTTGCGATTATTATAAAAGAAACTGAATTTGCCACATTATACAATAAAACCATATCCGAAAAGGGGTTTATAAATAGGAGAGTTTGGACTTGAAAGTGTTTTTTATAGACCTTATAGGTACCTACTACATTTTTTTATACTCTTATTAAAAGACTTTTTTAAGGGCCAAGGTATGTTCTACACGCAGTATTTAATTGAAGCATCTACTTCGAAACGATCAAATTTTCAAAACAAAAACAATTGATTTTGTATGATTTTGCATTATTTAGTATGGCTTTATCTTAAGAAAATAGTCTGCCAGCGTACGGCGGGAGATTAGAATTTCAAGGGTTAAATACTGTGTTTCATCCGCTTTGGAGTATCAACAAAACGCCGAATACAGAAATAAACCACATATGCCCCCCCCATACTTTATGCTCTGCCGACCGTCGGCGTAAACAGCTATAGGCTATTAATCCTGTAAACTGTAAACATTTCAAGTTCCGATTTACTCCAAACTATCAACACTTTCCGGTACTTTCAATTTAAAAACTTACAAGCTTTGTGCTAGTGTTGCTAATGCTGAGCTGCCATCAATGGCGGTTCGTGCTACGAGGCGGGAGAGGATGCTCCAGGAGATTTTGCTGGACCCTCCCCCCCCACTTTTGAGCTCACGTAATTAATTTATGCTCCCTTGTCACACGCTTCTCTACACCCCTCCCTCCATTAAGGTGTGACCCCTTATGGATGGCCCCTTAGGTTAGGTTTTATTAGATATTTTGTTGGAGGACGTTTTATTCGTAGGATATTTTGTCGAGGGATATTTTGTCGGAGATATTTTGTTGCGGATAAAAACGCGCATACCGAAACCGCAACCTCCGGATTCAGATCGGGCCATGCTATCAATATGGATGGCCGAGTGCAAAGAACTCTATGAATAATAAAATATGCAGTTCACTAGTTTAATGATGTAATTGACCCAAAAACTGGTGTAGGGTATATTCAATGATCTGAATTCTAATTACGGAACAAAATTGACTGTTACCACAAACCAAATTTTATACTGTTATATTATTATTAAATTATATTAATTTCTGATGAAAACCACACTTGACGAGTGAAAAAATTGGAGCGGGTTTTTTTAGGTTTCGTCAATATTGCTGATATAAAAGACAAGGGAACTAAGTGATTTTTATTAGTACAAAATTTTGAGAAAACGTGCAAAATGTATTTCCCTTAGATAAATTAAACAATTTTACTTGGTTTGAACCACTTGTACTTGTACAAAGTAAAATTGTTTAATTTATCTATAATGGATTACCACAAAGTTATTGCTACATTCAAAAGTATATGTATTTCCCTTCTTTGTATCACAAATTTTAATACCGACTTCGCCCGTGATTGGATTTTTGTAAGTGTAGTAAAGCGAAGTGAAGAAGAGGGAATCCGGTCGCCGAGAAATTTGAAAAATAGGTATTTTACCAAACTGTTGCTTTCGCTGTCCTACTCTTTCTTGTTACTTACCTGTCTTACTCCCCCGAATACTGAGCGAAAGGGACAGCTGTACCTCAGGCTGATAATCGAATGTTTCTTTGTTTGTCCCTTATGGTTTCCTAAACCATTCATCTGATTGAGATGAAACTTTGGTGATTTGATGTCCGCATGCCCGCGATGGTTTCTACATATAATAGTGAGATCTGGCGTTATGAAATTATTTCCTATACTATTCATCCGATCGCGATGAAACTTTGGTGAATTGATGTGCGCACACCGCAAAGGTTTCTGTATATAGTAGTGAACTGAGAGAGATGAACTTTTCATAAAAAATGTGCAATGACTGGCGTGAGAGTTGTTTGAAAAATGAGTGTATTTTATACAGTTTAGCAATAGGGAGGAAACGAGGGAGAGAATCCGGGAGGGGGAGGAAAACAAAGGAGAGGGTCCAGCAATGGGGAGGGATGGATTCATACGTTTGTCACTCCTGAACATATTGACCCACAGGTTCCTACGCATCCCTCGTACCGTTTTCCTTCCCAGAACATCCTCTCCTTCCTTTCCCTAAAAAGACCCTCCACACAGCATCTCGAAATATGATATAGGCAATGAGGATTTTTTTTTCCTCAGGGGTTCCAGTGTAAAGATAATGATAAAAAGATAAAAACATGGTCAGAAAAAAAAATTCGTACCTAAATACAAAACAAGAAATATTAAAGAAGACAATCCAATAGTCTGCTACAATATTCGCAGTAAAATTTCGTTGGATAACAATAGTATTATTAGATACGTACGTGAAATTAATAGCACTTTCACGCACGTAGACAGCCAGCTAGCCACGGTTAGGCCGACCGCTCTCAACTATCAGGTATCAACTATCTATATCCATGGTATTAGAAATCTTACGAATGAAATATCAGTCTAAACTAGGCATGCCCCGGAATGAACCCGGGCACCCTTGCTAAGTCTCCCAATATAGCGAACCACTTAGGGTGACTTATGGCAGAGGTGTTGGTTATCCAATAAATGGTTCCCGGGCGGCGGTACCCATACCCGCCTCCTAAATTGAGATATTACGTTATTTATTATTTTACGCATAATATCATTGCATACATTAAATGTCAGCATCTGTTTTACTGTTAGCCAATTTAGTTCCTTTAACATTTAACATCCATTTCGCCAAATTAATATTCTCATTGCTCTGCTTTAAAGAATTTACAATTACACGACAAATTTAACATTGGTCTACCCCGGCTACCCTGCATTCTTTCTGGAAAAAAAACTATTGTAAACATACCAATTTTTTTTTAAAATGTCACTTTGATCACTTTTCTTGTATGCTGATCATATTTATACCAGGATGACGAATCACGAAACCCAACCGCGGTGAAGTGCGGAGAAAATTTTAATACGTACTTAATATAAAGAATAATATAAGAATAAGTTAACAAAAATAATCTAAACTAAAATATGAAAGAGAACAAGACACAGAAAAAGACAATGGTCGCAACTGGGACTCGAACCCAGACCTCTCCGTCTAACCGGGACGAGTGCGTTAACCAATTTCGCTATTACCACCTTCTGTCGAGACGTCATAATTGTCAATCTCATATTTTCAAATTTTAGAATTACATTTTTTTATATTTTTTTTTTTTTTTACAGTGAATACCTCACAAGAATCTCAACTGCTCCCGTCTGGAGCCAGTGAGACTATGGCATCCCCAATTGGGATATATTGTGAGGCTGAAGGTAGAGGGGAGGGGAAGGAGGTGGGGAAGAGGAAGGTTGGGAAGTACCTGGCTATTCAGATCTGGTCACCAAACACGGCTAAAGCCGTTTTCAGGCAACGTTTCAATTCTGAACGGTGGTCTTACACCAGGGCGATACTGATAGTATCTTCCACTCTGGAACGTGCCGCAAATATACTATATATTATTTTAAATGAATTAATTGTGAAATAACACAAATTAATCAAATAAATTTTATTTGCGCACGCCGGGTTCGAACCCGCGACCTCCGGATTGTGAGTCAAGAGTCTTAGCCACTGGACTACGGAGGTCGTCAAATTATTGATCTATATACGTGATGTTTACAATATATTATTCGATGCCTGTCTCGCTAGGGTATACCTGTGTTGAGACAGGCGTAGAGGTACATAATTACATATCATATATAAGAGTAATATAATTTACAATTAAACATAAAGATGATTGAAAGTGTGGGTAAATCACATAAAGATAGTTTTCTTATAAATGAGGGAAGAGATACAGTGCAGTAGTAAATCCTGTCAAATCTATTTATGGATTTAGATTATTTAGGATTTTATAATTTTAATTTGTTTTATATGGGTAAGGACGTATGTAGATCGATATTTCTGTCTATTTATAGTTTATTTTACAGATTTTTGCAATAGTGTGACGACCAGTACTTACATATAATATTGTATAATCCATTTCTTTATAACTTGTTTGAATTTGGTCATTGATTCGGTTTGTCTAATCGTAGCTGGTAGTGTATTGTGTAGTTTGAAAGCTATGTATTTAAAGTGTCTTTGTCCAAAGGTGGTTTTAGAAAAGGGAGTTTGGAGGAGTTCTTTGTTTTTGGCTCGGGTATTGTGTATCGTTTGTGTTGCTTTGTATAGGATTAGGTATGTTGTTTTTATGTAAATTAAATAAGATGGAACTTGCGTAGATTGCGTATAATGAGAATGACAATTATGAAAATATGAGATTGACAATTATGACGTCTTGACAGAAGGTGGCAATAGCGAAATTGGTTAACGGAGAGGTCTGGGTTCGAATCCCAGTTGCGACCATTGTCTTTTTCTGGTTTTCTGTGTCTTGTTCTCTTACATATTTTCGTTTAGATTATTATTGTTCTTATTCTAATATGATATATTTCACTGATGGGAATAACTTTCAAAAAAGTATAAAAAAAATAAAAAAATAAAGTTTTTCTTATAAAAATTGAATAATATAAGATTTGATAAATCTTGTAATGCATAGTGAAAGCAGGATTGGAAAATAATGCATCTTACAAATATTATAAACGCGAAAGTTTGTTTGGATGTATGTATGTTTGTTACTCTTTCACGCAAAAACTACTGAATAGATTTGAATGAAACTTTACAATAATATAGTTCATACATCAGAATAACATATTATAGATAGACTATAATTTATAAAGCGAGCTAGGAAGAAGACGCGGGAGGGGAACGGGGACACACGGGAAAGGTGAAACAATGTAAGTATTTCTTTGAATATGGCATTGCAACGCATGCCGGAAACCACCTAGTTTATAATAATTATCTGTATCAATATATCAGTAACAGTGTTAGTCTCAAGTGACTTCCCAGGTAAGTACAGTTTGTCAAATAAGAGTAGAAAACATAGGAGGGCGCCACTGTTGTTTAAATGGCAATACTAAAAATAAAACCTGGTAAAAATGTAAAGCTGTGTAACCTACATTTTTGTAAAAAAAAAATAAAAAGGCATAAAAGTGGAAATAATATTTATCATTGCAATACAGACACCCACTGATCTTAAAATTTGTGTTAACATAATGAAGAATAACGATATTGTAATAAAATATAAAGCACACTTTAGAAATTGCTCACATTTTTTTAATACTAGTTCAAGTACCTATTCAGATCTAAAAGTAGTGTAACTAAACTCACCATGTTGTTTAAAAATGTTACCTGCTGAAATTAAAAACTGTGCCCAAAACAAACAATTGATGAATTTACTGAAGACTTGGCTTACGGAAAGAATTAATTTGTAACAATTATTATAAGCAATAATTATTAGCCTGAAACACTCATCAACATTGAAAAAAGCCGACGTAGCTCAGTGGTAGAGCAGTTGACAGGATATCAGAAGGACGCGGGTTCAAGTCCCGTCGCGTCGGCGGCATTTATCTTTTCTCGGGAGATTTTTTCAATGTTGATGAGTGTTTCAGGCTAATAATTATTGCTTGTAATAATTGTTACCCTTTGTGCTATGCATAAAAATCTTGTCTTAAACATTAGTTTACCAATTAAAAATAAGAATTAATTTGTATTAGCTTACAATGACATATTATTCTAAAGACTTTAAAATTGTTATTTATGTTTTCAAAATTTTATTTTTATCTATATTTCTGTAAATGTTTAAATTTTATTTTATATAATTGTAAAAATTTAACTATTAAATCACTATAATAAGATCTTTAACGTAAATAACCCGTTAGACAAACTGCTAAAAAGTAGTTTATCGGGATTTTTGTCTTGTATTTGTAAAGTGTATAAAAAAAATTGTGATTCTTCCTTTCTACCTATTGTTAAATTCAAATTTATTCTAAATTAAATGAAAGCAAATCACTTTATAAAACACTATTTAATCAAATTTATGTCATTAAGCAGGTACCTTAAAAACAGTGCTTCTTCGATTTTTTTTTTCTAAAATGTTTTTTTATTTATTGGTGCCCTTTTTTACTCATTTAAAGTACGCTCTAGCGTGTTTAAATCGCACTTTATGGAACGCGCGTTTTTTAAAGTTACCATGGCAACATCAACAAATCAACAAAATGTGAAGTCTAAATGTCAACTTTTAACTATAAATCTGACAGGAATATTTTAAACGTCAAATGTGACAGATTGCAAATTAATGTTTGTGTTTTTCATTTCCATGACAACAAGATATTGTGATGTCACATCACGAATTCATTAATAGTTTTATTTCCAAATTTTTAATAATAATATCAATATTTATGTTTTCAAAGTGTACCAATAAAAAAAATAGCGTAAAATATTCGTGGATAACTGGTCTTTAAAACATTTGCTTTATTTCGAGCACTCGGCTACGCCGTCGTGCTCGAAAAATCGCGCGTGTTTTAAAGACCTGTTTATCCACTTATATTTTAATATACTATTAAATTGTGATTTACAGTGTTCTACATATTCAGTAGTACATATTTAGTAGCACTTTAAAATAATATTTGACAATTAAATTGGTGTTGCCAGCCTACAAGTTTTGTAGTTAATATTTAGAACTATATGGTCATGTATATTTTCTGTTTTTTTTTTGATTCTACGGATTCTTTCGTAATCCTCTAACTAGCTAGGGCTTTGCAATACCCTTTCATGTTTCTAGCTACTAGTACTACGGCTCATTTGGCCTTTTTACTATTACCTTCTGAAGGTCGTATTTACTTGACTGCATTTAAGTTACATTAATGTCATCGTGAGGAAAAATATTTTCTGCCTATACAGTACATTTTTACGCAGCATCGCATTCATTGGTCAAATCATTGTACATATAGTTTCGTATCGGTGATCGATGAACCGGTGGATGCAATTTTTAGCCATAAGTTGTTACAATAGTTTATCTAGTTTGTAGTTAGAAGCAAGATTGTAGGGATATATTATAAGTTTGTACAGCGCCTTTGAGGTGATTTTTAACAAAAACGGCACTATACAAATCATTCAAATATTATTATTATACATATAGATTGCGTCTTTTGTGGAATTTGGATATAGCATCGACATGCTTAACAACATGGAACAAGATTTGTCAAGACATCACCAAGTTTAGCAACATTCGCAGAAGCCGCGGCCAGCTTGAATGGTAATTTCTCTCTAGTACAATAAAAATACTAAGTACCTAGTTAGTAGTTAGTAGGCATGTACGAGTAATATGCATGAATATGCAAGAAATTGCGAAATCCGTATCAAGTGAAATTGCTCGATCTCGCACATTACGGACGACACGATTGTTTAAAATGTATATACCAACTTAAGGCACCGTAGTAAGCGTTCAAAAAGAAGAAGATGGTTTTAAAGAAAGATATGTAAATACGAATACCTATGTAAAAAAACGTTAATAATTAAGCGAAAATTGAGGAAATACTTAATAAAGCACGACTCATTTAAAATAGAGCAAAAATCTCGCGAAGAATGTCTAAAATAGCATTTAAAAAAACACTGTGAATTTTTTCATGCATATAACTTGTAATAATATTATAACTGAAAAAACGCTATTACAATGATTTTCGGAACATATTTCGCGATTTTTTCTATCGATGGAATTTCATATAATTTGCGTTTCGGCGTGAAACTTCAAAAATATCATATATATTTTTTTAAGAGCTTAAAAGTTCAAATGTTTAAGGAAGATATGTAAGAAATCGGTAGAAATTCGGGTTGTCCGGGTTTAAATGTACAAGCCCACCTCACGGTTAATACAGTAAAACGTGTTATCGAAGTTCGATACACGGATAATAAGTATCGTTCTTTTTTAATTAATAGACAATCAAATATGACATTTGTCGGAAGTACAAACACTTATAAAATAAATTCTCTTCAAAATAAAAACAAAAAAGTACCTACTTCGAATTATTACTAGTACTATATGGGTTGAGATTCAAGCTACGAAAGCTGAATGTCATCATAATTTAGATATACATCTCAGGTTTTGTATGGTTTGTTTGGCAAGCAGGGTTTGTCTAACGGGTATGTGTAATTATTCTAATACCTTTTTTCCATGTTTTTCTATTATAAATACAGGTAGCTACAAACTTGTCAATAATGCATTCACTTCATAACATGAAAAAACCATTATTTTATATGGCAATAACATTTTTTTTTATGATTGGCAGCATTGATTGATGATTGATTGTCTATGAAATTTAATACAAAAACGATGAAAATAAAAATGGCGTAGCGAAGTTCGTATACCGCGCAAGTGAAATTATTTTAACAAAATTAAAATGTAACGTACATATTTTTTCGTCTCCCCCGACATAAATTCTCACTTTTCGTGATAATAAAGCTAAATCTAACTGTTTGAATAAGAAATATTGCGTATTTACCAGTAAGCGGAGCAAGACATAAATAATCAACTGTCTTTCAAAATTTGGAACAATTTCATCGATTTCCCATTTCTCTGGGATCATTGACGTATGATATCTGGGAGGCTATGATTTATATCATAGGTTCTCAACGTGGGCGATAACGCCCCCTTGGGGGCGTTTTAGACCTTCAGGGGGGCGGTGGAAGGACAAGAGAAAATTGGGGGGCGTTTCAGGCTTTCAGGGGGGCGGTAGAAGACCCAGAGAAACCCGTCACATCCCGCCCCCATCCTATATCCCCTGCAACCGAGGGGGCTTAATGAGATAGGATGGGGCAGTTGGGGGGCGCTAGAAAAGAAAATATTCTCAAAGTGGGCGGTGGGCAAAAAAAGGTTGAGAATCTATGATTTATATGTACCAGGACCAGACCACTACAGCCGACGTCGACGTCGACATCGTGATTTGTTAAAAGTTTAAAATACCGAACGGCAGAACAGACGTCCTGGCAAAGCATATCATGACGAGGGGAGCGGTGCTGTTAAATGAACTTGCAAACCATTCGGATGTTAAGAGCCGTTCGGACACGCCAAGTATTTAAGTCGAGTGAAGAGTATAATAGTAACTAAACGCGTCCGAATACCATAACTAAATGGGTTAGCCAGCTCTTTAGTAGATTCAATTCATTTCGTTCTATTTTTCGGACGAATAAGGACCCCCACCACGCGTCCCTGCGCACTGACATGCGCAAACCCGCCGTTTTAGCAGAGTTAATTTGTAGAGGCGCGGAAATGTCGTGGCATTGGAGCGAAGATGCTACTCTAAAATCATTTATTTATGCTGCTATTAATCTCTTTTCGAGTCCGTGGTTTATTTAAGTTCATCTTACTAATTTATTCTTCCACCTCTTCTAAAATAAGCATTAAAATCAGCTTAATTAGCGTATTTACTTTGCTTTGTAGCAGCCCGTCATCCGCCGTCATCTTGCAACGGGCGCGCGGCGGGCACTAATATTCTCTAATTGAAAGTAATGTGAACGGTTTTCGGCGAGTCAAGTGGCAAGTATACTCGCTTCTTGACTTACTACTTGACTAATGTGAAGAAGTCATAAGTGACTGTTCTCTATGTGCCTTAAAAGTATTATTAAAGAGTCACTTGCCTAAGTGCTGATATGCTAACTAAATGGTACTGTAATTGGAATAATAATTCCTGTACAAAATAATAATTTTAAAAAAATAACTGTTTTAAGTCCGATGGTGAATGTATTATACGAGTAATAAAAATTAGAAATAAATTGTAAAAAAGATTTGAAGTAGGTACCTAATGTATCATAATAGTCAATGATTTAGTTATTACTTTACTATAGGAGTCTACGGGCCCTTCGGGCCACTTGTTTTCGTTTCCGAGTTGTGCCGAAGGTAGATGTATGGAGTGATTAGGGTTCACGAGCTCTCCCGATCAAGAACTAGCCTTCAGCATGGAAGGCTGTTTGTCTTCGACACGTATTATTCATGTACATGTCAAAAAACAGTCTCTGAGCGCTTTTATAATAACCGTGACGATTCACATTTACGGTACCATGACGGCAAAAAAGGCAATAAACATTTATTTATTTATATAAATATATTACAATACAATACATTACAAAATGATGCTTTGTCTGTCCAACTGGGAAGGAGTCCCGTTTCAGGACAGCCAAATTGCATATTTAAAGGAATGGTTTCGTTCAAGATATCACAGGAATGAGATTCTGTCAAGACAACTTTTGAGAACATTAGTAATTGCATTCTGGAGGGATGGTTTCTTTATGTCCTTGAAAGAATCGCAAATATGTATGAATTTTTTTTTCAAGGTCATTTTGGAGAACATTAATAAATGCATTCAGAACAAATGAATGGTTTCTTTCGGGAGATCACAAGCATGTGATTCTTTCCAGGTCATTTTGGAGAACATTTACAATTGCATACTTAGAATTTACACATTTATAAACCAATATATGACATATGAATTCCCAATGACTATTTAATTGATACAAAGTAACATAATTTTTAGAATTTCCTAAGTAATAGAAATTAGAAATTCATAAACCAGAATATAAGACATATGAAAACAAGAATATAGAAAAATACGTTCCTTACAGCTATATATTACTATATTCTCTGGAAAGAATAAAAAGAGAGACATTACACTAGACAAGCATGTAAGTAAGTTAGTAATGTTAGTATAAGCTTCACCGGTGAATGTAACAAATGTAATATTGTATAATTTTCTGTAATTTTCAAAAATAAATTAAATAAATACAATGGAGCAGCCGACAGGCGGGATTTCTGGACCACCACAAATTGTACAGAAACCACGAAGTATTATACAGATTGTGGCTTGGTTCACTTAGTGCAGGTACCGTTATCTGCACAGAGTCGAGCATTACCAGGTCAGCATGAACAGTGAGCTTGCAGATTACTTGCCACTTGCTGCCTGCTGACTCCCGAGAGGTCACTTGCTAGTGCATATTAAATATTTAACTAAAACGTTATATTTGTATCAGTGGCGCATCCGGAGGGGGGGAGGGCATGGGGAGGGGGCATGAAACCCAGTTTGAGGAAAGTGAAGTGATGGTATCGAAATTTTTCGTAAAAAACCCGAAAATGGGACAAAAGTAATACAGACATCCTGTAAAGACAATAAATTATTGTTATCTGCATTATTTTAGTCCTAATTTAATATTTTTGAACAATAGTATATATTTTTTAATTTTTTACATGAATACCGCATAAAAGTCCCAACTGCTCACGTCTGGAGCCAGTGGGACTATGGCATCCCCGATTGGGATATTTTGTGAGGCTGAAGGTAGTGGGGAGGGGAAGGAGAAAGGGGGCGAGAAAGGTGGAGAAGTACCTGGCTATTCAGATCTGGTCACCAAACACGGCTAAAACCATTTCAAGCAACGCTTCAATTCTGAATGGTGGTCTTACACCACGGCGATACTGAGAGTATCTTCCACTCTGGAACGTGCCGCAAATATACTATATATTATTTTTAAATTAATTAATTGTAAATTAACACAAATTAATTAAATAAAATTTATTTGCGCACGCCGGATTCGATCCCGCGACCTTCGGAGTGCGAGTCAAGAGCCTTACCGCTGGACTACGCCGGCCGTCAACAGCATGTCTGTATTATTTTATCCCCTTTTTTGTTAGGTTAAGTTTTAGTAGTTATTTTGTTGGGGGGTGTTTTGTCCGTAGGATATTTTGTCGGAGGTTATTTTGTAGGCGATATTTTGTCGCGGGATCAAAACGCGCATTACCCATCTGTAATCTGTACAACCTTATGATGACTTTTTCATTATCCCCCCCCCCTTTCCCCTTCCCCAAGACAAAATCCTAGTTGCGCCACTGATCTGTATTGTCTCTGCGGTTACCTCTGCTACTGCTTGCATTGCTGCTTACACGGTACCCTCACGCGCCGAGGTGAAAGTCATACGAGGAACGGTAAAAGTCTTCCCAACAAACTAACAAACAATCAAAGAGAACAAATGGAACTAAAGCGGTTCTAAAGTAAAACCAGGCAGAGGTCTTATTCACGTCATCATAGAGCATTCGAACTGCTTCTTATAACATTGAAGGTTTATAGTTCTTCAATGATCTCTACATATTACAAACTAGCGTTGCTATGCCATTTAGTAAAGAAATTGTTTCTTCCTGCGTGTCCTTTTCCATTCGTCCCGTTCCCCTTCCGCCCCCCCCCCATTCCTCTCCCGCGTCCTCTTCCCCCTTCCCGTTTTCACTCCGCCTCCTCCACCTTCCCTCTCCTCCCCGAGTTCCCCTCCACCCTACCAGGTTCACCTCCTCCCTCCCTAGTTCCCCTCTCCCCTCCCTGGTTCCCTTCCCCCCTTCCGCATACCTTAAATTAATTCCCGGTACATTTAGTTTTCAAACAGCTTGCGTGCCACCTATTGCAATTTTTTTATGCAAATTTCATAATGACAGAGCTCACCAGACAATAACGAACACAACAAAATAAAGAATTTTCCAATTTGGTGCAGTCGTTCGGAAGTTATGCGCGTACATACATTTCGGCGATTCATTTTTATACAAATTTCATAATGCCAGAGCTCACCAATAGTTTTATACAAACATTGTCCTGACAATAACTAATAAAACAAAAAAAGAATTATCCAATTTGGTGCAGTCGTTCGGAAGTTATGCACGTACATACATTTCGGCGATGCATTTTTATATCTCTACATGTTATAAATTAAAGTCCTCCGCCGTGTCTGTCTGTCTTTTCGCGATAAACTCAAAAACTACTGAACGAATTTTCATCAATAGATAAGAGCGATTCATGAGAAAGGTTTAGGTACATAATTTGTCAAGGTTTTGTGGAAATTGGTTGAAATATATGTATAATTAAAGGAGAATGTCTGTATGTGGTGGACGAGTGGGTTGGCAAACAGGCAGCTTGGATTTGATTTGTATGCAAATTAACGGATGGCGTTGGTTATAAAGGTTGGGTAACCTTCCAATAGATGGCGTTGTATTTCGTTAACCACAGCAACGCGTTGCCGGGTCAGCTAGTTATTGTATAATTGACGGTGATTCTATATTACAGCATAATCTATTATTATATATACATATATAAATCAAAATATATACATATGAGTTGTCTATGTGTTGCTAAACCATTCATCCGGTTTCGATGAAACTTTGGGAATCTAATGTGCTCATGCCCGCGATGGTTTCTATATACAATAGTGAGTTCTGGTATCATGAAATTATGCGTTACTAACCGTTCATCCGATTGAGATTAAACTTTAAAGAGTTAATGTATGCATGCCCACATTGCCCGGGAAGGTTTCTATATACCGGTGAGCTCTGGCATTATGAAATTTGCATTAAAAATTGCAATAGGTGGTACACGAGCTGTCTGAAAACTGAATGTACCGGGACTGAATGTATGGAATGTGGGAGGGAGGAGGGGAACTTGGAAGGAGCGTTCGCGGTATGAGGGAGAGGGGAGTGGGGAGAGGGAAGGCGGAGTGGCAACGGGACGAATGGGAAATGACACGCAGGGAGAAACCATTTCTTTATTAAGTTGCATTGCAACGCACGCCGGGAACTCGCTAGTATGTAATAAAATGTATCCTCACAAAGGTAATAACTAAAATATGAGAAAATAAACGATAAGAGGCGATGCGAAAAGTCGGTGACGACCGCAAACGAGAATGACTAGAACATTAGCAGAAACTTTACGAAAGGGCACGCAAGCAGTATTTTAGTTTTATTAAAACACATTTCAACACATTTTATGGCGGTTTGTACAGATAATTGACCTTTACCTTTACATCTATTTTAATGGTGGGTATGTACCAGATACCTGCACAGTATTTCATGCACACTGTAGGAACAGAAATGTCAGGTAGTCCATAAAAATGAAAACATGATAATATATATGTACTAGATTATCCAACAAATAATCCATATCGGTGTCACTGGCCCGCTCATTAGGAATAAACTTTCCTCAGTTCTTTATTTATTAATTAACTGCGCCCTTTTTCGGGGCTTTTACATACGAATAGAAAGAAATAAACAGTATTTATTGTACATAACTGAACTGCCTCAGTAACAATATTATATGTTTGTTTTAAGATAAATTGAAGATGTCCACTGACTTGGTATAATTGTTTCCCTCCATTAGTATTATGGGCAATAAGAGGAACACATATGGTAGTTAGTTCCAGAATTTCTGCACTGAAATAAATCCTGACGTAGTGGAATCCGGAATACTCTAGTATTAATCCGGAAGTTTATCAATTCAAGCTATACCGGACCATCAACTACATCATTTAGAATTTTATATATATATATTTTTAAATATGTTTATTCAGTTTTAATTTTACAATATTTTATTTTACAAATCTTACGAAACTGATCAATCAGTTTGATTGTAAGAAATCTCTCATTTTTTTTTTATAATTATTTAATACAGTATACTTTTCAGTTTATAGAAATACCAAGTCAGCGAAAATTCTTCTGTCTGACAATTTGAGCATATTCATATCGTTTAAAATAGTTGTGTACTTTAACATTGGAATACACATTTTAAAATTTAGAAAACGTAAGAATTTGTTTTGCATTCTTTCAACAACTTGTACATGTATATTATAATGTGGGTTCCAGACGGGAGAATTGTACTCAGGCTGACTTCTAACATATAAGCAAAATATAACAGTTTAATACATTTTATATTGTTAAAATTTCTAGTTAGCCTAGTTATAAATCCCAACATTTTTAAGCCCTTATTAGAGATTTCTGTTGATATTAGCTCTTACTAATATCTAGAATTTGGCTGAATTTAAAACGACTTTATGATTTGATTTCTAATAGTATGAAACATCTACAGTCTCTCATGTCTAGGATGAGCGAGGTTGAGTGAATGATGAATGTAAGTAAGTCTAAAGTCATGGTGTTTGAAAGAGGGGTCGTCCATTAATCACGTAATGTTTTTTAGCAACTTTTTGACCCCCCCCCCCCCCCCTGGTGATATGTGGTGAGGTTTTAGGTTAAACGCCCCCCCCCCAAATCACGTGTATTTTTTTTAGTACAAAGAATAGGACGTTCACCTTTAGAAATCGTGCGTACAATGAAAAATAAATACACGTGATATCACATTTTACCCCCCCCCCTGATTTTTCGTGATTTTTTTCCCACCCCCCCCCCCCTCTTTCGAGCCTCACGTGATTAATGGACGACCCCAGAGATAGTACGAAAAAGTGTGCAATATAGTTGTGAATGATGAAAAACTTGGAGCAGGTGGATGAGTTTGTGCATCTAAGTAGTATGTTTACGAGAGATGGGAAGGCTGATAGAGATATTGAAAGAAGGGTAAATGAAGGTGTGCCAAAAACAAGACTATCCATAGAAGCGAAGCTAGCAGTTCACAATTAGTGCTGGGACCTACCCTGATGCATAGCAGTGAGGCATGGATCTGGCAGAGGAAGGATGAAAGTAAACTGAATGCTGAAGAAATGAGATACCTGAGGCGTATGTGAAAATGTGGAGATCCGCAAAGAATGTAAGGCTGATGTAAGCGTAATCAGTAAGATTAAGAAAGGGACATGTAGAGTGAATGAACGACGAAAGGAGTGTAAGGAAAGTATATGACGCAAATGTGAATGGTAGAAGAATTCGGGGAGAAGAAAGACATGCCACGATCAAGTGAATAAAACACTTGATGTATGATCATACAGAAATGTTTGTACGTTTCCTTTGGGGAGAGGGGGGGGGGGGAGAAGCAGACGTATGTTCACCGTTTGTTTCATTTTCGACTGTTGTTATTTAGTGTGTAAGACAGAGCATTTTATCATCAGCATTTTATGTTTAAGAACAAAAGTACAATCATCAGCGCATTGACATTAGATTTTTTTTTAAATTTTTGGAATTCACTAACACTTCAATAATAAATATATTCCATACTTTCAAAATTATCTTCATGGCAAGTAGTAGAGGTAGAGGTCCACGGAGAAGTCACTTTGTGGTGTATGAGAGAGATGCAAGAAAGTTATGACTTTTTATCCTTTGGAGGTAACAGACCTACGCACAGTGTTTATCTATCTTTTGAAAGAGTTGCAGCATTACAGCGATAAGGAACGTATGTTTATTGCCTTTTTTGCCGTCACGATACCGTAACCGTGAATCGTCACGGTAATTATAAATTCGCCCAATAACGCTTGTGTGAGACTAGGTTAAGAGGAGAGAATATATTTATGAAGGTGAATTAAGAAAGCAGTAGAGTGTGTGAAAAGACAGTACCTTTGTGCATCATATATAAAACGGACATAACCATGTATGGATCATGGATGGAGAAAGACGACAATCAAATGAATGAGGCGCAAGTTGGTATGGTCAATATATGAAGGAAAGTGCGGAGTACTATAGAAGTTAAACTTTCAGAAAACTAAAATAGACAAGAGTGGGAGACTACGAAGCACTTTTTTATCAATTTGATGATTTTTTCCATATTTTTTGGTCGTCGAAATCCAGTGCACCTTTTCCTATACATTTGGTCATCTTATTAGTATTTGTGTTTTCTTCTTCGGGATCGCTAGATGTCGCTTTCTTTTGCCTGTTCATGTCGGAGTGGTTTAAAGATTGGATGGATTGATTTTACAATTTTTTTGAAGCAAAACTTCTTTGCGCACGCTTGACTTGGGGGGTAAGCTGGTGAATGCGCTACGAAAAGTGTGATGCGTTACGAAAAGTGTGATGCGAACTGTATTCGATGAGAACGGTGATCGATGCGAACGGTAATCGGGCGAGGCGTACATACTGCACAGCTAAGGTAAGGCGTACATTCTAAACCAAGATCGTAAGTCACCCCAAAGTCGTAGGTCAACCCAAGGTCCTAGGTCACCCCCACGGTCGTAGGTCACCCCACGGTCATATGTCACCCCAATGTCATATGTTATTTTATAAGTTAGTGAAGTTTTACTTCAGTCGTGTGGTCTAAAGAACACTCGTTTTTTTTTTTTGGATTTCGTAGGATTTGATCCTTGGTCTGCTGAATGTCTGGCCGCTGAGGTTCGTCTGGCGCTTTATACCACTACACTAGACCAAAGGAGACTTTGAGAAGTGGATTTATCGTATTATATTGGAACCGAGTACCCGTGAAATAACTAAATATTTTATTGCTATCTCAATCTCTCGCAAGCTAAATCCTATAGATGTATGTATTTTTCTCTTTTTAGTATCACTTGCTTCCGTTTCATCGAGTTTCAAATGACAACGGTGCTAAATAAATGTTCACTTCAAAAATATCTAACCTCCCCACCTTTCAACCCAGCAACCGTTACTGCTGCTAACTGCCTATCCCTGGACAGAATTGGTGTTGTGGTTAGTTAGATATCATTCTTCAGCACTGAAGAAGGTTCTAACAGGACACCCGGGAGATAAACGAAAGGCGGGCAGACCTAGGCTGAGATGGGAGGATGTCAGGAAAGATGCAAGATGGAATTGGAAGACGACGGCCGAGGACAGAGGACGGTTGAGGCTCATCTTGAAGGAGGCCAAGGCTCAAAACGGACTGCAGCGCCATTGAAGAAGAAGAAGTTAGTTATCATTACGTGGAAGCTTCAAGCGTGGATGTTGAAAATTGGAAGTTGTCCGGCCACCCACGCAAAGCTAGTCGCTGTTTTGCTACAAGTGATCTATCAGTTAGTTGTCAGTTCGGCGTTTACAGCTTCAGAATACACAAAGCTTTCGTGTTTATTGATAGCTTAAGGCGATCCAATAGTACAGGAAAAAATCCAAATCAGATTTCACGCCCTTTATGGGAGGAGTTTAAAAATACTGGAGAAAAAAGCTCTCGGAAAGGTTGGAATAGGTATTTGAGGAAAAAAAATACAGGTTGATTTCGTAAAGGCCTGTAAAAAACATTAATTCCTTTTTTACGCATTGTTTATTGTAATAAAACGGAAATTTAAAGTTGATTTCACGAAAACAAGCGGCGCGAAGGAACACGCCTGTTTCCCGCTATGGCCGGGGCCGGGGCGTGACTGATACGAAATGGGTTGTGTCCAGTGCATGGTTCTTGTGCTCATGCCATAAGGGTCACTTTAAGATCCAAATTCGTAGAGTGCGGGCCGTATTGATTGATGTCAAAAATAACAACGAAAAAATGCATGTTTTATTTTATTTTGTGAAGTTCGGACGTAAATATCAATTTTTTTTGCGATTATTTTAA
Organism: Limnephilus lunatus; assembly: GCA_917563855.2. Classification (NCBI taxonomy): domain Eukaryota; kingdom Metazoa; phylum Arthropoda; class Insecta; order Trichoptera; family Limnephilidae; genus Limnephilus; species Limnephilus lunatus. The sequence goes on from OU830596.1 coordinate 35,798,551, forward strand.
GAGAAACTGAATTTGCCACATTATACAATAAAACCATGTCCGAAAAGGGGTTTATAAGTAGGAGAGTTTGTACTCGAAAGTGTTTTTTACAGACCTAATACTTTATTTTTTTTCTAGGCTTATTAAAAGACTGATGACCGATATTTTTAAGGGCAAAGGTATTTTCTACACGCAGTATTTAATTGAAGCATCTATAATACTTCTAAGCGATCAAATTTTCAAAACAAATAACATATAATTTTATATGATTTTATATTATTTAGTATGACTTCATCTTAATACATTTTGCTGATGTTTTTCCTTGTGGTTATCTAATATCACAAGGAAAAAACATCAGCAAAATAAATTACACTCCCATTTGCTCACCCACGTTAAATTTCAGAAAATAGGGATAAACAGGACCCGCGATAAAGTACCTACAGATTGTATTCATTTTGGGTGCATAATGTTAAAAGTTACTTTAGTAATTAACAATATTTTGCAAAAAAATATTTTTTGCGTTACAATGGTTTACACAAGGATAAAATTTAAAAAATATATAATAATAAACTGAAATAATCAGAAAGAAAATCTTGACACAAAAACATTGACGCATGTTTTAAACATAGAATTATAAATTGTTACATTAAAAATGTTGTTTGCTTTTTTTTACATTAGCTCCACACATTAGGCCCTGAGGAAAACAATTTCCCTCAGGGCCTATGTCATCTTTGGGGATGGTCTTTTTAGGAAAGGAATGAGCGGAAGTATTGGGAAGGAAAAGGGTATTAGGGGTGGATAGGAATCTGGGGGGTCAGCGTGTCTATAAGTAACAGACGTATGAATCCATCCCTCCCACTACGGTGCAAGGTGATGGTCCGAGAGAGTGCGGCTGGAGAAGTCAAAGGAACTTCCTCAACCATTCTTTCCGATCCGAGCCGCCAAGACCAGGACAAACCTCACCCCATGAACCCGGGCACCCCTGCCAAGTCACGAAACGTAGCGAAACACTTGGGGCGACCTATCCAAGAAAACGTTCCCGTGGCGGCGGTACCCATACCCGCCTCCCAAATTATTTTTTTTGTGAAAGGTTAGGAAATAAGGAAGCATAACAACTTACTGAAGGCAAGATCATGATGTCTCTTGTCTAATAACACTTTCCCCTTTGCACTGATTATAATTTTTATCACAGATTGTAATTTAGAAGGTTTTGTACGTAATTCGTAATTCTATCATTCGCAATAAAGATATTGAGCACAGAACACTGCTGTCAGGTTGAAGATTGTCACTGCACTGCCCTTGTGATTTCACGTATTTGGGAAGGGGGACCAGATGTGGGTATTGTTGTGTGTTGTGTTGTCCTATATCAAATATTTAAATTCATTTAGCACTACATTTTATCATTTTTCTTTAATTCCATGTATAGCCTCTTTTACTCATAATTTTGAGGTGTGTGTCACCTTTTACTAAATATTTCAATGCATTTTTGTCTACTTGTCCTTTTGTCTGTGGTCATCTGACAGCTTTTTTTTAACATTAACTCCACACAGGAGGCCCTGAGGAAAATAATTTCCCTCAGGGCCTATGTCAGAGTTCGAGAGCAGAGCTTTCTCTTTTCATGTTTTAAATAGCTTGTTTCTAAACATTAAATTCTACAAATTAAAGACCCAGTGTTCAGATTAGAATCAAAACTCTGTAAAACTTGCTATTCATCTGAATAATTTAAGTTACACAATATCCAGTACAAAACATTCGTGTTTTTACTTACAAAAAGGATAACCTCAAACCAAACATAACCTCTCTGTACGGAACCCCTTGGGTTTGGAAATCGAAGAAGTCTACTTCACCTGCTCACCTTACAACTGACAGAAGACTGCCTGGAGACCAGAACCTGGGACCCTGCACAGGTATGATTTAGGAATGAATGCGCCACATACCTGAACCTCGTGGGGTGAATCGCCGCCATCCTGACTGCGGCCACGTAGTCTGACACCATGTCCGCACAGAGGAGCTCCGGTCTGTCGCAGTCCGGCTTGCCCGGGCACCAGGCCCTGTGCCGGCGGGACTGCAGCACCCCTCGGGGGTCCCTGACGAGGAGAAGGATCCGAGGACCGGAGCTGTGGAAAAGACAAAGAAAACCTGTCAATAAAATGTTGAATGGTCAATGGCGAAAAAAATTCTTTAAATCAAAATATCCTAATAAGAATCTCCAATAAAATGGACGGGAGGAAACAGACACGAGTGGTTGTGTTCAATGACCGGTCAGTGGCTGAGTGGGTATCGCGTTTGGGTAACCCCGGGCATCGCGTGTTAGATTCCTCCATCACGACAAATTAAATTAAAAATATCTTAACTTTGAAAATATGAGATTGACAGAAGGTGGCAATTGCTGAATTGGTAAAAGCGCACGTCCCGGTTAAACGAGAGGTTCTGGGTTAGAGTCCCAGTTGTGTTCATTATCTTTTTCTATTTTTCTGTGTCTTGTTCTCTTTTATATTTTCGTTGAGATTATTGGTGTTATCTTCTTCAATGATATATTACATTGATGGGAATAACCTTCAAAAGTTATAAAAAAGAGAGTTATTCTTATAAAAAAAATAATTAGATTCGTTCGTCTGGATCGCCGGTGTTTGCATATTTTAATACAATCTAATTTTTAGTCCAGTCTAGACTCTGTTAGTGTTAATTTTGTACAAAATATTGTCCATTATTGGCAAAAACATAATTTGCATACATATTACAAACATCCACCTTAAAATGGGTGCTCAAAATTTAACTATGCGACCCATCTAACTAATAAAACTTACTGATCATAAATGGGTATTTTGTTTATTTTGTAAGAGACAAAGGGCCAATCAAATTTCAATTTTCGAGGCGGGTGTGGATACCGCCGCCCCGGGAACCATTCATTGGATAACGAACACTCCTGTCATAGGTCACACCACGTTATTCGCTACGTCTGTTGACTTAGCAGGGGTGCCCGGGTTCATGGGGTGAGGTTTATCTAGGTCTTGACGGCACATGCGTTCGCCCACCCACTGCGTGGCGGGCCGAATCGGGAGACTGGTTGAGGGAGACCTAATGATATCTTAGCAGGAACATCGCATTGCACCGCAGTGGGAGGGATGGATTCATACGCCCGTAACTCCTGGAGACACTGACCCCCTGATTCCTACACACCACCCACATACCTTTTTTCTCTCCTTCTTTTCCCTAAAACGACCCCCACACAGCATCCCGAAAGAAGACGTAGAAGCTCATTAAAAAAGAGCATATATAATACAAACACACGTCTTTCACCAGCAAAATGTGAGCTACAAAACGCAATTTTGAATTTGCTCTTGTCGAGACCCAGAGTTTGGAAACCTCTGAAATATGTAATGAATATGCAAGGCCTATACTTATGCACTGAGGAAAGGCGAGGTCAATATATTGTTTTTAGTAGCGAAAAAATTTGGTACACGTTAAATTCCTTATTTCTTATTTGCATAGTTAACTACACGATAACATAATATATACTTGATAAAGACGCCTTGCTTCAATCACATTCTTGCATCGTATATTATGCACTTGATGAAATAAATGGGGATCTCTTTATCAGACACAACAATATTGATTCTTTTTTTTTTTAATAACGGTAATCGATATCTTTAAAGAGGTGGGATTGGGCGCGAAATTGAGTAATCTGAAAGTACGTTGCCTCTTGTATGCCTAATGATGCGGTGCTGATTTCAAGGACAGTATGGAAGATCTACAGTAAAAAAAATCTCATTTCATTACTCATGTTATATATATATATTCAATTTATTTATTTATTATTGTTATACGCCCATGGGGGCTTTTACATAGATTATAAATAAGTTTTACAAAAGTTATTGAGTTAGAATTTATACCAAAAGTTATAAAAGTGAAAAATTAAAAAATAGTATATACAAGTAGTTTTTGAAGAATATGGCGTAAAGAAATATTTAAAAAATATAATATTTGAGTTATCGAGTTAGAATTTATACCAAAAGTTATAAAAGTGAAAAATTTAAAATATATATATATAAGTAGTTTTTGATAAACATGGCGTAAAGAAATATTTTAAACAATATAAAGTTATCGAGTTAGAATTTATACCAAAAGTTATAAAAGTGAAAAATTAAAAAAAAAAATATATATATATATAAGTAGTTTTTGAAGAACATGGCATAAAGAAATATTTTAAACAATATAATATTTGAGTTATCGAGTTAGAATTTATACCAAAAGTTATAAAAGTGAAAAATTAAAAGAAATATATAAGTAGTTTTTGAAGAACATGGCGTAAAGAAATATTTTAAACAATATAATGTTTGACAATAACATAATATACAACATTACAATAACACATCAAATCGTTAAATATACATATTAAACCCGTTACAATAATTTGTAGGATTCCACAAAGTGTTGGTTTAATTTGCATTTAAGATTATAAAGGGAATCAGCAAATATATCTATAATACCACCAAACTTGTTTCCCAAATTATGCATCCCGAATGAAGAAGTAAGTAATAATAATAATAGAAGGTAAGCGTGTGTGATTGATAGTTGGTTGTGTAAGTGTCGCAAAAGAATGTTGTACTTAAAGTCTAGTAATGTAGAAATTAGAGGCATCCCCGATATGAAGGACGAAACCCTAAAAGACGTGGTCTTCAACATCTTCAAAACAACAGGATCTCCCATAGAAACTAAGGACATCGATGCCGTATATCGTCTACAAAAAAAAAATAACAACCAAAAGCAACCCAGGACAATTGTTCTTAAACTAAAATCGAACATGGCCAGAAATCAACTGCTATCTGATGTGAAATCTTTCAACAAGAACAAACCCAATACCGAAGATAAACTTAACACGTTAAATATCGGTCTCGCCGGCCCCCGGTTGCCAATCTATATATCTGAGCAGTTAACATTTCGGGCGAATCAGATCTGGTATAAAAATCGCCAAGTCGCTAAAGAGAAACGATATCAATTTGCTTGGATCAAAGAGGGTCAGATTTACGTGCGGAAGGAGACAGGATCAGGTGCAATTCTCATATCCGATGAAAACAAGCTGGCCTCGCTGTGATTATCTCAAACACAATATACCTATTGCCGACAACGATAATAATATGAAGGTTCTATCATTACTATTGCCATTATTATATCCTGTGATTATACGTACACAGTCTTTAGAACTAAAGTACTCACTAGGTTTGCTCTTTTCTACTATTTATTATACTGTTATTATGTTACCGATTCTGCTATGTACCTCATTACCAATACTTTTGTTTTACCTCACTTGGGATCACTTCAATCATTATCACATGTTTGTTTTCTTAAATATTATTATTTTATGTATGTTATACTGTTTTCTAGAAATGGATCAAAATCGTATAGTAGTGAAATTTTCATTGCATCGCATTTCAACTGAATAATAATGATTCAATTACCTCATGATATTTATAATGACTCAGATATAACTTGCAACACGTATTTGATTGACGATCTCAACAAATTAAATAATCACAGTTGGAAGTCTTATAGTTTAAAGATTATTCACCAAAACATCAGAAGCATGTCAAACATTGATGATTTTTTGTTATTTCTAGATCATTTCAATCATACTTTTGATGTGTTAATTTTATCAGAGTGTTGGATCAACGAAAACTACACCTCTAAAATAATACAAACTTACACAGAATATCACTCAATTAAAAATTTAAATAAATCTAGTGGTATTGTTGTATACATCAAAGACGGTATTCAAGCACAAGTCGAAGAAATTTTATTATCGCAAGCTAACTGCCTTAGAATTATTCTGAACAATAATTTATGTATCTTTGCTATATATAGATCACCTTCTTTCCAGATCATAGATTCTTTTTTGAATTCACTCCAAACTGTTATCAACAGTTCCGATAAATTTGAACGTCAAATCATTATAGGCGACCTTAATATCAACACTTTATCTCCATTTCACCACCAACTCAACGACTACTTATGCCTGCTCACAGAAAACGGATTCATAGCGACAATCAACACACCTACTCGTGAACAGGGCACGAAAAAATCCTGTTTGGATCACATCAACGTAAAAAATATTAACTTCACTGACTCATTCGTTATCCACTCATCAATTTCCGACCACTATACGACAGCACTGTGCTTTAAAGATAAACCGCCCCCACCTGCCAAAATAAAGTATGTCCCTCGATTAAACTTTAATAATTTAATTGAGGACTTGCATTTAGAAAACTGGCAAAAAGTATTTAATCAAACTGATACTGACATTGCGATGAAGGAATTCATTTGTATTCTACAAATGTATATTTCTAAACATAGTAGTAACAAACGCATATCGAACAGCCAGTTTAAACTTACGCCCTGGATCTCTCCCGGCCTTGTCAAATCGATTCACAAAAGAAACCAACTCCACAAAAGGGCGCAAAAGTTTCCAGATGATATTTTAGTACAAATTCACTACAAGAAATATAGAAACTTATGCAAAAAGATTATTAAATATACGAAGGAAAATTATTACAAATCGTTCATTTACGAAAATTCTTACTCTCCAAAACGTATGTGGGAAGCGTTTCGTAATATTAGTAGAACAAAAATCAACAGGTCTTCCGAAATCAAATCATTAGATATCGGTAACATAAACTCTTCTAATTCTAAAAATATGGCGAATTTCGCTAATAACTATTTCACATCGGTGGGATCCACACTTGCCAAAAAAATTCTCGACAAATGTAATAAAACTGAAAACGATCTTGCCAACTTGGTCACCTCTAACCTCGTCCATAAAATAGACAATATACAAACATCGACGAACGAAGTCCTGAAAATAATTGACGACCTACAGCCATCTAACGCTTGTGGACCAGACAAAATCTCGACAAATCTGCTTAAAGTAATCAAATCATTCATAGCATCTCCGATAGCGTTCATTTCCAATCTAAGTCTCAAATCAGGAACATTCCCTAACCATCTAAAACATTCAATTGTTGTATTACTGCACAAAAATGGAGATAAATCTGCGATTCAAAATTACAGGCCGATATCTTTGGTCAATTCGGTGTCAAAAATTATCGAGAAAATTGTTAAAAACCGTCTCAGCTTTTACCTTGAAGATAATAACATTCTTTCTGAGAGACAATATGGCTTCCGACCGGGTTTAGGTACAGAAAATGCCATTGGCAATCTGACTAAAGTTGTTTCTAATAACATCGATCGAGGAATCAAAAGCATCGCGCTCTTTCTGGATCTGGCTAAAGCTTTCGATACCATCTCGCACAAAATCCTTTTGAAAAAATTACAGCTAATCGGTATACAGGGGCAGTTACTTAAATGGTTAGGAAGCTATTTAGAAAATCGGAGCCAAAGAGTTAATATTAATGATACTCTAAGCGATCCAGCAAATATCGAATTTGGTGTACCACAAGGAAGTACTTTAGGACCGATATTGTTTAATATCTATATCAATGAACTTTGCAACAGTAACCTTGCCGATCATATCATCACTTTTGCTGACGATACGGTCTTAATATTTGAGGGCAAAAACTGGTACGAAGCGCATAGAAAAGCCGAAATTGGAATAAACAATGTCAAACAATGGCTAGACAATAATCTCCTTACTCTTAACACGGATAAGACCAAATTTATACGTTTTAGTGCAACACAAGCGGGACAACCCAAGGTAATTATTAATATTACTATTCACATTTGCAATGAACCGAACACTTGTACTTGCAATAAACTAGAATGCGTTGATAGTTTAAAATATTTAGGAATCATCATAGATAAATATCTGAGATGGGAAGAACACATTAACTCAACTGCCTCAAAAGTCAGAAAACTTACTCACCTTTTTATTACCATCAGAAATATTCTCTCTGTAAAAGACATGAAATCAATATACTATGCCATGTGTAATTCTTTACTTGAATATGCATCCCTAGGATGGGGTGGATGTGCCAAAACAATATTGGACCCCCTGGCTAAAGCACAGAAATCTTTACTAAGAGTCATCCTTAAAAAACCATTCAGGTACCCCAGTGATGCATTATTCACGGAATTTAAAGTTCTCGATGTTAGACAATTATATATTAGAAAGATTGTATTACATGCTCAAAAACGACGCCAGCACTACCCTTCCATTGACCACCTTCACGACACCCGACATTCAAGGAACAATCCAATAGTCCCAATAAAAACCACGACGTCCCTTGGACAACGTCAATTTTCGTACTTAGGACCTAAATTATTTAATATCATTCCTAATGCTTGGAAAACAAAAAGTACTAATGTTTTGCGCAAATTAATCAACGACTGGCTCCTTGATTTAGGGAGGGTCAAAAGCGAAGATATGTTGACCAAGAGATAGGCTTCTTATTATTACCATCTGGCTTGTATTTGCTTTATTTACTTTACCGGTTTTATTTACTTTATCGATTTTGTTTACTTTACCGGTTTTATCTTTTATCTTTTATTTGTATTTGTTTTTGTTTTTAAGCGCTCTAGGGGAAAATATCTGAATTTGATGTTAAGATATCATTATTTGTCTTCTTTTTCTTATGAGTACAAAATTATATACTGTTAGGAATACATAATTAACACCTTTTCCTGCTATAAATAACATGTTATGTTAGTAAACAATGTAATATGAATTTAAATTTGTCAATTTGACTGGCCTAAAACAGGATCCATTCCTAGTTGGCTAGTCAAAGTTTCCACATATGTTTTATTGTTCAATTTTATGTGAAATTTTTATATTTTATTACGGTGCTCCAGATTTCATGTCCAGGTTGAATCTTTCCCAAATGAAAGACTAAACCCTTCCACACACTTTTCCACAAATGAATATCTAGTAAATTAACGCAATGTAAGTGCATTATAAGTTATTATTATTATTATTATTATTATTACTTTGCCTTGTATTCCTTGTCGGTACATAGAGTTTAATAGCAGCAACGATGGCAGGGCTGTCAATAAGGTTGTTCATGACTCTGTATAATAAAATTAGATCTGAAATGGTTCTTCTGTCAGACAGCGTAATTAAATTAAGTCGATACATCAAATTTACATAATTTATGTTTTCTATTGGAATTTTGAGTTTGAAATTTAAGTACCTAAGAAATTTGTGTTGAACCCGTTCTAATTTGTTAGAGTGTACTTTATAGAAAGGAGACCAAATAGGTGAATTATATTCCACTTGGCTTCTAACTAGTGAAATGTAGAGTGTTTTCATGCAATACAAGGACTTAAAATCAGTTAGGGTTCTACAAAGGAAGCCAAGAATCTTTAAAGCCTTATTAGTTATATCATCTATATGTGCTGTGACTGTTAAGTTTGATTCGAATATAACTCCCAAGTCACGAATTTGTGATACTGGTGTTAATTTAACATTATTTAAATTATATTCATGTAAGATATGAGAATGAGTTCTGGAAAATCGTATTACTTGACATTTCTCAATGTTCAAAAATAACATATTTTGTTGGCACCATTTAAAAAATTCATCTAAATTAGCTTGTAAAATTAGGCAATCATATATATTTCGTATTCTTTTAAACAATTTTAGATCATCTGCAAAAATTAGGACTTGTACATCTTTAAATATGTTTACAATGTCATTAATGAATATTAAGAATAATATTGGGCCGAGGTGGGACCCTTGCGGGACACCACTTGTGGCCTCGAATACATAGGATTCTATAAAATTAATCCTGACACTAAGCACTCTATTACTGAGGTAACTGATAATCCATGTCAATAAACTACCTTTGATGCCTAACAGTCGGAGTTTGGATCAATCACACACAGATACTTACAGAGCTTTACCACACATAGGACCTAGGGGTAGTCTTTGATCCTAAACTTATATTTTCAGACCATATATTGCAGTTGACAACATCATGCTACAAAGCTGCTAGGGTTTGTTATAAGATCATGCAAACAGTTTTCAAAACCTGAAGAAATTATGGCTATGTATAACTGCATTATAAGGTCTAAAATTGAATACGCCTCTACTGTATGGGCCCCATACCAGAAAAATACACCGAGAAATTAGAACAGATTCAAAAAAAGTTTCTTAGATACCTGTATATGAGAATGCACGGGGAGTACCCGCGATTCATGCATCATGAAGATCTGCTCACAGAAACGCGTTACCAAAGTCTCCAGTCGAGGAGGAGTGGGATCCTTGCAGTAACGGCGTACAAAATCATTAATAATTTAATAGATAGCCCATACCTCCTGGAATGTTATAAGTTGTTTGTGCCGAACAACTATAGCCAGGGACGGTACCACGATCTTCTATGTATCCCACATAGCAGAACAAACGTAATTGCCAAGCATAGCATGACACGAGGTATGGTGTTGTTAAATAACGCTTCCAAAACTATTGACATCTTTAACAGTAGTAGTCTTGAAGAATTCAAGAGGCATTTAAGTGTTACTATTTAAAGTGTGTCACATGTGTATTGCAAATGGACACATAGTCTGTAATACACAAATAAATAATAATAAAAAACATAGGCCTCGAGGATTTCATCAGCTACCGTATTCAGAATTCTGCACATTATAAACCTAACATAAATTTGATTAAATAATACATTCTGCTAAAATGTATTATGCGAATTTTGATAAGCGTGGTCATTATCAACATATAATGATAAAAATATAAATGATAAGTGATTTCCGGTTTAAATGCACTCATTATGCACAAAAACAACTAACTGCAGTTATCGTCAAACAAAATGGTGATATTGGCTTATCTAATTAATACTCTAGCGACTGTACGGTTGAAATTTAAGGCGCCGCATCCGCGCTCAAAAATAATAATATGGAGAAATACGTAATTACGAATGTTAGAGGAGCGCGCTAATAATTAAAACGATAAAATCGATGCGAAAATTGTGAAAATGTTTAATGAAACACGACTCCTTTAAAATAGAGCAAAAATCTCATGGAAGACGTCTTAAGTATAATTTAATGAAACGTTGTGAATTTTTTCACAACTATAACTTGTAAAATAACTGAAACAAACGTGTTTATAATAATTTTCAAGGGAATTTCATATAATTTGCGTTTCGGCGTAGTAGCCCAGTCAATGAACGCATTGAACTGGAACAAATTCGGGGAGAGCTGATTTTTTGCAAGTGAATAGTACTTTCTACAGAGAGTATTTTCCAAAAAGTCCCCACCCCTCCCCCGCTTGCTTCCTCCGCTGCACCCCCCCAAACTTTGAAATTGTAGAGTTCTACAAAATCCATTATATCTCCTAAACTATAATACATATCTGAAAAATAATTACACCGTTATACTTTTAAGAAAGCTGTCTAGAAAAGAGATGACAAGTTTTTTTTTGTTATCTACTACGGTTTGGCAAATAATAATGAAATTGTCGCCAAAAAAAATTTTTTTTTCGTAAAATTTTGATTTAAGGGTGAATATTTTTTTTGTCTGAGGAATCACGCAAAAATGTTTCAAACAAACTATTTGCCAAATTTAATAGGATTTAAAACGACATATAATATTGTTTACCTTTATCCTTAATACTGGTCAAATTTCGACTCAATCGCAGGGCGGCACGGAGTGCAGGCTATGAGGCTTGGCAGTTGAGCCGGGCCCGCAGTGGTGCAGGTGACCGATTTGTGTTTAGCTAGCACTATTTATAGTTTTAAATTAAAACACTGAGTACTTTTTCATTGGTTTATGATATTAAAACACTTTCAATATTAAAAAGTATTTGCAATAAAAGAATGTAAAGAATTATATTACAAAAATTATAGGGTAGGTTTTAGGGGACTATTATTATTATTCACTGGGCATCACAGTCGTCTTCAAATATTTCATCAGTATTTTTAGATGTGTTACTGCAGGAGAGTTCATTGCATTGACCACACATATCAGAACACTCTAGTCCTGCCCCCCGACAGCTGCACCACTTTCCGCACGAGGTTTTACAGTTACAAGAAATCAGCATTAGAAGTTCATTTGGAGCCGCGGGACATGTCATTGGAATAGGTATTAACTTATATTCTCTTCTTTGCCATCCCCACTTATAAGACGATAGTTCATTTCCTAGCCATGTTTGAATTTGGAGGTACGTCCTAAGGAGATGCTGGCGGGCTGCGTTCTTTGTTGGTGGAAGTCTTGCCAAATCAAACTTAGATTTAAGAGCGCGCAGGAGCGCCGAGAAATTTTAACGATAGGTATTTGTAAAAATTATTTCTATTTCGTTCATCTCAGCGGGGACAGCAAAAGCGCTATCGGTGTATTGGTGAACCCCAATGCGTGTGTATGCGTGGCTGCAGGTGTTGGAAGCACGAATCGCCGCGCCGCGCCCGCCAGCGACTTCGCGTTCTTATTATTTCATTTACTGTTATTCATTTATTCCAAAAATTAAGTAGGTGCCTAGGTACATATTCGTAATAAAATAGCGAGGTCTACATTATTTAATATTGTATTGTACTTAACTTTATTATTATTATTACTTACTACAAATACATGTGACTGCCTGCTCCGAGCTCATCTTCTGCACACGCACAAGTCAATGAGACTTGTGGGTGCGTGTATACAGGTTGCTGCCTGCTGCAACAGATAAGTCAATACGCGTCGCTACTTGAGCGTGCGTATTCCTATATAATAGATATCTTCTGCGCTCATAGTTCATTCATCTTGTTACTATTAGTAAAGTAAGATGCACGCTGTTTTGGTTTAGTAATATCGGGAGATTCATACCATCTTTTTTTATAAAACGGCAGCATAGGCGCAGTAGGTACATCACGTACTTTGTGATTGTATAGTGTTTTTATTTTTCGCTGGCTGCATCACTCTACTGTTTTTGACTAGCCTTTTTACTGGAAACTATTCTACGTCAAATACAGACCTTCGAATTTTGACCCTGAAACCCCCTTGAATATTGAAATCTGTTTGGTCATTTCTCACGATTTACACATATAGGACATATGGTGAGTAGATACCTACTAAACTATTCATAAAGTATTCATAAACTATTATTATAAACATAAACTATTCATTCATAAAAACTCAATATTACAACACAATTTCCTTTTTTAATTAAACATATAAATATCGCTAAAAATGTTGTTGTTTTTTGGCTCTCCCTGAATAACGTAAATTCATCAGTTTTGACTGTATGCATAAAGTGCATTAGTGCAAGTCGGTACATTTGTTAACATATCTAGTAACCTATAATAAATATTATTCTACGTCTTAGGCTGCGTATACACACGCCAGCCGAACAACGGATTATGGGAAAGGAACGAAGCAAAAGCAAACTGCCCGAAACGCTGCGCCGCTTGCGGTTGCTTCGTACCTTTACCATAATTCGTGGTTCGGCTCGCGTCTCTGTCCGCAAAGAGTGGCGTGCACTGATTTTTCAGTGGGCTAGAATCCTAAGATTGAAAATACGACATTAATGATGTTGTCGAAGCTGAAAATTATTTTTTTTCCGAAATTTCAATTTTCAAATTCTGTGCACGCCACTATTCGCAAATATATACGTAGCATAAGATATGTGTATTTAGAAATTGAGTTACATAAAATCGACTACTATATTACCTACCTTCAACTCAAAAAATTTTTTCTTACAGATAAATAATGGGTAAAAGAAATGGAAACAAAGCGCGTTTGTTTTTATCTGCTAGACGAAAAAAACCGATTATTAGTATCAAACGACAGATTCATGTTGCACCACGTTCGACATCTAGGTAAGTCGAAATATCGCTTTCCTGTCACTCTTACTACTGAACCTTCCTAAGGTTACCTTTACGTACGTAAAGTTTTTTTTCCCGTAAGTTGCTCACATAAGAGAGTTATGGCAAAATTACCAAAGGGTATCGTTTACATTGATAATTTTGCCATAACTCTCTTACGTGAGCGACTTACGAGAAAAACCTAAAGATTTATGCTATGAGAGCCGTGTATTATGTAGCATGTATAACGGGAAAATGGGATGGACAAATTTAAATAAATAAATCATTTGCATTTACAGGGATATGGATGTCATCGATACTACTTTTGGAAACTTAACTACATCTTCACTAATGCATGAAACTTCCATGGATGAATCATTTGCTCCAAATATAGACGAAAACGCAAGTTCATCATCATCAACAACGCTTGATGATTTGGTGATAGAACCAGACCATATTGATGAAACCGATAATTTCGAAGGTCGCAGAATTGTGGATATAAAATATTTGTTTTCGGAGATATCAAATATAAAGCACGAACACACCAACTGCACATTTTCCGATTTAAAATTTATGAAGGAACGACGAAATGGTCTTCTAAGCCAGTATGTTTTCGAGTGCAAAATGTGCAAGAAAATAGAATACATTCACTCCGAAGACCCGAAACGGAAAATGTCTATAAATACTGCTGTCGTCGAAGGAGTGATGTGTACAGGAAATGGGTATTCACAATGGAATGAAATTTGTGGGGTTTTAAATATGCCAAATATGGATTGTAAGACTTACACGAACATAGAACAATGTTTAGCGCCAACAATTGAAGAATGTGCCTTAGAAGAAATGATCGCAGCTGGTGAAGAAGAAAAAAGGCTAGCCATTTTAAACGGTGACGTAGACGAGGGTGGCTATCCTTTGGTAACGGTGGTTGCAGATGGCTCCAGGGCAAAGAGGTCGTACAAAAGTGGATTTAGCTCCTCATCTGGCGCAGGGTGCATAGTTGGACTACGAACTAAAAAGGTTTTATTTCTGGGAGTGCGAAACTCATACTGCTGCATATGTGCTAGAGCTACTAAACTACACATAGTTGCTTCTGAGCACAGGTGCTTCATAAACTGGCGTGACAGTGCTAATGCCATGGAAGCCCACATTATAGCAGAAGGGTTCTCGAGAAGCATGGAAATGCATGGATTGAAATTTAACAAACTAGTTGGTGATGGCGACTCCAGCATCATGAAAAAAATAGTGCAACAAATGCCATATGGTCCTAACCTTATAGTACAAAAAATAGAGTGCAAAAATCACTTACTCCGCAATTTTTGCAACAAAATGAAAGCACTTGGAAAAAAAACCAACAACGCTAAAGGCTTTGTACCAGTTCATATAAGGAAAAAGGTTGAAGCAAACGTTTTACGCATGAGAAGAGCTGTAGTTGGAGCAATAAATTACAGGAAAGAGCAAGAAAACACAGTACAAAGTGATAAAATAAAAAATTTGAAAATGGACATAAAAAATACCGCAAATCATGTGTTTGGTGATCATAAAAATTGTGCATCGTACTATTGCAAGCCGGAGAAGTATACTGATGATCCAAATTTAGTAAGCGATCTTCGAGATTGTGGAATATGGACTGATATCCAACAATTCTTATTGTCTCTAATAGCAAATGCAGAAAGTCTTATTATTGACGTGACAAATAACACTGTGGAGCAATTCAACAACGTTATCGCCAAATTTATAGGTGGAAAAAGGGTAAATTTTACTACAAGAGGATCTTACCAAGCAAGATGTTTTGGAGCAGTAACTTCGTGGAATAGTGAATTGGCAACCCATTCAAGAATACAAAAGAAAATCCAAGGCCACAGTCCCGGCAAATACACGAAGCACTTTATAGAGAGAAAACGACGTTCGAAGGAGAATAAACAAATGTGTCGAAAAAAAAAACTAAAGTATAATGAAAATACGACAGAAAAAAGAAAAAAAGTTACAGGGCCCGATGAAAATTATGGTCAATTGGAATTAGAACCAGATATGCCACCTGAAATATTTGAAACGAAAAAAGAGGAATTTCTCAAAGAATTATCTTCAACCAATAAGGAAGAGCTCGAACGGAATACGGTAGGCCAAAGCAATAACAATCTGTGGGCAATTGAAAGACGTAAGCGGATAACGGCGTCTAACTTTGGAAAAATATATAAGCTTCGGCAAAAAACTTCAGTTACGGGAGTACTAAACTCTTTACTGTACTCACAATTCAAAGGAACTATGGCCACAAATTATGGAAAAGAAAATGAAAGCCTAGCAATAGAGCAATTTTCAAAAAAAACAAGTTTTCAGGTATCCGCTTGTGGGCTATTTATCGATAAAACCAAAAACTTTTTAGCGGCAAGTCCGGATGGCCTTATCGGTGAGGATTCTATAATTGAAATTAAATGCCCTTATAGTATAGCAAATATGTCACCAGAAGAGGGAATTGCACAAAAGATAATTGATTACTGTAAATTGGAAGACCATTCTTTAACATTAAAACGGAATCATAATTACTTCTACCAAGTACAAGGCCAGTTACATATTACTCGTCGTAATTATTGTTATTTTGTTGTGTGGAGTCCAAAAGGTTTGCTGTATGAAAAAATTGAGAGGGACGATGAAATCTGGCAAAAAATCGTTCCACTGTTAGAAAATTTCTACCACCAATGCCTTTTACCAGAAATAATTGACGGTCACATACCAAGAAATTTACCGGCGAGGGAAAGGTCTGGACCATAAATTGTTTTAATTTCATTGTGTAGATGTTAAACAGTAATTTTTTTTACAATAAAGCGTTTAAAAACAAAAAATATTAGATCATTGAAGAAGATTGAAAATGTCAAGTGATGTAGGAGGTATTCCCAAAAGTGCATTTTTCTGTAATAATATAACGTATTAAAAAAGTTAAATAAAAACTAAACTAGTTATGTGTATGTACCTAATATGTGGCACAATAAACAATATGGTGCCTCTTATACATAGATTTCAATATTCATTTGTATAATATGATATTATAATAACATAATCGATTCAACAACATGTGGTAGATGCATGTACCACTGAACATACGCTGTACCAGCATTCCATCAAACGATCAGTGGTGTATGTACTTACCATCACACATTTTCTTGTAAAATATAATTTTTTTGAAAAAAAAATCTAGAACAATATATTTAGTCAAATATAAAAGTTTTTTTTTGGTTCGGTAGTTGTATCTTAAAAAAAGTGTCCTATAAAGGGATAATATTATGTTGAGTACAACCTTCAAAAGTTATCAAAAAATATTTTTATTAATTTTTGTGTTCCATATCCAACTCGGCAATACGGAACGGAATCATCTCGGGGTCTGTCTGTAACAGGTGTTTTTTTTTCAATTTTTTTCCATTAATTTATGTGACGTAAACAAATTAAATTTGTCACAATAACTTTAGTAAATAAGCTCGGTAAGTATTGGCACACTCAAAATAAGTCACCAAACAGAAAAATAATTTTAAAAAAACATCGATAACTCGGGACATGACAACACTAGTGGACTAGTGTATCGATATAATTATTGAGAATGTCACATCACTTCGTTGACTGTATACGTATTCAACAAAACCCTCTCCGCCCCCCCTCACCCCCGAATACTGAGAGAAAGGGACACATGCACCTCAGCCTGATAATACCCAAATAAAATTGTCAAAATCGAGGTTTTGTAGTCCTCATTTTTCTACTCCAAAACTGAACCAATTTCCAAGATTTTTTTTACCAAATGTATTGGAAGAAAACATTCTATGTCTGTACCTTTTGCTTTTTTTAAAAATACATCGTCTAATTTGTATACTGAACGTTTGTTGATGGCGTTAAAAAAAGGCAATTTTAACAATTTTTGAAGGGTTATAACTCCTATAAAAAGTAGTTTATCAAAAAAATCAAAACGTACCGACACGCTTGCGGTCAATATTCATATTATGTAAAAAAAATATTTTCTCTAGTGTCAAAATTCAGAGAGGGAAATGAGGAATACGTTTGTATGGAAAAAACACCACCCGGTTTCCTCTTAAGAGACATCTTGGCATTTAAATGCTTATACTTAAAATATCTAGCCTCATCAAGATTCTTGTATTTTGCCAATCCGTACAAACTTAAAAGAAAGCGTTCACCATTTTGGAAGAGCAGGTCCTTTTCCATGTGGGGCTGAATGAAATTCTTAGCCGCATCTTTCAAATCTGTCGGTGTAGTTATTAGACTTACAGCCTTCATTTTTCCGATACCATACAAAGCAGAGGTTGTGTCACATCCTGTGACAGCATGAGCAAATAATATGAGTTTCCTTTGATTACCATACATATGTACAAAAAACTGAACAGAATACACAGTACTGGTGTTAGTAGAAGTGGCTATTGGTTTCCAAAAAAACAGCTTGTTTTCCGTTGGAGGGACCAATGCTACTAGCAATACTAATAAATCTGTGTCTGTTCCAACAACCACCACAGTGCTACCAAGCTCTATATACTTAATCGCCTGACCCACTATCTCCGTATCATCATCATCGTTTTCTGTTATTGTCTGTATGTTTGCAGCATGACACTTAATTTTAACAGCTTCTATTAACCTCTTTTTATTTTGAGAATTGGCGAGAAATTCTACCTGAGGTGTTGTACAGACAGTATAATCAGAAAATATAATTTCACTTGATGTTCTTTTTGCAGCTCTTCTTGACTGCTCCTGCTGTTTTGTTGTAGCGTTCTCGGGATAACCATAAAAAACTATTATTACATTTGCACCATACTTTTTAGATACATAATTAACATATCTTTCGGTAATATCATGGAAAGTAGAGACTTAAGGCCACACTACTGCATGTAATAGGTGATGGTGGATATCAAGAATAAACGCAACTTCATCCTTTGTGGAATTGATATCAACGATACCATCGTCAAATGCTTTTACAATGGAGGTTTTCTTACCTTTCTTTAAAGAAACATCAAATAAAGAAGGTGGATGTTAGTATAGTTAATAGTTCAAACTCAAAGTAGGATTTGAGCTTTGCAGGACTGTCACATATGCATAATATTCTATTAAATATATCTGCTGAGGGTTGATTACAGCTTCTTTGTTTCTAATTCTGACAGACTTATTACTGGCTTGAGTAACAACCATATCCGATCTAAGTAGCTTTAGTTCAGAAAAAAATTGCCCTGTCATTTTCTTCATAGCTTTGAAACCTATCTCGTAGACATCGTCACGTGTTACGGTTGAGTCTGACACTAATCCCGAAGAAATGCAAATTAATTCACCAGACTTTTGAGCAAAAGGGTTGTGTTGGTTTAACCAGTTTACAAATTTTGATAAGTCTTGGTTGTCTCGTAGCTGGCGGCTCTCCCTAAGCTCAACATTCTGCTAACTTGTCTTGTAGCTTAAACCCAAGAAATTATGAAATGCTAATTGTGTGAACGTGTCATCTTTGATTGTAGGAGGCCCAGCTCTTATTAGAGATCTTTGGTATCTGTCACCTTCGTGATAAGATGAACAAATGCCCAATGACGACAACACTTCTATTAAATGTTTATATCCATACATTTTTTGTAGATATAAACACAAACTTGTTTGTATTGATGATAAAAAAATACCTAGGCCTTGCAGATGCTATTATGACGTGGTTAATTACTATACGTCTTCTCATAATATCAGGTCCATTATCGTACAATCTCTTCTTTGTTTCAGTTGACGTGAACAGATTCAGAGTTTCAGGAACTAAATCATCACCCCCACGACTAATTTCTGGAATATCAGGATAACTTTCACAATCATATGGCATTTTTTGAATATCTTCTCTGATTATTTCTGCGGCAGCACGTACAATTCTTAAACGTTTCAGATTTACATTATTTTCTTTATTTCTGTACCAGTCATCTAGAATCTTATAAGTAGAGTGAGACATTCATATGACAGTCTTTCTGCCAAAAATATACGTGTATATCCGTTCTTGAAAATAGTCAATAAGTTGTTTTTTTCAGAAATTTATCTGAGTACCGAAGATCAGTGCCACAAAGGTCTATTACTATTTCCCTTAATTTCTCTAATGTAAACTGACATTCGTCAGAATTTTCTAAGAAATTACAGAGCTTAAGAATTTTTTTTGCTGAATCTTCATCTTTAGGTCTTCCTACATACTGATTTGATTTACTTTTACAGAACTTCTTGTAGCAACTGCCGTGATAGCGAGCTTCTGCAGCGACCAAATCAAACACACTTAACAGTTTAGATTTAACTTTTGCACCCCATTTATCATCTCTTGTATTGCAAGCATTAATCAATGTTTCTCTTATTTCTAGTGTTAACACCAAATGTATTTTTTCACGATATTTTTCAGGTAGATAGACATTTAAAACTGTTTTTTTGTCACAAATAATACAATTCTCCAAGAAATTAAACGTGTTTTCTAAATGCCTTAGGAATGGTTGAGATGTACTGGTCGATGGTCTTCACTTAACATTTGTAAAAGCTGTACTTTTTTCTACAATCTATATGCACGGTTACGCTATCCAAACGGGTTAATTTAACATGATTATTGTCATTTCTTTCAATACTAGCGTTAATTAGCATCTGTAACCCTTTCGTTACTTTAAAAACATTTCCAGTAAGTTATTTTTTGCATAAAATACACCATAGGTTGACTTCAGACATTTTCAGATTGAAAATTTCTTTTTAAATAATTGTTTCTCAATATTTTTACCTGATGAAGGTGGTAAAACGCACAAAAAACTTGATTAACTGAACTCTTGGCACAACAACGTCAAAACATAATGCACAAAACTGACACACACCTCAACCTTAAGACATCGGAGATCAAACTGGTAAAAAAATATGCAGCGATGCGCCGCAACAATGCGCGATGCGTCGCCTGGCTTCACGCACGCCATTGCGTTCATCCACTTTTTTCAATATAAATTAAAAATATAAGTAAATACTGTTATACATGGTTTTAAAGCTTATTAAATTTGGCAAATGATTTGTTTGAAGTATTTTTTAATATTCTCTCAGACAAAAAAAATATTCAACTTCAAAAAAAAAATTTGCAAAAAACAAAAAAAAGCTAACAACAATCTCATTATTATTGGACAAACCAATACTGATAATAAAAAAAGTGCAATGAATTATTTTTAGGAAATTTTATAAGAACTTCAGTGATGAATTTTTTTTTCTGATATATGTTTTAGTTTATGAGATATAATCACTTTAGTAGAACCCCACATTTTAATGTTTGGGAGGGCACAGGGGGGGGAACAAGCGGGGTAGGAGTGGGGACTTTTTTTAAAAATACTCCCTAGAGTATTTACTACTAACCTGCAAAAATTCAGCTATCCCCTAATTTGTTCCAGTTAGGGCCTGTTTTTTGTCTAGATTGACTGGGCTATAGAAAGCGTCTAGATATTATCTTCAAAAATAAAATATATTTTTTTAAGAGCTTAAAAACTTCAAATGCATGTAAGAATTCGGTAGAAATTCGGATAGCGGCGGCTTAAGAATCCGACTTCTACAACTCTGACGCCGCGCCATATGGAAACCATCTGTGAAGATACTATCGTAATAGAACCGAATTAAAGCAAGTAGCTAATATAGCCAAAAGATGACGTCACTTACGTTAACAGCTAGCATGAGGAACGTCGGCAGGCAAGCGGAAGTACTCTTGGATTTTGCATTTTCATGAATCTCAACTGGGCGAAGCCGAAACCATAAGCCGACCGCAAGGGCCAAGCAGCAAGAACCTTCGGAGCAGGTTTTTAACTGCTAGTTATAATTATTAGAGACCAGCTGACCCAGCACGCGTTGCTGTGGCTAACGAAACACAACGCCATCTACTGGATGGTTACCCAACCTTTATAACTACGATAAATTATCTCACACCGCCATCTGTTAATTTGCATACACAAATCCACACCTCCTGCTTGCCAGCCCGCTCGTCCACCACGTGCAGACATTCTCCTTTATATATTTCAACAAATTTACACAAAACCTTGACAAATTATATATCTAATCAAACCTCATGAATCACTCTATCTACTGGTGAAAACCGTATGAAAATCCGTTCAGTAGTTTTTGAGTTTTCTCTAACAGACAGACAGACGCGGCGGAGGACTTTAATTTATAATATGTAGAGATTAAGAGAAATCGTCTTTGCAAACTTTGACACCTCATATCTCAACCAAAGTTACGAGTACACATATATTTTTAAACTACATTAACCAATAATAATTTGAATAACATCGGTTGCAATAACCCAACCTTCAACCGCTTAAAAATAATAATGATTATATTATTAAAAAAGTGAAGTCACTTTACATGTATGTATTTACTTTCAGAATAACAGCAGCGGTTTAATAACGGGTTCCAGCGTGGGCTAAGATGCCAGGGATATCTCCAGCATTGATAAAGCAAACAATATAATACACGATAATTACTGAAGACCTCTCAAATGATGGTGATATTGAACGACAGAGGAGAAGTTTCAGTATACTGTCAAATATGATTGTCCGAAGATTCTTCCAATACAGTAAACAATGTAAAAAACATTGATCAACGCATTTTGCACTATATACGTGTGAAACATGGTGTCACTACCGAACCATCTCGATGGAAATACTCCTGATTCAATATAATAATGCATGCAGAATTATATTTGGATACAGAAGATATAGCAGCGCATCTACAATGTTTACGAAGCTAGGATTGCATGCATTGCCGGCCTGATGAGACACCGGGTCACTGGAGCCAGGATGCATCTAATGACCTCCGACAATACAGTGGTGACCGCAGCCTTCCAGCACCAAACCTCAATCCCGAGTGAACGCTGGGCCCGAGTTCACCTCAGACCACGCCCTACATAATAATTGATTGTTTATTTTATTTTTTATTACTATTTTTGTTTTATCCTATTTAATGTAATTTATTATTTCCCTTTCTTTATTAGTTCCCCCAAAAAATTAATATCTTATTTTATTATTGAATACATTTTGAATATATTCAATAATAAAATAAGAAATTATTCGTTTATTATATTATTATTATGGGAGGCGGGAATGGGTACCGCCACCCGGGAACCTTTATTGGATAACCAACACCTCTGCCATAGGTCCCCCCAAGTGGTTCGCTACGTTTGGTGATTTAGCAGGGGTGCCCGGATTCATGGGGTGAGGTTTGTCTAGGTATTGGAGGCGGATGACCAGGATAAACTGAACCCCAGATTCCTACCCACCCCATAAACCATTTTCCTTCCCAGAACTCTCCTCTCCTTCCTTTCCCTAAAAAAACCCTCCACACAGCATCCCCAAAGATGACATAGGCCCTGAGGGAAATTATTTCCCTGAGGGCCTCCAGTGTGGAGCTCATATAAAAAAAAAACCTTTTAGCAATAATATTTGGACGATTTGTATAGCGCCGTTTTTGTGAAAATATGTTTTTTTTTTTTTTTTAAAAGAAAGACAAACATTCCCGGGTTACGATAACCCAAAAATGTTTGAAAATCTCCTACTACCACCACAGAAAGCCGAAAATGTTGCTTGTGTTGTGATGGAGGACTTAGCCAGCAGAGGAATCGAACATGCGACGCCCGGGTGGGACCCAAGCGCTATGCCCACTCAACCACTGACCGGTTATAATTCGCTTGTTTTCACCTAAGTGAAAATATCTGTAGGAACCCAGTATAAACTAAAAAATTTAAGGTTTCGATTTAAAAACAAGCTTCGCTAATGTACTTAGCCATGTTGTTTTAAAATCCTCGGTCTCGAATTAGTCCTTCCGTATTTTTCATTGCTTTATAGCTTCCAATTAATAGTGGTGGTACACGAATTAAGGATGTTACGCGACTCACGAAAGAATTCACAGAGATCTAAATCAGTACATGACTCACTGGTTCACCTTCACAGAGCAAATAAAATTTAATAAAAAAAACTATGCATTTATGCCGATAGGTACTATATACTAATTGTAGAAACAAAAAAATATATACTCATTGAAATAGTTGCAATGTAGACGATTATTCTCATGTGCCTACCGCACAAGAGTCACAATTTCTCCCAACCGTCTGACATTCCCAATTCATATCATACGCAGATGACACCGCAGTTATTACTGAAGGGAAAATCATGGGGGGAAACAATGCGGAAAGAAAATATCAATATAAACATACCCAAAAAATGGTTCGGCCTAAATTATCTCTCACTAAATACTGAGAAAACATGTTTTATCCTATTCTCTTTGAAAGAAAGAAATGTCGAAAACAATAAATTGAAATCCATTCATCGCAGTGTGAAAATAAATAGGAATGCGACAATGCAAATTGTTTACCAATAAAATTCAAAAATAGTATCTGGGTATCATAGTGGAAAGACACGTAATTTTTTTTAATATCTTTATTTTTTCCCATTATATCTACACACTTGCATAAATTTCAAAAGTAATTTTAAATATTTTCTAAATACAGTACTTAAGATGTAAACTAAGTTATGCAATGTAATGTAAAAGTTAGCAATAAGTAAATACATAATTTTAAAAAGTAGGTAATGGGAACCCACTAAGGCACTGCCTGTGTGTGGGTAATATAAACAAAAATGCTATATTACATCAAAAAGTACAAAAAAATGTTAATTTTAAAGTAAATGTTTAGAAATTTAGGTATCTGTGAAAAAAATTAGTAAAAACAGTGAAACAAAAAAATTTGTTGATTTTTTGTTATAGTTTCAAGAAAGTAAATAAAGTTAGTCTTGAAGTTACCGAAGATTTGTATTGAAAATTGAAACATGAAGGTTTAAAAAGAATTCATAGTAAAAATGTTTCAACATCTGGAAAATTGAACGAACAAGTCCAAAATACGGTAACCACAGAAAGAAAATGTATTTACATATTCATTAGATTGGGAAACATCCCATCATCTAGTATGAGTATAATTATTTATTTCTCTCATGCCCAATATATTCTACAATATGGTATAATCGGGTGGGGGAGGGGATTGTAAAAAGAGTACAGAGGTTGATTCTAAAAGTCATTCTACGAAAACCATCTATATTTCCAACGACACAGTTATTTAACTCCTTTAGGGTTTAGTCTAAATAAAATCTTCAAAAAGAATTCATTGGTACAAAATCACAAAGATCATTTCAAAACTACAAACATTCACAAAAATAAGTAACCGATCAAGATAACGTGGCAACCTTGAAATCCCTAAATTTAAAACCATTATACTTATCAAGTAATATTTTTTTAATGCCCTCCCATATAAAATCAATCAAATCAATGGGGAGGGGAAGTAGATTCTTTTTACATTAGCTTTACACAGGAGGCCTTGTGGTAAATATTTTCCTTCGGGGTCTATTGAAGATGCTGTTTGGAGGGTGTTTTTAAGGAAATCAAGGAGAGGAGAGGTCAGTGTGTCCAGGAGTGACGTTTGAATTCATCCCTCCCACTGCGGTTCAAGGCGATGGGTCCAGAAAGTCCTGCGGGAGAGGTAAAAAGCTCACCATCAACCAGTCTCTCCAAATCCGGCACACCACACAGTAAGTGGGAAGACGCATCCTCCGCCAAGACACAGACATCACCCCTGCTAGGTCTTCAAACGCATCGAACCACTTGACTCTTGACATGGCCTGACTCAAGTATCTGATTCACTTGATCGTGCCGTGTCTTCCTTGGGCGTCCCTCACTTTTTCTACCATTCACATTTGCGTCTTACACTCCTTTCCTCGTTTATTCGCTCTATATGCCCAAACCATCTGAAGGTCCCTGTCTCAATCTTACTCATTGCGCTTACATCAGCCTTGCATTCATGGTACATGGTTTTACCACACATACGCTTCAGGGATCTAATTTCTACTACGTTTCTCATTTCTGACGTAAATCTGTAAAATTAGAATTTTTCCATTCTAAATTTTACCTCACTTATTCTATATGTATATCCTTGGTAATATCAAATAAGAATGTTATGAAATGAATCAACCATATAACAGTAATCCACCTTCCAATCGTCACGAATTCGTTTCCCAAAACCGCATCATCACACCAAACAGTTCACTAAAGTCATGTTGACCTTTCCGAGCAACTCAACTTTCATTAATGCAAACATCATCACACGAAATTAAAAAAAAACCTGTGCATTGACAGACAGGTGCTTTAACCTCTTAAACTCAACCCCTCAGGCTAATTTGTGCACTTTCGGAACAACTGAAGAGCGATTCTGTATCTTTTGTGGATAAGGAATCGATTCCATAAGTAATCGCCTGTCACATTTGTGTGATTGTCTATGGCTTGCAATTGCTTTTTCTACGAACTGATATGTCAGCGGATTGGTTTATTTAAGTTGTCAGCTATCGCATTTCAACTCGTAACACGAAACGCTGCAAGTATGCATGATTATTTATTCATTTAATATACGTATTTGCCCAAATTAAGAAATTAATAACCTATTTTGTGCACGTAAATAGATGTTTCTTATAATAATTGTTGAAAATAAGTGTAATTCCCATAATCCATGCCTAAAAGTGCGGCGGTTAGTGGAATAATTAATGTATATCGTTCCCAAATATTCAATTATTCTGTACGTGTTTACTGTCTCAATAGCTTTTCCTTATAATAGGTTCTTAATTTGGGCAAAGTAAGCAATTCATGCGTATTTAGATTATATACTATAGAACTTTAAACGTACGTTAAATGAATAAATAATCATTTAAACTACTTGAAATACGACAGCTGACATGTCAGTCCATAAAAAAAGCAATTGAAAGCCATAGACAATCACACAAATTTGACAGTAGATTACGTGTGGAATCGATTCCGTATCTACAAAAGATACAGAATCGCTCTCCTGATATAGATCACATGGAAATCGTTGTCTCCCTTACTATCATAGAGATAAATATAATAAAAACGGTTTTAGAAAGAGAAAACACCACAATTTATATTTAAATCAGAACGCCAACCACAAAATAATGAAAATGTACACCTTTATGAAATCAAAGTTTTCGAACGCTATATGAAAAAAAAAAAATTGTGCAGTTCACACGCGGTAGAAATGAAACCAAAGAAAGGAAGGCTACGAAGTACCGCACAAAGAGGAGACCGATTAGTCTATCTCATTCTCTCGCAGACTAAATCCTATTGATGTATATGTGTTTGTCTCTTTTTAGTGTCGCTATTTTTCGCGTTATCGAGTTTCAAATCACTACGGTGCTAAAGAAGTGTTCACTTAAAACGTTTAAAATATTCGCATCAACCAAGTAAGAACGTTGCGCAAATTTCACGGAGAGGTTCGTTTGGAGAATTAAAATATTGTCAAGTTGTTCGTAACCAGAGAATGTTTATCTTCTTCTATAAAATACATAAATTAATCCAATATTTAGTTCCTTAACCCTTTGGACGTTCAAGGCTGGCGGCGAATAGCCTCAAGGCGATCCGGAGGGTTATAGCTTCTGTCCTCGACTATCAGGTACCTGAACCTGCTTGTGATGTTTTTCATCCTTTTTAATTTATTTTTGTACATATTATTTATTGAGTAATCTGAAAATATGTTGCCAGTTTTATGCTGATGACACGTTGCTGAATTCTAACAGTATGAAGATCTACAGTCTCTAGTGTCTAGGATGATACACATATTAGTTAATTTACACAATACAACAAAACACTATACAAAGCTAAACAAACAATACACAATACCAGAGCCAAAAACAAATAACTTCTCCAAACTCCTTTTTTCAAAACCACCTTTGGACAAAGACACTCTAAATACATAGATTGCAAACTATACAATACACTACCAGCTACGATCAGACAAACTGACTCCTTGACAAAATTCAAACAAGATATAAAAAAATGGATTATAAGTATTGGGCACCACACTATTTTACAAACGTCTGCAAAATAAATCACACATAGAAATAACTATTCACATACGACCTAACCCATATAATATAAATGAAAATAATAGAATTCTGTCAAATTTAACTCCATAAATAGATTAGAAAGAATTTACAACTTTACTTCATCTCCAACATTTATAAGATAACTAACTCTCTTTAAAAAAGAATCACCCGCCCTTCCAATCACCTTTCTGTTTTAAGTCTATTTAAATTGATATGTATTTTACCTTAAATATTCTTGTAACTAAAATATTCATTTATATACCTTTAAGCCTGTCTCGACACAGGTATATTCTAGTGAGACAGACATAAAAAACCCAATGAAAATATACTTTTTATAGATAAATAAATGAAATAAACCAAGTGTGTATTAAGAATGAATTAATGATGAATGTAAGTAAGTCTAAAGTCATGGTATTTGAAAGAGAGAGTACGAAAACAGTGTGCAATATAGTTGTGAATGATGAATACTTGGAGCAGGTGGATGAGTTTTGCCATTTGAAAAGCATCTCATCGTATGCTGATGATAAGGTGCTAATTTCTAACAGTATGGAAGATCTACAGTCTCTCGAGTATAGGATGAACCAAGTATGTATGAAGAATGAGTTAATCATAAATTTAAGTAAGTCTAAAGTCATTGTTTTTGAAAGATAGAGTACGAAAACAGTGTGCAATATATTGTGAATGATGAATACTTGGAGCAGGTGGATGAGTTTTGGCATTTAAAAAGCATCTCATCGTATGCTGATGATACGTTGCTAATTTCTAACAGTATGGAAGATCTACAGTCTCTCGAGTATAGGATGAACCAAGTATGTATGAAGAATGAGTTAATCATAAATGCAAGTAAGTCTAAAGTCATTGTTTTTGAAAGATAGGGTACGAAAACGGTGTGCAATATATTGTGAATAATGAATACTTGGAGCAGGTGGATGAGTTTGTGTATTTGGGAAAAATGAGTTTGTGAGATATGGGAAGGCTGATAGAGATATTAATATAAGGGTAAATGCAGGTAACTCCATTAATGGAGGATTGACGTTGGCGCTAATAAAAAACTGTCCAAAGAAGCGAAGCTAGCAGTCCACAATGGAGTACTGGTACCTACCCTCATGTATGGCAGTGAGGCAAGGAACTGGCAGAGGAAGGATGAAAGTAGACTGAATGCAGTAGAAATGTGGTAAAACCATTTATGATCGTGTGAGAAAGGTGGAGATCCGCAAAGAATGCAAGGTTGATGTAAGCGTAATGAGTAAGATTAAGAAAGGGACGCTCAGTCCACTCTGTTCATCAAACATCACAGTTTCCCTTTCGGGGATGGACTTAAATAAAATATAATATTAACACATATTACGCAACTAATTTAATTTTAGTTCAACATTTGGTTCACAACAACGCAAGTTCGTGTCTCTGATTCGGCTTTTGCGTGTATTAAATATAAAACAGAGTTACCACCTCCATAAACTATAATTTGGGCACAGTCAACTTCAATAATAGTCAAACAAGTAGAAACAGCGCTAGCGACTCAATAGTGACAGGATAACTCAAAATTAAATCAACTAACATCTCCTTTCAAAAGTCATTAAAAGTGATGGAAAAAAAATATTAAAAAATTGGTAAAACAGGTTACCTACGTTAGTACTAGCTACATAGCTTTTTGGAGAGGTGTTAAGTTGACTTGATTCTAAATCAATATCCCATTTTATTTCATCAAGTGTATAATATAAGACGTAAGAATGTCTAAAGGAGTGCGTATCTTATGTGTTTCTCTACATATTACAAATAAAAGTCCTCCGCCGCGTCTGACTGTCTGTTTGCAATAAACTCAAAAACTACTAAACGGATTCTCATTCGGTTTTCACCAATAGAGTGATTCATGAGGAAGGTTTAAGTTTATAATTTGTCAAGGTTTTGCGTAAATTTTTTGAAAAATATAATTAACTAAGAATATCTGTATGTGGTGGACGAGCGGGCTGGCAAGCGGGCGGTGTGGATTGTTTTATGTGAATACCTCACAAGAGTCCCAATGCTCCAGTCTGGAGCCAGTGAGACGGCATCCCCAAATTGGGGTATGTTGTGAGGCTGAAGGTGGTGGGTAGGGAAGGAGACGGGAGGAGGACGGTGGGGAAGAACCTGGCTATTCATATCTGGTCACTAAACACGGATAAAACCATTTCCAGCAACGTTTCAATTCTGAATGGTGGTCTTACACCAGGGCGATACAGAGAGTATTCTCTAACTCTGGAACGTGCCGCAAATATACTATATATTATTTTAAAAGAATAAATTGTGAAATAACACAAATTAATCAAATAAAATTTATTTGCCACGCCGGGATTCGATCCCGCGACCTTCGGTTTGCGGGTCAAGAGCCTTACCGCTGGACTACGCCGGCCGTCAAACCTAAACGGGCGGATGACAGCTGTCAAGTTGATAGATTCAGTACAAAGAAATGGCATTTCGTGGCAGCCCCTAATTCATCTGACCCCCCTCTCCTACCATAGGAAGAGATATTTGATAGCGTCTTGTTTACGGTACAACACATAAGCGCCCGCGGTTCAACAGATATCTGCTCACGCTTTTATAGCGGTGTGTGTCACCTACATTATTTTTTTATTTATTTGTTGGCTCGCTAACAGAATATAATATCACATATAATAATTGATTAAGTTAACAATTTTAATATGGTTACGGTGATAATTCCATTGAAAGGTGAGCACACCATTCATCACAACATTCTTAATTAGTTGTAATACATAATAATAAATTAAAGTACATACATAAAACAAGAAAGATCGAAAATTACAAAATATATACACACATGAATATATACATACATTTTATAGCTCTAGGTGAGGAGATCATCAGGGATATTTAAGTATAATTTTCATCTGAAGGTAGCAATTGAGTATGAAAATACCTCTAAGTCTTCATGTTCGCAATATTTATTGTATAACCGAGTCATTTTTGAGGTTGGTTTGAAGAAACTTGTATTAAATACGGTAAGCATCGCTCCAAAAGGTTTCAACGTTTCTCGTGAATTTCGGCGTTCTGTTAAGATTTTAAACAGGGATATCATATCTGAAATGTGTCTTCTTTTCGCGAGTGAGACTTCTCTAAAGTGAGTGAGTCTTTCAACAATTATGTGTATGTTATTATAATTTAGTTGTTCAGTTATCAGTACAGCTGGCTGTATTTCCTGGAAACTATTAACACCAACCCACGCGGTGTAAGTACGGCAGTGTATTGATTTGAAAACTGATATTTTTTCACTTAGCCCAGAAACCTTTGCCTACCTTTTGTGTTTACTTGCTGTTTGTTAGGTATACATACATTATAATATCTCGTTCCACCCGGAGCTTTACCTCGTGGCTTTATAACTTGAATAATTTCAATGACGTATATGTATCCAATAATTTAGGTACGTTGAGGGACAATTTTTTTTATTTTTTTTTATTGTAAGAATAGTTAATACAAATCAAAAACAAGTCCTGTTAAGCCAATTGAATTGGCTTGTCAACATGTGCTTATAGTTAAGTTACATAATATACATTTCTAAAATTAAAATTTTACAACTTATACCTACAGATTCAAAATTTTTTCATACAAATCAATATAAATATATTTTTTTCCGATAGCCAAATTTTCACCATGTATTTAGCTTTATTCATAGAATTACATTGCTTTATAGTGTCAGGTAATAAATTAAATATCTTCAGTATGTTGTATTCAAACGTTCACTGTCCGTACTTATTGTTAAATTTCGGAACTATTAACCCGTCGTTGCGCGTGAATCTAGTGCTGTATTTATGTTCTAATTTCTCTTTATGCTGCTGGGTTAATAATATATGCTGAATTATAATTTTGTGCCATATTATTGCCTTAACAGGTAACATTTTGGCACTCTGAAAGAGCAATGGTCTATTATGTCTCTGCTTGAAAATATTACGGACGACTAATAATTTTACAATAGCGTTTTGTACAACTTGGACTTGTTTCAGATTTGTTATAGTAGTATTTCCCCATATTGTTAATCCATATCTTATAATAGATTCTGCCAGTGACATAAATTATTTTTAGTGTTTCAATTAACTGGAAAAAATTTAATGTCTACATTCTGCCAGCAATTGATCTGAGTCTTTTACAGTTTTTTTTTTAATATGTTTGTCCCATTTTAAAAAAAAAACAATCTCGGGTTCTTGTCCGGGTTCGATTCATTTTATTTTTTATTAACTATCTACGATAATCTAAAACAGTCCATTTAGGAAAGAAAAGGGAAAATTATTCTGATCTGATCAATCCGGCCGGATCCGTTCGGATTGTAAATGACACCGGATTGCAATCCCTAATGACAACAGAGTTTTGATAACATTTTGGCAGTGAACCGAGGAACCACCAGAGGAAGGTCGAAAACAAAAATAACGTTTCTCATATTTTTCTTACACGGTTTTACCCTACGCCTCAGGTATCTCATTTCTATAGCATTCAGTTTACTTCAATCCTTTCTCTGCCAATCAATGCATTGCCTCATTGCTATACATCAGGCTAGGTACCAATACTTCATTGTTGACGGCTAGCTTCGCTTCTTTAGACATTTTTTTGTTAGCGCCAACGGTGTTCAGTCCTCCGTTAATTGAGTTATCTGCATTTACCCTTCATTCAATAACTCCTTCCCGTCTCTCGTAAACATACTTCCCAGATACACACTCATCCATTCGCTCCAAATATACATAATTCACAACTATATTGCACACTGTTATCGTACTCTCTCTTTTAAACACCATAATTTTGTAAAACTAAATGACAGCCTCCGTGTTCGAGGAGTAAGGCTTTTGAATAGCGATTCGGAGGACGCGGATACAAATCCCGGCGTGCGCAGATAAATTTTATTTGATTGATTTTGTTTTCAAAATTTAATCTTTTAAAATAATATATGGTATACTTGACGCACGCTCTAGAGTGGAAGATATTCTCAGTAGCGCCCTGGTGTAAGACCACCGTTCAGAATTGAAACGTTGCTTGAAATGATTTTAGCCGTCTTTGCTGACTAGATCTGAATAGCCAGGTACTTCCCCACCTTCCTTTTTCCATCTCCTTTCCCTCCCCTCTTACCTCCAGCCTCACATACCCCAATTGGGGATACCGTAGTCTCGCTGGCTAAGTGAAATAAAAAATAAATAAAAAAAATCAAATTCTAGGAACTGTAGCAATTTCAACGACCACCCTCTTTTCTGTACTCGGTAATAAAATTTGGATAGAGCAATTTAATATTTTAGTTTTTTTTTTTAAATGTACGAATTAATCGATTTATTTGTGATAGTATTCTAACTTCCAACGCACATTACAGTCATTAGGTCATTACGCGTTGATAATTTCTTTTAGTATGATATTCATTTCACAAACAGTGACATTAAAAAACTAAAATCATTATCAAGGTCATATCATTATTGACCTGTAGAAAATGTTCGAATCTCTCTAGAAATTATTTGGGGCAGATATTTTTTTCAATATTTACTTAAATACAGAATAAAACATGCGGTGATCAAATAGGTGAGTTATACTCAATTTGGCTTCCGACTAATAAGTATACAATGTTTTTACAGCATTTCTTTTACATTAGCTCCACACAGGAGGCCCTGAGGAAAATAATTCCCCGCAGGGCCTATGTCATCTTTGGGGAAGCTGTGTTGGGGGTAATTTTAGAAAAGGAAGAGGAGGAAGTTCTGGGAAGTAAAAGGGTATTAGTGGTGAATAGGAATCTGAGGGTCAGTGCGTCTAGGAGTGACGGACGTATGAATCCATCCCTTCCACTGCGGTGCAAGGCGATATTCTAAGGGGGTATCCATTAATTACGTGAGCACAAACGGGGGGGGGGGGGGGGGGGGGGTCCAGCAAAATCTCACCTTACTTGAAAAAAATATACGAATTGGCCCAAATTTATCTCGCCGAGGGGGGTCTAGATTGGCAGAAAAACTGCTCACGTAATTAATGGATGCCCCCCAAGAGAGTATGACATGGCTTTCCTGAAAACATGCACCTCTCAACAGGACTGCCGGGTGTATCTGTGACACACTCGCTTCCTACCAGCAACCACATGAAAATTGAGTGATGTCTTTTATGTACAATAAACTGGCAGGGTAGGCATACCGCCTACACTTGAAAATTTTATTTTTCCCGTCTGCTTTTCCCCAAAGAAAGAGGTAATGTATATATTTATTTAATTATTTAATACTAAAGTGTACATATAAAGCACCTGCATACTGCTCGTTAACACCGTATGCGGGGACATTGGGGGTCTAGTTTTGTTTAATTAAATGTAGAGACGTTCAAATAAAAAAAATTTGCTTCCTTGTGAGAGCCCTGAAGGAGTAACCATAAGTTACTTATACCAGGGCGGGTATGCGGTGGAAAACCTCCAGTGGAGAAGTCAAAGGGACTCACTCAACCATTCTCTCCCTATCCAGCCCGCCATGCATCTGGTGAACAGACGCATCGCCAAGACCCGGACAAACATCACCCCATGAACCCAGGCACCTCTGCTAAGTCACCAAACGTAGCGAACCACTTGGGGTGACCTAATGCAGAGGTATTGGTTATCCATTAAATTTTCCTCAGGGCCTCCTGTGTGGAGCTAATGTAAAAAAAGCAACACGCAATAACGTATTGCAACTATAATATTGCGTAATTTTTCATGGGTCTACAATAATAATGCATACTTAACGATTGTCGGAAATATTTTTGGCACATGTTTATCTTAAAATGTCCAAGGTTTAGCACACAAAGACAAAATAAGAATATACAATAATTGCGATTTGCGATGACCCCACTGACTCTGCAGCCAAGAGGTCCCAAATCTGTAAATGGCAAAAGTCAAGTTTATCGTCGTTATCTGTCTTTAATTTTTAAAATTATTCATTACATGCATTTCATTATTGACGGAGTGAAAGTAGATATTTAAGTATTTTTTAAAATAATCATTCTCTTGTGACTAGGAAAAATGATTTAATGATGAATGTAAGTAAGTCTAAAGTCATGGTATTTTAAAAAGAGAGTTGAAAAAGAGTGTGCAATATCGTTGTGAATGATGCATACTTGGAGCAGGTGGATGAGTTTGTGTATCTGTGGAAGTATATTTACGAGAGAATGGAAGGCTGATAGAGATATTGTAAGAAGGGTAAATGCAGGCACTTTGCCGATCTCTGGTCTAGACTGACTACAAGAGAATCTATTTATATATGTATATCTATTATATAAAAATGAATCCCTGTTTCCCTTGGTCACGCCATAACTTCAGAACGAATTTACTTATTTCATTAATCTTTTTTTTTAATTTTTCTAATACTTTATAGACGGTTCTTAAGGAAAGAAGAAATAATAAAATTGCGCAAAAACTGGATAATTACAGAAAACTTAACGACTATTTTAACTTCGCACGTTTGACAGTTCGCTTGATGCGTTTGATGAATGTGAATTTAGCAGGCAGCTGTTTTTTTGTGTAACAAAATAATTTTCGATGGAGTTTTTAAATTATAGATATTTTAAATAGGTGTACCTATGTTAGGTAACAAATTATATTGATGGTTCTTATAATGTACAAAAATGAATGTTAGTAAAATATATGAAATATGAAAATTTGAATTAAAAAAACGAGTGTGCTTTAGACCACACGGCTGAAGTAAAATTTCACTAACCTATGCCGTCCATTAACAATATAACAATAACAGGAATAAAAATATCCCCATCCCCTCAACATCCCCATCAACTCAACTTAACTCAACTCATAACAACTCAACTTAACTCAACTCATAACAACTCAACTTAACTCAACTCATAACAACTCACAACAACTAACAACAACTCTCAATAACTCAGAAAGAAGTTTTACTTCAAAAAATTGTAATAGGTGGCACGCGAGCTGTTTGGAAACTGAATGTACTGGGACTGAAATATGAAACGCAGGTGGGGTTTGGCGGGACGGGGGCTGGGAGAGGGGAGAGGGAAGGCGGGGAAGATGGAAGGGGGACGCGAGAGGGGAACGGGGACGCACGGAAAAGGACATCCAGGGAGAAACAATTTATTTCTTTGAATATGGCATTGCGACGCATGCCGGGAGCCAGCTAGTAATATATGTATACTTAAATACGTCAAAAGGGCAAAATAAAATGTAACTTTGTAATCGTGGTGAACGTATGTCTTGCGGTATGAAAGAGACATGCGTGTATGAGTGAGACAGCATGAGTAACGTATAAAAGGTTGTGATTGTTGTCGATTCGTCCTCTTTACCGTAAGACTTCCTAAGAACCATAGGTACTGTGCCTATCTCGGAATATACATCAATAGACTACCTACGTCTTATTATCATCACCCTGTACTGAGATCACCATAATCAGAGGAATCTGGATCCATCAAAGGGAGTCCAGAAATTCATGGGATAACCGGCCACGGTCATCACAGTAATCATTTGTGAATAAACAATCTACCAATTCCACCAAAATCAGTAGGTATTGGACACATTCGGGGTGAAAAGATGGGCAGCTGCTCGGCTGAGTGACCAGTGATGACATGTGGAATATATTTTTTTTGTAAGGTTTTAAAGAAAAAAAAGCCAGGCTTATGAAGAAAAAATCAAAACTAAAAAACAAAGACGGAAGAAGTTCTGCTTGCTTCCATTCTAGTCATAGCTGACCGTCATAATAATATACTGGTATGACTATATTAAAAACGCAACCAATGCTAATTAATAATTAATTAATTAACAATGAGCCGATACGTCATTGTACCTTCAGTCCGCCATCGCAATGCAATGAAAAAGGTTAGTGATTGGCCTATTTGGAATATTTAATAGTATCGTTAAGTTGTCGGCCTTGTCCTAACGCTCAGTTGACGTTAGGGTCAAAGTTAAGGCGAAGCTTAATGCTATATATCACTATTTTAGATTTGTATTTACTACGAATCAGTTTGCATCATAAATACAAACAAAATATTCTTTGGATAAATTTAAGTTTTTCTTACAATTTCCATTAACCTCGTGTGACTGGCAATTATTTTTTTAAAATGCGATTTTAACTCTTATATATAATGAAACTATCGCTGTTATTACCGCCTACAAAACCAAATAAAATCCAGACTGCTGTCCAGAAACACCAAGATATTAGTGTACAAAACACTTATCAGACCAGCACTCACGTACGCAGCTGCGACTTGAGATTAACTAAGGGGAATCAGCAAACACTGGATGTTTTTGAAAGGAAAATTTTGGGCCTATCTTCGGACCGGTTTCAGAAAATGGATTTTGGCGCAAACGTTATAATAATGAGCTATATACTCTATGTAAGGATATAAACGTCACAAAATTTATAAAACTGGGAAGACTTCGGTGGCTGGGTCATGTTGAGAGAATAACTGAGCATTAAACACCAAAGTCCCTGCTGAACTCAAGACCGATAGGGTGAAGGAGCCTGGGAAGACCAAGTTTAACATGGAGCGACAACGTACTCAAAGATATATCCACCTTGGAGATTGTAAACTGGAGAGAGTTGGCACAAAACCGTGATGAGTGGAGGAAGACTCTTGACGAGGCCAAGACCTACCAGGGGTTGTAGAGCCAAGAGTGATGAAGTTAATAATGATAAGGTAACACGTCTTTTCAGTGTTGAAACCGGACCACGATCCTAATATTTTATTTTTATTTTATTTATTAGAGTTATAAACAGTCTATATAAATTCATAAATGACAGTGAATATGCAATCGAGAGGCTAAACATGATATACAACCCCAATAAGACGGAACTAATCGCATTCCACCATGGAAAAAATCCCGAGAAAATGCTCCCCGTAAAACTTAATGAGGAAAACATAAACGCATCTAAGAATGTAAAATACTTGGGACACATTATTACTGAAGACCTCTCGGATGACGGTGATATTTAACGACAGCGGAGAAGTATCAGTATACTGTCTAATATGATTGCCAGAAGATTCTTTAAATGCAGTAACAATGTAAAAAAATATTGTTCAATGCATTTTGCACTAACCTATATACGTGTGAAACATGGTGTCACTACCGAACCAGCTCAATAGAAAGACTCCGGATCCAATAGTATAATGATGCTTGCAAAATTATATTTGGATACAGAAGATACAGCAGCGCATCTACAATGTTTACGGAGCCAGGACTACAAGGATTTGCCGTTCTGATGAGACACCGGGTCACTGGAGCCAGGATGCGGTTAATGGCCTCCGATAACACAGTGGTGATCTCATCCTTCCAGCACCAAGCGCCACTCCTGAGCGAGCGCTAGGCCCGAGCACACTCCAGACCACGTCCTACATTATAATTTATTACAGTGAAACCCTCTTAAGAAGTTTTCCAAGGGACTGGAAAAAACAAACTTATTAAGCAGGAAAACCTTATATGTGGGAAAAATTGGGCCAATATTGAGCCGAGGGACCGAAAAAACCAAACTTCTTAAGCCACGAAACGTCCACGAAAAAGAGAGAATTTTGTAAGAGGGTTTCACTGTATTTCTATTATCGCAATTTTTTTTTTTTTTGTTAACTTTATCTGTTGTATAAAATATATATGTATAACTCTATGGGGCGTGTGGGATTGCACTATCCTCCCCACATTCTGGAATAAAACATTATTATTATTATTATTAAATACATGACCAAAAAACTAAACAATTCGGTACCTATCTATTCGGAGATTTGGAGGCACACCTAGTGATGTGCATAACGAGATATTCTGAAGTATTCGATTATTTTTTAATTAAATGAAGACAATATTAGCGAAACTCAATCAAAATATGGATACAGAAAAATCAGAAAAAGATATTGGTTCCACTGGGACTCGAACCCAGGTCCCTTAACTTACATGGAAAGTGCTCTACCGATTGAGCTGAGTCCCAGTGGAACCAATATCTTTTTCTGATTTTTCTGTATCCAGATTTTGATTGAGTTTCGCTACTTAATATTGTTTTCATTTTATTAAATATTATAAATTTGAGATTTTACTCATAAAGTAAAAAATAAACAAAAAAATATATATTTTTATAGTTTACATTAACTCCACACAGGAGTCCCTGAGGAAAATAATTTCCCTCAGGGACCATGTCATCTGAGTTGCTGTGTGGAACTTAAGGGTTTTTAAGGAAACGACGTTCTGGGAAAGAAAGGGGTATGAGGGGCGGGTAGGAATCTGGGGGTCAGCATGTCTAGGAGTGACGGACGTATCAATCCATACTTCCAACTGCGGTGCAAGGCGACGGATCGAGAGAGTCCGGCATGAGAGGTCAAAAAGCCTCCCTCAACAAGTCTCTCTCGATCCAGCCCGATCCGTATCCGCCGCCAAGACCTGGAAAAACCTCACTCCTTGAACCCGAGCACCACTGTTTAACCACCAAATGTGCATGGGGTGAACTATGGCAAAGGTGTATGTTATCCAATAAATGGTTTTCGGGGCGGCGGTACCAACACCCGCCTTCCAAATTTAAATTATGTGTATTTTTGTTCAAATATATGGGACCG
The DNA here is from genome assembly GCA_917563855.2 of Limnephilus lunatus. Lineage (NCBI taxonomy): Eukaryota > Metazoa > Arthropoda > Insecta > Trichoptera > Limnephilidae > Limnephilus > Limnephilus lunatus. Next base: position 35,837,708 of record OU830596.1, read on the forward strand.
GTCAGTGGCTGAGTTGGCATCGTGTTCGGGACCAACCCAGGCGTCGCATGTACGATTTATCGGCTGGCTAAGTCCTCTATCACGCCACAAGCAGCATTTTCCGCTTACAGTGGCGGTAATAGATTTTCAAATATTGTCAGATTTATTCGTAACCCGGGAATGTTTGTCTTTCTTAAAAAAAAAATTAAATGTGTATTTTAATATCTCACAAGAGTCCCAACTTCTCCCCGCCGTCTGGAGCCAATGGGACGATGGCATCTCTTTTTAATGTTGGCTAGAACCTGGATATTCAGATTTGGTCACCAAACAAGTTATAGAATTTTTTAGCAACGTTTCCATTCTATCACCAGGGTGATACTGAAAATATCTACAACTCTGGTTAGTTATCGTTAGATTCTAACGATTTACAGCCCCTCATGAAGTTTCGTTTTAAATTACACATTAAAAACGCACGTCACGAACGTACAATTTGCATGTACGTCTAAAACACTATAAAAATGTCCTATGATGTAATGTAGTAACTTGGAAAGACCGTATTACATGGACTGCCATATTTCATACGGACGTAAAATACATGAATCAATATCCGTACACGCTCAACTGTCCCAAAATAAGTGTTGTGATTGTCGCTTCGGGCGAGGGACTCGAGAATGAATAAGTAATCGAAATATATATAGAAAAAAACTCGCAAGTACCTACACATTTGATTTTGGTCAATGTTGAATCAACTTTCGATTGATGTGTTTTTTCGATCATGCATGAAGATCGCGACATACATACGTAGGTACACGTTCCGTACAAACATGTATTTGACTATGTAATAATAAATTTCTGTGGTAATATGGTTTTTTGGTTCCATGACAGTTGATCCGCCGACAATTGGCCCACCGGCGTACTTATATACAATGTGCAGTCGGTTTAGGGAAAATACGTTATACCTAATTTCAAAAAATATAACTAAGTGACTCCGAAAGGATGTGCAGAGAAGGATGTAATGCCGAATAACAAAAGTACAAAACATACTTTCATTCAAATATATCAAGGAAAAATCTGATTCTCTATATACCGTGTACACCAGCACACAAGTACAAAAAATCAACACTGTACATAAATTCGTTTGATATTTATACCAACTTATTATTAACCCTAGAACAGTACCAATTCTTTTTTTTTTTTGAAAATATGCGATTACTTAAGTAATTGTTTCACAACGGATCTTTTTACGCTGCCGCGTATTTGCACGGGGTGGAGGGTTGCATCGAAGCATCAGTTCGGCGGAAGTCCTGTAAATGTGTGGACGTGGCAAGGCGTGCGTGGGGTACTCCAGTACCCCTGGGTACAGTTAAGTTAATTATATTCATTACTTACTACGATTTTAATCTTTTACGAAATAAAGCATGTAATTGTGCTGTTTGATACATGTTTAGTTATTTTTTTATTTTATTTGCATAATTACCTATGACATAACTTTTTTTTAAACAAATGTGTATTTATTTACTATATTTGTACCTACGTTAGTTGTTTAGCATTTTTTTGCGTGTAACTTGAATATATTTTTAAATGTTTACTTTAATCCCTGCTGCTGAAAAACTGCTATTAAAAAAATATTACAACCATTAAAACACTGAAAAAAACAAAACGTAAATACCTACCCATTTCTTGGAAACAAAACACCGCCACAAGAAAACATCAATGTTTGCTTTTCATAACGAACTTACTTTGCTATCATAAATATATGCCTTCAAAGCAAAGCAAATAACCAAAAAAAACGTGCTTATGCTTTCCACTACGCACTTCCAACCATACCAAGAAAAATCTATTGATTTACCAGAAATAATAATTTTTTACAACCAAACGAAGGGGGTTTGGTTACATTTGATCAACTTTATCATACCTACAGTCTTTCTAGCAAAACTCGTCGCTGGAGCCTTTGTGTCTTGTACGGAATTTTGAATATTGTCGGAATATATTTTATAATATTACTGCATTCATCTAACGCCAAGGGTACACAAGCTTTCAAGAATAGACGAACTTATCTGAAGACTTTAGCTTTAGATTTTATTAAACCTCACTTGGAGGATCGATTTTTATACAAAACTTTGCCGATGCATCTCCATGTAAATATTGGCGGTATATTAGAAAAAAAATGGTCTTCTGATGCTCCAGCCCCTTCAGAATCAAAATGTGGAAGAATTTATGTTTCTTCCACGTCAAAAGACCGTAAATCACATCGATGTGAAAAATGATAAAGTTTCATATATATTTAGAGCACTAAAAAAAGACTTGCCAAATCTGTTAAGATAAGTTCCTTTATTTATGTCTAAATATATTATGTGCGATTGAAATAAGTTCCATAAAAGTCTATGTAAGTTGATTATTAATAAATGTTTATTCTTATTTAAAAAATATGTTTTATTTACTGGGGTACTCCAGTATCCCTGGGTACCGTTAATTACAGTCTATTATGGGTACGGTTCTAGGGTTAAGGGTATTTTTGAAGGCGATGTTGTTGTTTTGAAAAAAAATCAGAGTGTGTGTGTAATTCACACGCGGTAGAAGTGAAACTAAAGTAGACAAGAGTGGAGGATGATTTTTTCTATATTTTTATCGTCGAATTCCAGTGCACCTTTTCCTATACATTTGTTCATCTTATTAATATTTGTGGTTTCTTCTTCATTTTAGTTATGGTATTATATTGGAACCGAGTACTTACACGTGAAATAAATAAATATTTTATTGGTATCACACTCTCTCGCAAGCTAAATCCTATTATATACATCAATGTATAGATGTATGTGTTTGTCTGTTTTTAGTATCGCTGGCTTCCGTTTCATCGAGTTTCAAATCACAACGGTGCTAAAGAAGTTTTCACTTCAAAATGTCAGTTAGAACCTCGTTCAACTGAAGTGACGATATAACGAAATTCTCTGGAGAGAACTTAAAAAATAGCGATGTGCTCAGTGTTGAGATTAAAACAGGCTTCGACTACACCAATCAGCCATTACTATTTGGAAAGTACCCAATCAGTGCAATAGATGTGTATTATACATTTAACAACACACGTCGCGTCGTGACAGTTGATAAAATGGAGCGAATGTAACAACAAATAAATTAGTAAGAAAGGTAGACTTCAGGCGCCCCCAATATTGGGGAAGGGGGAGAAATGATGGGACAAACTCTGTGGTCGAGGGGTCCTGGACTACGAATTCATAGGTTATATTCAATAGCCCCACCCAAACAAAAAAGGCTTCGAATGGTCCACAATGTTCCAGAGAATACCACAACATTCGAGAGTGTTCTCAATGTCGTGGAATGTTCCACAACGATCTGGGATGTTCCGGGATGTTCCCGAACGTTTCAGACTATTCTCGGATGTTCTGGAATGTTGTGGAATGCTCTTGAATACTCTAGAATGTTCTGGACTGTTCTAAAAATTTCTAGAGGGCGAAACTTCCAGCATTTATATCTTCAAAAGCACACCCTTCAGGTACAAACAGGAACCTTCTTCATGGATGGGGGATAGAGGGTTACAACACCATATAACTCCCTTGATCGTATTGGGACTCGTTTCTGAGTTTTAGTATCATGCACATTGTAGTACAATTTCTTTTATAACATAAATATATATCATTTTATAATACGTATTGGTTAATTTGTGTTATTTCACGTTTAATTCATACAATTCGAACAATTTATTGGACAATCAACACATCATCAGCTTCCCCCAAGTGGTCCGCTACGTTTAGTGACTTGGCAGAGATGCTCGGGTTCATCGGGTGAGGTGTGTTCAGGTCTTGGCGCCTGCCCACCAGCAGCGTGGAGGGCCGAATCGGGAGAGGCCGGGTTAGGCCCTTTGATCTCTCCAGATGGTCTCTCTCAACCCATCAGCTTGCACCCCAGCGGGAGGGATGAATTCATACGTCCGCCACTTCTGGACACACTGACTCCCAGATTCCTACCCACCCCTCATATCCATTTCCCTCCCAGAAATTCCTCCCCTTCTTTTCTTTAAAAATACCCTCAACACAGCATCCCAAGATGTCAGGCCATTAGTGAAATTATTTATTCTCAGTATCCCTGGGTGAAAGATCACAATTAAGAATATAAGCGTTGCTTGAAAAGGCTTTAACCGTGTTTGGTGACGAGGTCTGAAAAGCCAGGTACTGCATCTCCTTTCTCTCTCCATCCCCTTCAGCCACATAACATATACCCCAATTATCGGGGATGTCATAGTCTCACTGGCTCCGGTTGGGAGCAGTTGGTACTCTTGTGCGGTATTCACTTAACAAAAAAACCTGACTATTCAGAACTGTTTACTAAACATAGCTAAAGCCATAACAAGCGATGTTCAATAAAATTATTTTAAAAAGTGGTTTGGTCCCACTATGAGTAGGAATACTGCAGTTGTAAGCAAAAACACAGAGTCGTCCATGATAGTACTTAATGGTATGAGGGGTGGGTAGGAATCTGGAGGTCAGTGTGCACAGGAGTGACGGACGTACAAATCCATTCTTCCCACTGCCGTGCGAGGCGGTGGGTCAAGAGAGTCAAAAGGTCTCCCTCAACCAGTCTCTCCGGCCTACCGTGCAGGTGGGTAAAAGCATCCGCCGTCAAGACTTAGACAAACCTATGAACCCAAGCACCCTGCTAAGTAACCAAACGTAGCGAACCAGTTAGGGCGACCTATGACAAGAGAATTGGTTATTCAATAAATGGTTCCCGGGGCGACGGTACCCATTACCTATTCCCAATTTGAAAGGATGTTAACAATCTCAGGTCATTAGTAAAATAATGCAGCGTGTATAATAGAGGAAATGAAGTTCCTTTGGCAAAGGAAATGGGGTGGAGTAGCAGTGGTAGAAGTTAATAAACAATTAAGTATATACAATAATATACATAACTTAACCCCTCAGACCTCGACCATAATCGGTCAGCAGGTCAGAATATTTCCGCTGTACAATAAAATCCAAATAAATGGAATATAGTGAACGTTTGAAAATTAAAAACTATTTTTGAAAGGTGATAAATACGCTTTAAATTTTTATTAGGTATTAGAAATAAAATAAACAAAGTAATTTTACAAATACAAAAATTTGTAACGCAAATTTTAAAAGGTTTACATATAACTCACCTTTTTTTATACTAGCTCCACACAGAAGGCCCTGAGGAAAATAATTCCCCTCAGGACCTATGTCATCTTTGGGGATGCTGTGTGGAGGGTCTTTTTGGAAAGGAATGAGAGGAAGTTCTGGGAAGAAAAAGGGTATTAGGAGTGGGTAGTGGGTCGTAGGGGTCAATGTGTACAGGAGTGACGGACGTATGAATGCATCCCTCCCACTGCGGTGCAAGACGATGTTCCGAGAGAGTACGGCTGGAGAAGTCCTCAATCCTCAACAATTCCTCAACCATTCTCTCCCGATCCGGCCTGCCATGCAGCTGGGTGGGCAGACGCATCCGCCGCCAAGACCCGGACAAACTTCACCCCATGAAAACTGGCAAACCCCTGCTAAGTCACGAAACATAGCGAACCACTTGGGGTGACCTATGGCAAAGGTGTAGGTTATCCGATAAATGGTTACCGGGGCGGCGGTACCCATACCCGCTTCCCAAATTGCACCTTACATTTTTACTAAATAAAATTACTGGAAACAAAAAAAAATAAAAACACACGCACATATTATATTATTAGACAATTGTATTAAAAACTTTATCATCAACTCAATTTTTTGTTGTTTCATAATTTTTTTTCGAATTGCGGTTGGTAATTTTGATTTCATAAAGGTGTACATTTTCTTTGTTTTGTGGTTAATTTTTAGATTTTAATATACAGCATGTTACATGTACAATACCGTTTAGATTATAATATATCTAACTAATAGTAAGGGAGACACAATGATTTCTATGAGACCTATATGAGTTGTTCTGAAAACCGAACAAATTAGCCTGAGTAGTTAACATTTGGCTTAAGACAAAAAAAAATTACTTAACAGTTTTTAAACAAAAAACCGCAAAGAAATGGAACCTTCTTTGGCACTCTATATTCTCTCTCTCTATTAGTCTCGGTAAATGTAAGGAAATGACAAAAACCAAAGACCCTGGACAGAAAAGTTTCACAGTGGCTGCGCTGCAAAATGTAGTGAACTTTACTTTTATACGCAGGGTATGAATGTATTACGAAAAAGAACCATATACTTAATGTGAAATACCATGAAACGCATGAAACGCTATGAAACGCATATATTTAATGTGAAACGCCATATATTTTGCCATATTTCGCCATATGAAACGCTAATCGATGTCAAACGTTGATCGATATGAAACGCTAATCGATGCGAACGCTAATGAAAGTGAAACGTTAATCGATATGAAACGCTAATCGATGCGAACGCTAATTAAAGCGAACGCTAATGAAAGTGAAACGCTAATCGATATGAAACGCTAATCGATGCGAACGCTAATGAAAGTGAAACGTTAATCGATATGAAACGCTAATCGATGCGAACGCTAACTAAAGCGAATGCTAATGAAAGAGTTGAGTTAAAAGTTAAGTTGAGTTGAGGGGATGGGGATATTTTTATTCCTGTTATTGTTATATTGTTAATGGACGGCATAAATTTGTTAAGTTTTACTTCAGTCGTGTGGTCTAAAGCACACTCGTTTTTTTTTTTACATTATATCCACACACTCCACAGAGAAGGTCTCGAGAAAAATTATTTCCTTAAAAGCCCATATCAACTTTGGGGATGCTCAGTGGAGAACTTTTGTGGAAAGGAAGGGTGAATCTGAGTCTTGAAGAGACCAATATTGTTGGAGGGAGGAAACTTAAAGGCCGGCAAATGTCAACAATTTGGACAAGCGTTTGGCATTTTTCCCAACTGCCAAGGTACCAACCAATGACGCTAGTTCCTCGGAGCATCTTCCTTTGAATTATCGGTAGAACAATCAACAGCATTCTCACCCGATGCTTGGTGCTGTAAAGATTGCAATTCGCTTGTTAAGATATGAGAATCTATGGACTGCCAGTTTCTGCACAGAGTCGAGGATTTTTTCAGGTATTTTGGGACTCCAGAATAGACAGACTCCCAAATAGTACATATATTTTTTATTTTAATTCTAATCGAGTTAAATGATAGGAAAAGCTTCAATTTATCCAAACCATATTATTTTTTAATCGAAAACTTCTTTAGCACTGTTGTAATTTGAAACTTGATGAAACAGATACGAGCGACACTAAAAAGAGACAAAAACATACATCTATAGGATTTAGCCTGCAAGAGAATGAGATAGCCATAAAATATTTATTTATTTAACGGTTATTCGGTTCCAATATAATACGTTAAATCTACAGTCCCACGCAAGCCTCTTTTGGTCTAGTAATGTTAAGCGCCTGAGGAACCTAAGCGGCCAGAGACATTCAGCGAACCAAGGGTCACTTTTGTAAAATCAATATCCAATCTTCAAACCACTCCAAAACAGTCAAAGAAAACACAAAAGAAAGCGACATCTAGCGGCTCCAAAGAAAAAAACACAAATACTAATAAGATGACCAAATGTATAGGAAAAGATGCACTGGAATTCAACGACAAAAATATGTAAAAAAAAATCATCCCTCACATTGATAAAAAAGTGCTTAGCAGTCTCTCTCCACTCTTATATACTTTAGTTTTCTGAATGTTTTACTTTTACCACGTGTGAATAGCATCTTATTTTTTAATATTCATAAGGATTCGTAGTAAAGATTAATCTAAAAGAGTAATTTCAAGTTAAGCATCGCCTTAATGTATATATGCAGCAGGTTTATCACTTTTAAGAACATTCATCACTTAATTATTTGTTTTTAAAGACTTTCTTCATCAAAAAGAAGAAAATTTTAAGATCTAAGTTACACTATGAGAAACATAACACAACTCACATAACACACAGTATCATTCTTGTATTGCCTGTAATATGTCTTAATCATACTTTTCTTATTGGATAAACATTGCTAGAATCCTCAATTTGTCTTAACGAGGGACGAATCACTTTTAGGAAGATAAATATTCTAATCAAATCCTTGTATACTCTGCAACGCCATAATAAAATTTTGCATTTGCTTTTCTAAACACGTTCATAGTATTATATATTATTATTAAAATATGTACCAGGATTAAATACTTAATGGCATTTCCAATTTCCCAATTATGTCCTCGGCTTGCGGAGTGTGTCTAAATTTTGTCGAAATAAACAATAAACAGTGTTAATCTCAAGTGACCTCCCAGGTTAGTACGGTCCTGTATATTTTCTGCCTATACAGAGTATAAATAAAACAATATAAGTACATACATTTTTACATATTGTTTTGTATTTTGTATTTTTTTTCTAGTCGTGCATAAGTGCATTGTACATATAGTTTTGTATCAGCGATCAACAAATCAGTGGATGAAATTTTTAGCCGTGAGATGTTATAATAGTTTGTCTAGTCAGTAGTTAGAAGTAAGATTACAGAAATTTTACGTATGTCTTATATGTCTATATCAGTTCCTAGCTAGGCAAATAGCCCGTTCTAAGGAACAAAATACTGGTGAAAAAAGCCAAAAATACTTATATTCTATAAAAAAAAAAGTTTTTTTTGTAGATTTAATACTTATATAAGCACTAAGTTTTTACTGATTGTGCCATTAATAGTTTATAATGAAATTTTTAAAGTTTTAAGTGACATTACATGAAACCCTCTTATTAAGAAGTTTTCCAAAGGACCGGAAGAAACAAACTTACCTTATAAGGTATGTGGGAAAAATTGGACCAATTGTGGGCTGAGGGACTGAAAAAACCAAACTTCTTTAGAGGGTTCCACTGTATAATTTTTAAGACTCAACACTACCTAAGCCAATCAACTAATAATATATTATAAGTTTGTACAGTGGCCTCGAGGTGATTTCTCAAAAAAAAATTGCACTATACGTATCATACAAATATTATTATGTATTAAGTAAGTAATGTCTCAATAAATCATGAACTTAAAAATAAAAGATCTGAAATTGTAGAAAAATGTAAAAAAAATCAACATTAATAAAAATTTTAAATAAAACAATAACTTTGTAAACACCACTTTTATTTTTTATCCTTTATGCCGACCGGGTTTCGCTACAACCGTAGCTTCTTCAAAATTATAATGTCACATCACAAAGTAACTGCTTCATATGAACAAAAATTAATAAAAATGTGTGTTTGAGGAATCGATGAGGATAAAGTCGCAGTAAGCAGAAACATCTTTAGACTTTAGACGTGGAAAATGTACAAAGGTAACTCACATTATCACAACTATGACATGGTGGTGTAAGTTAATAATCTAATAAGCTTATGATAACTCCTTTATATCCAGGCTTCATAACTTAAGTAAGGAATATGCTATACTGCTGAAATCCAGTTGCATTTCGGGAGAAATCCTGAATGTAAGTATACCTGAGCAGTGACCTATTTGTCAATAGAATCAATGATCAAAAATAAACAAATAAATTTGAAAAATAGACATATAAATTTGTAAAAATCTATTGACAAATAAATCTAATGATTAAGTACTTAGTTCAAGTGAGTACCTATATCTTTTCTGAAAATTGTGCTTGAACATGTATTCTTTCTTACTTCCTTAATAATTTATCTACATTATGACATAATGGAAGGCTTACCCGTCTTCTCCAAGAAGTTCCTCGGCCAGTTTGAGCCTCAACCGTACCACTTTCATACTCTGTATGGGGAACAGCTTACAGAACCTGCTGAGGAACGTAGAGTTCCAACAGACTTGCGGGAAGTCCAGACACTGGTCCCACAACCGCTCGTTGTGGGTAAACAGCCAGATGTGCTCCTGCCCATACTCCAAATACTCATTCATATCCTCGTAATCGCAATTTAACAACTTCTTCAGATTTTTAATGGCAGTTTTAGCGTGTGGAGGTCCCCGAATCTGCACTATATCATAGTTTAACAGCGGCTCGTAATGGTAATAGTTACCAGGGATGGAATTCAGGATGTCTCCCACAAACGTAGAGCCTGAACGCCAAGTTGTTATAATTATATTCCGTAAAGGAGTGCCCCCAGTCTCCAATGTTAAATCAGAGAGTTTTTCGGCTTTCACACCAAACTTTCCTTTAGGATATTTGTAGTCTGCCATCTCCATAGCTATCTTATTCCTTTGGAGACTGATTATATCGTCTATAGTAAACGTTTGATTCTGCGACATCTCTATTTGTTTCTGTTGCAGCGCGAGTTTGTTGCGGACGGCTGTGTTCGGGTTTTGTCCTGTATAAAGCTGATTATCAGCTGATAGACTTTGAATTGTCCTTCTAAAGTCGGGCACAGGTCTGTAATTAATATTACCCGAAAAGCGATGCGAAGCTAATAGCAAAAGCACGCACAAACCACTCACAAAACACACACCGTAAATATTTATCCTTCGAGACATCATGGATGATTATTCTCACCGCACAGACGCGAAAGATTCGATGTTTCGTTGTTTATAATATGCAATAGTTAGTTTAGATTATTACTGTCACATATTGTATTTAAAATCGCACGATTAACAAGCCGCGGGTTTGTTATTTGTCAGACGCACGCCGAGAGCGCTCGATCAACTGGATACCATCTTTAATCTGCTGTCAAACTGAGTTCATGCCGGGGTTGCCAAGTTATGAAACAAATTTTCGCCAGAATTAAATTGAAAAAAAAATCTAGTATACGGGGACGACGCACGCGACCGACGCGACGCGACGTTCAGAACACATAGTTTGACCACAAAACAAACCATATAGCGATATAATAATGGAATATACTTTAATATAACTTAATGGAAAGTAAAAAATATATAAGCCGTCTCAAACTAATAAAAAAATTAGTGAACCAAAAAAAAAAAATCACAATTAAAAAAATTTTACAAAGTGATAAAATGTCCTGTAGGACTCACCTCCAAGTCTTTGGGTCACCTATTGAATTCTATCCCAAATGTTAATAATGTCCTAAATTCAGATCGTTACAGTGCGTCCGTTGAAAAAAAATTGATGTTTGAAAGTTGTTTACAAGTTATTTATTTATGTATTTATTTATTGACGCCCTATTGGGCTTTTACATAACAAATGCAAGTTTAATTTAAAACAACAGTATAACACAAATGATCAGTATATCACGTAATGATCAGTATATACACAAAACAACGTTTTGTTTTATAACTGTAAGTCAGTCTATCTGGTAAGAACGGCAAGCATCGTGAAAGTCGCAAGATGCACAGCTTTTGGTTTGTTGATTTTACATGTCAATTATTAGCTATGAAAATTTGACATTGGTATTTGTAAGATTGCCAAAAAATAAAACAATAATTTTTCAATGTCAATTGTTTTAAAAATTATTTAAAATTTTGGACGAAGCCGATTAGTGTAATAGTTATTAGCTAAAATGCTGTTGGTCCACTGATTAAACGGTTTTTTATTCGTATTCGGATTAGTTATTTCTCAGATGAAATTTTATAATTATAGAAGTAAATAATAAATAAAGGATAAAAGTTTTATAGTAGTTTTACAATGCGTTCATGTGAAGTATCAAATTTTTGTAACTTGTAGCCAACTCTAATCACTATGGCAACCCTGAAAACTACCGCATTGCCCAATCATGGATGTTGTATGCATGAATATGGTACAGGCCAATGTATGTAATGTTATGTACTTGTAAAATACTCTCCACATTACACAAAACTTGCTGGTAAAATCTAGACACATAATCAAAAAGTTTTGGATCATGTACGAAAGAATGTTATATTCTTTAGTTTTGATTAGGGCTTTTGTACTTGATAAACCTTGAGGTAACACAATATAATACATAATTATTTTACCTACTTTTGTGTTTTACGTTTTGTGCATCGAAAAATGCGATGAGAACTTGCAACGGGATAATACCGGGAAGGGAAAATAAAAGAGATTTTATGCACCTCTGCTTCTTCTTCCGATTTATCACTTCATCCGCATCAGCAAATAAAAAAAACCGCATCCGTTACAAAACTTACTGTAACAACTTACAATAATTACTTATAGTCTAAGATCCCGCTATAGAACGACCTTCACCGAGATGTTTATTTGATGAAACGTATTTTATATTTAATTTCATATGTCAATAAAGATATTGCATATAGGTTGCCTAACAAATTTTAGTCCAGGGTATGATTAATTAATAATTTAAAAATAAAAAAAAATTGAATATTTCACCGGTGTGATTATTAGACAAATTCTACACCAATCGAAAGTATGAAGCCCATAGAATATGCAAACGTTAGGTTGCCTACTCTTTTCCTGTCACAACTCTCGGGTAGCCAGGTATAAATAGGTAAATCGAAATTAGCATTTTGCACCGGTCTGATTATTGAATTAAAATAAAATGAAATTAAAGATTATTTCATTATGAACACGGTGGTATAGAGTTGCTTGCGAAAAATCAGTCCAGAATTCCGGTTGTCGAATTTTGAAAAGTAAAATGAAGGGTGCCAAACCATAAAGTTTTAAGTGTCACACGAACTCAATTACGTTTTATTGCAGTAAAACGTTGTATGTGCTGGTGTTTACTTGCACTCTAAAGTTGCAGAATCACTAACGCTGTTTAGCTTTAATATTGTGAAACAGCATGCCATAACGTTTTAAGAAACAATTGAGCTGCAAATGTTAGTTCACTCAAAATGTCAAAAAAAAATTAAAAATTCTCGTGAAAACGTGTTGGCGTAGCAACATAACGTGTTGCGAAAGCAAATTGTTTTATGAAAACCTTTTAAAATAAAGATATTGAAAGTGTTGAGTTGTGTGCAAGTAATATAACACTAAAGGTTTTGTTCTTTTCATTTTTTTATATATATTTTTTATTATTTGCGTATTTTTGACAGAGCACAAAATTTGTTTTAGATAATTAAGAATAAATGTTAATTTTATAGTACATTTTTTAACAATTACTTTTATTTTTATTTTTCCATCAAAAATGTTATTTGTGTCTCCTGAAAATTTCATTTTCTGGCACTTGTAACGTTATGGCTTGGCACCGTGCGGTATTCATATAAAAAAAATTTTATATGAATACCGCACAAGAGTCCCAAATGCTCCCGTCTGAAGCCAGTGAGACTATGGCATCCCCAATTGGGGTATGTTGTGAGGCTGAGGTTATAGGGGAGCAAGATTCGATAAACCAATAAAACGAAACAAAATCTGCAATTTTGCTTCTCAATGTATGACTAAAGTCTTGAGTACCAAAGACAAGAACAAGAAAGTATTATTGAAAATGGAACGAGACGAATTTGGGCGACTTTTGGCAATTAGTCTTAACAAAAAAATTAATCTCCAATTTTGCCTGACTTTTCCACTAGCTCCATTGCCCCCTGCTCTTTTTTCATGTACTGGAGAGATGTTAAAAACTTCAAAATCAACGTTAGCAAAGATTTTGAAGTCGTAAACTGAAATGGTTGAGCCACCACATATCAACGTTGAAATAATAGATGGTTTTTATTACTTGCAGCTAATCGGATCTTCTATAGCTCAAACTTTTGATAAAATTGCCGAGTCAATACTCATAAAAATATGTTCAACAAACGCAACAGAAATACATTTAATTTTTGATCGCTACTTATCACCGTCAATCAAAGATTCCGAACGTGAAAGCAGAAAAGAATTCGATATTCCGTACAAAATTTCGGGACCTCAACAAACTAGACCAAAATTTTTTTTGCAAAGCCTTAAAAATTATCGTTTTAAAGAGGCTCTGGTGCTGTTTCTGGCTGATTATTGGGAAAACGACAATTTGGTAACAATAATCCAAAAAAAAATAAATCTTTTTAACCGTCGACCATCACTGCTACTCTTATCAAGTTAAGGAAAATTCCGTAAAAAAAACTGAAGAAACTAATTATGAATGTCATCACGAAGAGGCAGATACAAGGATTATTTTTCATGCTTCTAAAGCGGAACCAGGCTCGAGAATTTTAATTAAAGCTTCTGATACTGACGTTTTGATTATTTTGTTAGGAAATATGCACAAACTTATCGAATCAGAAATTTGGCTTGCCAGTTCAGCAACTAGAAAGAATAATAATCAAACTGTTGATTGCATTAATTGCACCGATTTAGCGTTGAAGTTGGGAATCAAATTATGCCAAAGTCTTCCCGCCTACCATGCATTTACTACAGGTTGCGATTACACGGCAGCATTTTATAATAAAAAAATATATTATAATAGAAAAATGAAAAATATCAAACAGTTTTTGCATCATTAACAGATGCTGCTGATATTTTCATTGATGAAAAAATTAAGACCGTTCAAGAATTTACGGCTAGTATGTATGGTATCAAGAACTGCACCAACGTGAATGATGCGAGATATCGCATTTTTATGAAAAATTAATTTTGCTAAAGAAGACAGCGAGCACTTTAAAAAAAAAATAAAAGGCTTCGACTCCAACTCCATACCACCATGCTGGATATCATTAATTCAGAAAATTTTAAGAACTATTTTCGTAAATTCCACGTGGCTTAATGCAACGGATCCAATATGCGTGAAACTTCAGCCTGAGAACTGCGGTTGGTTCTTAGATGAATATTTAAAACCAGTAGGATTTATTGGGGATCATACACCTTTAAAGATAGAAGACATTGTCGAAAGAACTGAAACGGATAGTGATGACGAAGAAGATTCAGAAGTTGGAGATCATAGTTATATGTCCTGTAACAGACGTGTGCTACAAGACTGTAGAAAAAGGGCACCGGTGGCTGTGCACTTGGATGTCGACTATTGTAATATTGTTTTGAAATGTAGTACTGGCTGGTCTTCCTTGAAGGTGGCAGCCCTGCTGTACTGGAGGGTGGTAGCCCTTGATCTGCCTCCCTGCACCCAGAGCTGGTGAGTGGTAGCCCTGGATGTCCTTGTTCTCTGCCTGAGCCTGGCGCCTTGCGGTGTCCAGAAGTTGGGCCGGCTGGTCTTGAGGAGGTAGGCACCAGACTTGTTGTTCAGGCAGAGCTTCAGCAGGAGGCAGGTCGGAGAGAGGTTTCTTCCAGAGGAAGGAGTAAAACACGAAGATTTAAGGAAAACGTTGAACTGATTTATTATTGAAAAATTTGTCGTATTTATACCAATCGGTAGGTGGCTCACGGAAAGTGGAGGGGGAAAACGGAACCCAGGCACTTTCCTTTATAAGGGGCAAGAAACTGCTTAGTATCTATTTTGCCGGCTTAATCCGTAAAAGTGCTCGCTTAAATTTGGCAACTTTTACGGATTTTGTAGCCTTAATTAACAATCAAAATATATAAAAAATAGAAAAAACATATAAATAAAGCCAAGATTTATGACAAGAATTTTAGTTTGGTGAATTTACCGTGATTTTAAGAATTTTTGATTTTTAAGGAAATGTTTTATGATTTATCAAGTTATAATTATTTTTCCTAGGTTCCCTGTGAGATAAGTTAACGAAATCTGTTTATTTCACCATCTCACAGGGACCCTAGAATTTTGTAGAGGTAAAAATGTAAAAATGTCATGACCGAAATTTTCTAAGTCTTTTTGACATGGCAAATTGAGCTCTAATTTTGGCTCTAAGTGTTTTGAGAGCAAAGTCTCAGTTTGACTGGAGGCCTTGTAGGATCAAGAATGAAAACTGATTATTTCATTGTCCTACAAGGCCCGCAGGTTTTGTTATTGGGAAAAACATAAAATTTACACCTTCGAATTTTTCTAAGTGTTTTTTGGTAGGCAAAAATGACTTTATTTTTGCCTCCCAATATGTTGTGTGATAAATCTTGGCTTTACTCGAGACCTTGTAGGATTTCAAATGAAAACTGATTATTTCATTTGTCCTACAAGGCCCGTGTGTATAAAAATTAAGACATAAACATTTAAAAATAAGTACAAAATTAAAACATATTTAAAATGAGTTTACAACCTCCCCAGTAGCGATTTTTCAAAGTATTATTTATTGATCGCACCGGGGAGATGTACATAAGAAATAAAAAACTTAAATATTTGAAATCCAATGAGAAAATAATAAGTAATTGATAAAAATGACATTTTCTAATTAGAACAAATATTTTCCATCAAAGCGTCGCCGGCGGCACGGTACTCCAGTATTGTGAGGGCAGGCCATTTTTTCCTGATTCCCAAAAATGGAGTTCAGAGTTCGAAAAGAAAAAATTGAAAAACGGCATTGAGGACTGAGTTCGAAGGAGGACTGATTCGCTGAGTGACTGCCGTCCGCGACAGTCGCTTCTGGAGACGCCACCGTTTTTCTCCCCCGAATCGCTCTGTCTGGCTTGTGCTCGCACGGCCAGACACCTGCTTTTTGCACAGGCGCCCGCGCCACCAACTGCCTTTTTCAAGGCACGAAGAAGAAGGACGACCTGGCCCCCCCACCGAGACCCGACGACCATAACACCAGCGCAACCATTTTAAAGCGAAAATACAGATCACCTGCCGTGCGGATGTTTCCCGCGCGGCGTATTCACACGAGCACGGAGGATTTTCCCGCCCTCCAGTTTAGAACCAAGACAGGGACCATCAAGACCCCCCCCCCCAAGACAGAACAGACGATCCCAAGCCACCCCGCTGACCCGAGGACCAAGCCGGCAGCCGCAGCCCTGCCGATCCCCGAGATGCCCATGACCACCCCCGCACCCGGACCCAGCCGCACCCCAGTAGGACCAGCTTCGGGCTACGTACCGCCCCCAAGACCCCAGCAGCCCCCCCAGGATATGGAGATGTCCCGACAGGAGGAGGGTTGGACGAGGCCGTCCAACCCCGTCAAACGGCCCCTGTCCCCACAGGGCCCCAAGGCGGTTGTTGTCGGCAACCGCTTTGGCGACCTCAAGGAGGTCACCGAGGGCGGCGGCGCGCCGCAAGCAAAACGCGCCAATCAATTTAATAATGCGAATTATACACGTACTAATAACAATACTAATCATGCCTCTTCTTCCGCAGGTACCAGCGGCCATGCAGCGAGGCAAGATCGAGTTCCCCCGGTAGTGATGACCCTGGGGAACCTCACGCATGCGCAGATTACCTCTGCGGTGCAGGGCCACATCGGCCACGCTAATTTCACCTTCCGGTACAACCGGGGCGGGACAGCAAATATATTTGTACGAAGCATGGCAGACCACCGTACCCTCACCAACGGGCTGCGAGCGGAAGCACGCGGCTTCCACACCTTCACGGCGGAGGCGGAAAAGATGAAAAAGGCGGTGATCAAGGGCCTGCCCAACGTCGACACAGACGAAATCACTGCGGACCTCACTGAGCAGGGCTACCCCCCAGTAAAGGTCATAAGGATGACGACCACCTCGGCCGAGTACCCCATGTACTTGGCACACTTCAACAAGGAAGTGAACATGGGCCAGCTGAGAGCGGTCGTCAAATACCTCTGCCACTGCAGGATCCGCCTGCAGAAACACCGCAGCAACCACCTGCAGCACGGGACGCAGTGCTACCGCTGCCAGAACTTCGGGCATGGATCCCGAAACTGCGCCCACACAGCAAGGTGTGTGAAGTGCCTAGTCGAGCACGCCTCCGCCGAATGCCCCAAGACCACCAGGGACGAGCCTGCCGCGTGCTGCAACTGCGGAGGCCCCCATCCCGCCAACTTCAGAGGCTGCCCGAAGAGGGTAGCCTATGTCGCCTCGCTCCAGCAGCACCAGCGACAGCCCCAACGTCAGGCCCCAGGAGCCAGCAGGCCACATCCTCAGGCGCAGCAGGCGCCGAGGACAGATGGACGCAGCTGGGCCAACGTAGCCGGCGGTAGGAGCGAGGAGCGACACGAGGAGCAGCCCCGCTCACAGCCACGCCCGCAGCCCCGCCCGCAACAGCCCACAGGAGAGGCTTACACCGGAGGAGACGACGCCGCACTGATGATGGCCCTGCTCCATGGATTGAGACGCGTGCGACCGCAGCTGGCCGCTGCCGGCTCAGACGAACTTCAAAGAGCAATGATCCTGATGGATCTAATCACGTCCACCATCAATGTCTGATCCCAAGATGGTGAACGTCCTCCTGTGGAATGCCCACAGCATCCGCCCCAAGATCGACGAACTGCTCGCCCTGGCAAACAATACTGACATTGACATTATTCTAATTACAGAGACCTACCTGAGACCTGACACACCCCTGAGAGTGCCCGGCTTCGAAGTACACCGAGACGACCGACCGGAGGGTAAAGGCGGAGGCACCGCCATATTCGTTCGTCAAACCATCACATCTACGAGAATCCCTACTCCGAAGCTGAAACATACTGAAGCCACAGTTATCGAAGTCATCATAGAGGATAGAGCGCATACCATTATCGCCGCCTACTGCAATAATCCCAACCTTCTGGTAAGAGAAGATTTAGATAAATTACTTAATTTGCGCCCCATTGTTGTTTTAGGAGGAGATCTGAATGCTAAACACAACTTTTGGAACAACCACCGAGGCAACGCGAATGGGAAAACGCTCTTTTCACATATGCAAACACACAATTACTCGATAATGGCACCGGACAAACCGACTCACCACTCAGCACGCGCAATATATCCAAGTACACTAGATATCGTACTTGAGAAAAACGCTAAGACCATCTCGCCACTGCGTACGCTGGATGAGTTATCATCAGATCACCTGCCCGTGAGCTTCAGTATTGGAGGGACGACTTCAAGGAGCCCCAGAAAACGGCGAAATTACAAGGAGGCCGACTGGGAAGGATTCAAGAAAGAGATTAACGAACGAATATACCTATCGTCGGCAACCCTGCGCTCGAAGGAAGAAATCGACGAAGCCGCAAGCACTCTGACCGAAATCATCCAACTTGCACAAGACAACTACATACCATACAAAGACGAACAGACTTTTACGATCAAGCTTCCCGAGTATGTCCTTTCGCTCATCAAGGAGAAAAATCGCCTGCGGCGCATCTACCATCAAACGCGCGACGGCTACTTCAAAACCGCCTACAACACCCTGCAGCGGGAGATCAAACAAGAAATCACCGATCTCAGACGCGAACTTTGGACGAAGAAAGTTACGTCACTCACGCCCAAAGATAACAGCCTATGGAAAATGGCAAAAGCACTGAGACACGAAGATCACACGATCCCCCCGCTTGAGAAGTTAGACGGCTCAGGGCTGGCACTCTCACTTGAAGAAAAGGCAAACGCGCTCGCTGACGGATTCGAGAGAGCCTACGCAGCCACGGACGGCCTATCCGACCCGGAAACGGATCGACTAGTAGATGAGTCTCTACAAAATCTTGATCAAGCAGAGCAGACGGACACCGCCAATATACATTTCTGCACGCCGAGCGAAGTAGCCGTCATTATCAGGCGATTGAAGACAAACAAGGCGCCGGGAAGCGATCAAATACATAACATACTACTGAAACATCTACCACAGAAAGCCATCATCTTCATTACAAAGCTGTTCAATGCCTGCCTCATCACCGGACATTTCCCTCAGATCTGGAAAACGGCAACCGTGCTGCCCTTCTCGAAGCCTAACAAAGATAAGAGGCAGCCGACGAACTACCGGCCGATAAGTTTACTATCCACACTGAGCAAGGTATTTGAACAGGTGATCCTCAACAGACTTCTACCACACCACGAAGACACATTGCCAGACGAGCAGTTCGGTTTCAGGAAAAGGCATTCCACTACCCACCAGCTCTCCAGAGTAGCGGAATTCATCGCTAGAAGATTCAACAAAAATCGCTTCACCGCCGCTGCACTGCTAGACTTGGAGAAGGCATTTGATACCGTCTGGATCAGAGGGCTGCTGCACAAGCTTCACATGCTTAACACGCCCATTTACCTAACGAGAGTGATACAAGAGTACCTCAAGAACAGATCCTTCAGAGTCTTCATCAGGAACGCGCTCTCAACACTACGTGAGATTCCAAAAGGCGTGCCGCAAGGAAGTCTACTGGGACCTCATCTCTTCAACATCTTCACGCACGACATCCCCCGAGACGAGAGATGCAACCTATCAATTTATGCAGACGACGTCAAACTCTATGTTTCCTCGATGAAAGCGGATATGGCGGCCATGTACCTACAAAGGGCGCTCGACACCCTCGTAGAGTTCTACAAAAAATGGCGCCTCAAACTAAATGAGGCCAAGACCGAAGTCATAATGTACACGAGGAAACAAACCAGAACACCAGACGTCAACATCGAAATGGGAGGACATGTCTTAGAATGGAAGGATGAGGTCGTCTACCTGGGCCTGACGATGGACTCACGACTCGACTGGAAATCTCACGTAGCCAAGATGAATGCGAAAGCCAGAAAGGCAGTCGGCGCGATGAAGCCAATCTTCAACAGAAGAAGTCCGCTACTTCCCAGAACCAAACTCCTGATCTACTACTCGCTCATTCGACCGGTACTGACTTACGCTATTCCCGTGTGGGGCAGCATCTCATACTCTGACCATACTAAACTACAGACCTTACAAAATCTCTGCATTAAAATCACTTACAACACTAGAATCAGAACAAACTTGAAAAGACTACATGCCAGAGAAAACATTCCGACCCTATTTGAATACACGCACAGACTGACAGACCGATTTTACAAGTCATTAAAACACAGTAAAAATAAACTCATCAAGGAAATCGGTCAATACGATGCACCTAGTGACCTTCCCTTCAGATACAAACACAGACTACCTAAACATATCCTGATGGACCTAAATCACATTTGGCACAACCCTTTTTCAGACACGGATGACTGAACGAGCAGTAGGTATTCCTAACCACCAGACCCCTCCCCCAACTTATGTTTATATATCTATTTATATATTTATATAATAATATTTATTTTTATATATGTCTATGTATGTTTATCCTAAATCTCCCATAAAGTATGTTTTTCACATAAAAACAGACACTCACACCCCTCACCACAGAATGCAGGATTTCATACACTGAAATCACTGAAGGCCGGCAAGTTTCATGTTGACTTTCGGCCGACTCTTCCCGGATGAGGTTTTTCATGGTTTCCTCATTCCCGAAGGCAAATGCGGAAGAGCTCCAAACAAAAGGACATGACCGACTCCTTCCCACTCCCAACATAACACAAATACACACGTATGTATATATTCCCCCCGAGCTTGGCTGCAATCCTGCTTGTTGGGCTGTGCCAAACATGCAATTTTAGTTGGGTTTTTTACATAACACTTTTTCCCAACCGACAAAACACAAGACCTTTAAGCCTATAATAGCCAGGTAACATTTTAAATACCCACAAGCGGTAAAAATTGCAAGGCGCATATGACGCCGTTCTATTTGTATAAAGAACATTAACTTTAAATTCAGTAAATTTAAATGATTCATCTCCTCAAGAACATAAGAATCTAGTGAATTAAAAAAAAAAAAGATTCCCAAAAATGATCACAAAACTGTAGAGGACCGGCCAAGCGATGAACTTTGATGAAAAATATTTCGAGGGTGTGAACACGTCGGTTACACTCCCCCCGTGTGGCGATGTCACACTAATCATCTCGACGTGTTTTTGAAGGACGAGTAGGTGAAGCTGCATCCGTAGGCGGGGCTGGCAGGATCACAGCGAGCTGCACGGCAGGTCTCATGTAAACTCTGGTTCTCGGCAGGTCGAATGTAGACTCTGGTTCTCGTCTAGGTCCTGGCGGTCCACACTTGGCCGTCTTCAGCAGGAGTGGTGTCAAGGACTCGGTCGCGTGTCCGGGTGACATGGGCATCACAGGGTCCATGACAACCAGCAGATTGTCATTTTTAATGGGGTTCACTGACTCCCCCCGTGTGAGAAGCGCCACTTCTTTGGCAGTGGCACTGCTGAGGCAGGGCGGGCTCGTCTTTGCTGCGCCGGTGAGGAGTACCACGTCTTTGACAGTGGCACTGCTGGGGCAGGGCGGGCTCGTCTTCACTGCGCCGTTGAGGAGCACCACGTCTTTGACAGTGGCACTGCTGGGGCAGGGCGGCCTCGTCTTTGCTGCGGGATGTGATTGGTCATCCATCTGTGCTGGCGCTTGGTACCTATGTCCCAGCAGTGGAGCGGATCTGGCAGCTATTCTCTGCTGATCGGCTGGCTGCCTTTGATGGAGCAGAGGCGAGGGCGGCCCGGGACCAGAAGGTCCAGGCGGCAGTGAGGACCACTGCTCTGGCAGCGGAGCGGATCCGGCAGCTGTTCTCTGCAGGTCGGCTGGCTGCCTCTGGTGGAGCAGAGGTGAGGGCGGCCCGGTACCAGAAGGTCCAGGCGGCAATGAGGACCACTGCTCTGGCAGCGGAGCGGATCCGGCAGCTGTTCTCTGCAGGTCGGCTGGCTGCCTCTGGTGGGGCAGGGATGAGGGCGGCCCGGTACCAGAAGGTCCAGGCGGCAATGAGGACCACTGCTCTGGCAGCGGAGCGGATCCGGCAGTTGTTCTCTGCAGGTCGGCTGGCTGCCTCTGGTGGAGCAGAGGTGAGGGCGGCCCGGTACCAGAAGGTCCAGGCGGCAATGAGGACCACTGCTCTGGCAGCGGAGCGGATCCGGCAGCTGTTCTCTGCAGGTCGGCTGGCTGCCTCTGGTGGAGCAGAGGTGAGGGCGGCCCGGTACCAGAAGGTCCAGGCGGCAATGAGGACCACTGCTCTGGCAGCGGAGCGGATCCGGCAGCTGTTCTCTGCAGGTCGGCTGGCTGCCTCTGGTGGAGCAGAGGTGAGGGCGGCCCGGTACCAGAAGGTCCAGGCGGCAATGAGGACCACTGCTCTGGCAGCGGAGCGGATCCGGCAGCTGTTCTCTGCAGGTCGGCGGGCTGCCTCTGGTGGAGCAGAGGTAAGGGCGGCACGGGACCAGAAGGTCCAGGCGGCGTCGTGGTTGGGTCCCTCTTGTAGTAAGGGGCTGGTGGCGCAGGGCCTCCTGGCCCTTTCTGCGCTGGTGATGCGTACCTCTGGTCCATCAGAGGTACAGGTCCAACAAGCTCATCGCATACGGCTTCTCGTTGCCTCAGTTTGAGCAGAGGTACGGGCGGCACGGGGCTGGAAGGTCCAGGCTGCATCCATCTTTCCTGGAGTCGCCAAGCTTCTTCTTGGCCCGGATCTGTGTGGCCAGTTGACTCCAGGATTGCATCAGGTTTGGAAGGCGCTGAAGTTGCGGCTTCTGGTGGTGCGTACTTCTGGTTTCCCAGAGGCACAGGTCCAACGGGCATCTCTCGTACAGCTTCTCGTTGCCTTGTAATATACAGAGGCAAGGGCGGTACGGGGCCGGAAGGTCCAGGTTGTATCCATGCGGGGCCCCCATCAGAGTGTGGAGGCTGCGCCGGTGATGCGTACCTCTGGTTTACCAGAGGCACAGGTCCAGCAGGCATCTCTCGTACGGTTTCTGGTTGCCTTGTAATATACAGAGGCAAGGGCGGTACGGGGCCGGAAGGTCCAGGTTGTATCCATGCGGGGCCCCCATCAGAGTGAGGAGGCTGCGCCGGTGATGCGTACCTCTGGTTCTCCAGAGGTACAGGTCCAACAGGCATCTCGCGTACGGCTTCTGGTTGCCTTGTAATATACAGAGGCAAGGGCGGTACGGGGCCGGAAGGTCCAGGTTGTATCCATGCGGGGCCCCCATCAGAGTGTGGAAGCTGCGCCGGTGATGCGTACCTCTGGTTTACCAGAGGCACAGGTCCAGCAGGCATCTCTCGTACGGCTTCTCGTTGCCTTGTAATATACAGAGGCAAGGGCGGTACGGGGCCGGAAGGTCCAGGTTGCAGCCATGCGGGGCCCCCATCAGAGTGAGGAGGCTGCACCGGTGATGCGTACCTCTGGTTCTCCAGAGGTACAGGTCCAACAGGCATCTCGCGTACGGCTTCTCGTTGCCTTGTAATATACAGAGGCAAGGGCGGTACGGGGCCGGAAGGTCCAGGTTGCAGCCATGCGGGGCCCCCATCAGAGTGAGGAGGCTGCGCCGGTGATGCGTACCTCTGGTTCTCCAGAGGTACAGGTCCAACAGGCATCTCGCGTACGGCTTCTGGTTGCCTTGTAATGTACAGAGGCAAGGGCGGTACGGGGCCGGAAGGTCCAGGCTGCATCCAGGTTGGGCCCCCATGGTAGTGTGAGGGCAGTGGCGCCCCTTGACCCCTTGGTCCAGGTTGCGCCGATGATGCATGCTGAGGATCGGGTCCCGCAGAAGGACCAGGCTGCATCCAGGTTTGGCCCCCATGGTAGTGAGAGGGCAGTGGCACCCCTTGACCCCTTGGTCCAGGTTGCGCCGATGAGGCATGCTGAGGCTCGGGTCCCGCAGAAGGACCAGGCTGCATCCAGGTTTGGCCCCCATGGTAGTGAGAGGGCAGTGGCACCCCTTGACCCCTTGGTCCAGGTTGCGCCGATGATGCTTGCTGAGGCTCGGGTCCCGCAGAAGGACCAGGCTGCATCCAGGTTTGGCCCCCATGGTAGTGAGAGGGCAGTGGCACCCCTTGACCCCTTGGTCCAGGTTGCGCCGATGAGGCATGCTGAGGCTCGGGTCCCGCAGAAGGACCAGGCTGCATCCAGGTTTGGCCCCCATGGTAGTGAGAGGGCAGTGGCACCCCTTGACCCCTTGGTCCAGGTTGCGCCGATGAGGCATGTTGAGGCTCGGGTCCCGCAGAAGGACCAGGCTGCATCCAGGTTTGGCCCCCATGATAGTGAGAGGGCAGTGGCACCCCTTGACCCCTTGGTCCAGGTTGCGCCGATGGTGCATGCAGAGGCTCAGGTTCAGCTGAAGGACCAGGCTGCATCCAAGTTTGGCCCCCATGGTAGTGAGAGGGCAGTGGCACCCCTTGACCCCTTGGTCCAGGTTGCGCCGATGAGGCATGCTGAGGCTCGGGTCCCGCAGAAGGACCAGGCTGCATCCAGGTTTGGCCCCCATGGTAGTGAGAGGGCAGTGGCACCCCTTGACCCCTTGGTCCAGGTTGCGCCGATGATGCTTGCTGAGGCTCGGGTCCCGCAGAGGGATCAGGCTGCATCCAGGTTTGGCCCCCATGGTAGTGAGAGGGCAGTGGCACCCCTTGACCCCTTGGTCCAGGTTGCGCCGCTGATGCATTCCACTGTGCAGGCCCTGCCCCACTGGGTTGTGCAGGCCCTGTTGCGTTGTGTGGTGCAGGCCCTGTCCCACTTGGTTGTGCAGGCCCAGTCGCATCGGGTTGTGCCGGCCCTGTTCCATTGAGGTGTGCAGGCCCTGTCGCACTGGTAGTTGTTGCCAGCCCTGCTCCGTCGAGGTGTGCAGGCCCTGTCGCACCGAGTTGCAATTGACGGGCTGCCATCAGCTGTTCAATTTGTTTCTTCTGACTGCGCAGTTGTCGGCGCAGCAGGCGCACCGTGTCCTCAATAGATGTAGAGGCCGGTGATTCTTCGCTTTCGTCTGCAGAGCCTGCCGGTGAGGAGCTGGGCGTTGGTAGGGGCGTGACGTCATGTGTGGCCACGGCCCTAGGCTCGGCTTCCTGGGCAGTTGGTAGCTCAGCAGGCGGGGGTGGAGGCGACTCATCGTCCTGAGCCGTCCTCTTCGATCTTAGTGATGGTGGTGACATCCTGACGTGCAGCTGATCCGGCTCGAAGGACCACTTGTAACAGACGTGTGCTACAAGACTGTAGAAAAAGGGCACCGGTGGCTGTGCACTTGGATGTCGACTATTGTAATATTGTTTTGAAATGTAGTACTGGCTGGTCTTCCTTGAAGGTGGCAGCCCTGCTGTACTGGAGGGTGGTAGCCCTTGATCTGCCTCCCTGCACCCAGAGCTGGTGAGTGGTAGCCCTGGATGTCCTTGTTCTCTGCCTGAGCCTGGCGCCTTGCGGTGTCCAGAAGTTGGGCCGGCTGGTCTTGAGGAGGTAGGCACCAGACTTGTTGTTCAGGCAGAGCTTCAGCAGGAGGCAGGTCGGAGAGAGGTTTCTTCCAGAGGAAGGAGTAAAACACGAAGATTTAAGGAAAACGTTGAACTGTAGAAGTGAGTCGTTCGCGAACGAGTCGGCTCAGTGAACCGGATTTTCACACGGATCCGTAAGATCCGGATCTGAACGAACGATTTACACGGTTCGCGGATCTTTGCGAACGAGTGATCCGGTGAGCCGTGAACCAACTGACCCGCCAGATCCGGTGAGCCGACTGACCCGTGGGAGCCGGAGCAGTGTATCGTTCAACGGATCTCGCGGCTCGCGGGTCTCTACTGATACGGATTGCTCGCTCGTTCGTTCGTTCGTTCACAGCCACTCCAGTCAGCGACGCAGAAAAGTAAAATATGAAAGTAAGGTAACGGCTTACAGCTCAGTTCACTATGAGACTTTTCTACGCGGTGGAGTACCGTGGCTGCTTAGTGTGCATGTAATTACCGAAATACAATTTATATAATATCGGAATTCAAGCGTGTGTGCGTGCATAATACGTCAGTCGTGACGTCAGCGCTCCCGCCACATTATTTTGTTTATTATAACAGAATTGAATGTTAGAACATTACTTGTAAATAATGGAACGGTATTATTCAGAGTTTGAATTATCTCAGTTAACATTGATTCCTCGATTTGTGGCATTTTGCCTGAGGGTTTGAATTATGGGATGCTTCGATTTCTTAATTAATTTCTTCGATTTTCTAATTGCGAACAGTACGTGCATTTGGTTTTATTATTAGTGGCAACGGAATAATGATTCCAAATTTCACCCGTATTTCTTGATGACATCATGAAATTTTAAGTTTAAACTACAGTCACAAGACTAACAAGTCAGTAGTAATAAATAATTTTAAAAATACGTTATTATGTATCCCGGGTACAAACCAACAAAAGCGACAAGAGACGTGCATTATGCGATTACCTTTATTATTGAGATTTCGATACTGACGTTTCATAACAAAACTCAACTAAACAGAGGATTTCCCAATAAAAAGGGAACCCCAAAATATTGGGGTTCCCTTTTTAATAAAGTGAGGAGGGCCGAGGGAGGGGAGGGGGGAGATGGACTAAATTCAGTCGTTCAATCGAGCCGGTTCACTGACCCGGATCTTTTCACTGAACGAGACCTGGTGAAGCGGCTCGCTCAGCTGAGACGCTTTGCCCGCCTCTATTGAACTGATTTATTATTGAAAAATTTGTCGTATTTATACCAATCGGTAGGTGGCTTACGGAAAGTGGAGGGGGAAAACGGAACCCAGGCACTTTCCTTTATAAGGGGCAAGAAACTGCTTAGTATCTATTTTGCCGGCTTAATCCGTAAAAGTGCTCGCTTAAATTTGGCAACTTTTACGGATTTTGTAGCCTTAATTAACAATCAAAATATATAAAAAATAGAAAAAACATATAAATAAAGCCAAGATTTATGACAAGAATTTTAGTTTGGTGAATTTACCGTGATTTTAAGAATTTTTGATTTTTAAGGAAATGTTTTATGATTTATCAAGTTATAATTATTTTTCCTAGGTTCCCTGTGAGATAAGTTAACGAAATCTGTTTATTTCACCATCTCACAGGGACCCTAGAATTTTGTAGAGGTAAAAATGTAAAAATGTCATGACCGAAATTTTCTAAGTCTTTTTGACATGGCAAATTGAGCTCTAATTTTGGCTCTAAGTGTTTTGAGAGCAAAGTCTCAGTTTGACTGGAGGCCTTGTAGGATCAAGAATGAAAACTGATTATTTCATTGTCCTACAAGGCCCGCAGGTTTTGTTATTGGGAAAAACATAAAATTTACACCTTCGAATTTTTCTAAGTGTTTTTTGGTAGGCAAAAATGACTTTATTTTTGCCTCCCAATATGTTGTGTGATAAATCTTGGCTTTACTCGAGACCTTGTAGGATTTCAAATGAAAACTGATTATTTCATTTGTCCTACAAGGCCCGTGTGTATAAAAATTAAGACATAAACATTTAAAAATAAGTACAAAATTAAAACATATTTAAAATGAGTTTACAACCTCCCCAGTAGCGATTTTTCAAAGTATTATTTATTGATCGCACCGGGGAGATGTACATAAGAAATAAAAAACTTAAATATTTGAAATCCAATGAGAAAATAATAAGTAATTGATAAAAATGACATTTTCTAATTAGAACAAATATTTTCCATCAAAGCGTCGCCGGCGGCACGGTACTCCAGTATTGTGAGGGCAGGCCATTTTTTCCTGATTTCCAAAAATGATCACAAAACTGTAGAGGACCGGCCAAGCGATGAACTTTGATGAAAAATATTTCGAGGGTGTGAACACGTCGGTTACATGTCCGATGACTCGGAACCTGAATAATTAAAAAAAAAATTGTATGTATAATTTTTTACAATGAACAGAAGTATTTTTTTAATTGTTGTTTTTTATTTTGTCTTCTAATAATAAAGATAAAATTTGCAAGATTAGTATTATAGCGCGTTATCGAAGGTGGACATTTTCAATTCAGAACTAACCAAATATAAGGGGTACGTAAAAGGGTATTTCTCTGATGTTTCATGAATATGTTGTGTCAATTTTTCTATCGTTTATACTTAAAATTCTGTTACTATTTAATTTATATGTACAACATGGCTTCTTACGGTTACCAATGTTTTGATATTTTTATGTTTTATGTAAATCTTAGTTTTATATTATAATCTTTGGTTTTATAAAATTTTTGGTCTCATACACCTTTATTGTACATTTTTTATTTCTATTTTTTTATTATGCTGTTTAATCAGAGGTAAAGTCACAAGGAGGAAATCCATAATTGGTTTTATTTTGGCTATACAAACATGTACAAACTGGAAAAATGTAAACTTTTGATTTCCCAAAAATAAAATAAATATGTATTTCTATAACCTTCTTTTTTGCTAAAGATGTATATATATGTACTTTAGTATCACATAAAAACATATACACACATAAATAATTAATTGATTTAAAAAAATGTATAAACTATTCCTCTATTTTAATAATAAACTACTCCAAAATGATGCACAGCATATACGAGTCTATCGCTATCATTTTCATTTTCAGAACAAATAGCATGCGCACTCTCTTTCTTTAAATGGACGGACTTCAAACAGCTGCTATGCTGTGTCCTCTTCTATCGCATGGGATGGTTGGTTGGGACCTCTCAGTCGTACACAGTCACTCGCAGCAATATTTTACTTTTCAAAATTCGACAACCGGAATTCTGGACTGATTTTTCGCAAGCAACTCTATACCACCGTGTTCATAATGAAATAATCTTAAATTTCATTTTATTTTAATTCAATAATCAGACCGGTGCAAAATGCTAATTTCGATTTACCTGTTTATACCTGGCTACCCGAGAGTTGTGACAGGAAAAGAGTAGGCAACCTAACGTTTGCATATTCTATGGGCTTCATACTTTCGATTGGTGTAGAATTTGTCTAATAATCACACCGGTGAAATATTCAATTTTTTTTTATTTTTAAATTATTAATTAATCATACCCTGGACTAAAATTTGTTAGGCAACCTATATGCAATATCTTTATTGACATATGAAATTAAATATAAAATACGTTTCATCAAATAAACATCTCGGTGAAGGTCGTTCTATAGCGGGATCCTATACTATTACCAAAATACCGTATTGTATTACCGTAAGTATTGTAATGACGTAATTCTTTACTTCTTCAATCTTTGCAAAATAACTTTGTGGCATTATTAATTAAACGTAATTCTTTGTTTTAAAATAGGTATTCATTTTGATAATTGCATTGTATGGGCTTTTCAATTCAAGAGGCGGGTATCGTCGCCCTGGGAACCATTTATTGGGTAACCAACACCTCCGCCACAGGTCACACTAAGTGGTTCGCTGCAGTTTTGTGACTTAGCGGGGGATCATGGGGTTAGGTTTGTCAAGGTATTGGCGGTGGATGCGTCTGCCCACTTACTACGTGGCGGACCGGATCGGGAGACACTGTTTGCCGGAGACCAATTAGCCTCTCCAGTTGGTCTTTCCCGACCAGGGTTGCCGAGGCTTATGTTCTAAAATATCCACGACAAATGTTCAAAATCCCCAAATTAGGGAGAACTAAATAACAAATTCCCCGCAATTTCACCTCAAATTCCTTTATAATTCTACCTCCAAAATAAATAAAAAAATCGCATTTTTTGTTGATTTATTTTATTTTGAGTATTATCAGGATTAAAACATATACCTAACGAGTAACGAGTATTACACACATAATATAAGATTTAAAAATAGGTGTTGTAAAATGCCCACATCCAATAACCAATGTTCAGATGAAGCAAAAATAATGACAAAAGAAGTTGAAATTGTCATCCTTCTATTTAATTATTGGACCAATCCTTTTTAATCTCAATGTATCTATTTTGTTTTACTTGTTTATAAATTATCCGAACGCAGAATAGTATATGACCCAACATGTTTACATAAAACCATAAATTCAATAATTGACAGCCCTGAACTATTAAACTTGATTTCTTTCCATATACCTCGCAATTCAACATCGAGGCACTATCTACTATCTACCGTTCTATTGTGACAACTCCAACACAGAATCACAATTGTATACCCCCGTTCGCCGTATACAAAATTTGGGTAATGATTATAAATATGTTGTTGACATATTTAACACATCATTCACCAAATACAAACAAGTCTAGTAGAATTTAAATCAAACAGAAGAACAACTTTAATTAATCCAACTGCTCTGCTTCGAATTATTTCACATGTATTGTACTTTTCCCAGTCTACAGTTTTTCCATCTTGCATTGTGGAGTATTTTGTTTTTTTATTGTATTTTTGTTTTAGATTTGGTAATGATTTTGATTTTGTTTTTGTTTTGTTTATGATTTTGCTTTTTTATTATTTTGTTATGCACATTTAGATTTAGTTGTTCTTTGTTTAAAAAAATGCATGTAAAAGCCCAGCCGGGCATGAAATTCAAAATAAATAAATAACATTACATATATTTGAATTCGAAATCGGTTGCTGGCAGGAGTGGCAGGTAACTGTGATTCGGATAAAATTAAAGAACTCCATTCATTTCAATTGTTTAACTGACCAACTAGCCATCACGCCCTTAGAGTATGGATATTATTATATTTGAATCATAGTTCCATGATCACGAAATAAATATTTTTTAAATTGCCGGTAACCCTAACCTAACTTACCCTATTTAACCAATTTTTATATTCACCTATGACCTTTCTGAGGTGGTTCTGATTTTGTTTTATTCTGAGTTGGCTTGTCACCAGTTTTTTTAGTTCAATGTTTACTTCTTTAACACCATTGTGATTTGAAACTCGATGAAACAGAAACGAGCGACACTAAAAAGAGACAAACACATAGGTACATCTATAGGATTTAGTCTACGAGAGAATGAGATAGACTTATCAGTGTCCTCGTCCTCTTTGTACGATGTTTCGTAGCCTTTTGGCCTCCTCTTTGTGCGGCGCTTCGTAGAATAAAATGTAAAATATTTTTAACTTAATATTATAATAAATAACAATATCATAATAAATAAACCCCACAGTTAACCTATTTCTCTAGATTCTCTAGAAGTTTAGGATTAAATTTAGTTTCTCTAGACCTGCACACATATTTTTTTTATAAACAAGCATTTTATAACCATCAAAACAGATTTTTTTAAATGGGTTTTTTATCGCTGCCAGTAGATACTCTCATTTTTGCAAATGCAAATGACGTTTTATTCGACCACCATTCAGAATTGAAACTTTGCTTGAAATGGCTTTAGCTGTGTTTGGTGACCAGATCTGAAAAGCCAGGTACTTCCCCACCTTTCTCTTCACCATCTCCTTCCCCTCTCACTACCTCCCATCTCACTACGTTCAGCCTCACAGGGGATGCCATAGTCTCACTGGCTCCAGACCGGAGCAGCTGAGACTCTTGTGAGGTATTCACATAAAAAAGCCATTAGTCGCTATTATTCTCCAGGCGGAATAATAAAATTTTGTGTCATTAAAATAATTATTTTTATTTACAAACAATATGGATTCTACTTACTACCTGAAGAAATCGAGTCAGGACTTTTGCGGCACCTTGTACGCAACGAAAAAGATTGATGACTTTAAAGAAAATGGTTTGAATCTCGCTTAAAACTTTAACGTGCGATCAAGAGATGTCAGGGGTCGTTGCATTTGACAGGACTAATAAAATTATTCAGATTTATGGCACATTATGAAAAACTCGCCAGTAACGTCAAACAATATAATGTGATAATATGACATTTTTACTAGGTAGTAAAACTCGTCTCTCAATTTTGTAGGACCTGTGTGAGAAATTAGCACATCATTCTGGAAACGTGATGGCGGATAACGCACGAAGATTGCCGAAGGACGAAAAACAATTTTATATTTTATTATTGACGAATTAAAACTTGATTAATGAATATACATCATAACGACAATACATATTTCTTTACTTCGGGGAATTAATAAAATGTTTGACATGTATGATAGTTTTCATTTAAAAATGATATAATTCTTGTGTAAGTTCGGCTTTGTTCGGGCGACGGCCATCACCGATTCCAAGCTGTGTGCAAAGAGCACTTCTATATATACTGCAACTCGCCTTATAAAAGTCAAACATTCGTAAAATGTTAAAATCTGGTTCACTTCAAGTCGGTCTCTGTCATTTATGTGAAAGGGCGAAGTATGCGTTTATGATAACAAACTATTGCTCTATTTATTGAATAGTCAAAGTTTAGTTCTAAATTGCCGAAGTGTTAAATTAATCGTTAAACGAAACAATGTTGTGTTCATTTTATTGAAGTTTTACGTGGTATTTAAGTGTTTAGTTTGAGTGTCAAAATAAACAGTGTACATTCGTCAAATATGGGATATTTTACCACAAACAACAAGGCAAGTCCCAGATATATCTATTTATATAAGTAAAAGGTTTAATATTATTCGTATTTCGGTAGTTGTAACGACATTATGTTCTGATATTCTGCCTTGTTCCGATAAGAATGTGTCAGTTTTATCCCTCCCCAATGTCTCCCATAATAACACCCAAAACTAAGAACACTGATGTTTTCGTGTTGAAGCTGAGAGAATTACTTAATGTGTTTTATTTATAATTATCGCGATGTTTTGATTTAATTTACCTCTGACAAACGGAGAAAAATGTTTCATAGGTACCTACCTACCACTTATAGATTTTATATTATAATTTTATTATATTACAAAAGCGAAAGTCTGCCTATTTTATTTTATAGGGCAATGATTGCTATGAATCTAGTATGAAACTTTACGAGGAATACTTAGTTTGTTTTTTTTTTTTATTTTTTTTTTTTAATATTTTTATGTTGTTTAGGGAAAATTAGACACATAAAATAGGTAGGTACCTACTGTAAAAAGTAGTCGGTCAAAGAAAGTTATTTGGTAGATACCTACATCCTACATACCTACTATTAGTTTGGGTTCGCGTTGAGATTTTCGACCGCTTTCAGAATTTAAAAAAAAATTATGTATTTGGCTTTCACCCATTGGGTGATCTTGGCCATTTCTTAAAGTTAGTTGAATTTTTTTTTAATTATTTACATTTCCAGTTTTCTTAACAATTAGTTACTTAAGTAGTTACATTATCAGTTCTTTCATAAATTCTTCTGTATGATTCAAGTAGGTACGTTTTATCAATTCTTCTTTACCTCAGTGTACCTAACCTGGCCAGCTGGACGCTTGGCTTTGCATTTTAGTGAGCCCCTCGGTTGAATTTGGCAGGCACCTCTGGTCTGGAGCCTCAAAATACATGAAAAACGGACGGTCCTTTTGATAGATTTTCTTTTCAACAAACGTTTGCAATCTTTTAGAGCACAGGCGTTAGGGGAAAGCTGTTCTTGTTCTACCGGTATTTCAATGTAAGATGTTCCGAAGCATGTTTACGAGAGATGGGAAGGCTGATAGAGATATTGAAAGAAGTGTGGATGCCGGTAACTCCATTAATGTAGGACTGAATGCCGTTGGCGCTAAAAAAAACCTTCAAAAGAAGCGAAGCTAGCAGTCCACAATGGAGTCCAGGTATCTACCCTGATGTATGGCAGTGAGGCATGGAACTGGTAGAGGAAGGATGAAAGTAAACTGAATGCTGTTGAAATAAAATCCCTGAGGCGTATGTGTGGTAAAACAATGTATGATCGCGTGAGAAATGTGAATATCCGCAAAGAATGTAAGGCTGATGTAAGCATAAGAAAGGGACCCTCAGATGGTTTGGACATGTAGAGCGAATGAACGAAGAAAGTAGTGTAAGAATAATATACGACGCAAATGTGAATGGTAGAAGAAGTTGGGGACGTCCGAGGAAGACATGGCACGATCAAGTGAATCACATACTTGAGTCGGGCCATGTCAAAAGTCAGAATAATAGCTTACTTTTTTACACGATTTTACCACACACACGCATCAGGGATCTCATTTCTAGAGCATTACGTCTACTTTCATCCTTCCTCTGCCAGATCCATGCCTTAAAGCCAAACCAAAGGGTAGGTAACAGCACTCCATTGTGGATTGCTAGCGTCGTTCTGGCTACAATGATATTTCAAGTTCCATTGCACACTTCACTAAAATCTACCCATCTGCCCTGATAATGGACACTGTTCCGCTGTCCGAAACATCGGCGAAAGAAGGAAACGAAACACGGCATAGTACCCAAAAAATAAATCATTGTAATATGTATGACCCTTTTAAAAATGTTGAGATCAGGAAAGAATGCAAGGTTGATGGTTATGATTAAGAAAGTGACGTTTAGATTAAGAAAGGATAACATTATATGGCACGGAAGTTAATGGTAGAAGTCGGGGTCACCCGAAAAAGACACGATTAATTAAAAAAGAAGATGAATTGGGCCATGTCGAGAGTCAAAATAACAGACGAGTATGAGTATGAATGATTTATTTTAATTTTTATGTGAATACCTCACAAGAGTCCCAACTGTTCCCATCTAGAGCCGGTGAAACTACGGCTTAGCCCCTGAGGCTGTTGTTGTGAGGCTGAAGGTAGTGGGGAGGGGAAGGAGTTCGAGGAGAAGAAGGTGGGGAAGTACCTTGCTATCCAAAATCGCCAAACACGACTAAAGCGATATCAAGCAACGTTTCAGTTCTGAATGGTCTTACTGGGTATTACTGAAAGTATCTTCCACTCTGGAATGTGCCGAACCTACACTATATTTTATTAATTGTAAAATAACACAAACATCTAATAAATGCTACTTGTGCAATGGTATGTTTTTTAGATATTTAATAAAAAAACGTGAAGTTAATAAATGGATAATAAGAGGATATTTATTATCCATTTATGCAAAATAAATATCCACGTTCCAGAGTGGAATATACTCTCTGTATCGCCCTGGTGTAAGACCACTATTCAGAATTGAAACGTTGCTCGAAACGGCATTAGCCGTGTTTAGTGACCAGATCTGAATAGCCAGGTAGGTACTTCGCCACCTTCCTCTTCTCCGTATCCTTCCCCTCCCCACTACCCTCAGCCTCACAACATACCCCAAGTCGGGATGCCATAGTCTGACTGGCTTCAGACGGGAGCGGTTGGGACTCTTGTGAGGTATTCATGTAAAAAATATATATATATTTATCTAACTTAAAATTAATAAATTATATTATATTACTAGCGATTTCCCGGCATAATAAAGAAATTGCCTCTCCCTACGTGTCCTTTCCCATTCGCCCCATCCACCTTCCGCCTCCCCTTACCCTCACGCGTTCCATATATTCAGGCCCATTACATCCAGTTCCCAAACAGCTCGCGTGCCACCTATTAAATTTTTTATTCAAATTAAAATGTTTCATGTGTTACAAATATTCATTTTTTTCATTATAAGAACAATATCAAATTTGGTACCTAACATAGGTACCTATTTAAAATATCTATAAATTCTTGATTACATACAAAGTATTCGATATTGGTTACTATCATGAGTGAGTATTTCAAGTAAATTCATTCATTTAACGAGTTTCGAAAATTGAATTTTGTTGTGTCATTCATTATTTTGCAAAGTGTCATTCTCAAATTTTAACATTTTTGACAGTTTCGCAAGAGTTTTTGTAATGATTAAAAAAAATTTCAGATGTATTTTCATACGGTTGTAATAATTCAGAAACCTTCGCGAGGATTCAAAGAAGGTATTTAAAAGGTTTCAACCGTTTCCTATGCATTACATAGACATTTCATTTACCTAGAGATAGATATTAGATCTATCTTCTATCTATCTATATGTATGTTATACATATATAAAAATCTAAAAATGTTTGTATGTCCGCTATACGTTGCTAAACCGTTCATCCGATTGCGATGAAACTTTGGGGATTTGATGTGTGCATACCCGCAATGGATTCTGTATACAATAGTGAGCTCTGGTATCATGAAATTACGAAAAATTAATTAATTAAATAAAAATGAATCGCAGAAAT
Source organism: Limnephilus lunatus (assembly GCA_917563855.2). NCBI lineage: Eukaryota > Metazoa > Arthropoda > Insecta > Trichoptera > Limnephilidae > Limnephilus > Limnephilus lunatus. The sequence goes on from OU830596.1 coordinate 35,874,029, forward strand.
GTATGTACGTGCGTAACTTCCGAACGACTGCACCAAATTGGATAATTCTTTTTTTTATGTTCGTTATTGTCAGGACAAGGTTTTTATAAAACTACTGGTGAGCTCTGGCATTATAAAATTTGTATAAAACATTGCAATAGGTGGCACGCGTGCTGTTTGAAGACTGAATGTATGGAATGCGGGAGGGGGGAGGGGAACTCGGGTAGGTGGTTCGAGGGAGGAGGGAGGGTAACTAGGGATCGGGGAGGGTACCCTAGGAGGGGGGAGGGGAACTCGGGTGGGGGGTTTCGCGGGACGGGGGAAGGGTGGGAGTGTAGTGGGGAGAGGGAAGGTGGAGGAGGCGGAGGCGGAGTGGGAACGCGAGAGGGGAAGGGAACGCGGGAGAGGAAGAGGAGCCGGAAGGGGAACGGGACGAATGGGAAAGGACATGCAAGGAGAAAAAAAATCATACATAAATGGCGTAACAACGCATGCCGGGTACCATCGAGTACTCATATAAATGCATACACCCAAGCAAACATATTTTGATTTTTATATATATGTAGATATACATATATAAAAATCCTATTTTTATATATCCCTAGAATGCATAGCCTTGCAAATAAACATTGTGAATCTATAGATATACGTATTTGGTGTTGACAGTTTTGCAATTTTCAAGAGATAACTCATCTCTATTTTATCTGCTAATAATTAACTTTTTTTTTGTTTTTGTTCTTTTCATAAAACCTCCTCTCATTTAAAATCTTACCAGTAATTTACAACCTTATTTTATTTTATTTTGCTGTTCTATTTAGTTCTGTTTTATCATCCTACATTATTATACACATATAATTGTTTGTTTATACCTACTAACTAGCTTTTACACATTGCACTTTATTGTATTTTAGGTCTTATTACTGATTTTTTCTTATTACTCATTGTATCGAACGTGTCGACGAAAGCGTATGACAACCCTGAGAATTCAAGAATGGAATTTACGCTTCCACATAATACCGTGCCGCTGCGCGTTACCCCTTCCAATAACCTACGAAACAAAGGGAGTGCTCTCATTGGCCAACGAAACACTGTGCATTTGGAATGATGTCTACAATGCTATTACATTCTACAATTAACTTATCAATTGAAAACATAAACGCAATTGATAATAAATACATGCTGCAGCATCATTGGACTCGAAAACACATCTGAATAACCACGTAATACTTCCACCAGGGACCCCAGACAGCAATGATCAAAATCAAGGAAATGATTGAGTATTTACGTTATCCCCACCCTGCTACCAGACGCGGCGCCATTGGTCAATGCTGAACAAAGGAAATGTTTGAATCGTAAATATTTACGACAGCCAATTTACATTCCGAAAAACTCGGAGCTAAATTTCGGGAAATCGGGAATAATTTGAATCAAGAAATATATATCATCACCTAAAAATAGGTATATACTACAATAAAACCTCAAAAAACTGTCGTCTACCAGTGATTATTGCACTTTAAGAAAATATTTACTTCTAGATATTGTATCTTGTATCACATTTGTAAACTTGTACCTTTTCTTGTTGAAACAATAAAAATTATGTGAGACTTCGGTTTATTGGAACAGGACTGTCTTGGCAAAGGTTATCACACGGATTTTTAACACATCTGCTCGAAAATCATAGCGATTGGGAAAAATACGTAAACGCAAGCACCCTTCAGAAACAGGGAGGTTCTGTGTTCCAAAAGTCCAACCCGGATTTGCCCTATAAAACAAACGGCAAACCGGTAGGAAATCAGTTCAAAAACTACCAGCCAAGAAGTAACAAGTCTCCAAGAAACTGAAGTCTCCAAGTTCTAACCTACTTAAAAAGTGTTTTTAATCAGTATTAAATTCTGTTCTACCTTTCTCCCAGTATCCCATTATCCTGACCCCAACAGTCTCCAAAAGTCTCCAAAGTGCAAATCAATATTAAATTAAGTAACTAAATTCAGTTTTGGCCATTATAACTAGAATCAATTTTCAATGTTTTACAACAGTAATAGATTCAGTTTTGCTAATTTAACTTAGAGTCATTAATCCAGAAGTAAAAGACATTGGCGTGCCAAGTTGTGTCCAGCTCCCTATTTTGCAATTTATGTACAAACGTCTAGTACATTTGGTCCTTCGTGCCGGATCTACACATAACACGCCTTCAGTCTTACCCAGTGGAAATGCCGTCTCTTCGCAGTGGCCGTAAGACCCCGACATCTTCTGATACATCGCTGTCTAAATCTAAACCTGACGCCCCGGGGACAAGCCGAAATATGCCAGTGGCGCCCCGACGGACCCCGGGCCCACACACCGTAGACACCGATGAGACGCCATCTAGAGGACCCCGCCAGGTCCACGATCTATCTAGTGCGAGCCCAGCCAGGAACTCTGATCTCATCACGCTTGACCGACCTGCTCCAGAATCTGTCTCCGAGAGCCTCCACGAATCCAACAGTAAAAGCAGCGAAACAACTTCTGAATCAACTGAAGACTCCCTGCGATTACTGCGCCGAGAGATGCGCATTCGGGACAGACGTCACGCCAAGCAGACAGCCAATCTGCTCGCAGCCCTGAACGCTGCGACACGCCAAGCAGTCAGCCAACCTGCCCAGGAGCCAGCACCAACCAGCCCGACCCTGCGAGCCAACCTCAGTCAGGCAGTAATTCAAGTCCAGGCACCAACCGGCCCGTTTACTAACGAGTTCGCAACGAGATATGCCACTCAAGTACACACGTCAGACGGTCCGTCAACCGGAGAGTTTGCAACTAGATATGCAACAACTCAAGTGCCCGCACCAACCGGCCCTTCTGCTAATGAGTTCGCAACGAGATATGCCACTCAAGTACACACGTCAGACGGCCCGTCAACCGGAGAGTTTGCAACTAGATATGCAACAACTCAAGTGCCCGCACCACCCGGCCCTTCTGCTAATGAGTTCGCAACGAGATATGCCACTCAAGTAAACAAGCCAGCCGGAGAGTTTGCAACGAGATATGCAACAACTCAAGTGCACGCACCGACCGGCCCTTCTACTAATGAGTTCGCAACGAGATATGCCACTCAAGTAAAAAGGCCAGCCGGAGAGTTTGCAACGAGATATGCAACTACTCAAATGCACACACCAGTCGGTCAGCCTACCAATGAATTTACAGTAACCGATCCAACTGGATATGCCGCCACCCAAGGCTACACACTACTGACGGGCCCTGCAAAGAACATCCCTACGGCCGAATACAGCCATCTCGGACCCGAGCGCCCACTTTACAATACAACGGGGTACCAGCAACAGCCAGCCTCCTCCGGCCAGGATTCCCCATTGTTTACACCACCGCATACAGCCAACGAGACAGCACGGCACACCCGAGAATGGTTGCAGCACGGCAACGACCCACTGGCCCAGATCGCCTCTGTGATGGCAGAGGCGCTCCGCTCCTCCAGAACGCAAGATAGCCCTCGCACATTAGAAGATGACTCAAGAATGGCAGCCCTAATCGCCAGGCAATCCACAGCAAAAGATTTGCCTACCTTCTCCGGAGACCCCCTCGAGTGGCCTACCTGGAAGGCACAGTACGCTCAATCCACCGCCACCTGCCAATTGACTCCGAGCGAAAATCTCATCCGGCTGCAGCGTGCCCTCAAAGGCAAGGCGCGAGATACCGTGGGTCCCCTACTAATGGATCCTGCGCAAGTCCCAGAGATCATCAGCGTCCTCGAGCAGCGATACGGCAGCGCTAACTCCATAGCAAAATTTATGCTAGACAAGGTTAAAAAGCTACCTTACCTCACGACCGAGGTATCACTCGAGGACCTGGCAGATTTCTCCGGGACGGTGCAAAACCTGGTGGCATCCCTCCGGATCTTAAAAACCGAAGGTTATCTCACCAATCCTGCATTACTGAACGACGTCACTGACAAAATGCCGAGTTCCCTGCGGCTGGCATGGCTAATCGAGATCCGCAAACAACATGCCCCGGCCACCATAACCCAGCTCGCTGCCTTTCTGAAAGAGGTATCAAACGCAATTCCAAACAGCGGGATGGTGGACCACATACGATCCCGACCACGCCGTGAACAAATACATGCCGGGTACCAGGAGGAAGAAGATAGTGATCGCATGCGACTTCTACCGAGCCATGAGCAAATACATGCCGGACATCAAGAAGAAATCGGGGACGGCCCAAAAGAAAAGATCGCCCCGATGAAACGCAAAATGAATGAGGCACATACTTACCCTGGACCAAGCCGAAAAAGAAAAACAGCCGACGAAAGCTGCGCCCAATGTGGCGGCGATCATAAAACCCGCGAATGCAAAGAATTCGCAGCCAAAGATGTTGAACTTCGATGGGAAACTGTACGCATGGGAAGGTTATGCCGCAAGTGCTTAGAAAAACACCACTCACGAAGCTGCAAAATAAACCAATGGTGCAAAGTAGGGGATTGCCGATCCCCACACCACCCCCTGCTACATAATCCCGAGTTCGTACGAAAAAGCACCGTGGAAAATGTCAACTTGTGACGCCAGGACTCCGGACAGAGAGTACTGTTAAAAATTGCGCCAGTAATATTAAGCGCTCCCAACAAAGAAGAAGTGTCAGTGTTTGCTCTCCTGGACGAAGGATCCACAGTAACACTTGTTGACACTGACACCGCAATACAAGTCGGAGCAAACGGCCCAGTTCACGGACTGCGAATCCACGGTGCCAAAGGAATGTGCACCTCTGACAATCTCTCCCAACGAGTGAGACTAAGAATACGAGGTGCGGGCAACAGTAATACATACCACATCTCTGCCAGCACAATAAGCAACCTCAACCTGCCGGAGCAACAGATCCAAGGAAGGTCTGTCGTCCCGAAGCTGCTAATAGGCCAAGACAACGCTCACCTAATTGTGTCAAGGGAAGTTCGTGAATGCAATGATACTACGCGAATAGCATCACGCACCGCACTAGGATGGATCGCTCATGGGGGAGTCAACCCCAGAGATAATAACACGACTACCACTTTGGCACTACAATCAGAAACGGCCGCAGACATACAATTGAGGGAGCTAGTAAAAACCAACTTCGCCATCGACTCGCTCGGAGTAACATCAGCCACCAGAGTCAATGCAAGCGAACAACAGGCCATTGAACTTATGAATGCAACTACCCGTCCTCTTCCTACAGGGAAGTGGGAAACTGGTCTACTATGGCGCAATCCAGAAGTCTCGCTACCTGACAATCGGCAGTGTGTGCTGAAGCGACTTCTGTCTCTGGAGAAAAAGCTAGCAAAAGACAAAAATCTAGCAGTGGCCTACAATGACAAAATAAGTCAACTTCTCAACAAAGGCTATGCCAAGAAGCTATCAGGCCATGAAGCTTCCACCACCACACCTCGCAAATGGTACCTGCCTCACTTCGCAGTAATCAACCCAAATAAGCCAGGAAAAATCAGAGTGGTATTCGATGCTGCAAGCCGATGCCGAGGAACCTCCCTCAATGATCAGCTGCTTACTGGTCCTGACCTGCTGTCCTCCCTCCTGGGGAATATAATACGCTTCCGGGAAGGAAACATCGCCATTGCTGCAGACATCAAAGAAATGTTCCTGCAAATAAAAATAAGGCGAGAAGACCAGCCGTCCCAGCTTTTCCTGTGGAGGACATCACCCCATCATGAACCAGACACCTATCAAATGTCATCAATGATGTTCGGAGCCACCTGCTCACCAAGCAGTGCCCAATTCGTCCGAAATAAAGTGGCCGAAACATTCGAGCACGAGTACCCGGCCGCCGCAAAAGCCGTACGCACCAAGTTCTACATGGACGACTACCTAGATGCAACAGACACACCCAATGAAGCTGCTACACTAGCCCAAAGTGTAAGTGCCCTCCTCGCGAAAGGAGGGTTCCACTTGACAAATTGGGCGTCTAATAGCCCGGTGGCCCTAGCTGGCGTACCCATAGAAGACCGTGCCAGCTCCGCGATACAGATCAGCAGTGGAGGTCCAGAGACAGAACGAGTGCTTGGTTTGATCTGGGACCCCACCACAGACCGCTTCCTGTACTCATTTCGCGAGGCGATCTCCCCCGACACGGCCACACAACCTACCAAGCGGCAACTATTATCCATAGTAATGAAGATCTTTGACCCAGTCGGCTTCGTTGCCTGCCTTACCATCAGATCTAAGATGCTACTGCAAGCAGTGTGGCGCTCAAGCGTCGGCTGGGACGAACCCATTACCCCCGAACACGCCCAGAGATGGACAGACTGGCTGAGCCTGCTGCACACAAACAGCATCTCAATCCCGAGACGTTGCCTCTCAAACAAACAGAACAACGTAACTCTACACCTCTTCTGCGACGCATCGGAGCAAGCTTGCTGTGCCGTGGCCTACTTCACTGAAGAAATAAATGGATCCTTACGAGTAACATTCCTTGCAAGTAAATGCAAGGTAGCACCACTGAAGCCTCTCTCCATTCCACGCCTCGAGCTTCAAGCCGCCCTCATAGCAGCGAGACTAGCCCAGACGATCCAAAAGGAAAGCAAAGCCCTGATATCCCGCACCTGCTTCTGGACAGACTCCACAACTGTACTATGCTGGTTACGCACCGACCCACGCGCCTACTCAACCTTTGTGGCAAACCGATTGGGCGAAATAGACGAACTAACCAACATACCCGACTGGAAATGGGTACCCACAAAACTCAATCCAGCTGATATAGGAACACGAGACTTAGAGGTGCCAGACCTAACACCAGAAGGAAGGTGGTTTACCGGCCCAGCCTTTCTCACTTCCCCGGAGGGTGCATGGCCGAAAGAACGGGCACCCGCCCACAGGCCTGACGACCTAACACTAGAAGTCAAACCTCACTACGTTGGCCTTGTGTCCACCAAGGGCGAAGCACTCCCATCAGTAGAGCGGTTCTCCTCATGGCACCGGCTAATCCGCTCCACAGCTTGGATCCTCCGTTTTATCAGACGATGCAAGATGGGGCCCAACAAACCATTAGAAGGCCCACTACTAGCCGAGGAGATAAAAGCAGCAGAACAAAAATGGATCAAAAGGTCCCAGGAAAACGCTTTCACAACTGATCTACACACCATCCGACAAGGTCAAAAACTACCTACTGGCAGTCGCCTCAACTCGCTGAACCCCTTCTTTGGACCAGACGACCTTCTACGAATGGGGACCCGACTACGAGCCTTGGAAAGAACAAAGAGTGTGGCCCGAACCCCCATAATACTGGACGGCGACGAACCCTACACTCGGCTCCTAATCAGCCACTACCACAAAAAGGCGGATCATCCTAGTACTGAGAAAACAATTGCAGAAATACGCAATCATTTCTTCATAATACGAATACGCACAACAATCAGGAAACTAACGCACGTCTGCCCCACTTGCTTCATACGACGCAGCAAACCGACTCCACCTCTGATGGGCGCATTACCACCACCCCGCCTGATGCATCACGTCCGTCCATTCACACACTGCGGGCTTGACTATTTCGGCCCTATGGCTATCACGGTCGGTAGGCATCGAGAAAAACGATACGGAGCCATCTTCACCTGCCTCTCAACGCGCGCCATTCACCTAGAACTAGCCGCTTCACTGACTGCCGACTCGGCCATCATGGCCCTTCAAAGAATGACCGCCCGCAGAGGACAACCCACAGCCATGTACTCGGATAACGGAACAAATTTTCACGGAGCTGACACCGAGATGAGGGACGCCCTGCTGTCAATAAGTCAAGACGCCAGAATGATTGACGCAATAGCTACCCAGGGCATCGAGTGGCACTTTATACCACCGCTGAGTCCCCACATGGGGGGAGCTTGGGAGAGACTAGTACGATCAGTAAAGAAAGCCCTAAGCGCAACACTCAAAGAAAGAGCACCAAAAGAAGAAACTCTACGCACAGCACTTGCAGAAGCCGAGTTTGTGGTAAATAACCGACCACTCACCCATATTTCAGTCGACCCGCGTGATGAAGAACCTCTAACACCCAACCACTTTTTGCTGGGATCGGCTGGGAAGCGCCCCCAATTATCCTTCTACGACAAAAAAGAAGAGGAAGTATGCCTACGCCGCCAGTGGCGCATCGGACAACAACTTGCAGACACCTTCTGGAGGCGATGGCTGCACGAATACCTACCTACCATGGCTGCCCGACAAAAATGGCACCATCCAACCACACCAATTAAGAAGGATGACCTAGTGATCATCATGGACCCAGCACTGCCTCGAAACAGTTGGCCACGTGGCCGTATCCTCGAAGCAACACCTGCAGCTGATGGACAGGTCAGAACTGCTCGGATCCAAACCAGTACTGGGATATACGTAAGGCCGGCAGTCAAAATCGCCGTCATCCTGCCTGCCACACCAACAACTAACGAAACTGTACCAGTTGCGAAGACACCCGATTCAGAACTCAGACATCGGAAAAGGACACGCCCGACGAAGTAGCTGAGCACAGTCGAGACTGCACTGGGGGGAGTGTATCGAACGTGTCGACGAAAGCGTATGACAACCCTGAGAATTCAAGAATGGAATTTACGCTTCCACATAATACCGTGCCGCTGCGCGTTACCCCTTCCAATAACCTACGAAACAAAGGGAGTGCTCTCATTGGCCAACGAAACACTGTGCATTTGGAATGATGTCTACAATGCTATTACATTCTACAATTAACTTATCAATTGAAAACATAAACGCAATTGATAATAAATACATGCTGCAGCATCATTGGACTCGAAAACACATCTGAATAACCACGTAATACTTCCACCAGGGACCCCAGACAGCAATGATCAAAATCAAGGAAATGATTGAGTATTTACGTTATCCCCACCCTGCTACCAGACGCGGCGCCATTGGTCAATGCTGAACAAAGGAAATGTTTGAATCGTAAATATTTACGACAGCCAATTTACATTCCGAAAAACTCGGAGCTAAATTTCGGGAAATCGGGAATAATTTGAATCAAGAAATATATATCATCACCTAAAAATAGGTATATACTACAATAAAACCTCAAAAAACTGTCGTCTACCAGTGATTATTGCACTTTAAGAAAATATTTACTTCTAGATATTGTATCTTGTATCACATTTGTAAACTTGTACCTTTTCTTGTTGAAACAATAAAAATTATGTGAGACTTCGGTTTATTGGAACAGGACTGTCTTGGCAAAGGTTATCACACGGATTTTTAACACATCTGCTCGAAAATCATAGCGATTGGGAAAAATACGTAAACGCAAGCACCCTTCAGAAACAGGGAGGTTCTGTGTTCCAAAAGTCCAACCCGGATTTGCCCTATAAAACAAACGGCAAACCGGTAGGAAATCAGTTCAAAAACTACCAGCCAAGAAGTAACAAGTCTCCAAGAAACTGAAGTCTCCAAGTTCTAACCTACTTAAAAAGTGTTTTTAATCAGTATTAAATTCTGTTCTACCTTTCTCCCAGTATCCCATTATCCTGACCCCAACAGTCTCCAAAAGTCTCCAAAGTGCAAATCAATATTAAATTAAGTAACTAAATTCAGTTTTGGCCATTATAACTAGAATCAATTTTCAATGTTTTACAACAGTAATAGATTCAGTTTTGCTAATTTAACTTAGAGTCATTAATCCAGAAGTAAAAGACATTGGCGTGCCAAGTTGTGTCCAGCTCCCTATTTTGCAATTTATGTACAAACGTCTAGTACACTCATACTATTTCATTTCTTTTATGATGTTTAATTTTTTTTTTTTATGTTTTTAATTTCTGTTATGATGTTCTATACCTTGTGATGATGATTGCTTTCTTATTTATTGTTATAACTGTTAAAACTGTTAATTACCAATGGGATCTTTACGTGATCAGGGAATAGTTTAGAAATAATAATGCGCGTGTCGAGTATTAATTATAATTGCACAATAATGAGTTCTACAGCTAATCCTAGCTTTCGGCGCTGTCGGTGATAAAGGAGACAGAGCAAGGGCGAACATCTTCTTTTATACTCGTTCATCTTCCGTCTCGCTCTTGCATGCTGAGTACCTTTCTCACATCCTCCCCTACTTAAAATTGAAAATTCCCTAACTACATACTTCATTTTCCTGTTGCTACAAATTTCATTACATACAATATACAATATAATATTAGGTTACATATTTCATTTTCTTACAATATAATATACATTATTCAAGTAACTTAAAATTAAGTATAATTTCTCCTCTTCCCTTCCGTTTCTTCTCTCTTTCTCGCTCGTCCGTCTCATCTTGGGCGAAGTCGTCCATGCCACGGTTTAGACCTGAAACATGGAGAAACAGAATTAGAGTCGCTTCTACTGCGCAACATACCGGAGAGATCCAATTCGTCCGTCGACAGTTCTAGTGTGTCAGACGCGATGAATTCAGGACCATCTTCCTCCCGCCATGAAACATGTAATTTCCTTATCTGGTCTAAATGTCTTTTCCATACCATATTAGAATTGTTAATTTTAATGAAATATACTTTGCTGCCTTTTTTCTCAACTACAACCCCAGGGACCCATAATCTATTACCCTGAGATCTGAAATCTCTGGCCATCACTTTCTGACCTACATCAAAACCTGTCTTAATTCTACCCCTATATTGCCTTTTCTGATTGCCTTGGCTCTGAATAACCTTTTGAATTACTTTGTTTTGTCGAGAAGAACCTGAATTACTGGTTCTTTCCTCCACTTTCCTAGGGATCAGAGAGTCAAAGACAGTCCTAATTTTCCTTCCCATTAACAATAATGATGGCTCACACCCTGTAGTTGCATGCACGGTATTCCTATAATCTGTTAAAAAGTTACCCAACTGCTCTTTATAGTCTGATGGAAATCTATTACGTTTACAAATTTTTTTAAGAAAATTTTTACATATCTTAACCGCACTCTCTGCTTGTCCGTTGCTGCTAGGGTGATTAATTGGACTAGTTATATGTACCATACCATTTTTTTTACAGAAAATTTCAAAGTCCTCAGAACAAAAACACGTACCATTATCGCTAACTAAAGTTGCTGGAAAACCAAATTGTGAGAATAACCTATGAAGTACCTCAATATTTTCTTTTGAAGACAGACTGTTTACTTCCAGGCATTCGATCCACTTCGAAGAAGCGTCTACCACAACTAAAAAGTTTTTGTTATGTAAGCTACCATGGTCAATATGTACCCTGAACCATACTTCAGGTTCATATGGCCAGACTGCTAGTGAACTCTTTTGAGATTCTGGTTTAATTTCTAAACAATCCTTACAATTTTCAGTTATTTTCTCTAAATCTTGATTAATTTTTGGCCACCAAACGAAACTTTTCGCAATACCTTTAGTCTTAAAAACCCCTAAATGAGATCTGTGTAACATCTTTAAAACCTCTTGTCTTAAAGACTCCGGAACCACAACTCTATGTTGATATAAAATACACCCATTTATCAATGATAATTCTAACCTTTTTTCCCAGAAAATTCTATTAAAATTACTATTTTGAACTTTTTTTACTGATGCTGGCCAACCCTCGATAAGAAATTTCTTAACTTGACTTAAAATATCGTCCTTTTCGGTCTCACTTTTTATCACGTCTAGAGATAAATTAAACCCGTTATTTTCGAAGTAATTAATGTAACCAGACTCTATCTTATCCTCACAGCTTCCCTTTTCAATCGGACACCTGCTCAGAAAGTCTGAACAATTGTTTTTCGACTTTACATATTCAATCTTAAAATTGAACGACCCTAACATAACCGCATAACGTTGTAACCTAGACGCTGCAATTTTAGGAATTTCTCTATTTTGACCGAAGATTCTCACTAAGGGTTGGTTATCCACAGCTAAGGTGAATTCTCTCCCGTACAAATATTGATAAAACTTTTTAATCCCAAAAATAATAGCAGTTGCTTCAATATCTAAAATTGAATAATTTTTTTCCGCTTTACTTAAAGTTCTACTTGCGAAACCTATTGGCCTTTCATACCCATTCTGAAATACATGTATAAGTGTCGCTCCAACACCATTGAGACTACCGTCTGTGACAAGTTTCACAGGAATATTTTCGTCGAAATGAGTTAAAATCCTATCCGAAGTTAAAATTTTTTTTATAATCGCAAAACTATTCTCCTGTTCTGTACCCCATTGGAATTTGATATCTTTTTTAAGTAACTCGTACAACGGTGACAATACATTTGCCATGTTTGGGATAAAATTACGATAATAGCTAATCATGCCTAACAAACTTCTCAAATGATTTAAATCACTAGGTGACGGTGCATTTAAAATAGCTTCCTTATTCCGTTGACACGGTTGAATCCCTTGTTCACTTATCTTATAACCTAAAAACTCAATAACTTCTAAATTAAATTCGCACTTTTCACTATTCACCGTTAAATTACAGCTTTTTAACCTTTCTAAAACGTCACACACGTTTTTCTCTAAATCTTCTTCGTCTTCACCGATCACAATAATGTCATCCAAATAGAATGTCATCTTCTGTAATCCTGACAAACAATTTGCCATTGCTTTTGCAAACATAGCCGGTGCAGAAGCTAACCCATACACTAACCGTTTATACTGAAACAACCCTAAATGTGTGTTGATCGTTGTGAAACGCCTACATTCCTTTTTCAAAACAAACTGGTTATACGCCGACTTGAGGTCAATCTTTGCAAAAACTTTCCCACCATTGACTTTGGTTAACAGTTCTTCAATCCTAGGTAAAGGGTACTTGTCAATTAACAGCTGATTATTCACTGTTGACTTGTAATCACCACATAACCTAATACTACCATTTTTCTTAATCACTGGTACGATAGGACTCGCAAATTCACTATAATGAACCGGCTCTATTATTCCATCTGAGATTAAAGTATTTAACTCTCGTTCGACTTTTTCTTTTAAAGCGAATGGAATGATTCTATTATTTCGAAACACCGGAACAGCGGTATCTTTCAATCTTAAATTAACTTCATATTTATTAAACTTGCCTAGTTTATCCGTAAAAACTTCTGGAAATTTTTTTACTAATCGCTCTTTTAATGTATTTCGATTAACACAATTCACTATCCCAGTAATTCCTAAGTTAAACAGTTCCATGAAGTCTCGTCCTAATATTGATAACGTAGAGCTACCTACAACAATAATCTTTAACTGGCGGCATTGTCCGTTATACTCTACCAGCGGAGTAAATGCACCTATTACTTTGATGAGCGTATTGTCAAAACCCCGTAGACTAATGTTTTCATGCACTAACTTATTACTATTAAACTGATTGAAATAACAATCCTTGCCAATCACGCTACAAGATGCACCTGAATCTAACATGAATTTACTTCTAATGCCGTCCAAAGAAACCTCTACACAATATGGTTCAACACTATTTATATTATCGACACTTGTATCTGAAAACAAGGTATTCACATTTTTACGAACTGAAAAACTTTTACACTGTTTTGCTAGATGACCCTTTTTACCACAAATTCTACATGTATAGCCTTTGAATCTACAATCCGCCGAAATATGATTATCGTTTCCACAAACGAAACATTTACGCTTTGGCGACGGCGATCGCGACTTATGTGGACTACTCATCCGGTTGAATCTATTGCTTACTCTTTTCTTTTCATATGAACTAGGTGAAACACGACCACTGCTGACACTGTTATTTGCTAAAACAGAGTTAAACTCCCGACCTTGGGCTTGCGTTGAAGCTACGAGTTCGATGCACTCTGCTACTTGGACACACTTTTCGAAAGTATACGATTCACTTTCAAGAAATAATTTTTCCCTGACTTTCCCGGGTTTACATCCTAGCACAAAGAAATCTCTTAATTTCTCCAACAAATTATTCCCGAATTTACAATTAACCGAAAGAGCCTTTAACCTTACTGCGAAATCACGAATTGTCTCATCACTCCTCTGTTTAGCTGTGTAAAACTGTGACCTCTCCTCAAAAAAACATTTCGTCATGCTACAATACTCATTGAGTTTAGAAATTAAATCTTCTAATTTAACATCGGTTACTTTTTTAGGAATACACAAATTTACCAAAAGTGAGAAACAGTCATCCTTCAAGGCATTAAGAAAAATAGCCCTTTTTTTCACATCTGATGCGTATTTGTCATCATTCACAAGGAGATACTGTTCGAGGCGGACCCTGAAATTCTCCCAGTTACCGTCACGCAAACTGAAGGACCCCAATCCTCCTGACTCCATGTTTGCTCTACCCAGATGATACAACAAGAGAGAGAAAAGAAAAAAAGAGAAAAACACTCCCCTACGATATTCCTCCGCAATCTGTACTGCTCCGTTGACCCTCTCAGGAAACCGCTTCTTGATCCTTGATGACGATGGCTCCTTCCAGACCCGTCTAGTGACCTGGACACCCAGCTGCCGCTCTTGAAGTCCTGGACCCTCCCGTGCAATCTTCCCCCTTCCGAGAAGTTAGGCTGGCTCCAGTGTTCCCCTTCTTCTTCACTCCTTCCAGTGAAGATTTTTAATTTCGGTCCGGCCTTTTTTACCGACCCGAAAATAATGTTACAACACGTAACTATTGAACTCGCGTGCTTAGCGTGCAATTTTTGCGCGTCGATTCTCGCAATCGTTATATTTAATTCCGTATTGGCTGCGCCACTGTTATAACTGTTAAAACTGTTAATTACCAATGGGATCTTTACGTGATCAGGGAATAGTTTAGAAATAATAATGCGCGTGTCGAGTATTAATTATAATTGCACAATAATGAGTTCTACAGCTAATCCTAGCTTTCGGCGCTGTCGGTGATAAAGGAGACAGAGCAAGGGCGAACATCTTCTTTTATACTCGTTCATCTTCCGTCTCGCTCTTGCATGCTGAGTACCTTTCTCACATTTATTCTGTTTTATTGGTTTAGTAACATATGAGTACATAATTATTATTGTTATTATACTTTTCCTTCTATGCTTGTAAAAGCCCACTAGGGCGTAAATAAATATAAATAAATATTGATTATGTTCTATATCTATAGGACAGAAACATTTCTCACCAGGGACAATCTGAAAGTAAAATATTAAATCTAATATCAATACATTATTATGTAAATAACGTTTCCCTCAAGGTAGCGCTGAACGGTGAGATTATAATTATTCATGAATATTGAGCGGTGAAGGCGTAGGAAACACAGTGAGGGAAAAGTCGCCTGACAAATTCATATTATAATGCATTCATTTGGTTCTTATTACCTTCACGCCTGACACTGTAGATCTGACAATTATGCGAAGGGTGATAAAAACTGCTGTCAATTTTACGTTGTTTTATATGTATAATACTAGCTGGTACCTGACATGCGTTGCTATGCCATTTAATAAAGAAATTGTTTCTCCCTGCGTGTCCTTTCCCATTCTTCCTGTTCCCCTCCCGCCTCTCCTTCCTCTACCGCGTCTCCCCACTCTACTCCCCTCTTTCCCCCTTCCCCAGTCTCGCGAACCCCCCTTCCCTTTTCCCCCCCCCTCCCAGGTTCCCCTCGCTGGTTCCCCTCCTCCCCTCCCGCATTCCATACATTCAGTCCCGGTACATTTAGTTTTCAACAAGCTCGCGTGCCACCTTTTGCAATTTTTGCATACAAATTTCATAATGCCAGAGTTCACCAGTAGTTTTATACAAACCTTGTCCTGACAATAACGAAAACAAACAAAAAAGAATTATCAAATTTGGTGCAATTGTTCAGAAGTTATGCGCGTACATACATTTCGGCGATTCATTTTTATTTATATACTCTTAGGAATTAGATACCACAAACCATCCAAATACAAGAATAATATAATAACTACTGCGGGCTTATTTTGGTTCGGCTTCGCCTAGTTTAAGTTTTGGTGACCATTTTATAAATCCGATAGAAACTGAATTTAAAAATAGCCGTTTTTTGATTTTACATTAGCTTTACACAGGAAGGAGGCCCTGAGGAAAATAATTCCCCTCAGGGCCTATGTCATCTTTGGGGATGCTGTGTGGCGAGTGGAAAGTAGAGGAGAGGAAGTTCTGGGAAGGAAAAGGGTATTAGGCGATGAGTATGTCCAGGAGCGACGGACGTAAGAATCCATCCTTCTCGCTATGATGGAAGGCGATGTTCCGAAAGACTACGGCTGGAGAAGTCAAAGGGACTCCCTCAACCAGTCTCTCCTGATCCCGCCTGCCATGCAGCTGGTGGGCAGACGCATCTACCGCCAAGACCCGGACAAACCTCAGCCCATGAACCCGGCCCCCCCGGCCAAGTCACCAAACGTAGTGAACCACTTGTGGCGATCTATGACAGAGGTGTTGGTCATCCAATAAATGGATCCCGGGGCGGCGGTACCCATACACGCCTCCCAAATTGATTGCTGAGGTAAATTCTAATTTTCTATTAATTTCTAGTATTTTTTTTTGTGTGAATACCACACAAGAGTCCCAAATGCTCCCGTCTGGAGCCAGTGAGACTGGCATCCCCAATTGGGGTATGTTGTGAGCCTGAAAGTAGTGGGGAGGAAAAGTGGAAAGCGGTGAATTACCTGGCTATTCAAATCTGGTCACTGAAAACGATTAAATCCATCTCTAGCAAAATTTCATTTCTGAATGGTGCTGATATTACACTAGGGCAATACTGAGCGAATCTTCCACTCTTGAACGCGCCGCAGATATACTGTGTATTATTTTTAATTAATTATTTGTGAAAAAAACACAAATTAATTGAACAAAATTTATTTGCACACGCCGCGACCTTCGGATTGCTAGTCGAGAACTGTCCTCAACCACGGAGGGCGGAGGTCATGACATCGAACGGTGGCCCGTTCTCACGTTGTAGTTATGAATTATAAAATGACACCTGGTCACACACACCGGACGGTTAATAAAGTACTCGTGTTGCACCCCCCATTTTCAATGAATCACTTCAACCATTTAGCATTTTTGTACAAGTTTCATGTTTAAAATAGAGCAAAAATCTTGTGAGGATTGCCAAAAACAGCATTTAAAGAAACCCTGTGATTTTTTTATACATATAACTTGTAAAATAACTGAAATAAAACTGTTTATAATAATTTTCAGAGCATACTTTGCATTTTTTTTCTATCGAGGGTATTTCATATAATTGCCATTTCGGCGTGGTGAATGTATACATATATTATCTTCAAGAATAACATATATTTTTTTAAGAGCTTTAAAATCTAGGCATTTAAGGAAAATGTGTAATAAAATCGGAAGAAATGCGTGAAGCTCCCCAACCGGGCTCGAAAAGAAGAAGATGGAGAGATACGAAATTTCGAATGTTAGAGGAGCGCCCTAACATTTACAGCGACAAAATCGATGCGAAAATTGCGAAAATGTAAATAAAACACGACTCGTTTAAAATAGAGCAAAAATCTTGAAAGAAACATTGCGATTTTTTTCACAAATATAATTTATAAGATAATAGAAACATACTTGTTTTTAATAATTTTTGGAGCATAGGTACCTTGCGATTTTTTTCTATTCAGGGAATTTAATATAAATTACGTTTCGGCTTGGGCAGCATCTAGACATTTTTTTTTATTTGAAATTTATTTTAGTACATTTAAGGTTACAAATTTCTAATTAATTATAATATTTCATATTGCAGCTAATTAATTATAATATTTCAAATTCACCATATTTTTTCTTGTTTTATGTAGCTCCTACAATACATCTTGAACTTTTCAATTGGTGAGGACTTCATAGTTTCTGGTAGTGTGTTATATAACTTAATTCCTTTGTACAGCAAACTGTTTTGCGTATTCGTTTTGTCCTTCTTGTTTAATCTTATTTCCTTGCACGTCCTTGTGTATGTCTGTGAATGTCCTTATTGTATACGATTTTATTTGAGAAGTATTTTGGTAACATGTTGCTTAATATTTTGTGAATAAATATCAATGTGTTAATTATTATTATCTTTTTACGGTGCTCCAGATTTTATGTCCGGGTTGAATCTTTCCCAAATGAAAGACTAAACCCTTCCACACACTTTTCCACAAATGAATATCTAGTGAATTAACGCAATGTAAGTGCACTACATAAGAATAAAACAATACAAGAACAATACGTCAATCCACCAGAAACATAATGTGAAAATATTTCACCGACTCCAGATATTTTCATATCAGAGGGTTCGGCTCTGATGAAATCCTAACTGGTCCGATAAATCCTACTGATCCCTCAATATAAATATTTAAAAAATCTTTCGTAATCCTACATGTATTTAAAATGACCGACTTTTGCATTTTTATGTACAAATTTTTTGACAAATCTAATACGCCTAAATTTTGAATGAGAGAGCTAGGTATAATGCCAGTAGCCGAAATAACAAATGGTAATATTTTTATAGTCTGAGAATGCCAAATTTTTTTAATTTCATTTCCTAAATCTGTATATTTTCTTATTTTTTCAAAAACAGTTTTCTGAATATTACAAGAATTTGGAATAGCGACATCAATGATATAAGTTATTTTCTTAATTTTGTCATGTAAAACTATATCGGGTCTATTATGACTAATTGTTCTGTCTGTCAGAATAGTTTTATCATAATAAATTTTATAAAATTCATTTTCTAAAAATGAATTTGGTTCATATTCATAATATGGTACATTACGGCAGTCAATCAAGTTATGTTTAATTACCAAACTTTGGTGAATTATTTTTAAAACTTGATTGTGCCTAAATGTATACTCGGACGGCGCTAATACAGAACATCCCGATATAATATGTTCTATAGTTTCCGGAAAAGCCAAACATTTTCTACATAAATCATCAATTTATGATTTATGTAGAAAATGTTTATTTTTAATTATTTCTCTACATTTATTATCTTCAAAAATAACATTTTTTTAAGAGCTTTAAAATTTAAGTATTTAAGGAAAATATGTAATAAATCAGTAGAAATGCTGGAAGCCCGGCCTTAAGGGTAGAACGCCCGCTTAGTTTTTGGGTTATTTTTACGCACTAGCTTATGCAATATCTTTATCTTTTATTACTCCCGTAAGTTAATTTTTTTTCTTTGTTTTACATTTTTTCAGAGAAAAATGAGTCCTTACTGGGGTATCCCGTTCTAAGGACACATTGTACAAGTTTTTTTGTTTGAATATAAGTATGTATACCTATGTTAAAATATTACAGTCGAAAATTATAAGTTGAATATAAAATAAAGTACAATACATTAATATTTGTTAGGTTGCAAAATTGCATTTATCTTCTTCCTTCCCATGTCCATAATCCATATTTTTATGTTTCTTTTGAAGTCGGTTATTTTTTTAGTTGTTTTTATTGTAAGAGGGAGTAAATTAAATAATTTAACTGAGAAGTACTGCATATTTCTTTGTCCAAATGTCGTTTTAGTTGTAGGTTGGTAAAAGGTACGTTGTAGTGTAGATCTTGTGAATCGGCTCGAGTTTGTCTGTGTAAATTTATCCTGGTTTTTGAAGGCGTACATTAGAATATCTTTTGTGTATAATTGTTTCAGTGACATTAAATTCAGAGCTTTAAAAACATAGTCTGTAGGGGTTCTGATGGGGACTCTTAAGTATAATTTTCATAATTGCCTTTTGTGCAATGAGGACTGGTTTTATTGTGGAATCTTTAAGAGTTTTTGTTGTTGTTCGACCTCTCTGATTTGTGCACTGTAAATGTAAACGATTCTCCTTCATGTACGATTTAATATGATTTGAGTGTTACGGCGCACATAATGCTCGGCCTACATTATCTCTACGTCATGCTTTAATGTAATCTGCTCCGATGTGGGAGTCCGGAAATCCTCCGAAACGTCACGGCATAAGCGAGATAAGGCCAACTGGAACATTGGCCAAATAGGCAACCGCCTGGAGGCTCTGTAAATATAAATTTTCCTATTAATTATATTTGCACATAATATAGTTTCTTATATTTCCTCTGTTTTCTATCATCATGAGTGTGAATTATAGTGATTTATTTTTGGGGTTTTATGCCGTATTACGTTACCCCCTTCATTAGCTAAGGTTTCGAACAGCGTTACAGTGTCCACCATCAGGGCAGATGTGTAATTGATATTGGTAAAGTGTGTGCTTATGTACGTAGAACACGGTTCTATGATAACTCAGAATCATGCAACTTCAGCACCCCTTTGAAAAGTCATTATGATGGACACTGTAAGTCTACATAATGATGGACACTGTAACGATGTCAGAAAGGTTGGCTAAAGCAGAAGGTAGAGCAACACGGCATAATACCCCAAAAATAAATCACTATTATACTTTCGACCGTGAAAATCTAAAATCATATACGAGTGTGAATTTTATGTAGGTACCCTTAGTTAGTCCTTAAATTAATTTGCCATCATTATATCATTGCCCGGAGTTGATAAATTTATTGTATACTATCTTGGGTACCCGGCTTCGCTCAGGACAACATTCGAGAGTGTTCTGGAATGTTCCACAATGATGTTCCCGATTCCCTATTCCCGAAAATTCCACGACATACTCCGCCACTCCCTCCAGAACCTTCTAGAACTTTCCAGAAGACTGTTCTAGAAATTGCTGGAGGGCGAAACTTCCAGTCCTTATATCTTCAAAAGCACGCCCTTTAGGTAAAAACGGAAACCGTCGTCCTGGAGGGGGGATAGAGATCTACCACACCATTTAAGTTCCTTGTTCGTACCGGAACTCGTTTCTTAGTTTTATGTGAGCCACACGCTTTTTTGGACTTTCTTTTATAATATATATTGATTATTATTATTATACCAAGTGATGAAATGTAAACCTTTGATTTCCGGAGAATGGATCCATAGATTATGCATTTTTAAAAACAAAAGACAAAATAATTCTGACAATATCTGGTGTGCCATGAATAAAAAACTACTATAAACATGTAATTAATTGGTACTAAACAATATCTTACCAGAAGTACCCATTGTAAATAGCACAATTCGCCATGCAAAATCAATTTCAGATTTTCTTTATGCTTACCGATAGTTTATTGTTTTCTCGCTATTATTATGAATAATTATGAGCATACATAAAATTTTCTTTAACTCCTCAGACATCGAGCGTTTTTTTTGGAAGGTCAAAATATTTCCGCTTTACAATAAAATCCAAATAAATAGAATATTTTTCTTAACATGTCCGAAAACAAAAACTGTTTTTGAAAGGTGATGAAATACCTTTGCAAAAGTGATTATTAGAAATAAAAATATAATTATTACAGAACACAAACACTTTGTGGCTTGACATTAAACAAAAAGAAACAATTTTTTTGTTTAACCACTCGGACCCCTAAGCTTGTTTACAAGACTATAATATAGTAAGCTTTTTGTACTTTATATTATAATAATAGCAGTCAAGTACAAAAAGCTTTTTTTTTAATCTAACGCGTGTGTTCCCACAGAAATCGTTATAACTCTGTTATTGTTCTAGTGACAACCCCAAAACAAAAAGTAGAAGATCCATTATAAATTAATTTTCACATCTCTATTCAAAATTACTTACAGAAATACATAAAAAATACTTATTTTGTAGAAACAGTTTTCACCCGCCAAATCGCCAACGCGCCGTTAGACCGTGACGACCTCCGTAGTCCAGTGGCTAAGACTCCTGACTCACAATCCGGAGGTCGCGGGTTCGAACCCGGCGTGCGCAAATAAATTTAATTTGATTAATTTGTGTTATTTCACAATTAATTAATTTAAATAATATATAGTATATTTGCGGCACGTTCCAGAGTGGAAGATACTATCAGTATCGCCCTAGTGTAAGACCACCATTCAGAATTGAAACTTTGCTTGAAAATGGCTTTAGCCGTGTTTGGTGACCAGATCTGAATAGCCAGGTACTTACCAACCTTCCTCTTCCCCACCTCCTTCCCCTCCCCGCTACCTTCAGCCTCACAACATACCCCAATTGGGGATGCCATAGTCTCACTAGCTCCAGACCGGAGCAGCTGAGACTCTTGTGAGGTATTCACATAAAAAAGCCATGGATCGCTATTATTCTCCAGGCGGAATAATAAAATATTGTGTCATTTATTTATCTTAAGTTAGCTCACATCTTTGTGTGTGCTAATATTTTATAAAGATATAAACATTTACATTGGTTGGCAAACATAATCATTCTTTAAATATTACACATAAATAAAGACATTAATAATTGAGGTAGACATACTTTCGTAATTCTTTTTTAAACTTATTTATATTTTCCATGGGCGTAGCGAGGTAAGGGCAGGGGGGAGGGGAGGGGGGGCAGCTGCCCCCTAGAAGATTCAGGGATGCTCACAAACCGTGAAGTAATATTACATGGGTAACCTATTGTTTGTGAGAACCACCGTAAAAAAAAAAAAACATTTGTAATTTTTATTAAATATTCTTGTAAGAAATGGTAAAAGAGGAGGTGACCAAATTGTATATATTGTACATTTATACGATAGAATAAGTGTTTTTTTTTTACATAATCCATGATTTTAGTACTCTTTTCACACAAAAAATATTACGTGAGTCATTTTTACAATTTATTTATGTTTGCATTCCAAATTTTAATATTTACAGATGTTAATATTTATTAAAGCTTATTTCATAAGTTTTCAATAACAGTTTATAGTATTCGGCTGCTTTCCGAAATATTTTATTTATATAGCTTTAATTGCAAAGCGGAAATAACACAAAGTTTTCATAAATCTGACAGTTCGTTTAAGGAAAAAAAAATGCGCGATGTCAAAATACCTGCGTGGTTTAATTCACTCTATTTTAATTTATATTCGTCGACCGGTTTCGTTTGAACTCAACCTTCTTTAGGACAATAAAAATATGATTTAGTTGATAGTCCGGTATTGCTTGAATTGATAAGCTTCCGGATTCCACTACGTGTTACTAGAAGTCAGGACTTATTTCAGAGCGGAAATTCTGGAACTATCATATGTATTCCTCTTTGCCAAGAATACTAATGGAGGCAAATAATTATACCAAGTCAGTGGACATCTTCAATGTATCTTTAAGAAAATACAAAATACTGTTACTGAAGCAGTTCAGTCATGTATAAAGAAATGTAAAGTATTTATATTTTTATTGTAATTTTTATATGTATGTATATGTAAAAGCCCCGAACAAGGGCGTAAATAAATAAATAAACAGTTTATATGTTTATTCAATGTGTATTTTCCATTTAAAATGTTTATCTATATATACAACTACTTGGGGTACCCGGCTTTGCTCAGGGAGTTGACATGAGAATGAACTGACGTTCGAACCCACGACAGATCTTGCTTTATATATCCCTATCAATGGGTAGCCCTACCCTTACAAAAAAGGCTTTGAATGATCCACAATGTTCCAGAACATTTCACAACATTCGAGAGTGTTTTGAAATGTTCCGCAATGATCTGGGATGTTACTGAACGTTCCAGACTATTTCCGAACATTCCATAATCTTCCAGGATGTTCTGGAATGTTGTGGAAATTTCAAGAGGGCGTAACTTTCAGCCCTTATATCTTAAAAGCACGCTCTTCAGATAAAAACGGGAACCTTCTTCATGGGTGGGGGATAGAGGACTACCACACCATATAACTCCCTTAATCGTACCGGAACACGTGACTTTTTGACTTTTTGAAATATTGGCATACAGAGCTCCGGGCCAAAAAGGCCCCTTTCTCTTTCATCATGAATTTATATTTACGGTTGTTGATAAACTTGATAGCGGAACACGTTTCTGAGTTTTAGCGGCCCGCGCGTTGTACACTTTCTTTTATAATATTATATACTAGCAGACCCGGATACTTTTTTAAACGCGAGGTCTACTCGCAGAATTAATTGTATTTATTATTGCTTCTATCAAGCAGGTGATTATTGAATTAGAGCTGCACGATGTTGAACATGCAGAAAGGGGAGGGGGGAGAGGGAGGGGGTTGATGTTAATTATGTGTTTGTCAGTTTGTTGTAGCGATGTCGCCGCCTTTTACCGATTCACCGAGGGTGGAAATATGCGCCTGTTAATTTCTCACAACTGTCAAAAATAGGGCGGGTGTCCTTCCCCTTTGCCACCGATACCATCACTACCGCCAGTCAGTCAACCCGATCAACATTACACAATTTAAAAATATTATTTCCGTTGTTTATAAATATCGTTCTTAAATTTAAAAAAAATCATCACGCCCTATATCTTTTTTTGGGGATGCTGTGTGAAGGGGATTTTTAAGGAGAGGAAGTCCCGGGGATGAAAAGTGTGAGGGGTGAGTAGGAATCTGGAGTTCAATGTGTCCAGAAGTGACGGATGTATAAATCTATAAGATCCTTACCTAACGTTTTTTCTACCTAACATTACTAATAACGAAAAAAAACATACATATTTTATTAGACAAAAGTTTTGTAAACCTTATTGTCACCTCGCTTTTTGTCGCTCCATGTAAAAATAATTAATAAAAAATTCCCAAGGTTTTACAATTTTTTCGAAATCGCTATCCGGAATTTTCATAAAGTTGTACATTTTACATATTTTGAACTAGAAGATTTGAAGATGAAGCGTGGATTTTTCTCTTTCTAAGATTGTTAGGATCATATTTCTCACCGTGACAGTAAGGGAGATACAACGATTTATATGAAACCTATATTAGCTGGGACAAATATGGTCTCCTTTGAATAAAGGGGTTAATGAATTTCTAAATAAATAAATAAAACATTGGCAAGAAATAGAACTTATTCCCTTATTAGACAGACCCTTATTTGCCCCATGCACCGTATGTAATAACTAACATAACAACCAATCGATACTAATACTCGTAAGGTGGACTCGTCGTGTTGCAATTAATTCATAATACCGTGTTGTGTTCATTCTCTAATTGGATTAAGCCATTTTTCAATTTGGGAGGCGGGTATGGGTACCCCGCCCCGGGAACCATTTAGTGGATAACTAACACCTCTGCCACGGGTCACCCCAAGTGGTTTGCTACGTTTGGTGACTTAGCGGGGGGTACCCGGGTTCATGGGGTGAGATTTATCGGGGCTTGGCGGCGGATGCGTCTCCCCATCAGCCGCATGGCAGGCCGGATGGGAAGAGAGAAGTCGAGGGAGTCCCTTTGACTTCTGCAGCCGTACTCTCTTCAAACATCGCCTTGCACCGTAGTGGTAGGGACGGATTTATGCGTCCGTCACTCCTAGACACACTGACCCTCAGATTCCTACCCACCCCTCATATTCTTTTCTTTCCCAGGTATTCCTCTCCTGCGTTTCCTACAAAGACCCCCTACGCAGCATCCCCAAAGACGAAATAGGCCCCGAGGGGAATTCTTTTCTTCAGGGTACCCCAGTGCGAATGAAATTTTTTTTTAAACACTTAAATATTTTATCATAAAGTTTTCCTATCGCTTTGGTTGTGTAGAATTATAATAAAATAGTTAATTACAAAAAAATTATGTATAAGCGTAATTTACTAAAAAAAATTGTTTTTTTTTTTACTAGAAATTTGTAAACACAAATAAGAAACCACTTTAAAAATACAGTTAATGGGTAAGATTTTGTGACAGCTAATGAAGGGAAACCCCTTCATTAGCTGTTTTTCTTTCTTATAAAATTATTCATTTAAGAAATAACTTTAAAAAAAGTACAGTTTTATGGGTAAGATTATTTGTGACAGTTTTCCTTGATTAGCTGTTTTTCTTTCTTATAAAATTATTCATTTAAGAAACAACTTTAAAAAAGTACAGTTTTATGGGTAAGAATATTTGTGACAGTTTTCCTGGATTAACTGTTTTTCTTTCTTATAAAATTATTCACAAAATAAATAAAAACCACTTCTGCCCTAAAATCTATGCTCTTATTCAACGTTCATCAGGTTGGCAACTTGGTTTCAAGGGTTCAATCCCCTACAAGACCTTCACCGTACCGCTTTGTTCGGCTTCTAGCGATGGCTGTACCTATGTAAAAGAAGAATTGAAAGGTGGTATTTTTGGCTGCCGGAGATATTTGCTCGTCATGTTTTTTGCTGACGAAGATTCGGCTGATCATGATTATTGCCGAATCATGACCTTGCTAGCTATGACTCGTGTTTCGAGGCTTCAGACAGGGGTCCTTCAACTTTGAAGGTTGAAGTAGCACGGAGTTGGGAAAATTTACTAATTCGGCTTCTGATAAACTTTCTCAAGCGGTTTTGATTTACCAGAGATCCTTGTAAGTTAGGGTCCTTCAACTTCAACACAATCTGTTGTAGTGTTTTCGAAAATACGACGTACTTTACGCTCGCAGCAAAATTCTATTTTTTTATTTTCAGTTTATTAAGGAAACAAACAGTTATACATATTTGATTAAAGTAATTACACGTTTAATTGCACATTAAACATGGACAAATGGATTATAAACGTTTTATCACATGGTTCTGATTTCTAACAGTATGGAAGATCTACAGTCTCTCATGTCTAGGATGAACGATGTATGAAGCATGAGTTAATAATGAATTGTAATGTATTAATTTTAATAAAAGTAAGTACTGAGAATTCATTGAAGGATTTGCTTTTATTGGGACAATTGTTTTTTTTGCTCGAGAGGTTGGCAGGATTGATCGAAAAGAAGAGCGAAAAAAGATGGCGGCGGACGGATTTTTTGGGCTGGCATCAGGACGGACAATGGAGAGGTGACGCGTGGAGATTATTTACTAAAAAGTATTTGATAAATTCAAGTTGCCTTTACGCTTCTCCAGAGTTTTGGAGAAGAACTGTGTTTGGACCATTATAAATGATACGCTAATGCATGTGAATCAATTTCGGGAGTTTGACTTGTGAATGGTTTGCTCAAAGATGGTGGGAGTTTTCTCCGTCAGTCATGGCAGTTGTTATTCCTCGTAACAGGATAATTGATTTATATAAACCCAGTTCTTTGTTTACAAGTCAGAGAAGCCAAGTGCATGTGTCTGCAATCGTTCCCTGAAGAATCATTGACTGACGCTTGGTGCGGCAGTCAGCCTGTCGAAACTAGCAATCCTGATTGCTCCATTTTTGTTCACAAGACGGAGAGGCCATGCATCCAGATGGGAGCCTTCTTTTTATCCCACACAGGACCCTGAAGAGAGAGAGTTCATTAAAATACCCGTGGCAGAATGTTAGTAAGTCTAAAGTCATGCAGCCTTACTAAAAAAAACTACAGCACGACCGATGACCTGTGTTTTTGTAGCAACATCCGTACAACAAATTTACACTAAAACACAAAATTCTACCAATAAAGAATTTCACGCTAAAACAGATTTAAAGTTTGGCAACAGTGCAATTTTTAGTTATGTTAATACAAAATTGTTGTTTTCAATGTTTTCATTCATGGCCGCTAGATGGGGGCGCCGGCGCATTCGCTGTTCGCAGTGAAAACATATTTTAAGCCGCGAAAGATTATTTGCGTACGGCGATATGCTTCGTAATATTACCAAAGTGATCGTAATTTTTATTAATATGACTAATTCACTCTTATATTCATATAATTGATATATTTACCGTGTTTTTTGTGGTTTTTCATAAGTTTTAGTGAAGTTATAATAACAATAATTGTACTTTCAAAGTTGAAATGTCAAAAAGTTTTTTATATGATACATAAAAATTCATATTTACATTTACTTAATGATATTTATTTTATGAGAATTTCATAAAAGTGGTGGTTTTTCTAAATATTAATATCAAATTCACGTGTTGGTAAGCTTATCAAAGAAATTAACATCTTTAGTGGTGCAAGAAATGTGTTGAAATGTCAGAGATATTTTTAAGGTTATTTTTTTGGCATTAAAAAAAAATTTGAAATTTTTTATAATTTTTTTATTGTATGCACGAAGAAAAAGTGAGGTGACAGTTTCATTTCAAATTCATTATATAAAAGGTCTGTATTTTTTAAATTTTAATTTTTTGAATATTTCTGTACACTTTCACCAAAAATGTTTTGGTAAGAAATTATTTTACACATTTTTCCGCGTTTAAATCTTAAAATATGGCAGTTTTTTTTAAACTATACTGTACTCTACTTTCAAATACACAAATCTAATAGGTAATTTTATCTAGTTTTTAAAAATGGTATTTGTTTTACAGCACCTTCAAAAATAAGAAATATATAGAACATTAAAAATACTTTGGAAAATTCCAAATTTCGTTCAGACATCATCCCTAAAACAGAGATAAACTAGCCCCCCAGGCTGTGTAAACGGTGTGTATTTTTTTCCAAGAACATTTTTTTTATTAGTAATGTTTTCACATCCGCGGCCGTTTGTCAATTGAATAAATTTTTCACGGGGTTTTTTAGTAAGGCCGATGGTGTTTGAAACAGAGAGTACGAAACAGTTTGCAATATAGTTGTGATTTTTTGTATACTTGGAGCAGGTGGATGAAATTGTGTATCTGGATAGTATATTTACGAGAGATGGGAAGGCTAATAGAGATATTGAAAGAATGGTGAATGCAGGTAACTCCATTAATGTTGGACTGAATTTGCGCTAATAAAAAAACTTTCAAAAGGAGCCAAGCTTGCAGTCCATAATGGAGTGTGCTGGTACCTACCCTGATGTACGGCAGTGAGGCATGGAACTGGCAGAAGAAGGATGAAAGTAGACTGAATACTATTGAAATGAGATCCTTAAGGCGCACATGTGGTAAAACCATGTATGATCGTGTGAGTAATGCGGAGATACGCAAAGAAGAAAGAAAAAGAAGTTCCCAAAAGCGAACAAATTAGCCTGTTGGGTTAAAACATACCCCAATTGGGGATGCCAAACGGTTGGGACTCTTGTGCGGTATTCCCAGTGTAAAAAGATTGAGCACCCCTGATGTACGCGGTGGTCTTATGTAAACACAACACCTCGTTACGTACAGACTCCGCATAGAAGGCATTCAACGTCCAACAAAAGGACCGGTTTTCGATACAAAGCCTTTAACTTCCCATTATTTTTTGTCTTCTTCTTCTTTTTATTATTATTATTAACAACAAAGCCGATTGGTGAGTAGATAACATCCAGTGGCGTGCAGTACCTATTATCTATTTTTTCGTCCTTTAAAATTTTCAAATAATTCAACCGAGAATATGTGTACTTATTTTCAATTAAACTTTTTTTAAATGGGTCTGTTTTTTCGTGCAACGTGTTTGATATTTCAAAATTTAAAAAAAATGTTTTTCTTAGACATCGTCTAATCGTCTAAGTTTTTTTTTTTCACAGGAGGCCCTGAGGAAAATAATTTCCCCCAGGGCCTAGATTATCTTTAGGAATTTTTTTTCATTAGTTTTTCACAGGAGGCCTTGAGGAAAATAATTCCTCTCAGGGCTTATGTCAACTTTGGGGATGCTGTATTGAAGGGCTTTTTAGGAAAGGAAAGAGAGGAAGTTCTGGGAAGAAAAAGGGTATTAGGGGTGGGTAGGAATCTGGGGGTCAGTGTGACAAGGGTGACGGATGTATAAATCCATTCCTTCCATTGTGGTGCAAGGCGATGTTCCGATAGAGTACGGCTGTAGAAGTCAAAGGGACTTCCTCAACCATTCTCTCCTCATCCGGCTTGCCACGCAGTTTGTGGGCAGACGCATCTGCTGCCGAGATCCAGACAAACCTCACCCCATGAACCCAGGTACCCCTGATAAGTCACCAAACTCAGTGAACCACTTTGGGCGGCCTATGGCAGGGGTGCTGGTTATCTAATAAATGGTTCCCGGAGTGGCGGTACCCATACGCGCCTCCCAAATTGAGTTAGCTTTTTAGTTAGAATGGTTCGTTCGTTTACACACAGGTAAAACATCTACCTGTGTGTAAACGAACGAACAACTAACAGAAAGAAATTTGTTTCGAGTCCTCTCAAAATATTATCAATTAATATTTTTAGAATTTCGTTCATATTGTTTTAATAATTTTAATTAATATCATAATCATATATAACGTTAATTTTAATTTTTAAGTGTTACGTGTTAAGGCGCCGCCGCATCCGCGCTCAAATAGAAGAAGATGGAAAGATATATAGAAAGGGATCTAGGAATCACTCTTGATTCTAAATTCATATTTGATGTACATATTAACAACATTAAGTGCAAATCATTAAAAATGATGGGATTTATTCACAGAATATGTAAACCTTTCAAAGATCCTCAATCAATTCTAACACTTTACAATGCCTTAATTAGAAGTAAACTTGAATATGGAAGCACTATTTGGAATCCACATTACTGCAAATATGAAAACATTGTAGAATCAGTTCAAAAAAAATTACTAAGAATGTTATCCTTCAAATGTGGACTACACGACCATCTCAGATCATACGATGTACGTCGTGATTACTTCAAGATTGATACACTTAAAACTAGAAGGCAATTGACTGATCTAATATGTTTACATAAAATTATTCACGGCCATCTTGATACTACATTATGTCTTAACAGTATTGAAATTAATGTCCCCAATTCCCATTGTTTAAGACGCCATAGCATTTTTCATATGAATACATTTAAAAATAATATCGCCTACTTTAGCCCTCTGACCCAGATGTGTCGACTGTATAACAAGATAGAGTGCGCTGATGTGGATATTTTCGTTGACAATTTGTACGGATTTAAAAAAAAAGTTCTAGCGCTGTTAAAAAGTACTAACTAATTATGTTGTGTGAATTGTCTTTCTATGCATGCTCGCGTATTTCATATGTCTTTTACCACTCATTGCAATGTGTTACTTGAGTGACCTTGTATATAATTCTGTATTTTTATTTGTGATGTTTTTGTTTTTCTAATTGTATTTATTTGTTTTTAATTTTATGTAATTGTAGATTTTTATAATTGTGTAATAACTGAGTTTTATAACTGGATTGTTCTCATGTAAGTGTAAACATCTGTAAAACCCAGTATAAATAAATAAATAAATATATAATTACGAATGTTAGAGGAGCGCGCTAATATTTAAAATAGAGCAAAAATCTCGTGGAAGGCGTCGTAAGTATAATTTAAAGAAACATTGTGAATTTTTTCACAACTATAACTTGTAAAAAACTGAAACAAACATGTTTATAATAATTTTCGGTGCAGACTTTGTGATTAGCTTCCTCGTTATCGAAGTTTTACTTAGCCGTTCATTACATAGGTAAAATAGTGCTCTGGTAAATGGCAAATTTCCCTGTACGCCACTGAGTGCCAATAAGTAGCTTCAACCTGTTGTCCATTATTAACGAACGATGCATGAAATTGGACGAAATTATATAAATGCTTTTCAGTAAAAGGGTGTTTGGCATATAGGGAATTGATACTGAAAATTTTACAGTTTTACTATCCGTATGCCTAGCCAATAACAGTTATACATTAGACTAGCTGACTCGGTCATGCGTTGCTTTGGCTTAGTAAACACAACGCCATCTACTGGGTGGTTACCCAACCGTTTACATCACACCGCCATCTATTAATTTGCATACAAATCAAATCCACACTGTTTGCTCGCTCACCCACCACATACAAACATTCGCCTTTTAATATATATTTCAACCAATTTACACAAAACCGCGAAAAATTATATACCTTAACCTTCCTCATGAATCACTCTATTAATGAAAACCGCATGAAAATCCGTTCAGTATTTGAGTTCGCAAATGGACAGACAGACGTGGCGGAGGACTTTAATTTATAATATGTTAATCTCACAAATTCAAGACAGTGTTGCAAGTAAGAAACACATTTTTTATGTTTTCAGTAAATTCTTAATTTTAAAAGTCATTCGTGTATGATAAAGAGAGATATTAAAAGAATGGGTCAAGCGATAAGTAGGTACTCCGTCTCGTTCCAGCAGCACTGCTACACACGAGACGGCGTTCGCATCACGTGATCCCCTCTTGACATGTAGGGTGGGATCAGGGGCGACGTGTAGTTGAAAAATATTTTCTTTGTTTTTAATAGAAAAAAATGTCATCATACTGCAAAATGACATTCTCATTTTTTACTTCAAATTTTCTTAGGAATCGCTGGTTAAAATCCTTCGGGTACGTGCTGTTATATCCTGTATATAATATTCATAAATTAACTGATGATCAAATATTAAAAAAATTAGAGTTTTCAATTCACACGCGATAGAAGTGAACCCTTCAGAAAACTAAAGTGACAGAAGTGGGGAGACTACAAAGCACTTTTTTTTTATTAATGTAAACGATGATTTTTTTCCATACTTTTGTCGTCGAATTCCAGTGCACCTTTTTCCTACATATTTGGTAATCTTATTAGTATTTGTGTTTTCTTCTTTGGAGTGGCTAGATGTCGCTTTCTTTTGTGTTTTATTTGCCTGTTAATTTTGGTCTGAAGATTAGATATTGATTTTACAAAAATAACAATGTATATTGTTTTTTTTTGGATTATTAGTTTTCATTCCTTGGTCTGCTGAATGTCTGGCCGTTAAGGTTCGTCAGGCGTTTTATAACACTTGACCTAAGGCGCGGGTCCGTGGACTTATCGTACTTTATTGGAACCGAGTACCCATGAAATGTTTTTTTTACATTAGCTCCACACAGGAGGCCCTAAGGAAAATAATTCCCCTATGGGCCTATGTCATCCTTGGGGATGTTGTGCGGAGGGCCTTTTAATAAAGGAAGGAGATTAAGTTCTGGGAAGGAAAAGGGTATTAGGGGTGGGTAGGAATCTGGGTGTCAGTGTGTCCAGGAGTGACAGAAGTATGAATCCATCTCTCCCACTGCGGTGCAAGGCAATGTTCCGAGAGAGGCACGACTGGAGAAGTCAAAGGGACTCCCTCAACTATTCTCTCCAGATCTACCCTGCCAGGCGGGTGGGCAGATGCATTCGCCGCCAAGACTCATTCCCTCGCAGGCTAAATCCTATAGATTTATATATATTTGTCTCTTTTTAGTGTCCCTCGCTTTCGTTTCATCGAGTTTCAAATCACAACGGTGCTAATGAAGTTTTCTCTTCGAAAAAGTTTTCATACATTTCTTATTTTTGTGTGGTTTACAAAGTATTCGCACCCCTTTATAACCAATATGTCTTCCCCCTCGGTCAACTGTTCTATTTAAGATTTATAATGCGAGGGTGACCATTTTTATCCCCCGACGTAAGAAGCGGTGCTATAAGTTTGACTTTCTGTGTGTCTGTCTGTCTGTGTGTGTGTCTGTCTGTCTGTCTGTGGCACCGTAGCTCCTCAACGAATGGACTGATTGTGATGCGGTTCTTTTTGTTTGAAAGCTGACATGATCGTGATGGTTCTTAGCTACAATTCATGAAAATCTGTTCAGACGTTTCAAGGTCATCAGGTCTTTTTGGAATCGGGGGTTGCTTAAAATTTTGAAAATTTTACCTATACTTGTTGTTATCCGAACACGTGCATTAAGTACTCACAAAAGTAAAGAACGATTACATTCCCCAATTTTTATTACAATTTATTTTTCTTTGTGATTAGAATTGCTTTGTTTAAACAACTTTATTATGAAACAATTATTATAAGCAATAATTATTAGCCTGAAACACTCATCAACATTGAAAAAATCTCCCGAGAAAAGATAAATGCCGCCGACGGGACTTAACCAATTAAAAATAATAACTTTATTATAGATTTGAAATTAAAAAACTTTTTCACTTTGTTCCACTTATTTATTATTACCAGGACCGGTTTCATCCTACTACGGACATTTTCAGACTGGTTTATTATGATTTTTTTTATATTTTCATGAATACAACACAATGTACAATAAATAACAAGATTTGGACTGCTGCAGAAATCGGACAAACAAATTTTCCGATTTATATTTAAGATGTTCCTTGACCGGATTTATCTTAACCCCTTGGGCTAATTTGTTCGCTTTTCGGAACAACTCATATGGGGCTCATAGAAATCGTAGTATCTCCCTTACTATCAAGGTTAGAAATATGATCTAAATCTAAACGGCGCGGCGTTGGAATTAGAAAACACCCCGCTTTATATTCAAATCTAAAAGTTGACCACAAAATAAGTAAAGTGTACACCTTTATAAAATCTAAGTTTCCGATCGCAATTTGAAAAAAAATTGTAAAACTTGGTGAGTTTTTTTATTCCTTATTTTTACATAAAACGACAAAAAAAGAACTGACGATAACTTTTTATATTACGATATATCATTTGTCAGATAAAAAGTGTGTGTTTTTCTTTTCTTTATCAGTCATTATTTTTTTTTAGTTTGCAATCAAACATTTTAAATTTCAAAAATTATAGAATTGTCCAAGAATTAAAGACCGTTCTAATTTAAAAAATCAAGAATAATTTGTATTTAAAAATCATATGAAATTTTGAGTACATATCATCCCCACTATTTTTTGACATAGTCCCCATTCCCCATTACGATCAATGCACTTGGTGAGCCGTGGCACAAGGTCCTTGATTCCCTTATCGTAGAACTCCGCCGCCAAATATACTAGGTTTTCCGCCCAAATGTGGTGAAGAAAAATATGCAATTCATGTTTTTGGTTGCATTTTTGATTCCGGGGTTAGGTGATGAACCCTTGTTTCAACCTAACAAACTTTGCATTGGTTGGAAAAACCGAAAAAAAAGATATCCGAGCGCTTTCCGTGCGATTTTTGGGAACCCAACGACCACGCAAATTGCAAACACCATTTTTCCCTCAAAAATCATTTGTATGGTAGACTTATTTACGTCTGGGATCAAAATTGCGATCTTACGAACTTCAACAGGGCGGACTCCCTCTTAGTTGAGAGAGCGAATAACTGAGCTCACCTCGCAGTCGATCGCAAACGGACGCAAAGATCGCACTGAAGCATCTACCTAGCCGGATCACCGCTCGTTTTTAGGGGAAAGTCTGAGCAGCACCGCCGCCATATTTTTAGAAATAATGCCGCCATATTTTGTGAAATAATGAGAAATAATATTTTGAGAAATAATGTCCACGTTGCTGAAAATAAGGAACGCTTTTTAATTCTTGGACAACCCTTATATATATGTAAATTTCGATTTGTAAAATTTGAATGCGTATTGCAGCGTATATAATCACTATTCAAAAACAATTTTTGGATAAATATTTTGACTATTTAAAATTTTAATTAAACATTTTGACCTTCCGACAAAAAGGCCCGAGGCCCGAGTGGTCAAACGTCTTCGGGTAAAACGCAAATTCGTCCAGATCCACCGTAAAGAAAAGCCATTAACACGACAAAGACAACGAGATGTTGCAGAGATGCAGCATGCAGTGAAGCCAAATAAGGCGCGAGGCGTGACCAAACGCTACAAGAAAACTTCGGCCCAAACGGACCGGAACACACGCTTTAGTCACGGATTACTGTTATAACGGATTCAGATGACAAACGAGATGGAATTCTTGGCTCCGTTTTTTGGTACACACGTTTAAGCGGCCATTTTTAGGTTATGTTAATTTTTAAGGTGGTAGGAGATTAGTTACGCTAAATGCACGTTTAAGGCTCCGTAGTAAGCGTTAAAAAAGAAGAAAAATATGGTTTGATTGATAACTACTGTAATACCAGGTGGATGTAACCTACCTTTGTCAACCGACAGCTTATCTTAGAGCAAAAAGAACATCCTTCTCAGGATGGTGGAGTTAGGGATTTGAGGTCATGCATATAAATAAAGCACCTATTTTTCTAATGAAATTTATAACAATACTTTATTGCACTTTGCAAGGAAAATAAACACCAAAGAAGGCTTAACAAAAAGAACATAAATACCTTTGAGCATTTAGCAACAGATTTGGAGAGAGAGAGTTATTAAAATTACAGTTAATTTTTAATACCGCATACGTCACGTCGTCGTGATTCTCCTCTTGCAGAGCGAAACGCATCAAATTCGCAAACAGCCATCCCAAAACGCCGTCCAGCGCGTCGCAGGGGGGCTGCTCGATTAAAGGAAATCCACCCAATTAAAGGGAATCCACCCAATAAAATAGCTACGGCGATTTCTCACCGGCGCGAGCAAATCTCGCCGGCCAAACAAACAGACAGCAAAAGAAAACTTGCGGGTCCAGCGCGTGTCGTAGAGCCACTTCATTAAAGGGAATCCACCCAACAAAATAGGCACGGCGATTTCTCCCAATCGAAAATTCACCAGACGACGGTCGCTCCTCTGGCTTGGCATATGCCATTCCCCGACATTGTCGCTTGTTCCACACCCGTTCGCCTAGTTCGTGAAAACCACACCCCAGTGAATCCAAAGTGCCTTTCCTAGTAAAGGAACCAAAAAATCACCTCAGTCTACAGTGCTTGTTCGCGCCATTTCATACCGTCCCTTGTGCTTTGAACTACAGTGCTTAAAACATTCGTGCCTTCAGTTATCCTAGTGTTTTCCCCCATTCTATACCATCATGTCCTCCCCCCTTCTCCAAACCTCCGACGAATACCAACGCCTTACTCTCGAGATCCAGTCCTTCTTTGCCAACCACCCCGACCCCAACAACATGTCCCTTGAAGACAAAGAACATGTCTTCAACCTGGCCTTCCGCAGAGTTCACAGTTCCCCTCCCAACTCCCCCTGCAACTCACCCAGCCCCGCCCAGCCAACCCCCCCCCCCCAACCTCCCCCTTACTGCCCCCCAAACTGACCCACCTATCACCCCTCAAACCGACCACCCCCTTACCGCCCCTCAAGATAACCGCCCTACTACCGCCCCCCAAACCGTTTGCCCTCCCATCGCCTCCCAACCCCTTGGCCCTCCAATCGCCCCTCTAACCGCCCCCCAAACCGATTGGTCCTCAATCGGTTTAGGTTTCCTTACCTTCCCCCCCCAACCCCCCCAACCAAGGGGCAAAGACATCACTCCTCATGCTCGCGCTCCAGCGTCACCAAAGAGCCAATCCAACCAACTTCCGACAACCCAGGCCCCGAGGTAATGGCCTGGGTCTGCGTCAGACCATCCCGCAAACGAGTCCGTTTAAAGAAACCCCCCCACCCGTTCTCATTCCAAAATACCAAGAAGTTCCTTCCCAAGCTAGTAAACCGATCCATCAATCAAACCTGCTTCAAACACAAGCCCCACCCCTCAGTCAACCACTCCCCTCACCACTCGACATGCCACCGCCCCCCAAGCCTTCCTGCTCTTCCCCCAAGCCCCGACATCTATCTACCTACCCCCCTTCCATCTCTCTTATTACCCCCTCCCCCTCCCTACCCCTCTTCAACGTCCCCAATAAAATAAAATAAAAAACAATCAACAATCACTAAGTCCTACAATCATTAAACAAACTCATGATGAAGGAGAAAGGGGCCATATGGCCCGGTGCTCCGAAAGACAGTATATCACAAGTCACGGCGATTTCTCACCCCTCAGGCGGCATGAGCGAATCTCGCCGGCCAAACAAATAGCAAAAGAATACTTGCGGGCAGAACATCATCCATTGATTCAAGTCCAAATTAACTTCCGCGCGCGGATCACTTTATCCAACTTTATCCAACGACATCCGGCGAGGGATTAATAAAAATAAAAAGGCTTCAATGCCATTTGGGTCGTCACACACTCTCGTGACATATCAAAATAATATTTCCAGGCTACATTGCACTAGGATAAAAACTTCTTAAGCCCAATCGCCCCAAAAAACCCCGCCGCAAACAGCACTAAGTTACGTCTTCCGCCATGATTCCAAGAATGACCTCTTTCCGGTCTCCTTCCAGTTTGGCCAACCAACAAAGTTAAAATCAGAAAAAAAATAATGAATAGACAATAAACAGTACCTACTTTGCGCAGTACCTGCTCACGAAATAGATATGTTACACTACGTTCATAAAGAAGAAGATTGTTTGACAGGGAGATTGTTGAAATTTGATTGGACTGTACGATAATTTAAGTAAAAAAAATCTCTTAATATATTACAATACAATCTGGTTACAATCTGATTTATTATTTATCCCACGTGTTTACAATATTTTGTACTCCCGGCCACACGACCGAAGCTTGAAAGATAGGAATTAGGGTACTGACAGACAAGCGCATTAGTAGCATGTTCTCTTGCTACTAATGAGCAAATGCAAGAAGATGGTTTGAAAGGGAGATATGTATTAGAGGGAGCGCGCTAATATAAAAAACGATTATAATTAAGCGAAAATTGTGAAAATATTTAATAAAACACGACTAAAAAAGGAGAGCAAAAATCTCTCGGCAAATGTCTAAAGTAGTAATTAAATATGTGTACACTGTGATTTTGTTTTACCTATAGTGTTAAATAACGGATTAAAAAATGTTTTTCAAAATTTTCGGATCATACTTACATACATTTTTTCTAACGTCGGAATCTCATATAATTACCGTCTTCTTCTTTTCGTTTGGTGGGGGGTCAGAGGGGGACATCTAGGTCTGCGAGCCAGTCTAGGGCCTCAGGCGTCGCCCTGTGGACCTCATCCATCCCGCCGGGTAATGAATGGAGTGGGCATTCGTTGACAACATGTTCGGTGGTCTTCACCGCACCGCATTAACACATCGCCGACTCTTTAAGCCGCCGCTACCCGAATTTCTACCGATTTCTTACATATCTCCCTTAAACACGTTAACTTTTAAAGCTCTTAAAAAATATATATGTTATTCTTGAAAATAATATCTAGACATTCCCCGCGCCGAAAAGCAAATTATA
This sequence comes from Limnephilus lunatus, assembly GCA_917563855.2. Lineage (NCBI taxonomy): Eukaryota > Metazoa > Arthropoda > Insecta > Trichoptera > Limnephilidae > Limnephilus > Limnephilus lunatus. The sequence continues at coordinate 35,912,526 of OU830596.1, forward strand.
TAAAATTCCCTCGATAGAAAAAAATCGCAAAGTATCTATGCTCCAAAAATTATTATAAACAAGTTTGTTTCAGTTATTTTACAAGTAATATGTATGAAAATATTCACAGTTTTTCTTTAAATGCTGTTTCAGACAACCCCGAGATTTTTGCTCTATTTTAAACGAGTCGTGTTTTATTAAACATTTTCACAATTTTCGCACCAATTTTGTAGCTTTAAATATTAGCGCGCTCCTCTAACATTCGTAATTTCATATCTCTCCATCTTCTTCTTTTTGAGCCCGTTTTCGGCGCCTTAAGACCCCATCTATGCATCATGTGAGCAAAATGGCTATGAGAGCACCTTACCGTTAATTAATTACCGTTTCGGCCCATTAAATGTATAGATATTACCTTAAAAAATAACATGCAATTTTTAAGAACTAAAAAGAAAAATTTGTTCACATGATTTAGCCATTTGAAAATTCATGCAAGAAGCTCGTTATTAGATGTTTGTTTTCTTGATCATTTCTGTAACATGCATGAACATTATATTGTCCAGAATTTTAATACGCTTGCATGACGTACACTTGTTGTTTTCCCTCCGCAACGTATTTTGGTCGGAGGAATTAGATACATCTATTGCATCCTCTATTTTATGGAATTCTATTTATTATGTTAGAAAACGTCTCGCATGCAATTAGTTATATATTATTTACCATTATCTACCTGTGTGAAAACCCCACGTTCTTTTAAAAAAATGTTTTTCATCATCTTTTTTTTTACATTCTCGAGCCGAGAGGGAAGTTCTTTAGAAAAGCCCGAAGGTAAGGCGAATTCTCCACTGCGAGTAATTATCGTCAAACAGTATTAGGGGGCATCCATTAATTACATGAGCAGTTTTTCTTCCAATCTAGACCTAGACCCCTCCTTCCCCCTCGGTGAGATAAATTTGGGCCAATTCGTATATTCTTTTCAAGTAACGTGAGATTTTGCCCATTTAACCCACTCCCCCGTTTGTGCTCACATAATTAATGGATGCTCCCTTAATAGTCTAGCGACTGTTCAGTTGAAATTTAAATTTAACCCGACTTCGAATACATCTCTGACGCCGCGCCTTATTCAAAACCATGTTCGTAATTGAAGTTTGTTAAAAAGCTACTTTTGTAATAGAACCGAATTCAACCAAATTGCCAATTATCAATTATGCCAAAAGATGGCGCCACTTACGTTAACAGCTAGCGCGAGGAACTTCCCCTGGCAGGCGTACGTAAGTACTACTGGATTTGTAATTTCATGAATCTCTCCGGATATGAAGAGATTAATGATTATATGATTATTATTATGACTGGCAATTATGAATAATAATACCACATAATTATATTAAATATGACGTTGTTGCCTGTCGCAGTTTATTTGTCCCGGTGAATAGCTGTCACTGGATCCAAGTCGATCCGTGGAGCCAACTATTTTTGGAACCAGTTCCTATTGGATTTATAAAATGATCACCAACACTGGAAAAAAAACTGGACGAAGGCGAGCCGAAAGCCGCCCGCAGGGCCTAGCAACAAAAACCTGCGGAGCGAGTATAACAGCCGGCGTAGTCCAGCGGTAAGGCTCTTGACTCGCACATTGAAGGTCGCGGATTTATTTGATTAATTTGTGTTATTTCACAATTTATTCACTCAAAATATAGAGCATAGATTCTCAACCTTTTTTTGCCCACCGCCCACTTTGACAATATATTTTTTTCTAGCGCCCCCCAATTGCTTTTACATACCATCTTGAGGGGGGGGGGGGGTGGGATTCTCTGGGTTTCCTTAAAGTCCATTTTTATTTTTTACATACTAGGTACCTAGTATGTAAAACATAGTCGCGAATCTGAAACAGCTATTGCCACGATTATATTTAAACGTGTAATTACACTGTAATATTAATATGTAATCGTAAGGAAGGCTATGACTCCTATCCTATTTCTGAGAAGAAAATTGTTTCAATGAGAACAATTAAAACGCATACTTAATTATATAGAGAAATATTTTTATTAACGTTGAAAAGATATTGAATTTATAACTTATCTAATGAGATGGTTGAAATTGATGCGTTTTAAGAAGTTTGTATATATTAGGCTCGATAATACTTAAAAAACGAGGGTCGCCGCGTTCAGTAATATGGAGCCTATTTCTCTTTTTAGTTACCAACGTTGCTACAGCACTGAATCCACGTTCAGCTAAATAAGACGATGGGAATGCTATTAAAAATCGTTGGACTATAGACTATAATCCTGGGTACAGTTGCGAAATCGGCTTCTGCAGCCAAAACTCTTGGTAGCCATTCTTAAATTTAATTTTTAATTCCCCATTTTTCGTCAGTTCTATTAGTTCTCTTCTTCTAACTGGGATGATCCTGCTATGTAGACATTTGAAAAAGGATCCAAAACCCAGTCTGGTATGTCCATGTTTAAAATATCCCGGAACCGTTCCTTGAAATCATTGTGGAGGTTTTCCAAGTGTTGACAGTAAACAAGCAAGTCGTTGTTCTTGAATGATACTGCTGATAAATTTGGGAAGTTATTAAATTCTCGTCTGCCAATATTTCTTTTGTATAATAACAGTTTGGATGCAAAAGCTGCAACGCAATTTTTTGTCTTAATCAAATTTAAGTCATCGCCTTCTTGAAGTTGGAGATTGACATCATTAAACAATTTATACAGGTCTGTCAAGTACGCGATGTTGTTCTTCGATGAGGCGAGGTTGTCGCGCAATTCTGTATCTTTGATTCCTAGGAACTCTATCACAGACTCAAATAGATTGTAAAATCTAGTCAAACAAGAACCTTTTGACAGTCAGTGCACCTCTGTGTGAAGCAGCAATCGGTTGAAATCTTCATCATTGGCAATGCAAAGCTGACTAAATAATCTGTCATTCAATGAGTTATTTCTGATTTTATTAACTGCTCTGATAACATATTGCAGTGATGTATGAAGGCGTTCACTCAGATTTTTCGCAACAAAATGATGGCGATGAATTACGCAATGCACAGCAAGTAAGTTAGGAACTTTATTTTAAGCACCCTATGAAGCCTTTGTGACACCCTGTCATAGCTGGGCGCTATCCGTAGCAGCTGACAAAATATTATTAAAAGGAATTTTCTTTTCGTCACAAAACTTTTTCAGTGTATTAAATATGGTTTCTCCTTTTGTATCTGTTTCCAAATTTGTAACAAACAACAGTTCTTGACATATTTTCTCATCTTTGATGAACCTCACGTATGCTAATAACGATGCTTCATTGGTTGGTAAAGTGGACTCATCCAGCTGAATTGAAAATCGACAAGACTGCAGATGAGTGCACAATGATTCTTCAATGTTTTCAGCCATTTCATCAATTCGTCTTTGCACAGAACTATTGCTCAAAGGAATTCGGATAATATCTGCAGCTGGTTTATGGAGCACAGTGTTTATTACTTTTTTTACTGTTGGTAAAATTAAATCTTCCCCAATAGTATTCGTGGTTTGCCTGTTTTAGCAATCAACAATGAGATATTGTACGAAGCTCGAAGTCCATCATTGTCTTGCTTAGAAGCTGTTGAAAATTGTTTTGAAATAGTTGGCTGAATTTTGTACTTCTTTTTCATGTCTTGAAAATAGGTCACATCTTTGTCTTTCTTATCCGGGTGGACTTTATTAATATGATCTTGAAGCCTAGAAGGCTTCATCGCTTCATTTGAAAATGTTTTTCGACAACTAAGGCACATTGACGATGATGGATTTATGGGATTTTCGATAAATCCATATTTAATATAATCCACACCATATTGCCGTATCTTCTTTTTTACTTCCGACATGGGTTTTTAATAACAAAAATTAACCAATAATTAGGTTTATTTTGCTTTATTAGTACGTGATTATAGTGTTTTGTTTGTCTTTTTTATACCATATTTTTTTACTTGCCAACGCCCCCCTGTGCCATCTAAACGCCCCCCAATTGTCTCCGGATCTTCTACCGCCCCCCTGAGGGTCTCAAACGCCCCCAAGGGGGCGTTATCGCCCACGTTGAGAACCTATGATATAGAGTATATTTGCGGCACGTTCCAGAGTAAAAGATACTTTTTTTTTATTTTATTTATTAAGGAAAAACAATATATATTTTACATTTATAATTATAACATTATTAATACACATAATATTTAATAAAAGATTTTCACATAATTGAAATTATAATTAAAAAGTAAGGGTCCTGTTCCCGTAAAAAGATATAAACTCTCAGTATCGCCCTGGTGTATGACGACCATTCAGAATTGAAACGTTGCTTGAAATGGCCTTAGCCGTGTTATGTGACCAGATCTGAATAGACAGGTACTTTCCCACCTTCCTCCTCCTCATCCCCTTCCCCTACCCACTACCTTCAGCCTCACGACATACCCCAATTGGGGATGCCATAGTCTTACTGGCTTCAGACGGGAGCAGTTGGGACTCTTGTGCGGTATTCATATAAAAAAAATGCTAGTAACGTATTAATATTCTTTCCACGATACTTCAGTGAGTTAGGGAGTGGAAATGCCAGGAGGCCCCCTGAGTGAGACAATACTACCAACTGTCTTATTGTACTCACTAATATTATTAATATATTCGTGATTATTTCCCATTATTGTTCTTCTCCTAAAACGTCAGAGAATGATCCCAACTTCACAGGTGGTCAACCTTTTGTTTACGAGCACTAAATTCCCAATATACAGAAGGAAGAAGTATAAAGACAGAAGGGGATAACCGCCAAGCAAAAGGCAGGGATTGTGATGTGTGATTCAAATCATAGTTTTGTTCATAATTTACGTATATTCTAATGATCAATTCACTATTATATTTGTATTAGCGAGTTCCCGACATGCGTTGCAATGCCACTTAAAAAAAGGAAATATTTTTCTTTGCGTATCCTTTCCCTTACTTCCGCTTCCACCCGTTCCACGAACCTCCCCTTTTTTCAAACAACTCGCGCGCTACTTATTGCAAAATCTTCATACAAATTTTATAACGCCAGAGCTCAGTGTTACATATAGAAACCATCGCGGACATGCGCACATAAAATCATCAAAAAACATTCATTTTGAATAACGAAAAATAACACAAATATTAGTACCTATATTGAAGTATCTCAAAAAATAATAATGAATATATTGAATATAATGAATTTATAATGTTTTAATTTTGCTACCGCAAAATTCTAGGTAATTTCTGAAAGTTATTTTTTTATTGACTTTTTACCTCGTGAATTTAAAACACTTCCACGAAAGTGATGTTTTTTATGAACATAAATGCCTTACGCATGTGTATATAAATACATATTTCTTCTCCTAAAACGCCAGAGAATGATCCCAACTTCATGGTTAAGGTAAAATAGGATAACCGCCACGAAAAAGGTCCTAATGATATTTGGCGTCGTTGATTTTGCGACAAAAGTGTTGTCGTAATTTATTGCGTGATATTTTTTCGTTAGTTGTTTTTGGGGTGTTATGCCGTGTTGCGCTACCTCCTTCTTTATCCAACGTTTCGGACAGCGTTACAGTGTCCATCATCGGGAAGGATGTGTAATCTGCTCTGATGATGGACACTGTAACGCTGTCCGAATACGGTATAACACCCCAAAAACCACGAACGAAAAAACTTTTGGCCGTGAAAATCTAAAATCATAACTGCGTGATGTTTGTTTTGCTATAAATAATTATAAGACCAATTGTTACTTCAATGTGTCTATTACCGATGCAATTTTTGTTGTTTTAAAAGATATTTCATCGGTGATCAGAGACATTGATTGACAAAACACTTGTTCAAAGGTTGTTGGTCTTCCTGCGACCTATTTGGTAGCTGGCCCCCGCAATGGCTGCATTGTTCCCCAGACAATGATGGTCGATGCTTATCTTCTTTTTTGGAAGACGTGATGGCAACACTTTGTATTGCTACGACTGCAAGCAGACAGTAGGCACATATTCCAACCGAATTATAACAATTTTTTAAGACAAATTATAAACTGAAGATCCGGCACTCCGAATTTCTTCCGATTTATATTATATTTCCTTTAAACACTTTGCTTGTACTTGAAAAAATATAGGTTCTTTTTCAAGATAATATTAATAAATTTACTGAGCCGAAACGGTAATTGTATGAAATTCCCTCTGCAGAAAAAATCGCAAAGTATGCTCCGATAATTATTAAAAACGCATTTGTTCTGTTATTTAACATGTTCGATGTACTTATGAAAAAAATCACGGTGTATCTTTGAATGCAACTTTAGATGTTTGTCGAGAGAATTTTAACAATTTTCGCTTAATATATTATTTTACATGTGTATATTGAACTGGTTAAAGAATATGTTTATTTAGGTGTTATTATTGACTGTTTTTTCAAATGGGATTTATAAATAAATAAAGTCGGTGAACGACTGATATCTATAGTTGGTAGGTTATATAAATTAAAATTCTATGTTCCAATATGCATACTTCGAAAAATGTATTTATCATTAGCTGAATCTATTATAAGGTATGGAATTACGGCTTGGGGAATTTCCTGTAACAAATGTAAATCATGTTCAATCAGTTCAAAATTCATTAGTAGTTTATACGAACAAAGGCATAATGTTCTATACTTTTACCAGAATCTCAAAAGTCTCTCAGTAAGAGCAATGCTGTGGTAGGTATAAAATTATATTTCAGCATATGAATAGCCCTATATACCTACAGGGTTTAGACCGTACCACACTTACTTACTCGTTTTATGTTAAATGAAGGACTAATCATACCTAAGCCTTTAAACAAATGAGGACAAAGGATGCTGGAATAATTGCTTAAATACTACTTATTATGTTACCAGCCGAAATTTAAAAAAAATTTAAAATGAAAAAACAAATATGTTGAAGAATTGGCTCGCTGAAAGAAATAGTTGGTATTAGACAAAGATATTTAAATATAAGGAGATGTGCTATCCGCTGTTTTTACTAGGTAATACTGCGCTTCCGGGTGTCGCCGGTGTTGTTTACCAATTAACAAATAAACTAAACGAACGAATAGTTAACGAATAAACTAAACGAATGCTAAACTAAATGAACAAATTCTTTTCGTATTCAAACTATATTGTTAACCAATAATAATGCACACCTTCAAAAAATCAAGAAAATGAACAAATTCTTTTTGTATGCAAACTACGCGCATTAGGCCGTAGTTCGGCGACAGTCGCGTGGACATCATAGCATATCTCTTTGTATTTGAATATCTTTGGTATTAGACTCCAACACAAACAATTTCTAACAGCGCAGTAACTAAAGTAATTTTTTTTTATCTTCCAAGTAAAAGCACCCATTGACAAACTACTTAAAAGTAGCTGATTGCGAATAGCTTTTTTTCTGTAATATTTTTATTTTTCCTATCATATTGTATTATTTTTTCTTTCATAATAAAAATATATTAATAAAAAAATATTTTTCCAGATACTTCATCATTCCGTCCAGAATCCAGACTATCTCCTTTTGTTTCTGCTATCTTCATCTCAATGTAAGTTAACCAACTCATCTGAACACGGTTCCTATTGTAATAATATCGGTCACGGAAATTTGAAATGCTGTAAAGGACAAAATGTTCATTGTTCAGGAGAGCAAAAAGAAAGTATTTTTAATTTTTTCAAAAAATCTTTCTTTCTCCTGTTTTTGCAGACAGATAAATTATTCATTTTTCTTATAAAACTAGCTGGTTCCCGGCATGGCGTTACAATACCATTTTCAAAGAAATAAATTGTTTCTCCCTGCATGAACTTTCCCGTGCGTCCCCTTTCCCCTCCCGCGTTCCCTTTACACCTTCCCCGCTGCCCCTTCCCGCTAACCCCCCTCCCGCGTTCCGTATATTCAGTCCCGGTACATTCAGTTTTCAAACAGCTTTCGTACCACCTACGAGTATTACAATTTTTTTATTCAAATTTTCTTTTTTCATATATTTCAAATATTTATTTTTATGTATTTATAAGAACCATCAATCAAATTTGTTACGTAATATAGGTACCTATTTAAAATGTCTAAAATTCTTGATTCGTTTCAAAGTATAGCGAGTACTTCAAATAAATGTATTAATTTAAAGAGTTTCGAAAATTGAATGTCATTCTCAAATTTTCACATTTTTGACAGTTTCGCAAGAGTTTTTGTAATGATTAAAAAACTTTTCAGATGTATTGTCATCTAGTTGTAATAATGCAGAAACCTTCGCAGGGGCGATATTTTGAAAGAGTCAAACATTTCTTAAGCTTAATATAGCAATACATACATATATACATCCCCAAAAGCAAGCATATTTTGATTTTTATGTATAGGTATAGATAATATTGGATAGTTATTTTTTTTTTTAATAGGAATACTTTCAATTTTTTGTAATTTTTTTAATAACGGTATTTAATTTGTTTTAAAAAAAATATCCCTTTTTAAAACACGTCGTAAAAGATGCACTTATTTTCCTAGAAATATTTCGACGATGTAGATCAAAATGACATATATGAATTCTATTATAGATTCTTATATTATCTCATATGGATTTATTATAAATAGTCCTTTTTGCTGCAAACCAATCCCAGGATTGAAACCAGAGGGAGGGAGTCCTTTACATTACAGCATTTGAATTTTTCACTATCGTATGGTCCTGCCAGGCCGCTGAGAGCTCCGTTGTTCTGCTGATACTTTTCTTGCAGTGTATTAGTTCTTTATGTGATATTGTAATTCATATTTAGGTACATTATCGGCCGGATATTCGCTTCCGGCCGCTTTAATCTTGGACAGCATGTGCTCCAGAATTTGTCAGCATTCAACAGAATCAATATGTGAAATTGTGATAGGTCGAATATTAAAATGATTTTTTTAAATTAGCTCCACTCACTATTATCAATACCAATAGTAACTAAATGAAAACAAATCACTTTGCATCAGAATTATCAACAAGTTTCGAAACCTTCGAAAAGGTTCCTTCGCAGGATAAAATTAATGTTTATTTTTTTCATTTTGTCGTTCATCATTTTATCCTGACGGTCGAAACCACTGTTTCGAAACATGTAGATAATTTTAATTAAATAAGTAGTGTTTAAAATTTTTATTAATTTAATTAAAATTTAATTTAATAATCTAGTTCTGCAAGTATTTTAGTTTTTATTTTTGTAACAGCTGTTTCGGCTTACAAGGGCATTTTCAATCTGTGGTTAAACCACTTTGAAACGACTTATTTATAGAATTCTAAATGTCCATTTTCGAAGGGGTCTAAATTGATTTATTACCCGTTAAACCCAATTGAGACAGTAGACACTACCATAAGGGATACTTCGGAATCTGTTTTCCCCGCACTAAATTTTTTTATTTTTTTTTTTTTTTATTTGAAATATACATATATATAACAGATTTACAGAAGGAAAATATTTGGTTCATAAAAAACTAATTACAGATAAAGTTATTTCTTGTTAATGAATCTACCCAATTTAAAAGAGAAAACATTTCTCGTGTTTGAATTGGGGAGTTGTTCTATTATAGAAAAAGATAAAGAAAAAATAATATACAAATATATAATCTTTTTTTTAAATTAAGAAAATAAAGTTATGAATGGTAACAAATATTGATCAATAAATTTACTGACATAGCAGTTACTAAAATAGATATACATGATACATGTAGTATAGATAATTAAAAGTAAAAATAATATTATTACATTTCTCGTAATAGGTAGGTGTTAGATGGTAAGTACATATAGTTGATTCTAACAATTGGATTAGCTGATAATAATTGCAGGAGTAGGTACATAATGTTAAGTTACAACAATAATCGCTACATTTCAGTTCAAATGCTGATGAAATATTTTGTTTAATAATGACGTTACTGCTATGACTTATTGCGTGCGTTATATTGTTTAGGTTTTGTTAACATACAAGGAGTGGGAATAAATAATTTTCCTTAATTTATTTATTAGCATTATATTGGGGCCATTAATTGGCAGCCACCTCTGGTATGGAGCCCCAAAATACCAAAAAAATCTTCGACTCTGTGCAGAAACGAGCGGTCCATTTGATAGATTCTATTAACTTAACAAATGGATTTCAATCTTTAGAGCACAGGCGTCAGGTGGGAATACTGTCCTTGTTTTACCAGTATTACAATGGAAGATGCTCCGAGGAACCAGCGTCATTGATCCCCTCGGCACCGGTGCATAGTCGGGAAACACGCCAAGCACGCGCCCAACATTTGTACCCGACTTTAGTTACATGAGGATGGGTCGTTTCTACGACTGGTTCTCGAGTTCAACAGCTCGGCTGTGGAACGATTTGCCGGCCTCTGTGTTTACTCCCTCCTACTACATTGGTCTCTTTAAGACCCTTGTTCACTCCTTCCTCTCCTCAAAAAGACCCTCCACACAGCATTTTCAAAGAGGACATAGGCCCGGACTCAGGGCCTCCTGTGTGGAGTTAATGAAAAAAAAATCGTTCTTTTATTAATTATTATTTTTAATTGATAAACTAACGTTTAAACAAGATTTTTATGCATAGCACAAAGGGTAGATAACAAATATTATAATCAATAATTATCAGCCTGAAACACTCATCTACCTTGAAAAAATTTTCCGAGAAAAGATACTGGCCGCCAACGGGAATTGAAGAGGGACACGGGAATTAGGGGGACACGGGTTCAATTCCCGTTGGCGGCCAGTATCTTTTCTCGGAAGATTTTTTCAATGTAGATGAGTGTTTCAGGCTGATAATTATTGATTTTAACGTTAATTTATTGATTTCTAATTGTTCAGGCAAATTTAATCTAAAACCCTTTCTTTCTATTTGCAAATATTGAAGAAGAAATAGTCACTAATTTACGTATGAAGGTATGTTATCAGCATCATAGATTGAACTGGCTTGAGCTATTTAGACTGGATAGATCATTCTTTATTTTTTCTTACTCTGTTGTAAAATTTGGTAATTGTTTATCTCCAGACTGATTTCCACATGGCAGAATCATTGTGTTGAATCTAGTAAATGTTTTTTGTTTTTCCTATTTTTTTATACGAAGCGTTTTACAATAAATATTGCATAACAAAAGGATATAATTTTTTCATAACATAGCCAACGATTCCTTCAAACCGTGGTTTTCCAGACTCTCTTTGAACAAATTCTCAACATCCTCCATTTGTCGCATGCGGATAGGGCATTGCTGCCACAATGTTCATATAATATTCACCTAACAAATATTCATGTTAAGAATTCTGCCGTGTGTGAATGTCGTCTTGATGAAGAGGACCTCAATCACATTTTTTTTCAGTTACCCTATAAATTATTCATATAAAAATTTCATCCCTAACCTGATCAATTCGGGCATATTGCCCCCCTACAACATTACATGCCTGTTATTTTCTGTTGACAAACGCGTTTATAAAGTCTTGGCTAATTTCCTTAAGAGGGAATAATCAGACAAAACCGGAAATATATCATTTTTAAATCAAATTTTAGCCGTAATGACTCATTTCCACAAAAAGAGTATAAATTGATTTCGAAAGATTGTTCTTTTATCTGTTAAAGTTATGTTTTAAATTATGAGAAAATATGTTTATTTTTAGCATAATAAGGTTACACCGTAGGTCGTTGGCAGATTTGTAAAATTTTCGAACAAAATTTTGTATTATGCAATTTATAATAATACACATTTCAATTAATCATTCAATCATATAATCATGCCGTAAAATAAATCAACAAATTATATGGGAAAGCAATGTTTCAGAATTTTAATTTTAGTTTAAATAAAAATCTTTAAGAAAAAGATCCGCGCACGTGTTTTGTGACGAAAATTCTTCAGTTTGTCTATTTATTTACGGTCTTACCAACTAATATATTCAATTTATTTTTGCATTCTTATTTTGCTTAGACTTTATTGAAACATTATTAATACTTGTGATCAAAAAATAATTACAATAATTAAATAATTTTAACAGTTTTATCATCACGCCTTTCAGCATTTTTGAATGTAGGAATAAATTAAATCATATTTTGAATGAAATAAAAATATAAACTGTTTATTATTTTCCTGTTGCTTCCACTTATTGTATGAAATCATAATAATCGTATTTTGTGCGAGTTTAGCGTATTATTATGTAACGCAGATTAGTTCTTTTTATTAATAGCAAATTTGTAAATATGTACCCAAAATTACACTTACAAACATAATTTACAAAGTAATTCACTTGACACTGGCTAGAACACTCCTTTGGGGTGAAAAGCCACAAAGGGAAAAAAAAGACTCTCCAGAGATCATTAATCCACAATCCGCCTCGATATTATCTACTTTTAGGTTCAATATTTACTTGATTTGCTTGAAAGCACTATGAAACGATATTTTAATAATCTCAAACCACATTGATTATAGTTATTTTTGTCCTCTTGGTTGATGACCTACCTACCTTTTTTCTTGTATAAAATATGGATTATTCCAATGATTACATTATTCTTTTTATTCTGACCTTTTCCTGTTTTTATTGGATGTCTGTCATTTTAAGTTATTTATTATTGATACTATATTACAATTCACTGGAATTAAATATGTTAGGACTTCCCTTTGAAATTGCTGATGTGTTAATTGAATAATAATAACCAAAAACTAATGAAATTCAATGTAAAATATTTTTTCTAAGGAGAGATGCGGTTTTACGAAACAGAAATAATATATTTGGGTATGGTGTCATGAAAAAAAGAAAATTATGCTCTCTGGAATTTCTAGGTCAATGTTTTTATATTTTTGAATGTTGCTATAACTTTGTGGTTATCCTTTATAAATAAATGACACAATATTTCTTTGTTGAAACTACTTGTATGTTTTATTAACGCTGACCGACCGTTTCTTCCTCTGGGCAAACATAATATAATGACTTGACAATTACAATACAGTGTTTGAGAACAAAGTATTACTAAGTAGGGGTGGGGGTGTGGCTAGGGATTAATAAAGATGGGGGGGGGGGGAGGAAACTGATAATATAACATCCCCTAATAACGAGTCCATTATCAATAAACAAAAATATTATCTGCTGTCCTATCTTATGTTCCCTTTCAATGTCCGTTTTGTTTCCTCCCTCCACTCAGCAGCTTTATTAATTGAACTCCCCTTTAAATTCGTATTCTTGTGAAAAAATAATTTTCTTTTAATTGTTTACTGTAGTTCTCCCCGAAATGAGTTTGACGAGTATTAAACTCACTGTTTTTTTATTTTTTTTTTTTAAATTTAATTAAAATTAAATTTCCCTCCCTAAAAACTCCCTTTTAAATTCGTATTCTTGTGAAAAAATAATTTTCTTTTAATTGTTTACTGTAGTCCTCCCCGAAATGAGTTTTACGAGTATTATTGAACTCACTGTTTTTTTATTAAATTTTTTTTTTTAAATTTAATTAAAATTAAATTTCCCTCCCTAAAAACTCCCTTTTAATTTTTGTATTCTAGTGAAAAAATAATTTTCTTTCAATTGTTTACTGTAGTCCTTCCCGAAATGAGTTTTATGAGTATTATTGAACTCACTGTTTTTTTATTTAATTTTTTTTTTTTATTTAATTAAAATTAAATTTAATGTTATTACCAAGTTCTGCAAGTATTTTCGTATATATTTTTGTTACAGCTGTTTCGGTTTACAATACCATTTTCAAACTGTACAGTTTGAAAATATAACATTATTAAATTTAATTTTAAATAATAAATACAAAAAATAAACGGAGTTCTACGAATTAAACACAAAAGCAATTAATAAACTCATTGAGAATAATGTTTTCGTATTGTATGTAAATATTATTTATTGTAATGATTTTGTTATTACTAAATTCACAAATAAATCAAAATAATATATCGAATAGAAATTGTGTTTATCGGTTCCATAACAACTCAGAATCCACCCAATTCAACACCTTTTTAAAAAGTCTTTATAAAGCTATGAAAAAAAATTGTCCACAACCTAACCTAACGTAACCTATTTAACCAAATTTTTTTCAGCACTTTTAATGATTTTTTAAAAGAGGTGATGAGTCGATTTTTTTCTGAGTTATCCGATCACCGTGTTTATCTGCCTGTTGACTGTGAACAGATTCAGAAAAGAGGTTTTCAACACTACCAAGAAAATCTCTAAAACTATTACACACATTTATTTAGAAAACACTACATTCTCTTGTACAGATCTATAAATATCATAATAACTGTTTCCAATTGTTTTGTCATTATTTTCCAGAACTAGATTTTTGTGATTCTATTTGTTTTGCCATCTTCAACACTTCCTCCTCCATTTCCTTCACTTGCAAACAGTTGATTTCACATTTCATAATCTCGCGCGGATTGGACTCATCATATGTACACACAGTTTTGCAGGCTTTTACAAACTCTTCTTTTTCCTTGGTTCCGGCAACGTCCGAAGATTTAAGAGCTGCGAGCATTTTGGTCAGCTGCTGCTCTGTCATACCCTTGATGGCTTGTCCGGCTTCACTAGCCTTGGTTTTAATGACTTCTTCAGTAGTCTTGGCTATTTCTTTTGCCTTTTCTTCTGCTACTACCGCTGCTGCTGACATTTTTTCTTTCATCGATTGCGCCGCTCTTTCAGTGTGTTCTTTGGACAATTTAGCAGCTGCATCTAACTTTTCCATTGCTATCTTCTTCGTTTCTTCTGCTTTGTCTTTTATCACTTGCGCTGCGATGCCCATCTTTTCGCCTAAGACTGCCTCCGCCTTCGTCCCTGCTTCGCTGACTGCCTGTTGCACCTTTTCTTTTGTAGCGTCTGACACTTGTCCGAGTTTTGTAACTGTGTCACTTAGCGGACCTTCGACGTTTGTTTTGATCACTTTGGTAGCATCTTTGGCATAGCCAGTCACGAATGATGTAAACTTTCCCGCTGTTTCTTTGGCTGCTTGTGCTGCCTTGCTAGCGTCTTCCATATTAATAATTGAAACTTCAACAACTTTATTAATATCCGACACACTTGTGATATCAGCTGAAGTGTAAATACTACTGATCCAATCTTGTTTTATTTTTTTATCTTCACAGCTGATAGAAGCATTATGCAATATTTTTTTGGCAGCTTGCTCGGGAAATTGATGCATCAACTCTCTCGTGTAGTGTACGAGTATCTATTCTTATCTCCAACTTAAATTGATTTCAAGGTTCATGTTTTTGACTCTTAACTATTTGTATGACCCCTAGAAGCTTATGTACACACTGCAGACATACTTACATCATTATTACTGCTTGAAATTGAAGAAATAACTCCTGTTGACCCTCAGCGCACGATAAATCTCTCAAGCCTCGGGCTAATTTTGTCAGGTGGTTAAAATATTTCCGCTTTGCAATAAAATCCAAATAAATGGAATATTTACGAACGCATCCGAAAACTGAAAACTGTTTTTGAAAGGTGATGAAATACGCTATCAAATTTTATTATCTTTCATAGTATAAAATTAAATCGCTCCCGCTGTCTGTGCGCTTAGATATTTTAAAATACTTAACGAATTTTCATGCGGTTTTCACCAATAGATAGAGTGATTCATTATGTAGGTTTTTAGGTAAATAATTTGTCAAGGTTTTGTGCAAATTGGTCGAAATATAAAATATATGTGACCAAACGGCGGGCTGCCAAACGGGCGGTGTGGATTTGATTTAACGGATGGCGTTGGTTATAAAGGTTGGGTAATGGCGTGGCGTTGTGTTTCGTTAGCCACAGCAACGTGTGGCCAGGTCTGCTAGTTAGAAATAAACATTATTTTGAAAAAAAAAAACTTTTTTTTTATTAATTATTTTTACATAAAACGACAAAAAAAAGTTGACGATGACGTTTATAATAGATTTGCCAAATAAAATATGTGTAAAAAGTAAGGTGAGCAATTTAAAAAAAAAATTATGTTTCCGTTCAAAATTTATATATTTCAAAAAATATACGTTTATTTTGAATCATAAAATTTATTTATTTATTTTATTTAAGTAGTAAAAGATTATACATTTATATACATTATTTAAGAAATTTTTTTGACTGCCCAACTAGGAGGATTCCCGTTTTAGGACAGTCAAATTAGGATGCGTATACATATACGGCATACGGAACATTGTCTGTAAATAATATAAAAGAACAAAACAAAAATAAAAGATTAAAACAAAGTGACTGTTCTTTGTTTAGCAAAGTTTTTTTTAAAAATAATATTAATTGCGTAGGTAGGTACTTAATTACAGAGGATTAAAACATATAGATATAGAACAAACGTGTAAGCATTGCATGTCATAGTTCTACACAGATGGGTTGTATAAAATAAAATAAAAAAGAGAAGAGAAAGAATTAAAAAAAAAATAATAATAGTAATAACCAATTGATACAGAAAAGATAACCGTGCTTTGCTTATCATAGTTATTTAAATTATCATACAAGTAATATATATATACTTAAAAGCAAATTATTAAAACATTATGGTATCTTGTGTTTGCATTTCTAATAATACCTAGTCCTACATACACATTTTATACAAATGAGAACTAGAAAGAGAACAGAAACAATAAAATGAATCAAACATTTAATAGATGGTTATTACTGTTGTTTGATTAGTATAGTATTAAAATAATAGGTATAATGTGTACTTTTAACTGGTGTTGCATTGTATAAGCCTATTAACATATTTTGTATAAATATAAATAACAAAGAGAAGAAATAGAAAAAAAATAAAATATGAAATTAAACATAATATTAACGTAATAGGTAGGTACATATATACACATAATGATAAATATTAGAACATAAAGGTAACTTTTACATGTTTTTTTTTTTGAGTTTGGGTTGTTGTTTTTGGTTTGTGTTTGATTTTATTTTTTGTGTAGTAAAAGTTCACTCTCCTTTCTACCTAATTGATGAAACCAGTTAGTGGCCAATTTACGAACAACACCTGTACTTTCCTTTTTCCAAACATCAGGCATTAAGTTGTATAGTTTTGGACCTAAGAATGAGAAGTGTCTTTGAGCGAGAGATGTTTTAGTTGTGAGTGGTACAATTGGATTTCTCCGTGAGTGGCGGGTGTCGTAAAAGTGGTTAATAGATGGGTAGAGGTGGCGTTGTTGATGGGTGTTTAAAATTATTTTTCTCATGTACAGTTGTCTAACATCCAGTACTCGGAACTCTTCAAATAGTGGATCGCTGTGATATCTAAATGGTTTTTTGAGAATTACCCTTAGCAGAGATTTTTGAGCTTTCGCTAATTTGTCCAAAACAGTTTTTGCACAGCCACCCCAACCTAAGGATGCATAGTCTAGAAGTGACCCACACATAGCATCATAGATAAGTTTCAATTCTTTTTTACGTAAGAGCGTACTTCATCACCTTTCAAAAACTGTTTTTAGTTTGAGGGTGCGTTCAGAAATATTCCATTTATTTGATTTCTATTGCAAAGCGGAAATATTTCGACCTTCCAACAGAATAGGCCCGAGATCTGAGGAGTTAACTCTTTGTATGACGTCCTTGAAGCTTTTGCACACACTGCAGATATAATTAAATCATTATAACCGCTTGAAATTGAAGACACATCTCGTTAAATTATCTGTTGACCCTCAGTCTATGTTTAAGTCTATTTTAAAAGTATTTATTCGCAAATGTTTTGTTTGAGGGGTGATCTTGAATTGGCACGCTCTAAGCATGCTAATCATCGATTGTGTTTATTCATCCTACATACTTACATTCAATATCTTCTCGTGAGACGTTTAAGATGGAAGAGTTATGAGCTTATACAACAATGATATTATTGCCTACTTCAATATGCTAATTTGTATACAAACACTAGATTCGTGTTACGTTGATTAGTTCCTCATTTGCAAGTTGTTTATATATTTTTTGGAAGGTTTAGTTGACAGACTAGATTATGACTGCGCATTACCAATCGCTTATTACCCTATGGTGATAGGTTAGTTATGTAGTTTTTGCATACTTCAATAGATGTCGTTATTATAGTTAGTTATACGAAGTTTTCAAAACTAGTTTTTAATTAAGAGTTAATCTGCAGCTTTAATTAGTATTACCCTCATAATATGTGTATGGTTTTCCTATAAATTACGAATTTTGCAACAAATGGTTTGAAACAAAAGTCAAACTGGTTTTACCTTTAAAATGAATCTGCATGCGAATCCCCAGCTTTAACCGATACACCAAAAACAATTTTTTCCGAAACTCAGTCGAAAATCTGAAACAAAAATCAGAAAACATACGGTCACATCTGGGACTCGAACCCAGGATCTTCGGCTTTCCGGGCCGCAACTCTACCAACCGAGCTAATGTGTTCCTATGCGATTCGATCATTTTTACTGTATCACACTTCGACTAAGAACTACCAACATTATCTTTATTTTCTTAACGCATGCTTCTTTATGTGTGATTGCAAGATTCAACTCGAACTAAATCCTAGATAGTGTCTTAGCCATTTTTATGTAATATGCGACACTTTTCTGCAAGTCTAGGATTAATATTTTTATTATTTCTATTTTTGAAACTGACAATTCATGGTGGAATTCCATTATAATATATTATAATAAAACTTTTTCCACTTAATTTTATTTGACCGTAACCGGTTTCAGCCTGTTTCCGATTTTCGATTAAATGTCGGTAAAATTGTCTTCATTAAATAAATTTTCAATTTGGGAAGCGGGTCTGGGTACCCCCACCCCGGGAACTATTTATTGGATAACCAACACCTTTGCCATAGGTCACCCTATATGGTTCGCTACATTTGATGAATTAGCAGGGGTGCCCGGGTACAAGGGGTGAGGTTTCTCCGGGTTTTGGCGGCGGATGCGTCTGCCCACCAGCTGCATGGCAGGCCGGATCGGGAGAGAATGGTTTAGGGAGTTCCTTTGACCCTTCCAGCCGTACTCTCTCGGAACATCGCCTTGAACCGCGGTGGGAAGGATGGATTCAAACTTCCGTCACTCCTGGACACACTGACCCCCGATTCCTACCCACCCCTAATACCCCTTTCCTTCCCAGAACTTCCTCTTCTTCCTTTCCTAAAAAGACCCTTAAGAAAATGGGTATTATTTTCCTCAGGGTCTCCTGTTTGGAGCTAATGTAAAAAAAATACATTTTGAGGTTTTACGCGTTAAGTTTAAAATAAAATATAAATAATTGTTTATAGCCATATCAGTGAGTTCACGGCTACCATCATCTGTTTGCGTTAGCATCATTCGGTCATCTCGGATGAAGTCGCTGATGATTCCAGGTAAAGGTCACCTGAGTCACGGAGTCGTGCACATGTTCATGATCATTGATGATACCAGCCAAGAACTAACCCTGTACCGCGTGGATACTAACATTGTTACCTCCTGTCGTGAATCTTCTGATACTAGTGAATAGGAACCTGCTGATGATGGTGCTTAATAATTCTTTATAAGGTGACTCATTCTTTTTAATTAATGGATTATGTTATTCCATTCTTTTTAATTAGTGGATTATGTTATTCGTCATACTTTAACTAATTTTTCAAAGACCCAATGTGCGCTTTTATAATTGAGCCCTTGCCCGGAAGAATATTGTATCCCACAAAACGAAACCAGTTATGTTTTATAACATTTTATATTTAAAATACATAAAACATACAATGCTTAAGGGCGTTTAACCAGCCAGCGGCCGAAAATCCACATTTCGTCGAAAGATGTTCTTATGATCATACAGGGCGGTTCCGATGAGAAAGATTAATTATTCTCCGTACCAGCTTTTTAAAATTATAACTCAATATCGATTTTATTTCATTCCAAATTTGCTCTAATTTATACCTACATCAAAAAATGCTGAAAGGCGTGATGATAAAACTATTAAAATGATGTACTTTTTGTAATTATTTTTTGATAATAAGTATTTATCATTTTTCAATAATGTCTAAGCAAAATAAGAATGAAAAAAAAATCTGAAATATATTAGTTTGTAAGTGCGCAAATAAACACACAAACGGACTAATTTTCGTCGAGAAACACATGTACGTATTTATTTTTTAATGATTTTATTTTAACTAAAATTAAAATTCTGTAACATACGTTTCCCAGATAATGTATAGATTTATTTTACTGCATGATTTTATGATTTGAAATGGGTGTTGTATAACACAAAATCTTTTTTGAAAATTTAAAAAATCTGCCAACGACCTATGGTGTAACCTTATTTTACTAAATATAAACATTTTTTCTCAAAATTTAAAACATTCGTTTACTAGATAAAAGAACAATCTTTCGAAATCAATTTATAAATTTTTTTTGAAAAGAGTCAATACGTCTAAAATCTGATTTAAAAATGGCATATTTCTTGTTTTCTCTGGTCCCTCTTTTAGAATTTACGCAGAATTTTTGTAATTTGAATTTTAATAATGAATTTTAATAATGTTGTATATGAACACCACCTCCACATACAACGTTATTCCACAAAACGTTTTTTTTACTCTTCATACCTTACAGAAAGCAACATGCTCTTCTATCGTAAATGTACACGTTGTGATGTTTTTGAGCTTAAAAAGCAAAAAAAAACGATATAAATAAATGAAACCATTTACGTTCTAGATTTTGTCTTGAGATCAACATACAATGTTATTCCAAAAATCTGTTTCAACGGCTAAAAAGCAGGCTTAATAATATTTTTTCTGGACAAATTCTACTTTCCCGCATTCTTCAGATTAGCTGAAACTATAAGACTTTCGTTTTCTCCATAAATTAAACCATGTGCCGTGATTTTGATAAATGACGTTATACAACATTCTTCCACAAAACAAACATTAAAAGGCTGCTACAGGCCTATAATTTTTTTCATTATCATAATTCCTTAAAAGAAATATATTAATATGCCCAACATTATTGCATCAATAACTCAACATTGATAGTTTTATTAGGTACAGCATTATTCCGGGCAAGGGCTCAATTACCGTAACGTTTCACGGTCACGGTACCGTGACGGCAAAAAACGGCAACAAATATATGTTCATTATCACTGTAATGCTACAGCTCTTTCTTACACATTAAATAATGGTGAGACACACACAAATACGTGCGACTGTTTCCTCCGAAGTACTACTTATTTTGTGACGGGAATTGTGTTTCATTTTCTTTATACGAGGGAGATGTACGATAATGATTGTATGTTTCCTTTGAGGGGGTGCAGACATGCGTTCACCGTTCGTCTCATTTTCGACTATTTTTATTTATTGTGTAAAGCAAAACCATCAGCGAATTAGCCGGGTATACAAGTATTTTTGAAGTTGATTTTCCTTTAATAATTAGTCAATAATGCATAAAAAATTGTCAGTTTAAAGTAAACTAGCAGACCCGACCACACGTTGCTGTGGCTAACGAAACACAACGCCATTTTCCAACCTTCATAAAATCCACACCACCCGCTTGCCAGCTGCCCGCTGACGGCTGCCTGAATTGAATATTTGAATTTCTCGGCTTTTCTCTACTATAATAAGCATGTATTATACATATAAACCTTCCTCTTGAATCTCTCTATCTATTGGTGAAAACCGCATGAAAATCCGTTGCATAGTTTAAAAGATCTAAGCGCACAAACATTTTGAGCGACTTCATTTTATACTATGTAATGATGAATATTTGAATTTCTCGGCTTTTCTCTACTAAAATAAGCATGTATTATACATATAAACCTTCCTGTTCAATCACTTTATGTATTGGTGAAAACCGCATGAAAATCCGTTGCGTAGTTTAGAAGATTTCGGGGTGTTAATTGTCAGGTCACCATATACAAAACATATAATATTGAAACAACAATAAGAAACGGGAGTCTGAAAATGGCCATGATAGGCTAAAAACGGTAACGATAAGAAATTGGAAGAAAGTTTAAATTTGTTTAATTATATTATAACATTAATTTAATATAAAAGGTCATTTGGGCTAACTATAATGATAGCTTTTCAACTGTTATTATCTGCATATTTATAATTAAAACATTCACTTTGATAAAGAAATTAACGCGACACGGCTAACTTACTATCTGTAGTGAGAAATAATGTTATTTTTATTTTGTTGAATAATATTAGAACTTGAATTTTAACTTTGAAAATGTTCAATTTACAACACGTCTTACATAAGAGATTCTATTATGCAGTTCCTGATATGGCTTGAGGTGGTTTTGTTAATCCTAGTTTCAATATTTATTTTTACAGTTTTATTTTTCACTTTTCTCAAGGGAACATTTTGGAGCTTTGTAATATTAATTCAAAATTAAAGTTACTTTATTTTAGATATTAGGATAATGGAGCATATAAGACGGTTAAACAGAACAGCCTTACTAAAAAACGCCTTGAAAATTTTATTAAATTGATAAACGGCCGCGGATCTGAAAACATTACTAATTAAAAAATTGTTCATGGAAAGAAATATACATTGTTTACACAGCCTGAGAGGGTAGTTTATTTTAGGTGTACCACTGTTTTGTTTGATGTCTGAACGAAATTTGGAATTTTTCCAAAGTATTTTGAATGTTCTGTATATTTCTTATTTTTGAAAGTGTCGTAAAAACAAATACCATTTATAAAAACTAGATAAAATTAACTTTTAGATTTGTGTATTTCAAATTTAGTTTTAAAAAATAGTGGGAAAAATATTTCTTACCAAAACATTTTTGATGAAAGTGTAGAGAAATTTAAAAAAAATCAAAATTTAAAAAATACAGTCTTTTTATATACTGAATTTGAAATGAAATTATTATCTCACTTTTTCGTCTTGCATACAATAAAACAATTATAAAAAATTTCAATGTTTTCTTTAATGCCAAAAAAATAACCTAAAGATAAACCGACATTTAAAACGGATTTCTTGCTTCTCTAAAGACGTTAATTTCGTTGATACGTTTACTATATAGATATTAATATTTAAAAAAAAAACACCACTTTTATGAAATTCTCATAAAATAAAGATCCTTAAATGTAAATTTGAATTTTCATGTAGGTATCATGTAAAATAATTTTCTGACAATTCAACTTTCAAAGTACGATTATTGTGATTATAACTTGACTAAAACTTATGAAAAACTCACGAAAACACGTTAATTATTTTAATTATTATATGAATAGAAGAGTGAATTGGTCACTAAAATAGAAATCATTCAGTAAAATCGCAATATTTACTAACAAATACCCGCCATAAATAAACCAAACTGTTTTTATTATGAATAGAAATGCTCAGGCGCGCCAATAACGCCCTTGGCGGAAAAGAATTAAGACAACCATTTTTACGAAGAAATTATGGCCATTAACAATGCCATTTACACTGTTGCCAGATGTAAAATGCATTTTAAAGCTTGACCGCGGAAGAAAGATTATTATTAGTTCGTGTTTTAGTGTATACGGGGTTTATTCATGTTCTGCAGCAACTCAGGTTATCGGTCGTGAAAGGTTTTTTTTTATTAAGGCTGTAATAGTTTATTTGACAATGGTACTCATTTATTGGAAACGAAGCTCTAGATTCCATAAATTAATTTCTACGATATCTCGCCAACAGCATGTAATAAAAAAGTTTAAAAAAAATTCTGAATATTTGAAGATCTCAGCATTATAAAGAAATATGTAAATTGTAAGTTTTTAGAATTATTTCTGTCTTGGAACTTGTGAATCGTTGCGTGTGGTTCGTCTTTCTTAAGAGATTTTATTACCATAAGACAAATTTCATGTTTACTATTTTATTAGACTCTAAGTCAAAGCGAGTAATCTCATTGTAATGTATCATAGTCAGTTCATTAGTTTTTACTTAAGTTGTCTATGGGCTCCTCATGGCATCCTGATACAAATAACGAATGTCTCTGGAGAGAATATAGGGGAGAATATTACATTCATAAAAGTGGTGTTTGACACTCTCTGACGACACGGGAAATGCGATGTTATTACAGCTGCTGCGTTGAACCATTTCTTGCAATATGTTCAAATGTACACAAGGCACACCAGCATAATAAAAACTATTTCATTCTGACGCTCACGAGAGTATTATTGACATATTGAACAGTTTTTACTCACGGCTTACCTTAGAGCTTTAAATACTTATACGTCTTTTACCCTATCTTTCATCAATTCTTCAAAGCTCAGCTTCCCTATGATAGGGGCAGCTATCTGTACGAGGCGTATTTCAATCAATATCGATCTTCTACAAACCTTTTCGTCACCGGGTAGGTAGATGAATGAATGAAACTATCGAAAAATCATATAGTAATCTAGACTAGATCACCGCATTGAAAACTTCCCTGATCTACCGAAGTTAATTTTTTTTAAAGAAAGGCAAACATTCCCGGGTTACGAATAACCTGACTATATTTGAAAATCTCCTACTACCATCACAGAAAGCAGAAAATTTTGCTTATGTCGTGGTGGAAGCCAACCGAGTAATCGAACACAAGACGCCTGGGTGGGACCCAAACGCGATGCACTCCTTACACTTCTTTCCTAATTAATTCGCTCTATATGCCCAAACCATCTGAGCCTCCCTTTTTTAATCTTACTCATTACGCAGATTACGCTTCTATCAGCCTTGCATTATTTACGGATCTCCATGTTTCTCACACGATAATACATGGTTTACCACACATGCGCCTCGGGGATCTCATTTCTACAGCATTCTTTCTACTTTCATCCTTTTTCTTTCAGTTCCAAACCTCACTGCCAGCGTAAATACCAGCACTCCATTGTGGACTGCTAGCTTCGCTTCTGTGAACAGTTTTTTTGTTGTTCAGTCCTCCATCAGTAAAGTTACCTTCATATACCCTTCTTTCAATATCTCTATCAGCCTTCCTATTCTCGTAAACATACTTCCCAAATACACAAACTCATCCACCTGCTCCATGTATTCATCAAACACAACTATGTTGGACATTGTTTTCGTACTCTCTCTTTCAATTTCAATTTCGTAGATACTCTCTCTTTCATCTTTCCTTAGTTATCTATCTCTATATATCTATCCACCTATCTATCTTCTTCTATCTATATCTATATTAATAAAAATGAATCGTCGAAATGTATGTACGCGCGTAACTTCCGAACGACTGCACCCAATTGGATAATTCTTTTTTTCGTGTTCGTTATGGTCAGGATAAGGTTAGTATAAAACTACACGTAAACTCTAGCATTATGAAATTTGTATAAAAAATGTAATAGGTGGCACGCGAGCTGTTTGAAAAATGAATGTACAAGGACTGAATATATGGAATGCGGGAGGGGGACGTAGAACTCGGGTAGGGGGATCGCGGGATTGGGTGGGGAGGGGAACCCGAGAGGAGGGAAGGGGGGGAGTGGAGTGGGGAGAGGGAAGGTGGAGGAGGCGGAGTGGGAACGCGAGAGGGGAAGAGGACGCGGGAGAGGAAGGGGAGGTGGAAGGGAAACGGGACGAATGGGAAAGGACATGCAGGGAGAAACAATTTCTTTATTAAATGGCATAACTTTGCATGCCGGGAACCAGCTAGTTTTTAATAAAATGTTAGATCTTCCAGGACATATATTTTCCTACCTGTAAATCCAAACTTCAGGTTGCTTTAAAGTGATGTAACCTTAGATAAAAGAGGATGCTAATATAAGAATGATAAACACCTTCAACAAAATGTTTTTTTTTATCCAATCTGACGCCACCTATAAGTCTTACAGTGCCATCATCTGTCAACATCACAATAAAATATTATAATATGTATTTTTTTCTATTTGTTAGCTCAGCAAGTGAAGGCCGCCGGGTCGCTATAAAATGATATAATCCAAGAGCCCGTGATGATCAGACCTTCGTTATTTTATAAAACCTGTGTATGTACCTAATACAGGTAAAGACGATCCCCGATTATGAAGTTTGGATCACGGTGGCTTTGAAAGATATTATATTAATTAATTATAATCGTACTTACGTTAAAGTATAAAAGCTGAATTTTATATATGTTACTTGAGGAACTATCAACATATCTTTTCTCAGTTATCAGACAGTTTCGATGGTTCCTTCACCTTGTCAGACACATTAAAAGTGTACCGTAGGTGCGAGCGCAATATACATGCAATCGGGTAGGAGTGAAATAGTGCGATATTTCGTCGCTAGCAGACTAGGTACTACTATCTTGTAAAAGTGAGGGTAAAAAGCTCCTAAAATTGAGGTGCAATTTTATACACTTTTGCAACCTGCCATCTTTCAAGGCCACCGTGATCCAAATTTCATAGTCGGGGATCGTCTTTACCTCTATTAAGGACATTAATAGAGAAACTTTCAGGTGTTATAAAATAACGAAGGTCTAATCGTCCGGGCTCTTGCTCTAATAGATTTTTAGTACGTACCTACTTGCTAACATGACGGAAGGTCATCTTATGACCTGACCAGCGAGTGAACATACTTTTGACCATAGAGGTCTCTTAACTTCACGGGTATGTACATAGTAGTCGGGCGCAAATATTCTCTGCATATCAATTTATGGGCTGTAATCAATAATTTTAAGTCTGTTTCATGTTTGACGAAAGCTGTCCGTAAAATAAGGTCTCCAAGATGCTGCGGTCGCGAGGAACGATTTTACGTGGCGTGGCCTAAGGGGACATTCATCAATTACGTGAGCAGTTTTTCTTCCAATCTAAACCCCCCTCCCCCTCGGTGAGATAAATTTGGGCCAAATCGTATATTTTTTAAGTAACGTAAGATTTTGCTGGACCCCTACCCCGTTTGTGCTCACGTAATTAATGGATGCCCCCCAACACTGGCGTGTAGCCTGGTTCCCATGACAAATGCCCACCAAACTGCACTCTCTGTAACGCTTAGTCTCGACGTGGCAGCCGTTTGCGATGGAGCTTCTGATCGCCGCACTCGCCAGGTGTGATTTAAGCTCTGTAATTCATTTTTGTATGCAAAGATCAATACCCTGGTAAACGTTTATTCCCAGCTACATAAAGTTTACGGAAAACAGTGTATGAGCGCGAAAGGTTGTTTTAGAAGTTCTCGTCCCCAGTCACAATTGAGTCCAAGAATTCCTCGTAATCGATGTTGTAGCTTTCAAGGAATTTGGACTCCTTTAACCCGTTGTTGTTTGTGATCTTTGGTGAGCGTTTTTGGAACCCAGCTTGCTTAGACCTTGTGGTATCTCAAATTTTCTGTCAAAATCTTGTCACTAGTGGGACCATATCCGAAAAAAACGAATTACAGAGCGTTAATCACACCTGGTGGGTGCGGCGAGCGGAAGTTCCATCGCGAACGGCTGCCACGCCGAGACTAAGCGTTACAGATAGTGCAGCGTAGTGGGCGTTTGGCTTCTGATAGTTGATTAGAATCGTTGTTATTGCCTTGAGTAAAATTAACAATCACACATAAGAGATTCCAAATTACACACATCTAGGGAGTACTAGGTGGTCACTGCCTGGATTTCTTAATCGAATCGATATAAAATTCATGGGGAGATCAATTTGTTCAACTTCATTAATATACTATTATTGATCCATGATTTAATGTAGATCATCTTTCTCTCTATGATAGTAAGGGAGACTCAACTATTTCTGTGAGACCTATATGAGTTGTTCCTAAAAGCGAATAAATTAGACTGAGGGCTGAGGGGGTTAATATGATAATGGTCAACAGATTTGATTGATCGTTCCTTGTAATAATGTTGTTGTTAGTCTGACACGGGCGTTGAACCGTGGTTCTCTCATTAAAACCCGCGTTACCTTGGCCACTGTGATTACTTGATTATGATTAGGTTAGGGCCCAGCGGTTTTAAACCTGTGGTACGCAATATCGTCGCATGAATGTATATTTTAAAACACAATTCTTCCTATGTGAAATAATATATAAAGCAAGCCAAAGAGTCACGTTGACCGTATGTTAACACTGTATGATTAAGGGCGTAACAGGAAATCGGATTTTTATTCTAACGACACAAGAGAAAATCTTGTTTTACAAATTTTTTTGAGATTAAAAAAATCATCCTCTCAATACACTTTTTGAGTTTGTATTTTATGTATGGAGAGCATGAATTTTTCGTCCATATAAAAAGACGTTGTATAAAATTTGTTCAATTTCGCGTATAGAATCATCACTGGTTAAAAATGCCGAAAGTCGTGTTACAAATTTGCATTAATTGTGTGACTTAATTGTTAAATTCATGTAATAATGAGAGTATTAAAAAATTACATGTGAAACATGTCTTTCATTACACTTGTGCACACAGAGGTACGGGGTACAACAAATTTGTAGTAAGAGTCAAGGGGTACGCAAGCTCAAAAAGGTTGACAACCGCTGGGTTAGGCTAATTGCTGGCTTCTTTAACTATTGTTGCTGAACAAATGCTTGCCCAAATGAGCCGTGCTGAATTTAAATGAAGGTTTTGTATACAAATTCTAATTGCCTTTAAATAATTCACTATGTGTAATATTCTTCAATATGGTTGTGGCTCACTAGCCTACAATGACTTGTAAATGATTACAACGTAAGTTCTTCTCTTGTTTATTGTGAATTACAATAGGGACAACATTATTGTTGGTAACGTCTGAATACGGAACGGGTAAACAACCCAGTGAGGCCAACATTACTAAATTGTAATATGAAAAATTGTACAATAATGTATCAACAATAAAATAAAAAAATTCAATCTGAGATTGGGTCGTCAGTCGACGGACCACTTTGCCAGTATGTTCGTTCGGAAGCATTTGGCTCCGCCGATCATCTCCGAACGACGTGACCTTATAAACTATCTCTAAATATATATACACAACACTATGTAATTGAGTTTCATTTAGGTAGTACAGGTACGAGTTAAAAAAAATAAGGACGTGTTGTTTCACAGAAATTGAACAATTCATCAAATTTAAAGTTCTGTGAAAAATTTATTCAAGTTCGGTTTCTATTAGATCATGGGTTAATTGTTTCGCATTTGATACTTGAATAATGATAGAACTTGAATTTTAACTTTGAAATTTTGATGAATTGTTCAAATTCTGTAAAACAACACGCCCTACGTAAGAGATCCTATCATTCAGTGTCGTGATCTGGCTTGAGGTGGCTTGTTTAACCCCTCAGGCTAATTTGTTCGGCTTTTGGAACAGCTCGCGTAGGTCTCATAGAAATCATTGTGTCTGCCTTACTATCATAGTGAGAAATATGATCTAAACGGTGTTGGAAAGACATCACGCTTTATATTCAAATCTAAAAATTAACCACAAAACAAGTAAAATGTACACCTTTATGAAAACATAGTTTCGTGTCGCAATTTGAAAAAAAAAATTAAACTTTTATGAATTATTTTCACATCGAATGACAGAAAAGTGAGGTTATAATAAAGTTTATAATACAATTTTCAGTTTTAGGATACGTTTAGGAACATTCCATTTATTTTAATTTTAAGGGAAAGCAATATTTTGACTCTGATAAAATATGGCCGAGGCCTGGGGGATCAAAATGGCTTGAAACGTGTTTACTAACCAGATCTTAATAGCCAGGTAATACCCCACCTCTCTCTTCCCAATATTTTCCCCCGATTCCACTTCCTTCAGTCTAGTCTAGTAGAGTAGAGATTCCAGTGGGGTATCCACATAAAAAACTTTAAAATAATTCACAATATTTCTATATTATCTATATTAATATTATCCATAATATTATCTTTATTATGGATAATCTGCGTTGAATTAGATTATAATACAAATTGATGTAATGTCGAGTCCGCGACCTCTGGCTCCTTGCCAAAAGTGTTCCGGTGATACCAATCATACCTATCCTATCCTGTAGTATACAGGCTTATTCGTCGCATGACCTGCACAACCTTCTGCATTGGCCACTTTCCCGTGCAGATTTGGACTCCTCGACCCCAGTGCTTCCATTTAACACTTTTACCAACCGGAATGTTAACTACGTTCCTCAAGGGGGGAGTCTTGTGCAGCCGAGTTTTTTTTCACAGACAAAATTTATTTTCATTCATAAACTTTTGTTACTTGTAAAGGTACATTTAAATGATTCCGCGACTTTTCATTTCGCGACAAAATATCCTACGGACAAAACATCCTCCAACAAAATATCTACTAAAACCTAACCCAACATTACAAAAAATAGGACAAAAATAATACAGACAGCCTATAAATACAATACATAATTGTTCAAAATTAATAGAATGGGACAAAAATAATACAGACATCCTGTAAAGTTAGGGTAGGTTAGGTTAGGTTTTAGTTGGTTTAGGTTTAGTAGGTTAGGTTTTTGTTGGAGAATGTTTTGATATTTTGTCGCGGGATGAAAACGCTCAGTACCCATTTGAACAAGAAAAAACACTATTGAAAGTTTGATTTGAATATCTATATATTAGAAACAGCGGCCGCTAGCGGAAGGTCCGTCCAAATCGGCTGGAATCCTTGGAAATCATTTGAAACATGAAATTTAAAAAAATAATCGTTATAGTATGAATATATGCGCATGAACCACTGTTTTCAAAAATAAATTGTTGATTTCAAAAATGACAGACATAGAATGAAAACTGACCAAAAAACGGTCTTAATTTTGCAATGCCTGTCTCGACACATGTATATTCTAGTGAGACAAGCATAAAAAAAAACCAATGCAAATATACTTTTTATTGATAAATAAAAAAAATAGCTTTGTCTTATTATAAACATTTTTATAAGTCGAGGTTTAAATTTAAACTTTGAATGAAGTGAATCGGATGAAAATTCGATGAGCAGTATTTCTGCCAAAATTGGAAAACGTGGTTTTGAGAAGAACGCGATTCTAGTTTTCGCTAGTAACCGGGCCGCTCCGTTTTCGGTCTACCTGTTCGGCGCGCACCGCTCCTAACTAATGTTATCAGTGATACTAGTTTAAAAGTAATTGCAATGGATTACCGGTGAAACAAATAACATCATTCCCATATCACCTGACAACTATTTTCTAAAATTTTGAACTGTCGTTTAAAGTTATGGTAATCTTAACGAGAATGATTTTTTTTTTGCATAGTTTAATTTTTTTTATTACATGACCTCCACATAGGAGGCCCTGAGGAAAATAATTTCCCTCAGGGCCTATGTCATCTTTGGGGATGCTGTGTGGAGGGTTTTTTGAGGAAAGGAAGGAGAGGAGAGCTCCTGGGAAGGAAAAGGGTTTGAGGGGTGGGGTTCAGTGTGTCCTGGTCATCCGCCTCCAATACCTAGACAAACCTCACACCATGAACACGGGCACCCCTGCTAAATCACCAAACGTAGCGAACCACTTGAGGTGACCAATGGCAGAGGTGTTAATTATCCAATAAAGATTCCCGGGGCGGCGGTACCCAATCCCGCCTCCCAAATTGGGGTAAACTTACCGCTATTTTATTTACATTAGCAGTAGCTCCGGTAGATTTCACGAAAACACCGGAACCGTCTTCCGGTTGGTTCCCGTTTCAACGCGAGCACTGTCCGCTGTGAGTGTCAGTTAAAGGAATAGGCCGCAATGCTCACAGTGCCTAACACCGAGTTACCTAATCCAGCCTTGCAGTTAATGACGGCTTATGCAATGGGTGCTGCATTCGCTGCACCACTGGATTAGTCGACTTCACCGTGCCGACCCGGGCTGCAATTATCCCAATCGGTCTCGTTCTTCCAAAGTCTTAGAAACTCATCCTCTTATATTCATTACCATAAAATATTCAATTCACTTCTTCAGTAATTCTTGTAAAATCACTTTCAGGGTGTCAGGCACGGTCAATCGATAAAGGATAAAGGATTTATCGATAATATCGATAACTAGTCATTGTTCTCAAATTCCCAAGTGGTTCGCTACGTTTGGTGACTTAGCAGGGGTGCCCGGGTTCATGGGGTGAGGTTTGTCCAGGTCTTAGCGGCGGATGTGTCTGCCCACCTGCTTCATGGTCGGCCGGATCAAGAGAGACTTGTTGAGGGAGGTCTTAAGACCTTTCCAGCCGAAGTCTCGACCCATCACCTTGAGCTGCAGTTGGAGGGATGGATTACGATGGATGGATACGTCCGTCACTCCTGGATACACTGACCCCCAGATTCCTCTCTATCCCTCATATCTTTTTCCTTCCCAGAACTTCCTATCCTTCCCTTACTTAAAAGGACCCTCCACACAGCAACCCTTAAGATGACATAGGCCCTTAAGGAAGTTATTTTATTCAGGGCCTCCTGTATTGAACCAAAAAAATGCAGATCGATAACAGTTCACGTCGAATAAATTAAGAACACTTAGTCGTTGTGAAATGTTGTTCATTTGTTGGCGATCGCTCGACAAGTTATCAATCTATCGTGCTAGTAGACATCCTGAAAGTGATTTTCAATTATTACTAGTCGTTGGGCACTGTTGTTGGTCCGTTGGCGTTCGTTTGACAAGTTATCAACATTCTCGATAAAATCATTATCGACCTATCGTGCTACACACCCTGAAAGCGATTTTAAATTATTATTAGTCGTTGGTTCTTTAACAATCGCTCGACAAGTTTTCTACATTATCGATAAAATCTTTATCGATCGACCGTGTTAATACCCTCATATCATTTAAGATTCAATTCAGTTTCGATTGAAGGTAATTATTGTCTAGTAGTAGACAAATGTCTTGGCTGTGAAATATACGAGAGTGGACTGGTATTAGAAGTGTGGAGGAGCTATTTCGGGCAGCGCAAGATAGAGATGCATTTACCAGAGTGATCGCCAACATCGGTACACGAAGGGCATACGAAGAAGAAGATTGCCTCGTTGATCTATTAGCCTAACTCTTAACTAACAAAATGCTTATCGGCAAAGTTATTCCGTCTTACTTATTATATTCTTACGCGCCGGTTCAGCGTTGGTATAGTTGTTGTAATAAGTCACATTCTTCACTATTCCGGTTTATGCGCCGCATAATATTTACGCCGCGATTATAAGCAGGGGGGTTTGTTTTTGGGTTGAGAGCAGTAGAAATATATAGAGCCAGTTCGTTTTAGTTTGTGGTCAATCCTACTGACGTTTATGGTAAGTATCACATAGTTGTCAAATTGTATCTAAAGCCGAATTTACATTTCGCAACTAGTTGCGCATAATTTGTTTCACGACATTAGTTGCACTGCTATTTTCACGTGTAAACCTATAGTTTTATCATGCATGTATTAATTAGTTGTATCCCACAAAATTAGAATCGTGTTATTATTAGAATTACGACACCACTAGTCACCAAACAAGGCTAAAGCCATTTCAAGCCACGTTTCAATTCTGAATGGTGGTCTTACACCAAGGCGATACTGAGAGTATATTCCACTCTGGAAAATGCCTCAAATATATAATTTTAAATTAATTAATTGTGAATTAACACAAATTAGGCAAATAATAAATAAAATAAATAATTATAAGGATTCGATTCCGCGGTCTTCGAATTGCGAGTCAAGAGCCTTCCCCTCTACCACGGAGGCTTTCCGACGGCTGTGTCGATTTTTAATACTAAAATTTGAAAGAGTCATCTGCTTTCAAAATTAGTATTTCATTTCGCACATCTCTTTGAATTTCATATACACCGTTCCAAAACTACTTTCAAAGCAACTTGTTCCAAAGCAACTCGTTCCAAAATCCTATTTAAATGCAACAATACCACAACTGAGTATACGAAACACTCGCTTGTACCTAGGTTGCATAATATGAAGATGTGGCGGATCTATTTAACTGCACGGAAGGATGGTACTAAAAAAAAGTACTATCAAATTTTTTCAATCAATATTAATTTTATTTTAACTATAGAATTTTGTATGTAATTGTATCTCTGGTGTCATTTCTCTTTTTTTATTATTTCTTAATTAACCATTATTTTGTGACATGTGTTTATGGTAAATTTTATTTTGTGACAGTATTTATGCTATATTTATACCGGATAAGTTTTTAGATTTTCACGGCCAAAAGCATTTTCATTGTTTGTTTTTGGGGTGTTATGCCGTGTTGAGCTATCTCCTTCTTTAGCCGACGTTTCGGACAGCGTTGCAGTGTCCATCATCAGGGCAGAGCCGGCAGATCCGCGATCCAGCGAAAAAAAAATTATTGATATTAAATAAATAAATACATTTTCGTTTATATTCTAATACAGGATGGCGACATGGTTCCGCCATCTTTACTACTCTGCAGACAGAGGCGCTCTTGTGAGGTATCTCGTCAAAAAAAATCATGAATATTTCTAAATAAATCTCAAAATCCCAACAGGGGTTAATATATATTTTTTTGCAATTAACATTGGTACAATTTTATTATATTTTTTAGTTGCTATCATATATTCTGTGAGTTGCACCAATCTATGTTGCAATTACTAATTTACTGCCCACAACCGCATGGAAGTATGATTGGTCCAAGTCCAAGTACCTATCAGCCATGCTCTAATGGTCGATCTTCTATAATCTCACGTTGCCCCTAGCGACCGACTCTTTACGGCTCCATACATTATTTCATCACCTGCCTGCATTGAAGATGGCTATAAACTTTATGATGTTACAACCTTTCTGTAATTCATTTATTGCCAGTAATTTTAATTGTATTCGAAATCTGGAATGCGGTCGCCCATCCGCGTCAAAACGAGTCTTTCTGATGGTAGTGTGGATTTTGTGGGTTATTTATTAGTGTATGGTACAGTCCGATTTTTTTAAAAGTAAAAACTTCTTTAGCACCGTTGTGATTTGAAATTCGATGAAACGGAAGCGAGCGACACTGTAAATAATAAAATATCTGTAGGATTTAGCCTGCAAGAGAATGAGATAGCCATAAAATATGGAAAAAATCATCCTTCACAATGACATCGGTATATAATATGATGTCCTGCATTGTTAGGAGTGTCACTGCGAGTTTTTTTTTATTTATTTAAAAAAAATAATTTATTAGTGACTATTTAGTTACAGGTTTGATGAGAATTACAAGATATGATGATGTATATAAATATTTCATCTGTTTGTTCTCAGTCCTCCTCACTAGGTGGTCCTGTGCTGAGACGGACTGGTAGATTTCTTTGATTTTCCATTATTAAGTTTCTATGATGTTTTTAATACATTCTCTAGTATGTCTGCATTAATTTCTTTCACCCATGTTTTGATTTTTCCTTAAACTTATTTATCTTTTCTATCTTTTTCAGACTTAGAGGAAGGATGTTTTAAAGTTTAGTTGCCAGATATATGTGATTTCTTTGGCCAAAACTTGTCTTGAATTTTGGAACATCTCGTACATCCTTTTTTGAGGCTCTTCTGTCATGTATCCGAGTTTCTATTTTTAAAATGATGTATAAGAATATTCTTGGCATATATTTGTTTCAAATTTAGAATGTCAAAACACTTAAAAATATCTTTTGAGGGGGTTCTGATGGGTAATTTTAGTATGGTTTTTATAATGCTCTTCTGAGCAATATCTAAGTGGTTGGTGACTTATTGCTTTGACACTCGTGCAATTTGAGTGTATTCTTTACCCGGTTGACCTCTTGAGTTTATTGAAAAGGCTAGATAATTAGTTTTAATTACATTGAGCGTAAGAGAGTTCATCCGAAGCCAATTTTGAAGTACAGTTAGTCCATGTTCAGCCTCTTTATAAGTGTCCATCCAGTCCTTTTCGTGGAATAAAATAACAGTATCATCGGCAAAACTAATTATGTTTCCATTGATGGGAAGTTTGGTAATTTCATTTATGTAGATGAGAAATAAGATTGGTCCCAAGACACTTCCTTAAGGAACGCCGTAGTTTATTGGAAGAGGATTGCTTTTTTGTTGGCCTATTTGTACTTGTTGTGTTCGCCCTGTCAAGTACGTCATCAGTAAATTTAGTGGAGTGCCAGATATGCCAATTTTTTCAAGTTTTGTGAGAAGAATTTTATGATCTATTGTGTCAAAGGCTTTTTTTAGGTCTATAAAACAGCCAGAAATTTTTTTCCATCATCTTAACTTTTTATGGCTATTCTTGTAAAATGTTCAATGGCGTTCACGGTACTCAAACTTTCCCGAAATCCATATTGTGTCGGGTAAATTTTTTTATTAAATTCCAGAAAGTGAACGATTTGGCTTTTCATAATTTTTTCGATGAGTTTTGAGAAAGTGATTGTGATTGTTTTGTGAAAGTGACATCAAACTGATTCCATATATACTGACTTCAGTAAGGCATTTGATAAAGTAAACCACAAAATCTTATTAAGAAAACAGAAATTGTTAGGATTTAGAGGGAATATTTTGGAATGGTTTAAGAGTTATCTATTGGGAAGGTACTTAGCGGTCAAGGTTGATTCGTTTACTTCTTATACATTTGCAGTCTCGAGCGGAGTACCACAGGGATCTCACTTAGGCCCGATATTATTTTGCTTATTCATTAATGATATAGTTAATATTTTTAGTAATGTTAAAGTTCTGTTATTTGCTGATGATCTGAAGATATATAGAACAATCAAAAATGATGATGATCGCGCCATTCTGCAGTTGAACCTGAACAATCTATTTACGTGGTGTTCTGTCAATGATTTACAACTAAACATTGGTAAATGTCAGATTATTAGTTTTTACAAAGGTAAAAATCCTCTTAAGTTTTCCTATGATATGAATGGTGTTAATCTTCTTCGTGTATCACAGATTCGTGATCTTGGTATCATATTCCATGAGAGTCTACAGTTCAATATTCACATCGATGAAATAACAAGTGATGCAATGAGAATTCTTGGTTTTATTTTGAGAATGGGTGCAAATTTTAAAAATGTATCAACATTAAAAAATCTGTATTGCTCGTTAGTACGAAGCAAATTAGAGTACAATTCCACCATTTGGTCACCATATTACAAAATCCATTCTCTATTATTGGAAAAGGTACAAAACAAATTCCTTCGGTATATTAATTTTAAAATGAAAATTCCAATTGAACTTATAAATTATAATAACTTACGCGCAGAAACCAAACTCCTTAAATTATCAGATAGAAGAGTGTTAATTGATTTGTTATTTTTATTCAAAATTATCAAATCTTTAGTTGACTGCCCTAATTTATTAGAATTAATCTGTATTAATGTACCTGCTAGACTAACTCGCAATAAAGATATTTTCAATTTTAACAATACCCTCAATACTAACTATTCTATTAATTCACCAATCCCTAGAATGCATAGCCTTGCAAATAAACATTGTGAATCTATAGATATATTTGGTGTTGACAGTTTTGCAATTTTCAAGAGACAACTCATCTCTATTTTATCTGTTAATAATTAACTTTTCATATTTTTGTTCTTTTCATAAAACCTCCTCTCATTTAAAATCTTACCAGTAATTTATAACCTTATTTTATTTTATTTTGCTGTTCTATTTAGTTCTGTTTTATCATTGTTCATTATTATACACATATAATTGTTTGTTTATACCTACTAACTAGCTTTTACACATTGCACTTTATTGTATTTCTGGTCTTATTACTGATTTTTTCTTATTACTCATAGTATTTCATTTCTTTTATGATGTTTAATTTTTTTATGTTTTTAATTTCTGTTGTAAAAGCCCACAAGGGCGTAAATAAATAAATAAATAAGTAAATAAATAAATACTTATAGGGCGATAATTATTAATATCATTTTTGCTTCCATTTTTATAAATTGGTAAAACTGTAGCATTTTTTAGACAATTAGGAAAAATCCCCTTTGATATAGAGAGATTTATAAGGTATGTCAGGGGGAGGATCAACTCATCTTGGAGATGTTTTATAGTTTTGATTGAGATAGGATCATTTCCTGAAGAAGTGTTGTTATTTAGTGAAGCAATCACTTTTCTTAGTTCGTTGCTAGTTATTTGGTTTAGATTTAGTGTGTTATCTTGGATTAAGTCTTCATTATTTTCTTTTTCTTTTTCATTAGTAATTGGTTTTGTGATTTTATTTGCCAATTGCGAGCCTATGTTAGTGAAAAATTTATTAAAATATTCCAGAATTTTGTCAGGATGCTCTGCAAAAGAAGTAGGAATCATGTCAATGTTTAATTCTCCAATCATTTTCTTGTTGTAGGAAGGTTCAGAGTTAGTGATTTCTTTGATAATCTTCCATATTTTTCTGGAGTCATTGTTACATTCTTCTATTTCCCTTTTATAGTATTTTTCTTTGGCGTTGCGAATAACATTTTTACATATATTTTTGTATCTTTTATAGAATAATAGAGTAATCTGTCAGTAGCACTGTTACCTCCGACCTGTGGGATTGTTTTATAGTGTACACACAAAAGAAACACAGTGTAGTCACCTTACTTTATTTCCGCACCATTATTTCAAAAGTCAACTTGCCTTTTAATTTCATTATAATTTACTAAATTTGTCAAAGCCAATAAGGGAACCCATGAAAAAACCTTAAGCGGGAAGATGCGGCCGACTGTCACCTTGAAACAGGGTCGGCCTTCGGTCGGTCACGTATAGAATGTGGGAATCATATGGCTATTAGCCTGCTAAGTTCAGTCGGCAAGCTGTTTGGAAGAATTTTTATTGAGAGGGTAAGAATTGAAACAAAGGATAAAATATGGGATGTGCAAGGTGCCTTTATGAGTGGAAGGGGGTGCATGGACCAGATTTTCTCTTTGCGTATGCTCCTGACAAATTTCTGGCAAAAATCGGTATATGTTATCCTGCATTGTGAGGAGTGAGTGAGTGTCTGTTTCCGGTCCCCTTAAAGTCTGTCTTTTCGGGTGTCACTGCGGATAATCTGTCAGGAGCACTACTATACCTCCGACCTGTTGGATTGTTTTATGGTGTACACACAAAAGAACCACAGTGTCGTCACCATCCTTTCTTTCCACACCATTATTTCAAAAGACGACCTGCCTTTTAATTCCATTATAATTTACAAAATATGTCACAGCCGTTATTTCGCAATTTGGGTAATAATTATGCATTTTCATTGAAGAAGCGACGCCATTGTTGGTTTTGTACGATGGAGTCGGGCCAATACCTTTATTCTTTATGGAAATGTCGGCTCTAAACAAAATCCAACTCATATTTTATTCATCAGTGTTATTGCTGAAATAAAATTTACGATGATTTTCTTACAAAGGACATGTTGAGAATGAGGCTTTTTCTTTGTTTCGACATGTTGCAGTTTAATAGTTTTTAGCTAGATGTACGTGTATTTTAAGAGGAAACAAGGCGGCCTTTGGTCCATATTAGCGCATTCCCCAATTTCTTCTCCGGATATTAGTGCAAATATTTTTTAATCTTATTATATAGAACAAAGTCGGGTTAATTACACCATTTATAACTCAAGAACGGTTGGACCGATTTTAAGGATCTTTGATTTGTTGGATTTGTCTCCGCTCCGAATAGCTATTAAAACATCATCTTTTGAAAGAGCTGCAGCAATATTGTGAAAAATATAATATTGAATAGTGATTTAATTCCAAAAATTCAAAAACGTCAAATGTTAATAATGTGCTGATTGTTTTGCTTTTGTTCTAGAACATATAATGGTGCCCCTCTTTCTTACACACTAAATGTCAATAGTCGAAAATGAGACAAACGGTGAACGTATGTCTGAACCCCTCGAAAGAAAATATTCAATAAACTCCCTCACACGTATAAAAAGAAAATGAAACGCGATTTCCGTAAGTAAGTGAAAAAATAAGAAAAATCACAAAAAAATATAAATCCGTACACAACGCCATATCTGATACTAACAAAAACAAAACACAGACAGTTGCGTATCGATAATAGCTTGTTTGTGTAATTATTAAGTTGATAAAAAAACTGAATTAAATTCAGCTAATAAGTTATTGATTCGGTATAATGAGGCGGTACGAAGTTCTTCGGGTCAGCTAGTATAATATAGATATTGTCTACTAGCTTATCGGTACGTTTTACTTTTTTGATAAGTTACTTCTTATAGGAGTTTAAAAGTTAAAATTGTCTGATTTGAACGCCACCGGCAGACGTTGAGTATACTAGTTATATCGTATTTTAAAAAAGGCTATAAAATGAATAAGAAAGGAGTTAATGTTTTTTACAGGCCTCAACGAAATCAATCTTTAAAAAACAACTCTCAAATATCTTCTCCCACCCTTCCAAAAAAATGTTCTTAAGTATTTTTAAATCCCTCCCAAAAAGAGGCGGGGATTCCGATTTCGAATTTTTCAGGGACTAGTGGATCGCCTTGAGGAAAAATACTGTCTTAAGGAAAATAATGTCTTTGAGGAAAATAATTTCCCTCAGGGCCTATGTCATCTTTGGGGATGCTGTATGGAGGTTTTTTTAAGGAAAGGAATGGGAGAAGAGTTCTGGGAAAGAAAAGGGTTTAAGGGGTGGGTAGGAATCTGGGGTTCAGTGTGTCCTGGACATTCGCCTCCAAGACCTAGACAAACCTCACCCCATGAACCCGGGCACCCCTGCTTAAGTCACCAAACGTAGCGAACCACTTGGTGTGAACTATGGCAGAGGTGTTGGTTATCCAATAAATGGTTCCCAGGGCGGCGGTACCCATACCCGCCTCCCAAATTGAGTTTCTGCACAGAGTCGAGGGTTTTCTTCAGGTATTTTAGGGCTGAGATTATTTTTACCCCAAGAGAACACACTTTAGAGGTAACCGTCCATTCTTTGCTTCAAAGCCTTCCGAGCCATTGGAATTTGTGAGCCCTTTGGGGGCTTGTCAAACAAAAAGTTATCTTGGACTGTACTGTCATCCGCGTAACAATGAATTGGTGCACATGTCAAAAGGTCATTGATCTGCAACAAAAACAATGTGGGAGGCAGAACCGATCCCTGTGGGACGCCATTTATCGAGTGCGAGGAAGAGGTGAAACCATCAGCAACCGTCTGAATCGACCTCTCCCTCAAAAAGTCGGCAATCCACGTACACGAGGATGCGGGAAGTCCGTAAGATGGCAGTTTGTTGACAAGTCCTTGGTGCCAAACCTGATCAAAAGCCTTGGAAATGTCCAGTGCAACCGTTTGGGTCTCACCGAAACGTTCCCGGCACCGCCACCAAACATGCGTCACATACGCGAGAAGATCACCTCACGAGCGGTTCCGCCCATAGACATACAAATAACTAGACGAGAACTTACAGATGAGGGGTACAAACCAACTATGGCGGGGCGAAGAGAGGAAAGAGACTTGTGATTCGCCAATAAATCAATCTAACAGTATATAGGCACCTCGCACTATAATATCACTATTTAGTTCTTGATAGTAAAATCTGCTTTTGAATGAATAGACCTTTTTATATGGGAGCGCGAATTGCATGCCACGGTATGAACAGATGTGTAAAATCCAAATTCGCAAAGTAAGGTCCTGAGTATTTTCATAGTGGAATATT
Source organism: Limnephilus lunatus (assembly GCA_917563855.2). Classification (NCBI taxonomy): domain Eukaryota; kingdom Metazoa; phylum Arthropoda; class Insecta; order Trichoptera; family Limnephilidae; genus Limnephilus; species Limnephilus lunatus. The sequence continues at coordinate 35,953,736 of OU830596.1, forward strand.
TTGACACTTTTACAAATGTTTCATGATTTACTTAACCCAGTAAACAGCGGCTTTGTGTTTCGCGTCGCTATGTATCTCGATGTCTAAGTATGTGTTTCATAGACATACAGCGTCCGTGCGTAAAATGTACGATGAGAGCACGACACTGGTCCGGACACGCCCAGCCGGTTCCGAAAAATGGTTCCAATTGGAGGGGGAAATAGCACGTTTTTTAACACGTAAGGGCATGTCCATATATTTTGTACGTCCGTGGGTTCCGCCGGAATCCGTATTGACCGGTCGTTAATAATTTTGTTCTTCTCGAGGTATATGAGCAGTTTGTCGTTGATCACACTTTCCATCACCTTGGACAGAACTGATGTGATCGCTATGCGGCGGTAGTTGGCCAGGTTGGAGCGATCACCCTTCTTTGGAATAGAATAGATAACCACTTTTTTCCAACCAGAGGGCACAAGGCCAGACTTCAGGGACATTTTAGAAAGCTTCGTCAAAATTGGAGCTATTTCTGCAGCGCACCTCTGCAGTACCAGGGCAGGTATTCCGTCAGGCCCACTAGCGTTATTAACATCAAGCCCTCGTCAAACATGGAGTACTTCTCGATGCCGGATCTTCAGCTTTTTCATGTGAAAACCGCAGTGAGCACCTTGGTCATCGAGGGTTGAGCTAGCCATTGTTGCCAGCGAGCCGTCAGGTCTGGTAAGAAGTGGCAGACTGGATTTTCAGAAATTGCTACCTATTGAGCCCGCAGCGACCAGAATGCTCTGCTGCCATGCGGGCATGCGGCCAGCTTTTTGCTGATCTGCAGGTCGTGCTCGAATTTCGACCTATTTATGATTTTCTTGGTTTCCTTTGCCATTTTGTTGTATGTTGTTCTGTCTTCGGATGTTCTAGATGTGTTGTAGGCTCGGTAAGCCCTGTTTTTTTGTCGCACTGCTTCAGAGCATTTTCGACTGTTTCTTTAACAGTGGATGATTACAGACTTGGTGGAATTAAATATCAAATATGCAAGTTTTTACAAGTAACAGTAGCTGAACTTCTTAAAATACACTACTAAAAAAAAATTTAGGGAGGTTTAAAAATAAATGAATGCCAAATAAACAGGATACCTGATACATAAGCCGGCCTAACTGAAAAAAAATGTTCAAGCCCGTGAACCAAAAAATTTGCAAAATAATTTTTTCTGTTAGGATTACATGAGAACCGTAGCTTCTAAAAAAATAGAATCTTAAAGCTTCAAAATGCTTTTTTTAAAGTCTCAATACATCATTTTTCACCGCAATACAGCCTGTTAAAAATCACCGTAAAACTGTTTTTTTTGCTTCAATAATTTTTTGAGTAGGTAGTCTATTATCTGCCTACATTGATAGGTAAAGCCAAGCCAACATATTTGTTCTTTACTATCGAAACCAGATAAATTTTCGTGGACCCCCAATTACAACTCGTGGACCCCCATTTTTTTTATCACGCCAGCGTAGACCCCCGTCGAGCCTCCCGTGGACCCCTGGGGGGTCCACCTGGACCACTTTGGGAATCACTGCTGTAGATCTTCCATTCTGTTATAAATCAGCACCGCATCATCAGCTTACAATAGGCAACATACTTTCAGATTATACTCAATATCGCGCCCAATCCCACCTCTTTCAATGGTGACATTACGCAGCCTTGCTTAACACCTTTTGTGATCATTCACAACTAAATTGCACCCTGTTTTCGTACTCTCTCTTTCAAACACCATGAACCATGAACCATGACTTGAGACTAGTTTGTAATATTATCATGTACCTGCTTTCTTTGAAAAATTATTTTTAGTTTGATTAAAATCGTGACCGAATTCCACCTTACGAGTATTTTAAGCTTAAAGTTTCGAGGAATTGTGCCGTGTGCACGGTTGCACATCGTGTGACCTATGCAGTATGCAGTTTACAGCCCAAAAAATGCACAATGAACACATTGCAGGTTGCAGGTCGTAGGTTTCGAGGCGCCTGGGACGAGGTACCGTATGGAGTATGGATGCGGGCCAGATGCCGCTCCCACTGAGAGCGAGACGTGATCTGACTCCGAAACGCCGCCTGTGCGTCACTCAGACATGAACAGTGAATATGCAATGTATAGCATGGTGTTAGGAATTTAATACCCGGATTTACTTATTTGTTCTGAAAGTGTTGCAACCATTCGAATAACTTTAAAAAGTTCTTCAGCTGTTAATTTTTTAAGGCGTTTCAGATAACTGTTTAGGCGCGGTATATCCGCTCAAAAAGAAGAAGATGGAGAGGTAAATGCGAATGTTAGAGCGCGCTGATATTAAAAACGATAATATCTAAGAGAAAATTGTGAAAATGTTTCATAAAACACGACTCGTTTAAAATGGAGCAAAAATATCGTAGGATTGTCTAAAATAGCTTTTAAATAAACATTTAGATTTTTTTTATACATATAACTTGAAAATAACTGAAAAAAATGTGTTTATAATAATTTTCGGAACGTACTTAGCGATTTTTTTCTATCGAGGGAATTTCTTATAATTTGCGTTTCGGCGTGGGCTATTTTAAAATTATTTTTTCATGGCTTTTAATGACCTTTCTGAGGTGGTTCTGAGTTAGTTTCATTCTGAGTTGGCCGGTCACCGGGTGATTCAGTGAGTTGGCATGGAACCGAATCACCTTTCCCGTGCGTCCCCGTTCCCCTCCCGCGTCCCCTTCCTAGCTAGCTTTATAATGTATGAGCTATGTTTATTCTAAAGTTTCATTAAAATCCATTCAGTACATAGACATAACTAGACGAGAACTTACAGATGAGGGGTAAAAACCAACTATGGCGGTGCGAAGAGAGGAAAGAGACTTGTGATTCGCCAATAAATCAATCTAACTGTATATAGGCACCTCGCACTATAATATCACTATTTAGTTCTTGATAGTAAAATCTGCTTTTGAATGAATAGACCTTTTTATATGGGAGCGCGAATTGCATGCCACGGTATGAACAGATGTGTAAAATCCAAATTCGCAAAGTAAGGTCCTGAGTATTTTCATAGTGGAATATTTTGACACTTTTACAAATGTTTCATGATTTACTTAACCCAGTAAACAGCGGCTTTGTGTTTCGCGTCGCTATGTATCTCGATGTCTAAGTATGTGTTTCATAGACATACAGCGTCCGTGCGTAAAATGAACGATGAGAGCACGACACTGGTCCGGACACGCCCAGCCGGTTCCGAAAAATGGTTCCAATTGGAGGGGGAAATAACACGTTTTTTATCACGTAAGGGCATGTCCATATATTTTGTAAGTCCGTGATTCAGTAGTTTTTGCGTAAATTGTAACAAACACATATACATCCGTACCTACAAACTTTCGCGTTTATAATATTAGTAAATTTGGCATCGAGAAGTCGACACTGCGTTCATTTGGCACTTTCTCATCAGAAAGTCGACAATTAAGTATTCTAATCATCCGTTTGTTTAGCAGAGTTTCTGTTTTTGTCTCCTTAGAATGCGTCTACCAATTACCGCTATGCGCTATATTACAGTTTCTGTGTTTAGCTAAATTTATTGTATAACTGAATACTTACTGCTACAATCGTGATGTGAATAATTGTTTACCGACTGTTTCGCAACTGCTTTGCTATATATTTTTAAAAATTAAAGAATGAAAACCAATCATTTTGTATACGCCACATATTTAATCAAAATTGTCAACATATTTCGAAACCATTTGTTTCTTCATCAGGATAAATTTAAATTTATTTGGTGTTTTTGGAATTCGCCAATTTATTGTCTACCATAGATAGGTCATTCAATACAAGTGGTTCTCTACGTTTTGTGATGATGGCCTCTTTAAGACCCAGCTTCACTTATTCCTCAAAAAGACCCTCCATACATCTTCAAAGATGAGCAAATGAGGGAAACTTAAGGGAAATTATTTTCCTCCTGTGTGGAGTTAATGTAAACACAAGAGAAAATTAGCAGGGGTGCCCGGGTTCATGCGGTGAGGTGTGTCCAGGTCTCTTTGGTGGGTGCGTCTGCCCACCAACTGCGTGGCGGAGTGCATCGGGGGAGGATTGTTGAGGAGATTCTTTAATCTCTCCAGCAGGACTCTCGACACAACGCAACGCCTTGAACTGCAGTGGGAGGGATAGATTCCTGACCCTCAGATTCCTATCCACCTCTCAAACCGTTTTCCTTTCCATAACTTCCTCTCCTTCCGTTATTTAAAAAGACCATCCATACAGCATCACCAAAATTTTTAAATTAGCTCCACACATGAGAAATTTTTTTCCTTAGGGCCTCTGGAAATTTTTGGGGATCCTGTGTGGAGTTTTTTTTAGGCATAGGAAGGAGAGGAAGTTCTGGAAAGGAAAATGTGTGAGGGGTGGATAGGAATCTGGGGGTTATTGTCTTCAAATTTCGAGTTGTTCTGTCACCGTACATACATATAATACACATAATCAAGGTATTAAAATTTGAAATTTATCGGTGATATTTATTATTGATTTGATATTCTGCTATTATTATAACTTAAATTAAAATATTATTTGCTGTCGAAGAATAAACAACAAAAGTGTGTAAATAATGTCTCGTCAGCGATACAGGGACCTCGTTTAAATAACACTTTAACCAAAATAATGATGTGTTTCTTCACTTTTAAAAATATATATTGTTAGCAAATTCCTTAGATTGTGCGAATGCGTCTAAAGTCTAAACAATGCGTTGCTTTTAAAATAAACATTAAAACAATTTAATAATACGCTGGAATTTGCTAAATATCTGTGTTATGCTAGTTTATTTATTTATTTTATTTGTTATAAAATACATTCAGTATAAGGAAGCTTTGACTGTCCAACTAGGAAGGTCTCCCGTTCTAGGACAGTCAAATTGACAAATTCATATAAGATTGATAGGTACATTATGATTCATAAAGTTTTAAGTAAAGTTATGCTTCACAATTTGCATTTACATAATTATATTTTATTATATAGTGGAGTATTAGGTTCAAGAATCGATTAATTAACAAAAAAAAGGGTATTCGAAGTGATTCAAAAATAAAAACAGTAAGTAAAAGAAAAAGAAAATAAAAATAAAAAGAAGAGAAAAATTTTGGAAACAAAAAAAATATATAAGGTGCTCGTAATGCATATTATCAAATAACATTTTTTAATAATATTTCTGACTCTGTCCTGCCTAAATCTAGTAACCATTTTGTTATTTTTGGACCGAAGGATGACACTTCACACAGTTTTAGTTGGGGAGGGATTTTGTTATGTAATTTTGGCCTCAGGTATGAGAATATTTTTTATAAGCCGCTATGTTGCTTGTTGGAATAGTAAGGTAATTTCAGCCCTTACCTCTGGTTTGATCTGTTTTCATTTTTTATTATTTTTTTAGAATATATTATATCTTTTAAATGTAACATTGTCGTACATCTAGTACATTAAATTCCCTGAAGAAAGCGTCGCTCGCATATCTGAAAGATTTCTTCGTTATAACACGTAAAATAGATTTTTGTGCCTTCAATATACGGGTTGAATGTTGTTTTTAATATTTTTCAAACACTATTTTTATAATTAAGGTGGTAATAAAAATTGATCAATTGTTTTCATGCTTAATTCGTAAAACTCTATTTAATTTAAAAAAAAATCATGTTAAGTAAATTTTTTTTTTTTTTTTAAATTTGATCTGATTTAGCAAGTATTAGGGAGGCGGGTATCGGTACCGCCACCGGTAACCGTTTATTGGATAACGACACCCCTGCCATAGGTTACCCCAAGTTGTTCGCTATGTTTGGTGATTTAGCAGGGGTGCCCGTTTGGTGAGGTTTGTCAAGGTCTCGATAGTGAATGCTTTTCCTCACCTTCTGCGTAGCGGGCCGGATCGGGAGAGACTACTTGAGGCAGACACAATCTAGATCACTCCAGCCGTAATCTCTCGACCCATCGCCTTGCACCGCAGTTGGAGGGATGGATTCATACGTCTCTCACTCCTGGACACATTGACCTCCAGATTCCTATCCACCCCTCATACTTTTTCCTTAACAGAACTTTATCTTCTTCCTTTCCCTAAAAAGACCCTCCACACAACATCTCCAAAGATCACATAAGCCCTAGGGGATTTTTCCCCTTAGGGCCTTCTGTGTGGAGCTATTGTAAAAAAAAGTTCTTTATTATTGTGACATCATTTTCGGCTTACAAGACCATTTTCAAAATGGTGGTTAGGCCACTTTAAGACGTCTTATTTATAGGATTCTATTCACCCCGCCCAATTTCAATTTTTATTGTGTCTATATTTTTTATTACCGGTTAAACCGATTTACTGAGAAAATAAGTATGACAATCGATTCTGTTTTCTGTGGGGTACTTTGAAATCTTTTTTCCCCACATTAAATGTGTTCTTAATTGGTTAATAATGACAGTTTGTCGTGAAACCATATAGGACTTGTAATATATATGAAAATTTCGTTTCATAAACCTTATTGAATACTGGCGAGTTCCCGGCATGCGTTGCTATGCCACTTAATAAAAATATGTTTCTCCCTGCGTGTCCTTTCTCATTCGTCCCGTTCCCCTTCGGCTTCCCCTTCCTCTCCCGCGTCCCCTTCCCTTCACGCGTCTTTCTTCACCTTCCCTCTCCCCACTTCCCTCTCCCGCTTCCTCCGTCCCGCGAATCCCCCTCCCGAGTTCCCTTCCTCCCTCCAGCTTTCAACACGTTTAGTCCCGGTACATTCAGTTTTCAAACCTATTTCAATTTTTTATCCAA